>CM061029.1:57686412-58886412 GCA_030763125.1 Hippophae gyantsensis
AACAAAACAAGGAGTAAAACATGGAGCAAAACATGGAGCTTAATTCAATGAGCAATTCAAGGAACCATTAATTTAAGGAGTAATTCAAGGAGTGAATTTTCCTATAAATAGATGTGTAATTGTAATGAATTATCCATCCAAAGTATTTATTCCAATTGAGAGAAAAGCTTAGAGAGTAAAGCTTTTGTGAGAGAAAATTGAGAGTAATTTTCTTGGGTGTAATTGGGTTGTGGGTTGTGAGTGTTGTAAATACCTTGTGTAATTTCTCCTCTTCCAGTAAAAAGATCTGCAGCAGGTCCGGAGACGTAAGCAAGATTGGCCGAACTCCGTTATCAAATTTATGTGTTATTTTTTTATTCTTGTTTTCTCATAAGTTTGACTTATCAGAAATTTGCGTTATTTCCCAACAATAATATCATATCATTTTATTAATAAAAAATTATGTCATATAATTTAATAAGAATAAAATTTTATTTTATTTTAACAGTTTAAAACTGTATTTATAGATTGTTTTTAAAAAATATATTTTATAATTTTTTTTTGTATTTTTGAACACTTTTTATATCATGTTTTTTAATTCAAACATGATACCTCTAAAAAAACATGATATATAAAAGTAATTAAATGAATACAAAAAAATTTCATAAAATATAAAGTTTAAAAAAAATTGACTAAAAAAATAAAAAAAAAATTATTTTTTTCAAATTTAATTTTAAATTATTAAAATAAAATGATAATTTTAATCTCATTGAATTCACTTTCAGATTTTTTTTATTAATAAAATAATATTTTATTATTTTAAAAGTAACTAAAGTGTTAAATTTTTTTAAAAATAATGATTTAAGTATTTTTTTTATTAAAAAAATGATTAAAATATTTTAATAACATAAATAAAATAAAATCTACTATATTTAATGCTTAAATCCAATATGTATCCGAATGTAGGGACCGTTATTGAGGGTTTGGAGTAGCTGTGATATGATAAATGTTAAAAAAAAAAAGAGAATTGGTATTAATATAAACTTTAATATTTATAAATTAATAATTACTGATTAAATTAATTAATTAATTTAATCTAATTAATAATTATTAATTTATAAATAATTATTACAATTTAATACGGCCCCCAATGTCTGTTTACACTACATTTGTATTTTAGTGATAATAAAAATTTGAGAGAATATAAAATGTGCATATAAAAGTAAAAAAATTAAACATCAAGAAGTAGGCATGAATATAAGTAAGAATGGCTAAATTATTAAATGGTAATGTTACACATGCACAAGTGCTTCGCATATGTCGAGCAATCAACCTCTTATCAATATACAATAATGCTATTATTTTTTCACTAGTTATATCGAGAACTTTCTCACTAAATGTTGTTGCACGATCCACGTGTATTGTTTTTCTTTCACCTTTGGAGCTCTGCCTCTGCCTTTTCGTTTAGTTGTCTTTAGTCAAGTTTAACATGTTTTCCGCACTTTTAAGTTAATTTTGATATATAAAATACTAAAATTTTAATTTTACTTTTTGTATCAATAAAAGTATATTTGTTACTAGAATTTATAATTTTTTCTCTTTTTTATAAAATATGATTATTTATAATAAATTTTTATTTATTATCTAAATCAAAATCAAAATCAAAATAATACACTTTAATAAAGGCAAAAAAAAATATAAAAAAAAAAACGTACCAGAAAAAAAATATAAAATTTGATAAAAGAAAAAAAAAGAGTTTTTACTCTCTTTCATTTTTACATTTGTAATAATAATAATAAATGTTATATTATAAAGGACCATTAGTTTGACTTTTATAATCATCACAAATATCAATACTTAATTGAGAAAGAATTCAAAAAGTCTATTTTTAGAACTTAAAACAGTTAAATAAATCTTCTTTATACATGAGAGAGATATTATCTAAAGATAAAAAAAATCCATGAGAATATAACCCACATTTTTATGAGATTATTTTATATTTTCATTTATTAATCAATATATAGTAAAAGATATTATATATTGAGAGTATCATTAAGCAACGAATCTTCTCAATATGTTCTTAGATTAGATGAAGCAAAAGATAGCATTTTTAATAAATAAGCAAGAAGTAAGAAGCAAACAATGTCAATTAAGATTGAAGCATTTGTCATTAAATATTGTGAAAGAAGTAGTAATAGAAAATTTCACAATATAAACAAATCAAGAGGCAAATCAAGAGATAGCCTCAGAGATAAGTAGAGGACAATGAGAGATCTAAAATGTTATCATTTTGGCAAAAAAGATCATATAAAAAAAGAACCCATATAACTCAAAAGAGAGCAAGAAAGCACTATTACTACAATGTCTAATGAAAATAAGGTAATTTTCATTTGTGATGGTGATATTGTTAAATTAGCATTGTAAGATATATATTAGATTATTGATTCCGATGCATCGTATCATGTTAGGATAAAATATCTAAGATCATAAGAAGATGAGATATTTTCCTTGAAACAAACATAAGTTGTCACTTGGTTCTTAAGGATATAAGACATGTTCCAAACATGCGTCTGAATTTGATATCCATCGGATTATTTGATGAAGATGGTTACACCAGTGTATTTGGTAATGGTATGTAGAAGCTCACTAGAAGTTCTCTAATAGTAGTCTATGGGAAGAAGGGAAACACTTTTTACATGACCAATGCAATAATATGTAATAAGTGTGTGAATGCTCTCGAAGAATATTCTTTAATCGAACTATGACACATAAGACTTAAACATATAAATGAGAATGTACTTCAAATTCTAGCCAAAAGAAAGGCAATAATAGGGGTAAAAGGAAAATGTATGTCTCTTAAACCATGTATACATTGCTTGGCTTAAAAGTAAAATTGACCTTAATTGTATTAGAAAACCCCACAAAGAAAGCCCAATGTTATAAAGGTTGTGTATTCTGATGTTTGGGGTTCGATGACTACTAGTACTCTTTGATGAGCAAGTTACTTTGTTACCATTAATGATGATCATTCTCGGAAGGTTTAAGCCTATATGCTCAACACTAAAGATATAATGTTTGATATATTCAAGAAATTTCATATCAGTGTTGAACGAGAGAGTGGTAAACCATTGAAGCGTATCTGTATGGATAACGAAGGAGAATACAAGAGAGCTTTTAGGCATTATTACATGAAAAATTAAATCAAGCATGAAAAACTAGTTCCAAAGACTCCTCAATATAATGACATAGTTGAAAGAATGAATATAACTATTGTTCAAATGGTGAGAACAATATTATCTCATGCTAAATTGCCCAAGAGCTTATGGAGTGAAACTCTCTTAACTACGATTGATTTGATTAATCTCTCTTCCTTAGCTCTATTGAATGGAGATGTTCCAAACAAGTTTTGGAAAAGTAAAAATGTATTTTACAACCATCTAAAGGTGTTCGATTGTAGAGCATTTGTTTATATTATAAAAGATGAGAGATCGAAGCTCAACTCTAAGTCGAAAGAATACATTTTCTTAGGATATGGTAACGAAGGATTGAAGTATAAATTGTGGGATCCTGTCAAACGAATGATTATTAGAAGTAGAGATGTTGCATTCTTTGAATATCAAAATATTAAAGGATATTCAAAGAGATAAAAAACTTAATCGCCAAAAAAAATCCAATAGATTAGATCAAATTCATCATTCTATAGAGCAAAATAATGGGAGAGATTCAATAAAAGATGTTAGGAATGTGTAAATGATCCTCAAATTGGTGATGATTTTGCTAATGATGTAGCTAAAGATTTTAGAAATAATGGTACTATTGATGACCAAATTGATGATGAAGAGAAAGAAATACCAATTTTTCAAGAATCATTTGTTAAATCTTAATTAAGAAGATCAACCAAGATATCTTAACCCCATATGAGATACTTTATAACTAAGGTCGTGTTACTCGGAAAGAACTATAAAAAGGATTGGTTGAAAGTCAAGTAATAAGAAATGGAATACTTATTTGAAAAACACACATGATTTAGTGACATTATCAAAAGTTAGAAAGACACCAAAAAATAAATGAGTTTACAAATTGAAGTACGGAGAAAATAAATATACAAGAAAATGTATTTAATTTGTAAAAGGGAATGAATTTTTTTTTAATTTTTAAAAAAACAAGAGAATAAAGGACAAAACAACCAAATATTACGTTATAGAGTTTTGAAAACTTTCATAGAGAAAGATTAGGTCACGTATAAGTGTTTATAAATGAGGCCACGTGGGGAATATTTTGGTGATGTGATTAACCATATTTGTACTTATTGGGTTTCATTTTATTAATTGTTAATTGTTAATTGTTAATTGTTAATTATAATATTATTGTTATTAATATTTATTTTATTTAATATAAAAATATAATTAAAATAAATATTTTAATTAATTTTATTACCATAATATTATTATACTTAAATTTCAGGGTAATCATATTATAAAAGAATGATTTTTCTATTATATCAATATTATTAATTATATTTTAATATTTTTTTATTATATTTATATTATTAATTATATTCTAATATTATTATTGTTATAACTTTTAATAATAAAATATTATTCTAACAATAAAAATTTAATTATAAGAATATGTTTACCTAATTTTGTTGTTGTTGGACATATATGAATTTTATTTAGTTTATTTTATTTTTAAGTATGATATATAGTGGAAAGAAAATTGAGTGAGTTTTACGAAAGTTATAAAACAGAGCAATAACCTCAACCAAACAGCTGCTAGGCCACCATAGTCTTCAAAATTAAGGCCACGGTGGTGGAAAGTAATAGTAATGGCAGGGCAATCTCGTAAATGGATGATTTTGGTAGCGACCATTTGGATTCAGGCATTTACAGGAACCAACTTTGATTTCTCAGCCTACTCTTCGTCTTTGAAATCTGTGTTGGGTATTTCTCAGGTTCAGTTGAATTATTTGGCTGTGGCTTCTGATATGGGCAAAGTTTTTGGATGGTCTTCTGGTTTGGCTTTAATGTATTTTCCTTTGTGGGTTGTTCTGTTTATTTCTGCTTTTATGGGTTTCATTGCCTATGGTCTTCAATGGCTTGTGTTTTGCAAATTCATCTCTCTCCCTTATTTCCTGGTACGTATGTTCTTTGTCTCTCTATCTTTTTCCAGTTTTTTTTTTATTCTTCTTCTTCTTCTTTTCTTGTTTCATGTCTTGGCCTTGAGATTTTAGTTATCGTTCTGATTACGATATTAAATATTGGGGTATCAATTAATTTTGAAAATTTACATTTATCACGAATACGAACCCAACACAAATACAAAACACTGACAAACAAAATTCAAACTTTCAACCAATCCCAAGACTTAACTATAAATAGCTCCCACTTTCTTGGGTGGGGACTATACGGAAGAAAAACAAACTGAAGCCCTAGCCTTATTATTAACAAGGGATTATGACAATACAATTGAAATTATTCCAACTTACTCTAGAAAGTATTTTTCGATCTTCATTTCAGTAATAAAGTTTTGGATAAATTAGCTTACATGCAAATTTATTTGCATCATTTGTAGACTTTAATAAGGTAGTTTTTGCACCGGACATATAAATCATTTTTCTTGAAAAAATTGTAACATAAATTGAAGTTTTGTGAGTAAAGATTTATTTATTTAAAAAAAAATGGGATGCAAGTTTTATTACTTGATTTTTATTCGAGTTCTAATAAATATTATTTGGCATAAAAAAAAGTAAAAATTTCATACACTCATTCGTCAAAATTAATTAGTTGTTTCTTCTGTATTTATTTATTTATTGTTAAAAAACAGCAGCCATATATATATATCAAACAAATAAGTAGAATATCTGTTGCACAATTGGCTAAATATTTTATGTTCCACATTATTTGACAAGTGTCATTAACATTGTATGCAATTAAAGTTTGAAAATATTCCACTCATTAAATTACTTGTCTGCGTTCTATTTTCTTATAGATTTATTTTTCCTTCAATAATGTTCCTAATTTTCAATTTAGTCTTCATTTTACTAAAGCCTTTTAAGTTTCTTTTCTTAGCAATTTTTAAATTACGATAACTTACTTCCCATACTCCTAGATCTTCATAATTAATCATGAAACTTTAATTTATGCTCCTTTTGCAAACACTCTCCTCAATCCTGATCTTTTAAAACTTCATGTTTTGCTCAAAATTGAATTGCCTTATATATAGTATTAGTCACAAAAACCTAATTGTTGCTTAATTAAAATTTTCATTCTATTTTAACTTGTTGCAGGTGTTTTTCCTCTGCCTACTAGCTGGATGTAGCATATGTTGGTTCAACACAGTGTGTTTTGTACTTTGCATTAAGAACTTTCCAGCAAATCAACCATTAGCTATATCACTCACAGTAAGCTTCAATGGAGTAAGTGCAGCCCTATACACTCTTGTTGCCAATGCAGTTAACCCCTCATCAACTTCCCTCTATCTCATTTTAAATGCTCTTATTCCTCTTCTCACTTCTGTAGTAGCACTTATACCAATTCTTCGCCAACCGTCTTTGGAACCTCTTCCACCTGATGCTGTTCGTCGTGATTCTCTCATCTTTCTCATCTTGAACATCTTAGCTGTCATCACTGGCCTTTATCTCCTCCTCTTTGGATCATCAACTTCAAGTGCATCAACCGCTCGCCTTTTATTTGGTGGAGCAGTTATTCTCCTCATATTACCCCTGTGTATCCCTGGTGTTGTCTATTCAAAAGATTGGTTCAGCCGGACAATCCATTCTAGTTTCCGACTTGAAGGTTCAGGTTTCATTTTGGTTGATGTTGACGATCTTGAGCTTCACAAAGAGTTCCTTATTCGTGAGGCTAGTGATCAGGGCAATGGTTTTACTCCCTTGTTAAGTAGTAATGGATCTGCATACAAAATGGCCAGACTGAAAAGAATTGAGGAAAGCGAAGGGTGTTGTGGGAAAATTATGGCCAAGGATCAGCTGGCTATGTTAGGAGAAGAGCACACTGCTAGAGTGCTTGTTTGTAGGTTGGATTTTTGGCTTTACTATATTGCTTACTTTTGTGGGGGTACTATTGGCCTTGTTTATAGTAACAATCTTGGGCAAATAGCTCAATCTTTAGGACAAAGCTCTAAGACTACAACACTTGTGACACTTTACTCGTCATTCTCCTTCTTTGGCCGCTTGCTTTCAGCTACACCAGATTACATTCGAGCGTAAGTTATCATGAAACCTATTACTTTTCCAATGTTTTTTGAACATTAAAAAGACGTTATTAAGACTAGATTCACCAATTTACAACTTGCTTAAGACTAGACAAATGTTAGAAAAATGATAAATTGTGCAGGAAATTTTACTTTGCAAGGACAGGTTGGCTTACCCTGGCACTGCTTCCAACTCCAATTGCTTTTTTTGTTTTAGCTGGATCAGGCAGTCTCATGGCATTGCAAGCAGGCACTGCGCTCATTGGATTGAGCTCTGGTTTCATATTTGCTGCCGCGGTTTCAATTACATCAGAGCTGTTTGGCCCTAACAGCGTGGGAGTTAATCACAATATTCTCATCACAAATATTCCAATTGGGTCACTACTTTATGGTGTTCTTGCTGCAATAGTTTATGATAGCAATGCAAGCTCAGGTTTAGAAAGCACCACCAGTGACTCAATAGTGTGTATGGGGAGGGAGTGCTATTTTTTAACATTTGTGTGGTGGGGATGCATATCAATTTTTGGGTTAGTTTCAAGCACGATGTTATTCTTTAGAACAAGACATGCTTATGACCATTTTGAACATAATCGAACAACGCATCTGTACTAAATAGTCTTTCCAATTGAAGACAAGGTGACAGTGGTACTTAATTATTACTTTTTCCCTTGAAAGATAGATAATTTCATTAACATTACATCAAAATTACAAACTTAAGAACGATAAACAAAAAATAACCTTCTTGCAAACCCTAAACTACGAACAAACACATATCAATCATTTTATATAGAATGTTTTCTAAATATAGACTTCATTCTACACCACTACAAAGCACCCTCATCTAATACCACGGAAGAACCATCCACTTAAGCATGACATTCTAAGGTAAATACACATGTTCATATGATATTTGAAGATTGTAATCTTTACAATATGGAAAGATCGCAATCTATCACTAATACTAATCTAGGAAATGAATACGTCGCATCCAAGCCACCAAATATAATATAGAATCAATTAAAAAAAAACCTAAAATTAAAAAACCACAAATGGAAACATATCAGAATAGACGATGTTGCAATCTCTCAAAGGCGGCCATAGTTGAGTCAGAATCTTCATCTTCATCCTCCTCCATGGTTGGTCGAGCTTGTCAAATAAACAAAACCAAATAGACGAAATTATCAAATATACATTATATCACTTTAGGGAGAACGGTAGCTTTAAAGAGAAAAACTCTCAGAGAAGATTTTATAGAAATTGATGGTGATTTGGGTGCTGTAAGAAACCAAAAAAATGGCAGCAGAAAACGGCCCAAATGGCAGGAGTTGCCGGCAACGCTTTTGTAGCTGTGGAGGGGATCTGATAGGATGGATATGCGGTAGTTAAAAAGCAAGAAAAATGGTAGAGGTGATGGAGAATTGTGGCAGATATTGGAGAAAGGAGGTTGTTAACAGTAAGTTTAATATTTATCCGAGAGAAAAAAAGATTTTGATTTGAAAAACAAACTATTGTCCATAGCATATGGACTACTTTGAATAATATTTGTCTAAAAAAAAAAGTGGAATGCTTGTCAATATTTTTTTCCCCTTATCGTAGATGTTCTATTAAAACCCAATGGAATGGTGCGATATATGATGTAAATTTATAGAGATGTTTGAGAATTAATAAAAGTAATTAAACATCAAAGGTGACAACGAGCATTGTATATCATTTATGGAGGAAGGACAAGAATATTTTTGTATGTGAAGATTGATCTCCCTTATAAAATGATCGACTTATTTATGTATGATCTATCTCCAAGCAAGTTTTGATCTTCTCTTTTTGTAAAGTTTTTATTTTTTTCATGTTTATTAGCTTGATCGATCGAGTAAAGAATTCAATCTATAAAACTTATAAAATATCTTAAAAATTATAAAAATAGGCACGAGTTTTAGGTTAAAAAATTTGAAAATAAATAAGTTTTTTGTAATTTACATTTGAAGTACGTATAAGCATTCATTTATACTATAGAATCATTTATGAGATCATTAGAGTGAATATAAAATAATAATAAAAAAGAGTAGGAAGAATAGGTTATTGCTCCATTGAAGATGGGAAAGGAAATTTGTATTCTTGAGATTTATTTCACTCTAAGGTATTATTTTACTCTTTTAAATTCATTTATGCATTCGAATCTAAATATGTTTACATTAAAAGAATATGAAATTTAGGAGAATTCTTGAATTAAAATGGAATTAAGTGATTGTATTGTTATTAAGTAACATAAATTTTAATACTCTTTGAATCATATTAAATATTGTTTAGGTGTTTGTGTGGTGGATATAAGCTCAAAATTTTGAAGACAAATTATCTTAAATTTTATGTATTTATTTATCATTTATTTATTGTTATTTTTTTCGATTACTTGATTTGTGAGCGATGATAATAATATTATTTAAATATTTATTTTGATTTAACTCTATATTTATTTATTATTTGATTAAGTAATAATTAATTTAAGGAATAACTTGAATGAATATATGAACCTTTACAACACATGCATAAAGGTGTATGAAGTTTGAAACGTTGATTTGGCTCAATTTTGAACCAAAATAGAATCAATCCAATATAAATTCTTAAAAAAAATAATAAAAAAATAGAACCAAATCAATAAGAGAAGTTTACTAAGTTGGAATGCTCGTGGAATTGGCAACCCTCAGGCTCTACAAATTAAGTCTGGTAACTCAAAGAGGTTGTTTGGAAATTTCATTTAACAAAGGGGAGGCTTATTGTTAAATGGTTTACAAGTGGAGGTTAAATGCAGAGGATCTCTCTTGCCATACTAGTTTTTTCATGATTGTTTACGAAGGTTAATTCACTTTAATTAAAAGCTTAATTACCTTATTAGTTTTCAAAATATAATCAACTTCGATCCTAAGTTTTTAAATTTTTAAAAATTATGATTTGTTCTATAAATTTTAAAATTTTATATTTAAATTATTGAATTTTTAAATCATATAATTTATTAATCAAATTTTTAAAATTTTATAAATAATTTATATTTTATATAAATATATATTTAAAAAAACATGTGATAAAGACTTTCAAATAGAAAAAATAATAATTTAAGTCTCTTATTTTCTGTCTATTAGTTGGAACCTATAACATAAATCTATTATTTTTATAAAAATGATAGTAAAAAAATTATTTTATAAATATAATGAACTTATATTATTCTATTTTTGTAAAAATATATATAATATAAGTTCATTATCTATATAAAATAGATTTATATAATTTTTTAATAAATAATAATAAAGTTATATAATCTTATTTAATAAATATAGATTTAAAATATATTTTTATAAAAGATAATAAAATTTGATTATGTAATGTTATATAAAAAAGTTAGTATAAGTTTATAAAGTTATTAAAAATATCTATTAAAATTATGTAGAACTCTTTAAAAGTCAAATAAAGTACTGGCCGAGTTTTAAAAATCTTGTAAAATCTATGAAGTTTGTAGGGTCTTAAAATTTTATTAAGGTTTAATTGTGTTATATTTTTTTATAATATAAAAAAGTATATTTTATGTAAAAAAATATAACTCATTTATATTTTTTATACTATAAAAAATATTTTTAAATAATTAAAAGTAAAATAAAGTAAATAATTGATTTTTTATTAAAATCTCTAATTCAAATAGACTTTTTTATATATTTTTATAAGTTATATATAAATATAAATTATTAATATTAAAATATAGTTTTTTAAATAAATATTTAAATTTTTATTAAATAAAAAAATATTATACAAATAAAATTTAAATTTAAATTTACTATAAAATAAAGAATTTATAAGACATTAATTACATATTATACATTATGGTAGGAGGATTATTAATTGAGTAAACTTATTGTATTAAAGAGTTGACTTTTATTTCGTTAATAAAGGGTTGACTATGGTTATCATATTAATTATTTATCGTAGAAGAGAGATGTAAAATAGGCAGACACCTTAAATGCAAAGTCAAGTATACGCACGACAAATTTATGTGGTGATTTCCCTTCACATCTAATTAAAAATATAATTTTATAATTTTTATGAAATTAAATTACATTCAGCATGTAATGTATCTTTTAAGTTTATTTTTAAGTTTATATTTTGAATATAAAATATTTTAAGTTAAAATTTTATATATAAATTTAATTGTTTTTAATTAAAATTTAATAAAATTATTAAAAAAACATGATATTTTTATAAATTTTTAATAAAAAAATTTAATTGTTAATTTTTTAATTTTAATATTTAATTTTTATGTTTATTTATAATTTTTCAAATAAATTTTATATTATTAATTATTAATTTATGTCTTTTTTGAACTCGAGGATTACATTATTACTATGACATAATCTTTTTCATATAAAATAATATTTTAAATTTTATAATAACAAAAATAATTCAATTATTTAAACATATGAATTGAGATAGATCATCGTAAAAGAACCACTTATGCTTGTACCCACAACAACACCAATATTATAGGCCTCTCTACACACAAGATATTTAGTGTTAAAAGGTAACCTTTAGACCAAGTCATGGTGTGATCGATCTTGAGTTTTGAATGTATTTTTTTTACTTTTATATCCTTTTGACATTCTATGATACGTACATTTATATAATTGATATGTATAAATACAATATTTTATAAATATATCAACTTTATAAGAAATTTACACATTTTATAAAACTCTTTGACTTTTTTCTAGTTTTTCTCTTTACAAATTGAACCAATCTAAATATCAATATAATTAAACGTGATTTAATTAGATGAAAATTAACATAAAATAAATAATCGAAGTTAAAATTATATCATTCTAATTAAATAACATTTAACCTAAAATATTTATACATAAAGTTTGTTTTATAAAAATATAACAGCTTAATTTACATAGTGTTATTTTATACTTGCATGTTATAAACGTTTATTTAAAAAAAAATCATTATTATTTACCTTCTAATTTGGAAAACTTCTTTAAGTAAGCGAAAAACTAATATGTGTTTATTAAAATAGTTTATCTTTTTTATTAATTTATATAAAATTTTATATAAACAAGAAATTGGTACAGATTATTAACCCAGATGTAGCCCATGTTGTGAGGTTTGAATCCATATTCTCCTTTACTTCAGAGAGTCGGAGATGGATGGTGACTCTGTATCAAACTAAATTACAATCACAATGTTAGTATTTGATCGGTAATTTAATAATTACCGATAATAGATTTTTATTTTTTGAAAAAAATAATTAATAAAATAGTAAACTCATTCGGACACATACATAAACTTGTAATTTAAGAAAATTTACTCACGTCTCTCCGCCCACAACAAAATGCAAAGAGTAAATGAATATGGACATAAATGTACAGTAATACAATTTATGTTTTATTTTTACCATGTACAATTAAAGCAATTTAATCGTTCAAAAAAATTAAAAATTTTATTTTACATTAAATATCGTCTCATTAAATATTATTTAAATTAAACTACAACAATAAGGACGGATATACGTAGAGGTGAGGAGGGATATTTAACACATCTCAATTCTCGACAAATAAAAAATTAAATATAATATTTATAAAATTATAGATAAATTATATACATAAATTAGAACTATATTCTATCTGAATTTTCAATTTTAAGTTTTTAATACTCAATATTTTATTATAAACTTAATAATTTGAACATATTTTCATTAAAATAAATAAATATATATATATATATATAATATTTTTTTAATTAAAAATAAATATTAATTAAGAAATAATTAGTATTATATTTTTTTACGTAAATGATATCATTCTAGATATAAATCTTAAATCTACCCTTAACAATGGAAACATGTTCAATATTGAACGTAGTTTAATTTAAAAAAAATATTTTTTTTTAAATTTTAATTATAATTTTTTATAATATTAATCTTGAATAAATATATAAATATTTTATGATTTTATCCAAATTTTTTTGAGAAAAACAAAAATTGATATGATATTATCAATACTTAAAAATATAGAAAAAATATAGTGCAAGTTTATTTGTTTAAACTTTAAGAGTTATTTTTTACCTTTATTTAAAAAATGTATTTTTAAATTTATTTATTTAAAAATAATAATAATGATAAAATTAAATTTTCATCTAATTTTTTATTAAATATAATAGAATAACATGTATAATATATATATATATATATTTATTTATTTGTTGATAGATATATATTACTTGAGTAATTTTTAATTAAAAAATTATTTATTTTTTAATAAATTCTTTCGATTGAATTTAAATAAATTTTTTATTGTTTAATATGTGATTTTAGATATTAAAAAATGATAATTTCGTTTAATTTTTAAAAAATTAAAAAGTAGAGTAATTTTTATATACTATTCGAAAAATATAAACATGTATATGATACATATATTATTCTATTATATTTAACAAAAAAAATAAATAAATATTTTTATCATTATTTAATATCTTTTTCACAAAGAAATATATTTAAATAATAAATTTTTCAAAAATAAATATGCTTTAAAATGATACTAAATATCACATTTAATCTAAACAAATCATCAACAAGATATATTATATAGTAAGAAACAAAGACTTGGGTATGGGAAGTTTGAAAGTTTTTTTTTTTTAATTAAACGTGAAACTTGGAAATTCAACTTATTTTATCAGTACTATAAACTAATATTATATCAGTCTTCTAGAACAAGAAAAGAATTATACATTTTTTTTTTTATGAAATGCTTAACTGGTAGTCTACGAGCAGTTCCTGGTGGTCGAAGACACAGCTTGGTTGCTTAAGAAAATCCACGTTTATCAAGTGAATGTACATTGCAACTAGAAGCCACGCATTATTCTATTAATATTGTCCTCTTTTTGTAACTACAGACGAAGCAAAGAGTTTCTCTCTATCCTACATAAGACCAAATTTAAACATTTAAAATCACACGAATTATAATCAAATTATTAGCATAAATTTGATATCAATCTTTTATGCTATGAAAATATCGATTTTTTAGTATTTATTGGTTTGAAAATAGAGATTTTCCGTAAGTAACTCATAAAATCTATGGCACATGATAGATCCTTCCTTCTCTTTCATAACTTCAATTTTCTTAAAACAGGGCGTGAAAGACGCACTTAAAGAAATGAAAAACTCCACTTGCTTAGTGGAGGATACCCAACCTCCCCCAACTTTTCCAAACCCCTTTGAGTTTTGGTCTTCCACTCCCTTCATTTCAAAACTCCCCAAAAACATATAACCAAACATCGATCCTTTCAATTACTTTCTCACAAACAAACCCCTCCCCAGTCCCCAACATGGCCTTCAACAAACCCAAGAAACTTTCCTTTTCTTCTTCCAAATCCAATCTTTGCACTGTACTTTTTTTCATCGTTCTCTTTACAATTCCTTTTCTTTTTCTCCTTCACACCCCAACTTCCTCTTCAATTTGCACCACCATTGCCTCTTATGTCAAGCCTTGGTCTGGCAATCTTCTTAATGCCCAATTCGCCTGGAACCGTCTTTCCTTCAATTCCGAAGAAACCATTTCATCAATTTCTCTCAAAATCGCTGTCTTTTCTCGTAAATGGCCGACTAGCTCAACCCCAGGTGGAATGGAACGTCATGCTTTGACTTTACACACTGCTCTGTCTCGCCGTGGCCATAAAGTTCACATCTTTACCTCCCCACCATCTGAAACTGAAGCAACGACAAGTCATGGAAGCCCAACTCCTCCTTCATCTTCACCATATATTCATATCCATGAAGGAGAACCAGGAAAATGGAGATACAACAAAGCCTGGGAACAATTTGTGGAAGAAAACCAGAGAGAAGCATTTGATGTTGTTCATTCAGAAAGTGTAGCACTCCCTCATTGGTTAGCTCGTAATCTGAACAATCTTGTTGTTTCATGGCATGGTATTGCTCTTGAAAGCTTGCAATCTGATATCTTTCAAGACTTGACTCGTAGACGTAATGAGCCCATGTCTCCAGCTTTTACCCAAAATGTTCAAGGGGTTATCCCGAAAGTGCTTAATGAAATTAGGTTCTTTAAGAACTATGCCCATCATGTTGCTATTAGTGATAGTTGTGGAGAAATGTTGAGAGATTTCTACCAAATCCCAAATAAAAGGGTTCATGTGATTCTCAACGGTATTGATGAACATGACTTTGAGGAAGATAAGAAATCAGGCAAAGAACTCAGGTCTAAATTTGGAGTCCCAAGTAATGCTAGTTTAGTTTTTGGAGTAGCTGGAAGATTGGTTAAGGACAAAGGTCATCCTATTCTTTACGAAGCTTTTGCAAATCTGATTTCAAAGAATCCCAATGTGTATTTACTTGTTGCTGGGTCAGGACCATGGCTAAGTCGTTATATGGATTTGGGATCTAATGTCATAGTTTTGGGGTCAATGAGTCCATCTGAATTGAGAGCTTTTTATAATGCTATTGATATTTTTGTTAACCCAACTCTTAGACCACAAGGATTGGATCTTACTCTAATGGAGGCTATGTTGAGTGGAACACCTGTTATGGCATCAAGGTTTCCAAGCATCAAAGGTACGGTTATTGTTGATGAGGAATTTGGACACATGTTTTCTCCAAATGTGGAGTCTTTGTTAGAAACTTTGGAGATTGTTGTGAAAGAAGGACCTCAAAGATTAGAACAAAGAGGACAGGCCTGCAAGCAGTATGCACTTTCTATGTTTACTGCAACAAAGATGGCATTAGCATATGAGAGATTGTTCCTCTGTATCAAAGATGTTACGTTTTGCAACTATCCTTAGGTACAGTTTTAATTCCCTAAATTCGTTTTTTTCTTCCATTTTTTTTTTGTAATTTTTTTCTATACAAATATTTGTAACAGTTGATACTCTTTTTTTTTCCGCTTACTCAATTTCACTAAGAATATGTGTCTAATCAATAAGAACATGAACATGAACATGTACATAGGTACTCAAATATTCTAATTTGATGTAAATTTATAAAAAAAATTAGCGTGTTCGACAATTCAGATATATATCCAAAACTTACGTCTCTCAGTATCCTAAAAGAATCAGAACAACATAAATTTCAATTTACATGGTGAGATTTTCAGATTTATTTAAAGAATTCACATGAGAAACATTTTATAACCTTGTGATCTTTGTGATGCTTTGAAAATTTAATCTAATTTCTTTAAATAAAACGGATCAACTAGAATGGCATTAGAAACTATTATTTGTTACACTAGCTTGAGGACTATATTTAAACAAAAGAAAATGCATGTTACTGATCACATAAAATTACATTGCGAATGCAAAACAAGCACAACATGTGCTTATATTTTTGTGGAGTAAATTGGTAACCATGTGTGTGATTGTGCATGGTTAGGTAGAGATTGATGAGGCCACCAACATTTTAATTACATATAAAATGGAATTGCGATTTGGCAGGAAAAGCTCATTCTACTACTCACTCCATTATTATAAAGCTCTCTGAGACTTTGAGTCCCTTACAGAAGCTCTGTATGGCCTGTCTGCATATCATTATTAATTAGTTATAGATTTATAGCACTCATTAATATTAGTTTATTAAACAAATTTAGAAAGTGTAATTACCTCGTTTGGTTAATCATGGTTTTAAAATCATGTGGAAACATTTTAATTACATCGTTTTCTTCTCATTCAATCGAGTTTTTTTGGTTTGAACAAAAAAAAATAAAAAAATTGTGCCCCAAATGATGTCATTGATATAGAATTTTTAATAACAAGGAATGTGTTTTGAGAACCATCTTTTTTAAGATTGATTTATGATTGTTTGTTATTGTTCAAGTGTTATGGTAACGATCTATGCGACCCCTAATATAAGGCTAAATAAAACTAACGATCTGATCATGTAAATGACCAACAAGATGAATGGACTGATTTAACAGGTATATCTATGTACCTGAAAATGCCAAACTCTTTCAAACAATTGTTTCAACTTTACTAACGATCTGATCAGTTAGTTTAGAAACTTTTGTAAATCTTAACGACTTGTTATAACAATGCAAGATAATGAATAGTAATATGTCATGTAAATATATTCTACTACGCTTTGAACAGATGTAGACACCTTTATGTATATATCTTAATATGTTTTTAATTTGATTTTTATCTCTTTTAATTATCATTAATTTAAATTTAAATCCTATCGGTTTATTATTATTTTTATTTAATAAAAAATGAATTTTAATTCTATTTAAAAAATAATAATACATTTCGAAACCTAAAAAAATAAAATAAAACAGAGTACTTTAAATTAAGGGAAATGAACGTACTTGTCGAAATTTCTTATGGTGTCGTAACATCTATATAGCTTACAATCCATATTGCCAGTTTGGCATTGGTCTTTGCAAGATTTGATGGAGAATAGATTGGGGGTAGAGAATAACCTGCTTTTCGTTAATTTAAATTTGATTTCATCTAAATTATTTTAAATTCGATTAGTTCAGTGTAATCAATTGAAACCCATTTAAATTTGAGCAAATCAAAAAAATTTGAATCAAATAAAGTAAAAATAATATTAAAATTTATTTATAAACTAATTTTATTTATAAAATACAATTTACACCATATTTATATTTTAAATTAATTAGTCTCTAATAAAATTTATTATTTATTATTACAACTAAAAAAATAAAAATACAAAATATATATTTGAATAATTATTAAATTATTATAGAGATACAATATTTATTTTTAAACTAAAATAGTAATTTAATGTAATAGTGGTATATATAATATTTAAATATCACACATTATAAATAAAATATGATTTTTTTGTAATTTTAATAGTAATTCGATTCGGATTAGATTGATCCAACTATAAAATATATCAATCCAATCTGATCTGGTTTAAATTTAATGAATCAGATCAAAATTTCTCAATTTAAATAAATTAATCGAATTATCTTTTCATCTCGTCAATCATGTTCTCATCTCAGTGAAAATAAAATGTTACAAACTTAATTTTTGACACTATTAATTTATAGCACATTGAGAATATTAAGAAATAAATTTAAATTGTATGACTTGTTGTATTTACTCATTTAATTTAGTTATGATTTAAAAGACATATTATATTATTATATTTGTTATTAATTTTTTAAGTTTGTAATGTTGTTTGGGCTTTGAATTGCTTATTTAAGCTTGGACTTTTGTGTTGGTATTTGGACTAAAGTGCTCACCCATTTATTTTCTTAGTCATTGAAGCCTAGAGAGTATTATTGTCTTTTCATAGCGACATATAAATACCCTTTTAAGGTTTGGAGGAGGCAATGTGTTTTCGTTGTTTCTCCTAAGGTTTTCTCTAGTTCTCTGTCTCTCTAGTTTTCCAAGAGTGTCATTTCTCTTTATCTCCATTTCTCTTGTGTTCTTTGAGTAATACCTTGTATATTTTCTTTGTATGTTTGTGAAAGAATTACTGTTTACATGTTTGAGGGTTATCTCCTTCTAATTTCATGATAGGTTTCATCTTTATAATCATTTTCTTATTCTTCTGTGTATAAATATTATTTCATATATTGGCTATAAATATAACTCTTTTTCAATAGATTAGGTTATGTAGAATATGGGTTAAATCACTTTATATCGTGTGTGTTTTTGTTTCATTTTTTACAGTTCTTAAAACTTTTTCTTTTGGTTCAATCTTGCTCTAAATCTTTAAATAGAGTGACTTATAGTGAGTTTTGAGTGTGAAATCGTAACAAAGTGGTATCAAAGTGGGACTTTTGTGTTGTTTTGCCTTGATTTACTATCGGAATGTACCAGACTCACAAGGTCCTTACATGTGGCTTTTTAGGTTTAGTAATCCTAGGGTTTTTTTGAGTCTTTTGAAGAACGTGACTCTTCGGTTTCTTCAAATAAAAAAGAGGGTTTTGTAATCTTTTTTATTTTATTTTTAATCTATTTGATTATTATCTTTACTATGTCTATTATGTATAAGATTTATAGTTTTGATGTTACTAGTGACTATGTTTTATGGAAACATAAAATAGAAGCATTCTTGGTTGAAAAAGAGGTGTATGGTGTTATTGATGTGGAAGAGTTGCCTGAAAAGGCTTCTGATAGTGATAAGAAAAAGATTGAAAAAAAGGTATGCTTCTATTTTGTTAAACCCTTATGATAAAATTCTCAAAGAAGCTTCTAAGGAAACTACATTTGAGAAGATATTCTCTAAACTTGATTCCATTTATCTTGATAAATCTCTGTTTGAAAAGGTTCATTTAAAACACTATTTTTACTCTTTTGAAATGGATATGTCAAAGAATCTTAAATAAAATCTTAATGATTTCGAGAGACTCATCATTCAATTTGAAGATATTGAACATAAAGTTGAGAATGAGATTGGGGTAATTATTTTGTTAAATTTCCTTCCTGATAAACTTAAAGATGTTAAATCTAGTTTTATTTATAGAAGAGATAATTTGACTACTAATCTTGTTTCTAATTTGATGTAAAAAAATTGAATTAAAAAATAAGAGTAATGTTAGTGATGGGCTTTATATTAAGGGCAGATATGAAAAGAGGGAAAAAAAGTTCAAGTAGGGATAACAATAAGTCTAGGTCCAAGTATAAGTCTAAGAAATATGTTAGGTGTTATTTTTGTAAGAAGGAATGTCACTATAAGAATGAATGTCCCCTTAGGAAATGTAAGAAGTTAGACAAGTCTAAATCAGGTACTGATAATCAGTCTAACCTAGTCTTAGAAGGGTATGAGATTTCTAAAGGGCTAGGTGTGAGCTCCATTAGGTTGGAGAAAGATTGGGTCCTAGATTCAGATTATTCCTTTCACACGACCCTTTTAAGAATTGGTTTAGTTATTTGAAAGGAGTTATTAGTGGTAGAATTCTTCTAAGTGATGATCATGAGTGTTAGGTAAAAATTAAGCTTTTCTTATTAGATGAGACTGTTAGAATCTTAGATAATGTCAGGTATGTTCCTCATCTTAAGATAAATTTGATTTCACTATGTGCCTTAGATACCACTAGCTACTCTATTAAGATTAGTGATGGTGTTATGAAAGTTATGAAGGATTCTCTCGTTACTTTTAGGGTTGATAAGGTTAATGATTTGTATTTTTTACAAGGTTCTACATTAGATCTTAATGGTATGGTTAGTATAGCTCAATCCTTAGATAGTGCAATGTTTTGACATAGGAGATTAGGGCATGTATGTGATAAAGGTCTAAGTAAATTGTGTAAAAAAGGTGTTTTAAGTAGTGAACCATTAGGATTTTTAAAGTTTTGTGAACATCGTGTCTTTGGTAAATAAACTAGAGTTAAATTTTCTAAAGGTTATTATACTACCACACATGCACTTGTTTACATTCACTCTTCTTTGTGGATATTAGGTCCTATCTAATCCTTAGGTGATAATAGGTATTTTCTATCCTTAATTGATGACTATATTAGAAGAGTTTGGAGTTTTTCCTTAAAGACAAAGGATGAAACCTTTGATACCTTTCAACATCGAGGAACTTTGGACTGATAAACATGTAAATTATAGTAACCTTAGGATTTTTTATTGCATTGTATATAGTCATATTAATTAGGGTAAACTTTAGGCTAGATATTTAAAGTGTATTTTTATTGATTATCCTTTGGATGTAAAAGGATATTAATTATGGTGTATCCCAACTTTATTTTGATTTAAAATCCATTTATCCTACTTCTAATATCATGGATACTTCAACTAAGGTGAAGGCCAGTGTTATACTCTCTAAGAATAGTAATTTTGAGAATGAGGTGGATGTACCAACGATTTCTCATCCCATTGATATTACAACTGATAGAACAGATGCCAATGATGATAAAGGAATTACTTAGGACACTTTTTGTCCTCCTGATAGTTCTACTGACCTGATAGATTACCTTCTAGCAAAAGATAGGTCCAAAAGATCCATTGTTGCTCCAAAAAGGTACTATAACTCTTTATTTACCTCTAAACCTATTTGTGGTTATTTAATTGCTTATGCTTTGTTTGTTGCATATGAGTTAGATGACATTGAATCTAAAACCTTTAATGATGCCATGAATTCTAATTGATTGATTGTCAGAAAAGTGTATAATTCACTAATTAAAAATAGCATATGAGTTTTAGTTGAAAAACTTAAGAAATCTAATTTTTTTTATATGGATGGCTAATTTAAAGAAAAGAGTATATTAAAGGAGTTGAATTTGAAAGATTCAAAGCTAGATTAATTGCACAAGATTTTGCACAAAAGCATGGCATAGATTTTAATGAGATTTTCTTTCATGTTGTTACAGTTACCTCTATAAGGATTTTACTATACTTGGCTAAATAGTTTGACATGTTTGTTGAACAAATAAATGTTAAAGTTGTCTTTTTATATGGTAGCTTAGAAGAGAAAATGTATATGGGATAATCTGAAGGTTTTGAATTAAAAGGAAAAGAAAATCTTGTGTATTTGTTTAAGAAATCTTTGTATGAACTTAAACAAGTTCCAAGAAAACGGTATATCAAATTTGATAATTTTATAATCAAAATTGGTTTGAAAGATGTGGATATGATAATTGTGTTTATGTTAAACTCAAAAATATTTCAAGTCTAATTTATCTTATTTTATATTTTTGTCATATGCTCATTGCTTATAGAAATGAAACTAAAATTAAATCTTTAAAATCTATTTTTATAATGAATTTAAAATAAGATTTAGGACTAGTTAGAAGAATCTTGGGTATGGATATTGTAAGAACTAAAACTGGTCTGTTTTTGTCTTAACATTCATATATTAAAAAAGTTCTAAAAAGATTTTCTATGTTTGATTCTAAAATCTAAGTGTTCCTTGAAGTATTTATTTTATTTGTCTCTATTTGTCTATCCTAATACTAAAAATGATGAGTTATAGGAAAAATTGTTCCTTATTTTAATGTTGTTGATTCCCTTGTGCATGATATAGTCTGTATTAGACTTGACATAGCATATGTTATAAGTAAGGTTAGCAGATATATGTCTTGGTAAAACTTACTAGTTAGTAGTTAAATGGATCCTTAGATATTTAAAAAGTACAATAAACAATGTTTTGTTATTTGAAAAGATTTTTTGTGATATTACTATTGTAAATGGATATACTAATTCTAATTTTGTAGGTGACAATGATAACAGAAAATCATTGTCTGATTACATCTTTACTATTTTTGAGAATATATTATCTTGAAAAACCAACCTATAATATGTGGTGGTATTGTCAACTTAAGAGGTTGAATTTATTGACTTTATCGAGACAATAAAGGAAGGATTGTAATTAAGAAGTTTTTTTAAACAAATTGGGTATTATTAATGATGATATTATTGATACTATTTATAGTGATAATCAATCTGTCATAGATTTATCAAAACATCTCATATTTCATTCTAGATCAAAACATGTAAATGTTAAATTACATTTCATTAGAAACATAATTTCACAATTATTGATTACACTTATAAAGAGGATAATCCTTCTGAGCTAAATTAGTACCATTAATTAAGTTTAAACATTATCTAAACTTAATTAGGATGTCTCACTTGTAAATATTATAATAAGAAAAAATATTTGTATTCATATCCAATAACATGCATATAATATCAAGGTGACACTATGCCAAAAAAGGCATTTAAGGATGGTCAATTTTTTTTAATCTAACCGTCATAAAAATGCATAGACAAAATTACAATAACGATTAGAAGTAAATTTTTTACGATAGTCATTATTAAAATGAACTTCATAAAAGGTTTTAAAATTATTTTTTACGATGGTCGTTCTATCATGACTCTTATAAAAAGCTTAGTGACTGTCAAATGATATGTCTATAACCTCGATCTTTTATAAGACTATGACCAAATAATATGTTTATTGTTTCAACTACACTTAAATCGTGACCATATACATCTAAATCAACCTTATTTTTCAATATAAATTACAATAAATTTATTAATTATAAGATTAAAAGTCATATTATATTAAAATTAAGAATGTAATTACATTATGAGAATTTATATACTAAAACATAATAAAATCTTATTAATTAATTCTAATATTTACAATGATTATGAAAAATAACATTTGAATAAGTTAATCATGTTAACAAATATACAGTAGAAACTCCTCTTCAACGCTAATTCCAAATTGCTCTTCAAGTCCATCACAATTTCGACCTAAAGCAACATTACAGAGTTGAAAACCTTTCCCATTAATTTTAAAGCAATTGATCATGCATAGTATAAAGTAGTGTGGATGAAGAAAATGCAAAGAACTTGAAAGTTCCACTTATTCTGAGTATAATTTGGCACAAAGTTAAGTAACTTTTTTTTTCTTCAAAAGAAAAGAGTAAATAAAATGTTTACCGTACATCTTCCAAAAAATCCGTAATAATTAAGCCAGAAAAATTCACCAAGCCAATAAACTAGTCATATAATTTCTACAAGTTGCATCACTTCGATGATCTAATTCCATTGTTGAAATAATCACATTTTTAATAAGTATATTTAAATAGAAGAAAAAAAAACAAAGATATAATAGTAGAGTACCATTAACTGCGGAGTCATCTGGAAGTACCAATTGCTTCTTCATTATCTCACAAATTTTCTCTACAGTTTCTGGCTTTGCTTGCTAAAAAAAATTTGACATCTCAAAAATAACTAATAGTTACACAAATAAAATGTAGATTCCAAATATCACAAACCAGTCAACAGTCACCATAGTAAGCTACCTTAAAAATTAATTATACTACATGTGAAGTACCACATCCAAAAAACCACCATTCTTGACTCTAATAATGTGACATGGACTTGAATTCTTTTATTTTTATTTTTAGTTTGTGTTCAGAGAATTTTGAATACTCGTTACCCATTTATATTCACATCTATAAGATGTCGCATATTCAAATGCCTATGCCAAATTTATCAACTACTAATCATAGCAAATAAAGTAGATAATAAGCTTAATTTGTAGGGATTCTTTCATGTTTTATTAGGAAAATGAAACTAAATTGTAAAATATTCTTTTTCCAATTACCAAATCCCAACTTTTTTGAATATCATCTATTTCATGCTTGTACTAACCAAATTTTCAAGTTCAACTCAATTTAATTTCTTCTAGATGCCTAAACTTAAGATCCCTGAAAGCACTCATTAAAGGGGAGAAAAAACAATGTTTAATTTTGGAAACTTCATGAACCCACTTTATTAACTACAACTTATAGCATAGAAGACCTGAAGGCGAACTGATCTTGGCTGACTGCAAATGAAATGGAGCTTCTTTTGTTATCAAAAAGTGAAACCAACTTCAGCCCAATAGCCCTGAATGTTGCCTATTCAACATAACCAACCACAAAGCTTTAGTAAGTGCTTAAATAAAAAGTAATACAAAAAAAGTAATTCAAATTATCAAGATGAATCAATCTTTCCATCAAATAGCCATTTCATAACATGTATTTCTTGGCAAGAGAGACTACCTAGAAAAGTACATATAATGACTTGTTCTGAAAGAGATAGTTGGTAAGTAACCAATTATTCTTCTCAAAACTTAAAACTTGATAAATTTGTAATGTCCTACAATACTTGAAGATAATACCCAAAAGGTCCTTTCGATGAAAGCACGGTAGCACCAATATGTTGCAACTTGCAATAAACTGAAACACCAATTCTCACACATGTTTCAGGTTAAAAGTAAATACAACTCTAAAGCTCTATGAAACGTTTTATTCATACCTTGACTAGTGAATGTGAAGGAATAGAGACATAAATACATAGCATAACATCTAATTTGTTTTTTACCTTCCATGTCTATAAGATCATTTTACTCTTTACATGTTAAGATTAAATGAAACTTAGATAATGTCACTTGAAATGACACTATATACACACACTTCCTTCTTACTTCTAAGTACAATAGATTTCACTATTAAAAAGAGAGAGAAGGAAACAGTTGTTTAACATGCTTCTGTTCCCATGAACGCATTTTCCCATCTTGTTAAAAGATAGCAATAAATTAACCAAAGTCAATTTCAATCATAGAGAAAGAGAAAGCCAATAAACTCTAAGGTCAAGTTCGATTTGCAATAATAGACCAAGGAATAGAATAGTTATTCCTCTTCTTTTGTTGTTTCATTTTTTAAGTAGATGAATGATAATTCTTTGAATATCAATTCCTTTAAGAGAAGACATCTGTATAATATATTACACTAAATAGTTATTCTCTCTCCTAAAGTAATAAGATGGAGTATATTTATACTAAAGAAACATCTCAATTTTCAAAAAAAATCTAAATCATATTAAGATATTCTTGGAACGTGAGAATGCAAATTCTTTATACATCACCAAACAAAATAATAGGAATTACAATTCCCTTTCCCAATTTCTTATTCCTAAGAATTGTTATTCTAAATCCATTCATAATTCCAGTTCGGCAAACCTAACATGCATTAGGAGTTTTTCTCGCTTATAAAATTAGATCCAGAATACTGAAAAGAACTAGCTATTCCCCCTCTCAACTCTGTCCATTTTTTATCAAAATATAAAAGAAAGAAAAGAAGATAATGAAGTTGAAATATATCAAGTGAATCCACGTACAAGTAAAAGTAATTAGAACAGTGAGTGTTACAGGTGAATCTAGTATAGTACCCCATAGAACTATAAGCAACTATTGACCTTGAAATACAGTAATTATAACTCACCAAAGACCAAGTTATGCAATTTATTCAAATTCATGTTGATTGTATAAAGAGAATGGTGCACTCCAACAACCTTGATCACAAGTTGAACTGACGTAAAGAAACCATTATATAGAAAAGTAGTGAAGCATACCTACCAAAGTCCAAGTGAAGAATGCCAACTGAAGTGAGTTCTGCATTCAATAACTCGATCAATAACTAGTGAAGCAACATATGCATACAAAAGTAGTAAACTAAAAAAGTTTGTTATAACGTTAACATACACACCTGGATTAGAACAAACTGAATAAGATGAAGAAGCCAATGGGGTCGACCAAACCAAAAAAGATCATCCTTAGGCTTCACCGTGAAACTTCCTCAAATTACGTGATTGTGCTTAATGTTGTCTACACACAGTTTTGTTATGATCACTTCTAGCTTTGCTCCCACAATTAGAACAATCTTCAATGCATAAAAAATACATACATGGCGGCACATGGTTAATTGACACATAGATGCATATACAGGTTCGACCCAAAAATACACAAACAACTTTTTATGAAGATGACGTAGCTATGCTTATCGCTAGGGGAATGGAAGGTAGCCAGTAGTGGCTGTAGAAGACTGCAAAGAAACATAAATATATAGAGATTTGTTTGTTAACTCAATTGAAATAAATTTTGGTTATATATGTTAGTTGGAGAATTAAGGTTTTGCAGTAATTAGTCTTACCATGTGTACTGAAGAATATGAATAGAATGCAGAAAAACCAAATCCAAAATCTGCAAACAATGAGTTCCAAAAGACATTGTATTTATAGTTATAGCTCAAAGCCTACATATATAAAGGAATTCATTTTAATGGAATGGTGGTTTCACATTGTTGTAGAAATTGGTGGATATAAATTACCTGATTCCAACAACCTGTTCAAAGTCATCATCATAAGCCCTGGCAAGGAATTTCTGGAAGTTGAAGCTAAAGTTGCTGTCTTCTGCAAAATTGGCCTGTGTGGTAGCAGAGTATAAGTTTGTACATAGATGATCATGAAACATTATCATATATGCTCTTAATTAAGTACCTTGATAAACCTATTTCGAAGAGTGAGGTCATCAACTTCGAAAACCATTGATCCTGACCAAGCAAGCCTTCAAGGAAAAGCAACTTAATTATTAGTCTTAATACACCTTCAAATCACATGTTCCACTTTTGGTACATCAGTATATGTACCACCAAAAAGTGGCAACCTAATAGACAAAAATCTTCATTTTTTAAGCTAATTTTCTTCTCATTTCAGCAACTCCTACCAATGTGTTGGAAGTACATATATTGGTACGCCAAAAGTGTCACATGGCTAGAGAATTGGCTTACTTAAAGTAGTGTAATAATAGTGATTGTTAATTTATATATAGACGATTGAAGAATCAGATATGTTGCTAATGCTAATGCCTAATACAAAATTTCATCCTCTGTATATATATTTTTGCAGCTAAAAAATGGTGCTTCAAGAATCAGATATGTTGTCACAAGGTGAAGTGGAATCGCCATTACAAACAGACCAACAACCAAAAAACAATCCCTATTCATCAGTTGGAAAACAATCATCAATTTACTCTCTTACCCTCGATGAGTTCCGAAACACACTTTGCGAGGGTAGCAAGAATTTTGGGTCTATGAACATGGACGAGTTCCTCAGTAGCATTTGGACAATAACACTCACAATATCAACAGCAACAATTATCACTTCAATCTAGCTGAAACACCAACAGAGAAAAATCAATAGATAAACAACCCAGCTTAACACGCCAAGGTTCACTCACGCTTCCTTCTCCGCTTTATCGAAAAACCGTCGAAGAGGTTTGGTCAAAAACAAATAAAAGACAGCAAGAAAAACATCTACAGAAAAAGAGCAGTGATAAAAATGTTCATAATCAAGATTCTGCTACTCGGCAGCCTACTTTTGGAGAGATGACATTGGGGGATTTTTCCATATTACAAGCAGGAGTTTTTTCATAGCAAGATTTTAACATAAAAATAAAATATACTTCAAAATATATCTGTCTGAGTTTTTCTAGTATTAACAAATTCAAAATCTCCACTCAATTTTCCCAAACCCAACTCACCAAATTTATATATATTCATCGTCATCATGACGTATTTCTGATGTCCCACCAGATAAAAAATCACAATCAACAACAGTTTGAAACTAAAGAATTACTTGGCGACTGAGCTGTAGGAAGGGGATCAAGCACAACAGTATGCCAAAAATTGGTGGTCCAGCTAAGGTTGAGGGACGGTTAGGAAGGCGGAGGCACCGATTGAACTGGAGGCGCGCAAGAGCATATGGAGCTACCTGATAATGAAAAGGTAGAATCTACGAGCTTGTGCATAAAACCAGAGTTGGGAAGAAACAGAAAGGGGTACAACTAGAACTGGGTTGCGAGCGACAACGAAAAGAAAAGACCAACGAGGGGAGGTGCGCGACAGGGGAAAAGGAAGAAGAGAAGGTGGTGCGCGAAATGAAAACAATGAGACGGGGAAAATGAAAAAAAAAAAAAAGACGGGAAAAAGAAAAAAAAATCTTGATACAGAAATTTGACGTGTGGTGTAAAAAAAAATACATAAAATTAAATTACTAGATAAATGAAAAAAATTAAGTAATTTTTATATTTTTTTTAAATGAATAACACACGTAATATATTATTTGATTTCGATTTTAAAAAGATTGAATTCTATTTTTTAATTACATTATAGTCATTTAATAACAATGATTATATAAGTTTATCTATTTGAATAATTTTTATAGTTTAATTTATAGTCACGCTTATTAATAAAAATCAAGGTTATATGTATATATTATTATCTCAATTTTATTAAATCGTGATCAAAATTCTATGATCTCAGTGTTTAAAAAGGTCGAAGTTAAATTTTTGAGACTAAAGATTATTATTTTAGCAGTTTTAGTATTTACTTGATAGTTGTAGAAATTTAAATTTAATACTTATTTGACAATATATTTGCATTGCATTTATAAATATATAGTTTAATGTCAACCTCTCAAAGGTGAAACCAAAAGGTAAATTAAATGAGCTTTCGAAACACGTTGATTTGAAAAATAAACTAAAGGAAAATACTTCATATGCAGTTGGGTATCTCTTGGGTTATGCACAAAAGATAATACTTATCGAAGGATCTACAATTTCAATTGCAATTACTCAAGAAGTATTAGTACATGGCTTTGATGTAATTGGTGTAAAAGTGGAGGATATTGTTTCAATTTGTAAAAAAGATTAGGTTGAAATTATTGTATTTTGAGTCTATATTAAATATGAATGTATTATTTAATTAATATTATTATTATTACATGTTTATATACTAATGAGTGTTTAATTTATTATAATTATTTATTGATAGTATATTGTATGAATGCATAATGAAAGAATAATTTAAAAATATATTTTACTAATTTATCCATATTAGAGAGGATAAGTATAATAAACTATTAATTTATATTCTTATATATGCTTCAAACTTCTACTAAATGTAATTACATTTTTTTCATATACTTAATACTCATTAGATGTTAGTATTGATAAATCTATGGTATGTAACAATTGATCGGATAAATTCAATAGTAAGATAAGGCAATCAAATTGTGCAAGCTGATTTTTTTACAATTTTACAAGAGTAAGATAACGAACCATGTTTGTTTGTTTTTTTTTTTTTGAACTACTTTATACTATAATATGGTGTGATAACAATTATTTTATGGCTCATAATATGCGGGGTGTCATAATTTAAAAAAATATTTCATCGACTTTACAAATAAACAAAATCAAGATATATATTATCATTAATTAAACTTAAAAATATTATATTAATTAAAAGATTCAGGGTAAGTCTAATATATATACGAACGTATGATTTCATATTTCACAATAAAAATATTAATTAATTATTATTGTTTAGTTATAGTATTTATTTATTTAAAAATTTCATTATGAATAGTACCTAAAATAAGAAAGTGGTTATGAATGTGATTATTATGTCATGATATTCATATAGGACATTGTAAACTATCTTTGTTTAAATATAATTTAATTGGTATTAATCTTTTATTCTTTCTTTATTGATATTTCATGTAAATATATATCTATATTTTAATATATTTTTTAATACTTTGCTTTGTATTTAATATTTGTAGTGGAATAACAAGTTACATAATGTAAAAGAAGAGCTATTTTAATTTAAGTATTAGTGGTGCACAGATGTAATAATGCATATTTGTAGATAATAGATAGTAATTTAATCATTAATTTCAGTAAATAATATAGTGGATAAATATAGTGAATATAATAATATTTTAAAAATTTTACAAGTTCAAAACTATAAAGATACTTTGAAATTTATATAGATTTATTAACTTTTGATGTAAATTTTATTGAGACTACTAGTTAATTAATAGTAGTTATATATATAAAATAGTTATTTTTTCAAAAAAATATTATCATTAAAATAAATTTCAATTTACAATAATAGTTATTAAAAAAAACATCATAAAAAACATTTTTTATGACTATAAGTTCATAACTATGGGAACTAAGTTATAGAATATATTTTTTATAACGATTGTTGTCAATAATGATGGTCATTAAAAAACGATCATTATAATATATATTTTTCACGACGGTTATCCGATTATCTACCATTTCTGATAATGGTCATTTTTTGTTTTTCATGACAATCTTTTTTATTTTTCATGACAGTCCTAATCGTCATAAAAAGTACTTATTTATCATGGCGTCTAAATAGACGATGATTATTTTATTTTTCATGGAGCTTCACGATAGTCTTACGATGTCGGTTAATAATCATACTTAAAACCTCTTTTTAGCATAGTACTATAGAGAATGTTAATTTTTAACATTATATTAATTTATAGACACGTTGTATTTACTTATTTAATTTAACTATGATTTAAAAGACATATTACGTTATTATATTTTGTTTGGGTTTTAAAGTGCTTATTTGAGCTTGGACTTTTGTGCTAGTATTTGGACTAAAGTGTTTTCTTTGATGAGTCGGTGAAGCCTCAATAATATTATTATCTTTTCACTACTGTACATAAATATCCTTTTAGGGTTTGAAAGGGATAACACGTTTTTATTGTTTCTCTTAGGGTTTCTTTTGGTTCTTTGTCTCTCTGGTTTTCGAAGGTGACGTTTCTCTTCATCTCTATGAGAGGATTATTGGTTACATGTGAGGGTTGTATAATAATGGCTAAATATTTTTTTAAAAAAACTTATTTATATTTATATTTAATTACAGTATACTAATGGTTAGATTTTTTAAAATATATTTTATTTGTAAAATTATTTAATTATGTCTCACCTTAGTATTTTTTTCCCCAGCAGAAAATAAAAAAAAAGTTTATTTTGCCACTCTTTCTTCTATCGTGGGTAGAATTTTCCTTCATTAAACTCTCCTCGGCGAATTGTCCGTTTATGAGTAGCAAATTAACCTTCATCCATTGATTTCTCTAGGTAAATGGATTTATCTTCGAACAAAAAAGAAAAAAAAAGGGATTTATCCGCATGATAAAATCATTTTTTTGAATCTTTATTTATTATAAAAATAATTTAAATTTTATATTTATTTTTTATAACATTTTAATTTTATAATTATAAAAAATAACTACATAAACATAAAAATAATTTTATTTAATTTTGTAATTAAATTAGATAGATATTGTTATAATTTAAATAAATTATAATTAAAAAATTAAATAAAATTAAAATAATTATTCATTCTTATGTAATTAATTTTTTAAATAATAAATAAATAAGTCTAAAATTTAAATATTATTTTTATAATAAATATAAAATATTTATAATTATTATATCAAAAATTAATACTAGGTGAATTAATTTCACTAATAACTTAGGTTACTTTTTGGGAAAAAAGATTTTTTATAATTTTATATTATTTTGAGAAAAAAAATCCAAAAGACTCATATTAAATTTGTAAGAAGAAGACATACATTTTTCTTTCTTTTTTTTTCTTTTTAAAGAAGAAGACACTAGATGATATAGATATTTTGTTGGAATTAAAAATAACATAAAAGTCAATTACAAAACTTCAAACAAAGAAAAACAAGAGATTGAAATTACCTATTTTTGTCTAATTTCAATCCGAATGATTTTAAATATTTTCAATTCAAATTCGATTTGATGATATAATTAATCTAAACTAATCTGAATCTAAACATATCAGATTTTTCGGATCGAATAAATTCAAATTGATGTTAAAATTTATTTATGAATTATTATCATATATAAGATATAACAAATACAAATTTAAATTTTAAATTAAAATTTTTGTAACAAATATCATTATTTATATTCACAACCAAAAAAATAAAATAATAAGAAATATATATGTATAATTATTAAATTATTATAAATATTTATATTTATTTTTTAAGTTAAAACAATCTCATATAATTATAATATACATAATACTTAAATAAAATAGATTATAAAATATATATTTATTTATAATTTAATATTAATTTAATTTAAAATAGATAAAACTTAAATAAAATATATATTTATTTATAATTTAATATTAATTTAATTTAAAATAGATAAAACAGATTATAAAAATTATAAATCCGAATCTAATTCGATTATAAAAGTTATCATTTAATCTAATTCAATCTAAATTCGACGAATTAAATCAAATTTATCAATTTAACCGAATTTATCTTATTATTTATTTATTTTTAAATATGGCTTTTAAGATTCCTTTCGAATCGTGATCGAATATTTTCAGAACCCTGTTAAATCCCACCCATTAAATAAAGAACGTAACAATGTGATCTTGTTCTTCTTCTTTTTTACTTTTTCCGACCAACTTTTGAATGCATAAGTTAATAGAAGAAAGACAAAATTTTGTTTCTTTAATTAACACTAGCTAGATTTCGTTAAAATATCACATATGCTTAGCCCTTAAGTTTCAATTATACTAGGTAGTAGGTAGTAGGTTACATGCGATGATAATTGATATAAATATAAAATTTAAAATAATATTAATAAATTTTTATATTACAATTTGTGTAAATATTTAATCATATAAAAGAAAAAATAATAAAACATAATCAATAAAATTGATCACTACTTAATTGGGTTCACTTTTCACTAATAATAAAAAAATATGTATTAATTTTCTTACAAATTTAAAAAATATATGTTAACTTACTTTATGAGAAAAATAAACTTTTTTTTTGAAGAAATTAAAAATAAAATTTCATATGAAAAGGAATCATAGCATATAATTAAACCTAAAATTAAATCGTTAATCTATGATATTAATTATAATATTGTAAAATAAAGATCATTTTTATAAAAAAAATAGGTACTATATTAAATGATATTTATGTCTATTTTTTTAGTTTTATGTTATAAATATTACATTTTTAAAAATAATTTAAAGTGAAAATGAATATTAATATTCTTTACCATGATTAAGATATAACTTAATAACTTATGAATAATGAAGTTTTTAAACTCAATAATTTAACATATTTAAATAAAGAATATATATATTTATTATAATTGTATTTTGTGTTAATTAATAGTTATATATTTAATTTTATATTAAAATTTTTATTTTATAAATTAAAATATTATATGCTCCTATAAAATTAAAATTTAACTTTTAATTTGCTTTTATTATGTTTATAACAACGTTATCAAAAAATATAAATAAAGGCTTATTTATATAGTCAATTATTTAAAAAATATATTTATAGTTTGTTTAGTAAATATTATCCTTCTCAATTGTAATACTAGAATTAAATAATAGAATTAAAACATAATTGTCAATAAATAAAAAATATTTAGGTGTAATTTGATGCATATGTATATAAATAGATAAATGATTTAGTTATAATTATATAATATAGTTGTAAGTGTAAAACATTGTATAAAAAACTATTTAGATGTAATTTGATTTGATATAAGCATACAAATAACATAGTTATTATCATATAATCTAGTTTAATTATAATTTTTTTTATAAAAAATAAAAGTTTTGATATTGTCTTTGTAAAAGAAGTTATAATAGATAATTTTGTTGTTATTATTATTATTATTATTATTATTATTATTATTATTATTATTATTATTATTAGTGTATTTTTATTTAAAAATTGAGCTTTAAAAATTTACTTTTAATATCGCAGTATAAATTTTGACTTTATAAGTAAGGTATAAATTTTGACTTTATAAGTAAAAAAAACATGGAAAATGTGACAACGAGGAAACCAAAAATTGAGAGCTTAACAAAAAAAGATATGTAGTTATAATTTGGTTAGTAAGTATTATCATTCTTAATTGTCTATATTTCATTATATAATAAAAATAAAATATTATATGTTTTTATAACAACATTATCGGATAATATAAATAAGGAATTATTTATATAGACAATAATTTTTAAAACATTATTTACAGGTCATTTGGTGTGTAATTATTATTGTTTCCTATTATAATACTTGATTTAGATAATATAAATAAAACATAATCAATAAATAAATAAAAAATGTGTTGGTGTAATTTGAATATTTGTACATGAGTGATAAATAATATAGTTATAACCATATAATTTAATTATATGTCCTTTACAAAAAAACAAAAATTAAAATATTAGTATTTGATATTATTTTTTTGTACATGTATATTTTTATTATAAAGTGACGTTTTAAAAAAATCTATTTTTTCTTATTATAGTATACATTATTAAAAAATATTACTCTAATCACATGATAATAACATCCTTAAAATTTGTAACACGTACAACAAAAATAGTATCTCAATAATATTGAACGGATTCAATTAAATACCGTTTAATATCGAACGAATCTAAATAATCATAATTTAATTTAAATTGTATCCAATTGAAAGACGTTCAAAATGAAATGATAAGTAAGACATTTTTTAATAGTGAAAATGTACGAATTAGACATAATCAATACTATTTTTATGGCTATAAATTTTGATAATGTTATTTTTATTTTTAAATTTTTTTTATAAATTAACAGAATATTTTATTAATTTTAGGTGTTTAATTTAAGCAGTAGATAGTCATGTCCCATGATTAGGGAGAACTATCCAAAAATTCATCACATTTAAGAGCAAATTTTGCTAAACAATGAGCAGATTTGTTGTACAACGTACTAAAGTGGGGATGGTGTGGGAGACTAATTATATTAGACCCTTATATCTATTACTAGGTGACCTTCTCCTGCAAGAAAAGAAGCGTAATCCATACCACATAGCATGAAGCTTCGCATATAGAGGAACCATGAGGTAGTTAGCTGATCCACCGTTTGCACCCAAATTCTCACCCTCACAATTACGAATCATGCAACGAAAGCCAATCTTATTTGTTAAGGAGTGAATGCATGGCAGCATCTTGATTTTGAATAAACCATTCTGTGGGGGTACGTACCCATTTTGCATATAGTTTTAGTAGGCTAACACAAATGGAGAACAATGTCTTCCACAAAAAAAAAAAAAAAGAATTAATTGTATTTTTCAGATTACATATAGCAATTAATAATTATATACTCTTCTCACAGGTGATAGGATCATTAACATTTTTTTAACGATTCACAAGTATAACAATATGTATCCTCAATATTTCTGATCTACGTTTGTTAGTATTAAAATAAAATTGAATGATTAAAATTAATTTATCAAAATGTAAAAATTCTTAAAACTAGTATGAACATATCAATTAATGATATAATAGTAGAAGATATAGAAATCAACTACTTTTTCAAAAACTTAAACTATTGAGAAGAAATTTAACTATATTTTTATTACTCTTATATAAGTGTTAATACTATGTATTATGCAAATCAAATGCTTGTAATTTAACATTAAAATTATTAAACTTTGAACACATATGATTTTTAATTATGATATTATGTTAAAAGTTATTAGAAAATAACTCTCTCAAAAATTTAAATTATTAACATAAATACCAATTATATTTTTATAAAGTTACTATATAAACTCATAATTAATAAAAAATAATTATTATCTTCGAGAATTAGATAAATTTTTATGATGAAATAATAATATTTTGAAAAGTTTAGGAAACAATTTTGGAAAATTTTAGTAGATAAAATAAGAAGGTAATATTATATATTATAAATAAATTCGATAATTTTTTATTCTATACATTTACTTGAATTTGAATATATTATTTAAAATAACAAAGAGCTACCATAGTCTCTTAAATTAAGTTATTTAGATCTTTTGGTCATATAGCTTATGAATATATATTTTTTTTATCTTTTTAATAAGGAAATGACAAAATAATTTTGTTAGTATTATTTTAATTAAACTTATCACATAGATTATACATGATTTTATTAATAGAATGCTTGAGTTATCACTTAAATCATTATTTTTGTTATTTGACAACAAATCTAATACCTTAACGTGTAATTCTCTATTTGTTTTATTTATTTTTTAATTTTAATCTCCATGTTAACTTCATCTAAATAATAATAATTTAATCACATATATTAAATAATAATAATTTATTTTAAATTTAAATTTAAATTTAACCTTTTATCTTTCATAGATTATTTCTCAATAATAACAAGACAAAAAAATTAGCTTTATGTTTTAAAGGACTAATAATTAATTGAGATTTAACCTATATTAATCACTTTTATATGTACCAAATTGTTATAAAATAATAACTCATGTAACGTCTTATTATTGGTTAAGATAGTTGAATCCATTTTTTATTAACTTATAATAAACTTTCATATTATTTTTTGTTTTTAAACAACTTATGTAAAAAAAAAATTCTTTTAAAATTCATTTCAAATTTAACATTCAGAATTTTTTTATGTAAATTATTTTTATAAAAACAATAAAAATAATACTTTTAAAATTTATAACTATAAAAATAACATCTTTATGTTTACCTCGTATATTTTTCATATAAAAAAAATTTGTTACATTATTTTATTTTAAACGTCGTAAAATTAAAAATTATTTAAATTAAATAATAATTATTTATACTTGTTTAATATTAAATATTATTTTTATTATTTTTAATTTTAAAGATGTTATTTTTTTAATTTTGTAAAAAAAAGAGCAATAGGTATTGGGAAAATACTTTGTGTTAAATTTTAATCAAAACCAATTGTGTTAAAAATCCCAGGAAAAGGGTGCTCCAGATTTCCCCGCACGTGGTATTGCTTAAAATCAAATATCAACTACGCTTAAAATCAAATATCAACTACAGATTCGCCCGCACTCGTGGTCGTACACAGTTTGTGACTTTTTTTCTTCTTTTTTTGTGTGATCACCAAGACTTGGGCTTCCAAAAACACGTTGTAGTCGCAGCATGAAAGCACGTGTATACACTGTAGAAGAAGTGGCAAATTTCGTAATTAAATTCACATCTAAACCCTATTTCGTACATACAGGAGTGAAAACGTTTCAATCCACCTGAGTTATGGGTAATTCTGGTTCGATTATAAACGGCTTTAATTTAAAAGGCTAATTGAGTTAAAGATATATGGATATGATAAATTAAAAATCGAAATTGGTTAATGAAATGTGGGTTATAAAATATTTAATTAATTTATTTATATTGGTTTGATATATTTAATTTATAGTCTAGATCTTTTTATTTTTAAAATAAATTTAAATAATTTTATTAGATAAATAAGAGTTATGGTTTAGTCAATATTTTAATTAAAAAATTATATTTAATATTTAAATTATAATTATACATCAATTTATAAATAGAATATAACTTTTAAAAATGAGTAAATTTAAAAAAATTATATTTTTTATTAGTTATACAATTTTTAAGTAAAGTAGAATTTTAAAAAAATGTACTATATAACTGTTATAGTATATTTTAAAAAAGTAAAAAATTAGAGAAAAAAATATAAATTATTTTACCTTCATAAATGACTTAAAAATTTAATTAAAATTACATGATTATAAAAATATATGATATATATACTATAAATATATAAAATTAAATATATATATATATATTAATAATATATTGATTATTTTATTTAAGTGTTATATAAATTTTAGAATTTTATCATAGGAGTCTCTCATAATTCCAACACATGTCCTAATATTGTTGGAAAGATCTAAAAATCTATTTTTCAAAATATTTAAAGCTTTTGTATTTATCAAATAAGTATTTTCTTAAACAATTTTTAAGTGGACCTAAGATTTTATTATTTTTTAATACTCCTAACTTGCTTAGGAAGTTTATTTTTAACTTATTCAATACTCTTCTCATTTCTTTCCTTAAAAAGTAATTGAATTATTTGTAAATGAAATAACTTTTTTAAGAATTAATTAATTATCTTCTCTAAAAAACCAACTTAACTAACAAATAATTATAACTTTTAACTTAAATCATGTATCTCTTAGATAAAAACTTTAGAATCTTGAGTTAAAAAAACCTTGTATATCTTATTGTAACATTTAAGTGGTGATAATCTATATCCCATAAGTATTCAATTAAAACGGTGACTTTTTAGCAACAATTCTATATTTTTTTATATTCTTTTGAATAGTGATATTTTGTACCATTTTAGAGATTCAATAAAATTGTTAGCTTTTATCTATCAAATTAAAATCTATTAATTTGTTTCCAACTTTGGCCTATATCATTTTTGTATAAGAGCTTAAGATTGTTATACCTTAGTGTTTCTATAAAAAGAAAAAAAAAGCTTAAGGTATTGATTTTATTGCTACCACATATCATTATTGTTATTATGTTAAAAAGAATTCATTCGAAAACAACTCAAAGAACTCAATTATTATCTCTTAGAAGTTGAGAAAGAAAGGTTGAGAAAAAAAAGTGCAAAAACTCAAAGAATGCTAAAGTGATTATGAATAACTTGAAGTATATTCTTAACAAAATTTAGAGAAAGTAAATTGGTGCGTAGAATATGGAGAATATATCAACGAAGACATCTTCAATTGTTCAAATTCTTTTATATATTTTTGATGAAGTTAAAAAGCCTTATTATGAGAATATATTTGATAAATCAAATCAACTTATGTTTGATGAAGAAGTTGAAGAGTCTAATTGTGAAGATTTTTTTGAAGAATCAAGTCGATCAATCTTTGATAAAGAATATGATGTCTTCGTGGGTAAAAATGATTCTATTATTGTCTTTTGAGATTAATTTGTTGTTTGTGAAAATAAAGAAGAAGATTGGTTTGTAAAAACTTTTAATAGCTTGGCTTGACAACGTTACGAAGAATAAGACTTGAAAAGTATTTTTCATAGAAATACATATTGTATTTGTTTATTATAAACACCTTTAAAAATATTATCTCTACTCCTGTGAACAGAATTTGAACCTTTCAAGAAAAATTCATTCACAATTTTACAAAAAACATTTAGTTTTAAGAGAAATATGGAGTTAAGGTTATCAAATTTTACCTTAATTCATTTTCATTTGCAATGAATCATATTGACGAGGATCTGTATGCTATTATGGATACTCATGGGTTATTTTTTAAGTGTATATAACATCATGGTGAAATATTGATTTATGATGGTTGCAATGGTGTTTTAGCTTTTGATGAAGATTGTGTTAAGTTGATTTGGGATTTTCTAATATCATAGGTACCCCAAACCTAGGAAAGGAAACACATGGGTATCACTTCTTCTAAATATGATAAAAAACTAGCCATGATTGAAGTTGTATTTTCTCGTGAAATGTTACAAGTAAATGAAGGAAGCTTCGAGTCTATGTTTAATAAAGAGCTATCTAGAAAATTCTTATCACATGATTTTGTTTCATTAAGAATGAAAATGTCGAAAATAATTCTCTATTTTATACATCTTGACATCGAAACGTAATATCTATAAATTTTAGTTAATTATCGTAAAATTATCGAAAATGTCATTAAAAATCACTTAAATATCATTTGAATTACTTTTTTGATTAAAGTTAATTGTGGATACTATCGTTAAAATATCAAAAATATCAATTCTTAATTTATTTTTATATTTTTTTTTCTTCTTCCTCAACAATTATTTTAATTCAATTTTTTTTCTCATTTTTACGAAAAAGAATATATATTATTTTTTTATTTGTAATTTGTTTTCTATACATATGAAATAAATAGGTAAAAATACAAATTATTATGGTTGGTTGTAAATTATATCTATAAGATCCATATGAACTAGTTGATATAAAGAAAAATATGTCATAAATCATGAAATAGTATAGTATAGTTAAAACATGCATATAATGTTTAGCAACTATTATAATATAGATGTAGCAAATACTTGGATAAATCATTACAATTCAATTTTTTTAATTTTTTTAAAGAAAATATATTCTTTTTTTTTGTAGCCTGTTCTATTATGAGTATTTTTAAAAATAAATAATCAATGAAATTTATTTTCATACTATCGAGATTTATCTATTTATAATAATTAATACAATTAGATATTCTACTTTATTATTTAAAACATTTCAACTACTTATATTTAACAAAAAATATATATTTTATTATATAATATTTTAATTAATTGACCAACTTATTTATTAATATAAATATTTTAAGTATTTAAAAATACATGTATTAAATAAAAAATTAGTTTTACATATAAGTAATTAATTGATTTGATGTTTTATAAAGTTTTATAAAAAAATTCATATTTTTGATAAAGTTTTCATCATTTTTGTAATTTTTTTAAAGTTTTCGTCGATAACTATAATATGTTTGATATTTTCGTTAAAATTATATCTCAATGTCTTCACCATCCTCGAAATTTCAAACATCGATTTCATATGCCATAAACTCTTACACAAATTCCTTCTGGCATTGATCCTAATATTGGAGCTACTTTATAATGCAAAATGCCCAATATACAATATATACTTAAATAATAAGATCATGATGTGAGATTTCCTAATGGTTATTACGGAGAAAGCATGAGTTGTTATTTTTTTAACTCTTATAGTAACTAAGAAAAGTTATTCTTATAATGTATATATGGGATATAGATATTTCAATATTAGTGATGAATTTCTAATCAATCAACTTAATGAGCTTTTTTTTCTCAAATTTTTGATACTTGGATTATCTGTATTGTGACTATCATCAAATGAAGCTGACACTTAATCTTTAGAATAAACTTTTCAAGACTAGAAATAGTGCTTATGAATGGAAGGTGAAATCGTCAATTAACTCTAAAACTCCTTGTACTTTTGTCTTTATAATTATTCATGTTTAAGGCCTTTCATTATATTCTATATTGTTGGATACTTTGACGTCATGTTCTTATATGAGATTTAATTTTTGTGTCATCAATACTAAGTTTTCATCACATAAGAGACTAAAAGGTTTTTACTCAAATGAACTCAAATGAAAAACTGCAAGTTTTTCTTGAATAATATCATCTCTTTAGACTACATTATCTCAATCAAGGTGGGCCTTATTTTATTTTTCTCAAACACTTCCCATAGCTATCATGGTTGGTCTTCATCATTTATTTTCATGAAAAAGTTGATTTCTTTATGAATTTTATTTAGTAAGTGTTTCAAAGTTTACGAGAAACAATGGAAAAGTAACATGCTAAAGATTTTCAGTCTCTTCTAATCAAAGGAGTTCACAACCGATAATTTTTCACTTATCAAATTTAAAATTACTTTTGAAGTTGAATGCAATGGTTCTCATATGAGAATTGGTACGGTCCTCAGCCAAGAAGATAACGAAGCTTTGAAGTTCATAAATAGTCTCTCAATAAGCACCATGCTTATTGGGTGAAATTTTTTCAATCCTTTAAATTTACAACCAAACATCAACTGAGAGTCAAAATGTAGTGATCAATGCACTAATCACTAAATATTATTTGTTGTTCATTATACAAGTGAAGGTTGTAGGCTTTGTTATGTTGAAAGAACTCAATAAAGATGATGCTTATTTTTGAAAAATAATAAAAGGATACAAGAAATGCTAATTTTAACAATTTTTGGTGCTTGATGGTTATCCTTTTAAGAGAAATCATTTTTGATAATCCTCGATGTTATTTTTAGGATTTAATTATTCAAGAGTCTCATCTTAGAATTTTTGGTGAAAATGCTTATATGAATTATCTACCTAATACTTATAGAATTTCTAATATCTTTAATGTTTATGACTTATTATCTTATTTTGGTAAGGATGAAGACTTAAAATCAAGGATGAATTCTTCTCAATTATGGGAGAATGATGCAGAAACATCTCATAATTTCAACATAAGTCTTACTATTATTGGGGATCAAGAATACACTTGGATTATACAAAAAGTTTATAGTTCATCGGACTATATTTTATGAGAAATATTGAACAAAAACAGAGAATTATCCATTTTGAACTAAAAAGAGTCATATATCATTAGAATGATCTAGAAGTTTGTTTTTGAAGTATTTCACGATATATTATTTAGATATTTTTAGAGAAAATTATGATCATTTTACCAAGATATATTTAAATTTTTTTTATACTTATTAAACAAGTATCTTCTTCAACACTCTTTGAGTGGGCTTAGGATTTTTTTAATAGCCTTAATTTGTATAAAAAAATTCTTTTTAACTCATTCAACTTATTCAACAAGTTTCTCATTTTTTTTTGAGAAGTCATTAAATTACTTACAAATGAAATAACTTATTTAAGAAGTAATTTATTGTTTTTTCTAAGAAACCAACTTGATTAATAAATAATTAGAGTCTATAAATACAAATAATCTTAATAATAAAATCGTAGAATATTAAAAGTAATTTTGTATCTTGAGGATTTTTTTTGAGAGTTTTTCTATTTAAATCCTGTATCTCTTAAGTAAAAAGTTTTAGAGCGGTGAAATCGAAAAATCATATATCTCTTATTGTAACCTTTGATAAGTGATAATTTGTGTGGTAAGTGTTTCCTTAAAGTGATAAACTTTTACCTATAATTTTATCTCTTTTGTATTATTTTAGGTGATAATATTATGTATTGTTTTTAGAGATTTGAAAAAATGATGGATTTTTTTTGGATTAAATTCTATTAATTTTTTCAAACTTTAACCAACAATCGCTCGTTACCAGAGTCCCGTGAAGTACCACGTGGCATCATCTGGTTGATTCAGGATTACAATAAATAGACCTAATCGCACCCTAATCTATACCAGCTTCTATATTTGCATTGTAGGGCTAAGAAAGGTTAAGGCCACTATTTTGTATTCACACCTGTAACCACTTCTGAAAGCTAATCCTTCTGGCGTTGATTGAGTTACGGCGGTCTCTAATTCGCTTGGTGCAGGTCGGGAACTGCTTCTTACCTTATGCTTTTGATCAGTCATTGGATTTATGAAATGGCCAGTTATCGTCTGGTGATTGGTTTGTGATGGAAGTGGATCCCGCCTTGCATCAACTGAATCGGATACCGCGGTGAAACGGCTGTTTGGTTGCAATGTCAAAGCTCATAATCAGATCTCAGGTTATATATATTTCATAATTTGATAGTGGTTTATATATGCATGCCTCTGAGTTAGCAAATATATAATTAACTAGATCTATATACTTTTTTGTTTAATTTTATAAGAATAAAAATATTCAATAGAGAATTTGTTTGCATATTGATTTCGTTCACTTTTGGTTTAGCTAAAAATTTTAGATTGAAGACATGAGCTTCTGATTTCAGATTGTCGGTGCCTCAGTCCGGTTGGTTATATAAATTTTTTAGCAGCTTAAAGCTATGAATATCTCATCTTTCGGTTACGATTTGTGGTTGTACATTTGTATTTTAAGATCTGGAAAAACTATTTGTTTGGATTTCTTACGTAATTTTACAGAATGAATGGATTTGAGTGTCAAATGTTGCATTGATGATACTTAATTTTGGCTGATACTTCAGCTATAAACAACGTCGTAGCTCTGGTCTGCTAGAGGATTATCCTTTTTAAATTTTTCCTTTATGGTTGTACTTTGTTAATTACAAATTTGATTTGATTTATTGAGCTTGTCAAAATTGTGTTGTTCTTTTCTCTGTGCGTGTGTGTTTTTTTTTAAATTATCCTTGGCGATAAAGGATATTCCTCTTTAAATTGCTTTTCACTATGCCACTGTGACATCACGAACCATTTCAATGGTTATGTATGGAATACCATCTAGTTATGAAGTTGATGGATCAATTATGCACTTTTTTTAAATTTATTTCTTCCCACTTTTGACGTCAGTACATCTCCCTTATGCGAATGGAATAAAAAAGAGAACATATTCAATCATACATATTGTTTCACAACAAGAAAGAATCTTATGTTTATAATGGAATACCATGTATTCTCGAATCGAGTCTAGTTATTTTGGTTTTTGGTTTTTTGGTACAAAAAACCTATTTAAGGGAAAAGTGAATGAATATGTGGTGTGCCTTAATAATTTTAAGAAAATATTATTGGTACCTATATTATAGCTTGTCATCTATATTATAGCTTGTCATCTATGAGCTGGCTCATGTAAAAGTAAAAACAATTAATGTAGTCATTTTGTTGTGAAGAGCTGTGATACATACTAGAAATAAGAGACGAGCTTGTGTGTCTTAGGCATTTATTTGTTTTTGACAGTATATTAAGTCAATTATTTGAGGTGAAAATAAATTGAATTTGCTTGTGCAGTACTTGCTTCTTTCCTATTGATTACCTTTTGCGAGATGGTTGTTGATTTTTGAGTGCAGATTTACATGAAATTCGTGGGAAATCAATGATATGGGTGGTTTTTTGGGCTCTTGAGATGTTAAAGTATCAGGTGCTCCGTGCTCAACAAACTGTCTTAGTTTATAAACTTAATTTTAGATTATAGTTTAGTTTGTTGTGAACATATGTACATCAAAGTTTTGTTTATTGGACTACATCGCTGTGTGCACGCGTGGTGCTAGCTTTGCTTCTTTGAAGTACATGATAGTAGTTCCTTTCCTGGCCTCAAATTAGAAATTGTAGAAATTTTAATTGGATTGACTTCAAGGAACTTCAAATCTTTAAGAAACAATAGTGATCATCAATGCTGATGATATGCTATGAAATCTAAGGACTCGTTTGATAATTCATTTTTAATTTCTATTTTCTAAAATTTGAAACTCATTTTTAGAATTTGTCTAAATTTAAAATTCAAAAAATCAGTTTTGGAATTGGATTTTTATTTTATTTTTTTTATTTCTTGTCATTGAAATTTAATAATCTATATTCAATCATGCTCAACCTTACTCAAAATGATTAAAGAGCCAAAACTTAATGAAAATTTATCAAAAATAAATTTGATTGCATTTTAAAACTTAAAAAGTCGAAAATTGAAAATTAGAAATTAGATATCAACCAAGTATATTCAATTTTTAATTTTCTTTTTTCAAAATTAAAACTAGAAATTGATTATCAAATAATTTCTATTTTTTTCCACAGAAAATATTGAAATTGAAAATTCATTTCAAAAAATAAGAAATTAGAAATTATAATGCTTGTGACCCCTATGAAACTCCCCTTATTGAAAAACAGTATTTGGTTTTACTTTACGGCAACATTATGAAGTAGCATATTGAAGTTGTGTCATCAAACTAACTCAGTAACTACTTTGTTTTGATCAATAAAATACAGGATATTGGTCAATAAATGAAGAACAGAATACAACTTCTTTAACAAACTATGGCTAATATTGCTTCCATTTCTTCCATGCCTCGATTCTCTATTTTTGCTTCCCTTCTTCACCAAGTTTCTCGTCTTTCCTATCACTTGAGTTCAATATGAATCTTGTTTCCTTTTTGATTTTTTTTCTTGATCCACTTTCCTTAATTTTCCCTTTCATCAATTCTCGCATTTCTTTTAAAAAATTTCTCCGAGAGATATGAATTGCTTTCTGGCATCCCTTTCCAGAGTAGTGCTGCTTTGATTCTCATTTGTCCAACCAATTCCATCCTCATCTCGTCCTCCCTTTTGTTTCTTCCCACTTCAACATCTCCATTTTTCAATTTTCACTCGCTTTGTTTTTTAAATTTGTCTGAAGAAATTGAAACCTAGTTCAATATTTTCTCCTCTGCTATTGATCTACTATGGAGGATTTGATGAAGTGTGTTGTCATCTTTGATCTCCTACTAAACTCTGATGAGTTGATCAAGTGTGAGAAGTCGATCTTGAATCTTGTGCTAGCTAATCAGATTGTGTCGCAGATTCAGCTAGATCAAGATGCTCTCTTGCAGGTTTATCGTAACAATTAGCTAGAGAATGAGGGCTTGAACTTGAAACAGTTCTAGGATATCTGGGTAGAGGTTTTGCTGGCTTATGCAAGGTGGCTGGTAAGTTTGCTTTTGGTATAGGATGTGCGGCGGGCAAAACGAAGATGGTTACTAGAGTTGTGATGAAGAACAACGAATTCATGGCTGATGGTGTGGGTAAGGGTAAAGTTGCTGGAAACATGGGAATCAAGATAAGCAAGGGGCGACTGGAGGATAGAAGCTATCTGAGTAACCTCCAATCTAGCTCTATTCAGACAGAAATGGAGACCTCTTCTGAAGATAGTGCTACTACTACTACTACTACTTTTAGCTGCTTCACGGGTATGAATACTTTGTTGAATAGTGGTTCGATTGTCATAGTTTTAATATTTTGTTTTAAATGGTTGAGTGCATGCTTCATGTCCCGTAAGACTAAGACTCATCTTGTTTCAAATCAGTATCTAAAGCAATGTTCTAGCCTAGAACTATTGAAACTGGGACGTGCTTCCTAATTATACCATTGTTAATCCCAACAATTTTGAGACCCCGGCACGTTTCTTACCAATTTTTCATGGAACGGTATAGAACGAAATTGTATCCATCCATCCTATTTGGCTCATTAGGAACTACGTTCAATTTTTTCTTAAATTAGAATATAAGAAAGAAAAAAAATGATGAGTTTTCCAATCTTACTTCTTCAACGTCATTGCTCTTAATACATCTAGCGATCCATCATCAATTCGATCTATTTCATCATCAATTTGAACTTGATCGTTGTCTGTAATAGGTCTTAAAATCAAGTGGCTTAAATACCTATTACAACGATCAACTAATATCTTAGGAGATGTTGGTTACAATAGGACTAAACTCATCATGTTTGAATTGAAATTGGTGTGAATCATTTTTAAAAGAAATTAAATAGGTTTGCTTATTTTGGGCAATTAAGGATAAAAATGTGAATTTAATTTGTTTGGTCTTTTATGAAACAATTGCTAAAAAAATAGGAATTGAGTTCATTGAGAAAAAACAACAACAACATAGCAATTGAAGAAATAAAAACGTGAAAAAGAAGCATAATTTCAGAAGGAAACTTGGTGAGAAATAGAAGCTTATAAGAGCATTTTGGAACTGAATTTAGTATTAATGAGAAACATAGCTTTACCAAAGAGTTAAGATGGGAAATTTTTGCACGAAGGTCTGCAATTCTTGTTAAGGATGTCTTTCATTTGGGACGGACTTAATATGGAGGGATTCAAATGAGATGGGACTAGACCAAATAGTCTAATTGGGACATGGTATCCTATTGGGTCACTTTATGGGACATGTACGTGTCTGAAGTCCATTTACATGTCTACTCTCATATGAAACTACATTATATATATATACATATATATATATATATATATATATATATATATATATATATATATATATATACATATATATATATATATATATATATATATATATTTAAAAGAAAGAAGAGGAAAATGAGATAGATTATTATTGTGGGATTTCGGGCTTTCGATTTGGCTTGCAAGTACAGGCTCGTTTATTATTATTATTACTAGGGATGGGCACGGGGACGGGCGGGGATGGATTTGAATATAACCGTCCCCGAACCGAATTTTAAAATCTGTCCCCGAAATCGCCCAAAACCGCCAGCTCGTGACACAATTTTTTACCGCGCTATCAGTCGGGGATGCTTATTGAAAAAAAACCGAAAAAAAACCGTTTTTCAAAATCCTATTCAATTGAGCCCCCTTTAGCAATAAAATTCAACCAAAACAAATGGTTGAATTTATTATCTGAATTTATTATTTTGAGTTTATAATAAAAAAATTTAACATTTAATAATATATATTTCTATGAATCTAGATAACATTAAATACATATAATGATATAAACAAGAAACACAAGATATAAATAAAATATTATAAACTAATACAAATATTGAAATCTAATTAAATAAATAAAAACTTCTTTCTTCTAATTATTCATCAACCGTACGCATTTCCTGCAAAAATCAAATATATAAAATCACTTTTATAAACCAAAATAATAAATTGATTAATCAATAATGTAATTTTTTTACCTCAACATCATCTTCTGCAATATTAATAGTGGAAGCGGATGAACCAGGAGATAACATATCTGAATAAATTATAAAATATTTAAATACATAATTAAATAATTAATATATAATACATAAAACAAGTGTTAATAAAATATAATATGTATTAAATATATAAACTTATACCTTGTTTATGAATATTAGCCCATAACCAATCTTGAGTACACATCAAAGCTTCCAAAGTGTTTTCTTTGAGTCTACTACAATGTTTGCTTACTACTCTACCACTTGTACTAAATGCGATTCGCTAAATCACGTGACCTAATAGCCAAGATATCTCTAGCCATATCATGCATTATTGGATACTTATGTTTATTACACTTCCACCAGGACAATATATCAAACTCTTCATCCGAAATTTCTACATCAGCCTCCTCTAAATAAGAGTCTAACTCAGATTTCAAAGATCCAGCTTTATTTTGCATTAATTTCCATTGTTTATACTCATTTATACCACTAGGATTAAGAATACTAGTACCTTTGATATTTCCACCCTATTCCTGCCAGTTCACAAAAAATAATTAAGTTGTGTTACAAAAAGAAATAAATCTAATATATTACTGACGTTCACACATTACTTGAAGTAGCTTACAAAAGTAACATGTTGCAATCAGAATCAATAGTTAAATGGTTTTTTCATGAATGCTAAGCGTGTTGCAAAGGTAAAGGAAGAATAGCCTATAAAATATCATAAACATCATAAACATATTTACGCAGCAATCAATGTTCTGGCTATAGTGTTCATTATCTTCGTGGTACCTGAAACAAAGGGGAAAACTTTGGAACAAATTCAAGCAAATATTAACTCAGAATATTGAATCAAGAAAGTAAAGAGGCGATGAAACGAGATAAAATGCATTCTTTTTCGTGTATCTCATTTGATATTTTGGAAAGCTCAACAGACATATTGTTTAGTACAAGATCCTTCAAAATCACAACAACATTGTAATGCTTCGTGAACATTTAGACGAATTTATAGTATTTTTTTCATTTCTATATAATCATGTTATGTCTATTTCAATGGGTATGCATGCTCTTATTGATTCAAAAGGGTAGCAACTTCCGTAACAAAATGAAAACTCGCATGCATTGTGAATATCCGCTATGAAACAAGGTTATTAAACAAAACCCATCAACATAACAGAGAAGAAAACTGAAAGCTCAAGATGGTCTATTATCAAGAAAGCAATGCTGGGAGATGATTAACACAAATAAGCTAAAACAATTTGTTATTGATACGTAAATAAGCCATTTTTTACATGATAGCACAATTTCTACAAGCAAGAGATGTCATCATTATATAATGGAACAACAAGAATAAACAACAGAGAATAATTCTACAAGATACTTGTTCATTTACTCACAAAGAGCATAACCGAATCAACACAAGATTATCTTACTTATATCTCTCAGACTATTTTTCTTTCTTTCTTCTTCTATTAAGTGAGCTAATTATCTACCGAATCCAAGCATATCTTCAAGAGCATATCTTTCCGTAAAGACAACAATGTCATGATTTCTTGATATGAATAATAGAATCCAACAACTCTCACTAATGCAATGAACAAATTTAACGCAATCCTTGGACAATTCAATGAATGTTTAAATAGCAAATATTAAAAAGCATTACTTATAAATTGCTTCTTAAAATATACAGTGCCTCTTCCTATAATAACTTAAATTTTTGGTAGAGTTAGTTTACCAACAACTTTAATGTGATTTCGTAACTAGAAACATTATGTTCAAACTACGATAACCCCATTATTGAATTACAATTGTTTGATTATGTTTCATAGTTTCGGTATCCCAAAATTTAAAATAAGCTTTTATTTTCCGCCTATATTTACCATTTTCCAATCAAATAAAACAAATAAAAAATTAGGAAACCAAGTAAGCAATTGCATTTATAAAACAATTAAGCATTTCAACGCCAATAGTTGAGCTTAAAAGAGGAAATATAAAGAAGAAGAAAATAGTTCACAATCGCTTTAATTTTTAAATGAAATTATATAAACTAACTATCGCAATCACAATTCACAAGCCACAAAATCTAAACTGTGACGGACACATCTCGATTTTTCCCATAGGCCAAACAAAACAAAGGCACATTACCGATTTACCGTATTAGAGAAGCAGTCTCTGGACGCCGAAAGACGCCAAAGAAGAAATATGTTGATCTTCGGCTTCTTCACCAACCTTAGAAGATATGAAAAGCGGACCACTCTTGAATACCGCTAAATAGTACCAAATGTAAGAAAGCTTGATTCACAGATGGAAGATTGGAAGGAAAATGAAAGAAAATGAGAGAGTAAGAAAAAAAAGGAGGCGCTGAAAGGGATTACATGATTTAGGTTATAAATTAGGTTTATATATTAGGTTAAAAATAAATAAATTTTAATTAATATATAATTTATTTAAATAAATATAATTAATTTCGGTGACCGTAGGGTACGGTTTTAGTATAACCGTAATCGAACCGTACTGCAGATTTATGTTCGGCTTTTACCCGAAACCGAACTCCGTCTCACAAAATACACGGTTAAAATCAATCAGGTGATAAGCTATCCACGGATAACCGAACCCGCAGTTTTTTTGCCCATCCCTAATTATTACCTCATATCTCCACACATCCTACCAATTATCTCAACCAAATTAAACACCCACGATTGCAAAACAAGGCCCACTTTTGTTTATTAGAGTAATAGCCTATAAGCAATTAGATTCAAATCACACCCTAGACATATCCCAAGATCTAACCGTTCTACATCCTATCAAAATCACATGTAACTCAACACAAAGTGGTAGCATAAAGGCATTTAATGGGAGAGTTTTAACCCAAATTGCTTCACGTACGTTTCTAATTTCAAGCAATCATTCCCGGTCCCACCTTCCCTACTTCCTTTCTTATGGTACCAGCTATATTCATCTTGATCAAACCATCAATAGGTCTCTCCCATTCCTTGCGGATTAAAGTGTGCACACAAGAAATTATCACTACCCTTAATAATCTTGGACCTTATAAAATCTTCAAGCAACATGTTGGCCTAAAATAATTTACCCATAATATGCTGTCCCTTTTTTAATGCAAGATCTCATTTCTATTATGTCACAATGTCCACGCCAAGAAACAAAAATGACAAGCCTCTTCCATTGTGCACTAACGTCTCATATAATTTCATATATGATCAGTAAAATGCATACCTTTTATTCAATTGAAAAGATCTTTGAAGATAGACTCATTCTAAACATTCTTAGCTTTCGGGCATGTCCAAATCGTATGGGTGACGTCTGCACCAGATCCATTACAAATAGGGCACCGGGAGTAATGCATAACTTTTTTCTTCCACAAATTAGCATATACTGGTAGTATTTCATAGCAAGCTTCCTAGATAAACAATTTGACTTTATTTGGCAAAGTAAACTAGGCTCTAAATATTCTTCTATCAGCATTGATCTTTTAGGTTATTACAACTAGCTAGCACCCAAATCTTAACTCCCTAGCCAGCCAAAATGCACTTCCGATTGAAAATACCCCACACTCAGCCTTCCCCCAAACCAACCTATCAGCATGTCCACTCCCAACCAAAGAAATAGCGAGAATAGCGTCAGCCTCAAGATAAAAAAAAAATGCTCTCTAATCAAGCGTTTCTTCCAAGGTCAAAATGGTAACCCAGGATCCCATATATAAACACGAACTGAATTGCCATCTCCAATTCTCCATTTTAACCTAGCTTTAAATAAATATCTTTCTTATAATACACTCCTTCAAAGGTACCAAGTAAAAGGTAACATCTCCGTTAAGAAAATGCTTTCCCTTTAGATTTTCAAGTAAATAAATAAATAAAAAGTACATTATATTAGTGGGAAAATAAAATACTTGTCATATTCAAAGCCCCTTCGTTACATTCTCCTCCCTTTTTTTTTTTTTTTATATTCTGCGTTATAAAATATCTAATTTACCGAAATTGGAGCTTCTAAGCTTTAATTTATATCTTTCTTTTTAGAGTTGTCAACAATTACACTTTGAAAAGAAGAATAAAAACGTTTTATATTTTTATCTTTTTTTTTCCCTTTTTTGATTGAACGTTTCTCTTCTTTAACTTGAGAAAATAAAAAAGGTATATCATGTCTGGATGAATTATGAAAGTTAAGAAAATTGAAATATTCTCTTTAATCTTGGTATATTTTTTTCTTTCTAAATTATGGTTTTATCAAAATTATGATTTACGATCATCTACGACTAATGATTTATTTGTTATCTATGTTAATTTTTTCCTGAATTATTTGAAGTATTTAGTACGTAATCAAATTAATCTAATATAATATGATAATTTGTATATAATATATATATATATATATATTTAATTTATACATATAATTAATATATTATTTTAAAATTAACTCAATCAAACGTATTATTTAAACCCAGATTTATTATATTCTCACAAGATGTGATTTTTTTTGTTTCTCTAAAGATATCTCTATGATGGAACTTGTTTACTTAGTCGATAATAGACTAGTTGAAACTAAACGGTCAAATTTGTTTAACTCCACTAAACGTTAATTTTGAGTTCAAGGTGAGTTTGAGGGTAAAGGTGTGGATGTTTATCTGCACTGACTCATCTCAGAATATTAAAGTGAGAGTCTCGTCAAGTTTAGGAAGATGATTTTCTATCATTTAAATGCTTTTAATAATTATATTATAATTAATGTAAAAAAAAATTATTAAATATAATTATTTAAATTTGATTATATCATTATTTATAATTGATGATTGAACAAATGAGGGTCACAGAGTACTCAATGTTATACGATTAAGGAATTTAAATATTTGATTGTCAATTTTTCATTAAGGTTAAAGTGTTTCTTGATGATTATTTTAGCTATTTAAGCTTTTGTAGCAGTGGCGGATTAAAAAAAAAAGATTGAAAGTTAAATTTTTTTTATCGTTAAATTACATAGCATATAATTTTATGAAAAAATTATGATAATATATAATATATTTAGAGAATAAATATAGACTACATTCAACTCATCAGAGAAAGTTTTCCTTTCTCTCATCCCCAATTTTGTTTGGGTTAAATCCCTTGTGTTGTGACTTCAAGATTTCTTCGCCTCTTATACTCTAATTCTTATCCTATTTTTCATCATTTCATCTTTCTTATTCTTCATTTGTTCTCTATTATTGCTATTGTTTGCTCTTTGTTTCACTTTCCTATGCTTTTTTGTGCCATTTTTGAAGCTTTAGAGATGAATAAAACATATAATTGTGTAGATCAACTTGATCTAACAATTGATGTGGGTGACTTGATTGAGCAAGAACATGTCTTATCGAAGTTAGCATTAGTTGGTTGGATCATCATGCAAAAGTTGGCAAATGTTGAAGCTATATTGAAGGAATTGGACGAAGGGTGGGGGTTTGGATATTAAAGAGGTGATAAGAGGTACGTTTATGTTCTACTTTGAAGATTCTACTGAATTAGAGATGATGCTCAAAACAGTTTTGTGGAGCTTTGATAGGTGCCTTATGGTAATTTAGAAACTTGATTTAGTTGTCTTTATCTTTTTTTTAATATATTACTCTGATTTGGATTCACGTTGATGATCTTCCAATGAATTGGAGAGTGGATGCAACTGTGAGAAGGATTGTGAGTTTTTTTGGCATTATTTTGGAGATTGTTCGGTTCTTTTTTCGTTTGGTCATTTATTATCAATTAAGATGAGAATCAATTTTGAGATATTTAAAGCATTGGTTCTTGGTGCTTGGAGCCTTGTAAAGAGGATTATGTATGAGTTGAATTTAAATATGAGAGGTCGCCTAAGTTTTGTTATTATTATGGCAAGATAATGCACCAGAGTAGGTTTTGTAATGTGGGTAGCAATGTTGTTTTGACTTTGGTGGAAAACATGCACATTATTAAGAATGGCTACTTTCGGACATGAATATGAAATTGTTTATTCATATGAAGATGGAGGCTTGAGTAGGAAGAATGTTGAAATATTTGTGCTTGGTTTTAGTAATGGCCATGAGAGTGAGGATACTACTAATATAGGTTATAGGCAGAGTTGTAAGGAGTGTCATGGATAATTTGGCCTATGGTTCTGGAAAAGGGAAAGCTAGTGAAGTTGCAAGTGGTGTTGGTTTTGTGAAAATTGGGAAACGACAAAGGAAATTTTTGAAAGATGTTAATTTTTTGTCCAATAATTAGTGTGAGTTAAGTATTCTAGTACATGAGGTGGTCTCTGAGAGTGAGGATACTACTAATATGGACAAGGGCATTAATGCTTTGTTATTGCTTACTTAGGTTGTGATTGTTGATCTGGTTATGGTTTTCTTTAGATTGATTTTTTTGTTATTTCTATCTTGTGTTACTTTTTTGCTTTTTTTCTATGGTTATATTTGATAATTCTAAACCTTGTAAATTATTCGGGTGATTTCTATAACTTACTTTCTAGTTCTTTTATTATTAATTCATGCCTAGGGTGATGAGGAAAATCAATTTCTTGAGTCCCCTTTAGGTTTTCTGTATTGGTCACTCTCGAGTTCCTTCTAGGGTTTCGTCTAAGTCTATTTTCTATGTCATGGCTCTTTCCTCACAATACTAGATAGTCCCTTTTGATAGGTCTAGTAACTTTATTCTTTGGAAAAAGAAACTAAAAACTCACTTAGTTCAAAAGGATATTCATGATGCTTTAAAAGCTGATAAACTTTCCGAAAAGGCCACTGATGAAACTAAAAAGAAGGTAGAAATAAAATCATTTACAACATTACTTTTGAATCTATCTAATAAGGTACTTAAATAAGTGTATGATCAAACAATAACTGCTTTCATAATTTTTAAACATGATGATTTATATTTATAGAAGAGTCTATCTGGTAAAGTACATATGAAACATAACTTCTATACATTTAAAATGGATCACCCTAAGAATCTTAAATAAAATTTTGATGGTTTTAAAAGATTGATTAGTGATCTTGTTTCCATTGACTATAAAGTTAAAGATGAGATATAAGTTATAATTCTTTTAAATTCTTTACGAAAAAAGTATAAAGAAATCAAATATGAAATTATGTATTGATAATTATATATTTTAGAGTTATTTTGTTAAATTTATTAATTATAATTGCTATTTTCTTAATGTTTTTAGTTAATTTTAAGTTTTTAAATTATTATTTAGTATTAGTTTTGTAAGAAATTATATTTTTAGAGAAAATAAAACAATTTAAATTAAAAAATGACTTAAATACAAATAACAAAAGTTAAAAATTTAATTTGAATTAAAAAGAAGAATTAAATGTAATTAACAAAAAAGTTGAAATTGAATTTTTTTTTGCACAAAAAGGGAGTCGCACATGAGGAATGGATCAATGTGCATCACCCACTGTCAAATCATAAATTCAACAGTACAGATCATGATAGTGAGATTCAAAAGCTACGTGGGCGAATGGACAAGATTTCCTGTTGTTTTGCACAGTTCAGTGCACAGAATGGGGTTCACCTATATGTATAGTTGATTTTTGCGCCCTCTATCACCCATCGTCAGATCAAATGATGAACGGTCCAGATCATGTGTGTTTGCCACACCCCACGCGAGAGAGTCGTGAGTGGAGTCCAACTCTACACAACCCAGCACACGAAATTCCCCTATGATGCGGTCCATTGAATCTGTCTGCGCCCTCGAGTCTCGCCTAGTATGAAGCTACCATGTGTCCGATTCTCCTTCCAATGAATCAAAGGTTGCCACGTGTCATGCATAGTGTAATATAAAAATTCAAAAAAATTTATCTTGCCAGCTTATTTTGCATGGTTTTTCTACTTTTTTCACGCCTATTTTGGGAAATTTGTTAGTGTATTTTTAGAGAACATGTAGAAGACATTTGAGGAAGTTTTGGTGTGGTTGTTGTGTCTCTAAAAAATAGTGAGAATACACAGAAGCCATTTTTTGGTTTTTGTTGTTGTTCTGTTAAGTAAAAAAATACATAAAAGGGAGAGAGTAAAAAAAAGTAAAAGGGAGGAACTCCATTTTTTCATTGAGGAATTGTGAGATATTTTCTTCTAATCTCCTTTTCTTTTAATTTAATTTCTCTGAAATGTTTAAATATTTTTGAATTGTAATTTCAATATTTGCTATGAACTAAATTATTTGTTCTAAGGTTACAATGTAACTTTCATTATGAAACTTAAATTAATTATTTTTAAATGATTTATGTGATGTTGCTTTTAATTTATTTATTCTATTTGTCCTTAATGCTTTTGATTGTTGGAAGATTAATCAATTGATTTGTGAACCCTAATGAACTTGGAAAAAGAATTTTTATATTTTGCTCATGGATAGAATAATATATATATGGGATAGGAATATACCTTTTATTATATGTGTAATTATCAAGAACTTTGATCTTAATGAATCTTTGGTAAATTTAATTCTTATAGGAATATAGTAAATTATTTTAGCGAGATGTGTCTATTTATTATCGGAAGAGAAATGTGAACAAATTAGAAGTTCTTAGTTGACAAATTAAATACGAGAACATAAATAAAGAGAAAATAATATGATTCAAGTCGATTAATTTGGTGAAATTGCAACCATAGAGTTTTCTTAAGTGTTAATTTCATATATTGTTATTTAAAATTAGTTTAGTTAAACTCTATTTAAATATCGATTGTTTGATTAAAATTAGGTTGAAACAATTTTAGTACTTAACAAAGATTAGTAACAAATTTATGTGAGAATGATATCTTATTTATCATTTATATATTACTTGTGACCGTGTATACTTACACGTTGATTTTCTTTTAAGATTACTTTTAAATCTATCTAATAAGGTACTTAAAGAAGTGTATGAGCAAACAACAACTGCCTTAGTAATTTCTAAACATGATGATTTATATTTAAAGAATAGTCTATGTGGTAAAGTACATATGAAACACAATTTCTATACATTTAAAATGGATCAGCCTAAAAATTTTGAATAAAATTTTGATGGTTTTAAAAGATTGACTAGTGATCTTATTTCCATTGACTATAAAGTTTAAGATGAGACATAAGCTATAATTCTTTTAAATTCTTTAACGAAAAAGTATAAAGAAATCAAATTTGATATTATGTATAGCAAAGATGAACATTATCTTGATATAGTTGTCTCAACGATGGTTTGTATGTAATGGGGCAAGTCTGGTAGGAAAGAGAATGGAAATAGGGATAAGTCTAGAAAAAAGTCAAAGAATAGGACCAAGAAATGAGTTAGATGTTATTACCATAAGAAAAATGGACACTATAAGATAGATTTCCTAGTGTTAAAAGGGAAGAATCAAGACGGTGAGAGTTTCAATAATAATATTGACATTAACTTAATTTCTAAGGGTTATGAGAGTTCAAAGATGATAGAAATTAAATCTGAAAGTTTAGAGAATAAGTGGGTCTTAGATTTAGGGTGTAATTTTCATATGAGTCTTAATAGACATCGATTTACCAACCAAAAGAATGTAATATAGGTAGAGTCCTCTTAAGAAATGACTATAAGTACCAGTTAAAAGGGATTGGGTAGGTTAAATTAAGTCTAAATGTTATGATTGCTAGAACTCTAAAAAATGTGAGATATGTACCCCAACTAAGAAGGATTTAATATCACTATGATTATTAGATTCCCTAGGTTATATAGTTAGAATAGATAAGGGATCAGTAAAGGTTATTAGTGGTTCACTAGTATCCCTTAAGGCAAAGAAAATTAATGGTTTATATATTTTGTTAAGAAAGGTAGATAATGATGATTGCTTTGTTCTTTCTATTCAAAATGATGATTTAGTTTTTTATGGCCTAATAGGTTAGTGCATGTAAGTGAAAGAGATTTAGTATACTTGTTTAAACACCGTTGTTCTTGGAGACAAACCTTTAAGTAGTCTTTAACTTTTGTGAATACTATGTCTTATACAAACAAATAAGACTTAAGTTTAGCAAAGCTATTCATACCTTTAAACATAGTTTAGAGTACATTCACTCTAATTTATGGGTCCTACTTCTATTAAATCTATAGGTGATTCTAGGTATTTTTTATCCTTAATTGATGACCATTCTAGAAAAATTTGGGTATATTTTCTCAAAATAAAGGATGAAACCTTTAATACTTTTAAGAATAGCAAACACCTAGTTGAAAAGCAATTTAGAAATGGCATTAAAAAATTTAGGACAGATAAGGGCCTATAATTTTATTATGAACCTTTTGAGTAATTTCGCAAAAGATGGCATTATTAGGCAAAGAATTGTAATAATAATACCCTCAACAAAATGGTTTAATTGAAAGTATAAATAGAATATTCTTTGAAAGGATTAGATGCATGTTTTCTTTCTTTGGTCTACTAAAAACCCTGTGGGTTGATGGTGTGAATACAACTGTCATCTTATTAATAGATGCACATTCTCTGCTTTAGAATTTAAGACTCTTGAACAATTCTGGTTTGACCACCCTACTAGTTATGAAAATTTTAAAACATTTGGTTGCATAGCACATTGTCATAATAGAAAAGATAAACTATAACCTATATCTATAAAATATGTTTTCTTAGGATGCCCTGAAGGTATCATAGGATACAAACTTTAGTGCCTTAGGTTAAGTAAATACATTGTTAGTAGAAATGTTGTATTTTATGAAGAAATTTTTTTTATAAAGACATCAGTGGTTCCAATGGCCTTGTAAGTGATGATAAAATTGAGGTAGAGGTAAGTGCAATCCCTCAATCTGATATTGATATATCTGAGCTTGATTTGGAGGCACTTGCCATTTCTCATCCTAAAGGAACATATACTATTGAAAATAGGGATGTTGAGACCCTTAATGAATCTTCTGGTAACCTTGATGATCTTTCTAATTATCAACTAGTTAGGCATAAGAAAAAGAGATATGTATCTCTTCCTTTTAGGTATGGTAATTTAGCCCTTGTTGTTTATGATTTATCTCCTACTATTGAAATTGATGATGCTCAACCTAAGTCATATGCTATTTCTATGAATTTTCTTAATTGTGATAAAATGAATTCCTTAAATAAAAATAAAACATGAATTATTGTCAAGAAACCTAATTATGTTAAACTAGTTGGTTCTACGTGGGTTTTCAAAAAGAAAAAAAGGATGTACATGGTACTAATTTTGTTAACTATAAAGCTAGATTAATTGTACAAGAGTTTTCTCAAAGGTAATGTGTTGATTATAATAAAGTGTTTTTTTTTGTAGTTAAAACTGCATTTTTGCATGGTAAACTGAATAAAAACATTTATATGGAACAACATAAAGGTTTTATTGATAAAGGAAAAGAAAATCTTATATGTTTGCTAAAAATGTCTTTGTATGGTTTGAAACAGTTTCCTAAGCAATGGTACATGAGATTTGACACCTTTATTCTTGATATTGGTTTTATTAAATGTGATTATGAAAATTATGTGTATTTCAAAGTGAATGATATCATTAAACCTGTTTAACTTTTACTTTTTATTGATAACATGTAATTAGCGAGTAAAAGTAAAATTGAAATACATTCTCTTAAAACCAAATTGAGTTTTGAGTTTTAAATGAAAGGCTTAGGGAATTCTAGTAAGATACTAGGCATGAACATAAGTAGAAATAACAAATCTGTTACATTGTCACAAACCTTATTTAGAAAAAAATATCTAAGATTTTATATGCTTGAAGTTAAAATTGTCCAACTTCCCTTGGACGCACACTTGGACTTATCTTTGCGTGATTCTCCTAGCACTAGTGAAGAGATATAGTATATGTCTAGAATTACATATTCTAGTGTTGTTGGATCACTTATTTTTTCCATGATTTGTACACGAATTGATTTGGCACATGTAGTGAGTGTTTTAAGTAGATACATGTCCAATATTGGAAAGCACCACTGGTTCGAAGTTAGTGGATTTTGAGATACGTTAAATACACTTTAGGTATAGGCTTGGTTTATAAAAAAAGGACTAATGAGTTCTCAAGTCGGATAGGGCTATACTAATTCAAACTATGCAGGTGATGAAGACAAGTGATGGTCTCTATTTAGATACATATTTACATTGTTTAACAACCTTGTGAGCTGGAAATATAACCTACAATCTATGATGGCACTATCTACAATAAAGACCGAGTTTATAGCATGCCTTGAAGTTATCAAGGAGAGCCTTTGGCTTAATAGGATTACAAGGAAACTCATGGTTGCCAATGAATACGCATGAGGAATAGTTCACTTTGCCTTAGTGTCAATGTGGAGAATTATAGTTTTATAATTGCCACTTAATTCAAAGTGGATAATAAGCATACAAGGACATTTTGGTAAACTGATAGATCAGGGGATTTTAGTAACTTCATGTATTACACTTAAATACTTGTTTAGACTAGAGTTAATGTTATATTTGCTACCATGTGGCATGCCACGTAAGTAAATGAGCTGACTGGGTAAGCCACACTGATGCCATGCAAACAAGTACAACGAATCACGTTATGCTGTGTGTAAGGAGGATGAATCGTGCACCATGTGTCAGCACAACATTCAATCCAAGTTTGGAGATCAGTCAACTCGAACTACCATGTGTCTCTACGCGATTACTCCCCACGTTCCACCCGTGTGCCACGCCATCCGTTCCTATAAATCACGTTAAGTCACATGTCACTAACTCAGCGTACGTTGACTTTGATCGGTCTCCCTTGCCACACTTCGTTCTATGATTCGCCTAGTGAATTTTGTGTGCTACATGTTGCATTGTGATTAGCTAACATTATCAGTTTTACTTGTTTTGATTGTTGCCCTTGATTTGAAACTGATCTGATGGTCCAGATCACACCCTAACTATATTTAACCCCTAATCATCCCATAAACCCTAAATAGCTGTCATTAGCATAATATTTGTTAGTTTTTGGAGCTAAAAAGAGAAAAAAAAATACAAAAAAAATTTAAGAGATGACACAATTTTGGTGGAAATTCAAGAGGAGATTATCACTACAATTCAAGAGATTGATTGTATTTCTTCTACTACTCTTTTCTTTGTCAATTTGTATGTCTTTTTTTTATGAAAAATATGAGTTTTATGAACACAATAATGTATAATTAAATTATTAATTTAGGGATTTTATGAACCCAATTTTCACCATGTGATGATCTAATATTTTACCGCAATTATAATTTTAATTTAATTATATTATTTAATCTGATTTTTATGTTATTAATTGTTTGACCAACAATTTATCTATAGAGGTAATTAAATAAATTTGAGAAAATTGTTTAATTGTTTATCTTGATTAAATAACATGCATAGATTTTAGGCATAGATGTATGATTCTTATGTATGTGATCCATAATTGATGAACTTAATTAGTAGTATGTAATTTAATTGACATGAGAGTGTAATTAAATTAATTACTATATGATGTGTAATTTACTTAGGAGAGGAATGCATGTACGGTTGGATTCAATTAATCATGTAATTAATTGATAAATATAATAGAGGATTTCAGTGATTCTCATGTTTAGAAATTTGAAAGATTAAGTATTTTTAGATATTTTCTCATATATCTTTTTAGTTACCAATTCTATTTTAATTAATTATTTTTATTTATTTTAATTTTATTTCCTTAAAATATAAAAACATAAAAAATTGATTTTTATTTTTTTAGTTTTAAAATTAGTTTATAATAAAATAATCTTCATAAAAAAGATATTTTATTATTATTATATTACTTGTTACGATAAAAATACTTGCGTATTCATTACATACACTTCGTGTGTGACGATCACTCATGTGTTCGCTCCATCCTTAGAATTTTTAAGATTTCTTTTGTGTAAACAACTTTCATTAAATAATACATTGTCTAGAGTTTAGAGATGGTTGTAATATCACTTTGGGTTCATTAAGTCCTTATTTTAGTTTATTCTCATGTCTTGTACATTGTTATAACTTTTGATTATTTTGATAGTAAATTGTTCTTCTTTCTTTTTCACGTGTTAGGTTGTTAGTATTCAAACCACATAATTTCTCTATATTATTTATATCATTTATTTTTTGGTTCTTTTATTATCATTTTTAAGCTATGTGATTGTTTGCGTTTATTTGTTCTTAAGGAAGATTTAAGTGTCGTTCTCAACACTTGTATTTTATATTTTATTGACATAGAATATGAGATGTAGAATAAAAATTTATTTAATCACATTTCATTATTTACTTGAATAATAATGAATAAGAAATACGCTAAAGAAGAAAAAAGTAGACAACTACATTTTTTAATAATCAAACGCTAAATTGTAGCTCTGATTATTTAGTTTTTAAAAAAAATAAAAATACTCTAGTAGATTACTTTAAAATTTAACATTTTTGGTAAGATTATTTATTCTTATTAGAATATAATAGAGCTAGTACAAATTATTCATTTTTATTAGAATATTATTAATGTAAAAATTTTAACTAATAAAATATAATATATATAAGTTTGAAAAAAAAAATAAACTAATTTTTTTTAGTTAGTTAAACAATCTATTAATTTAATTGATTTATAGTATTACATTAATATATTCTATAAGATGAATAATTCCTCTTGGAGCAGGCAATAAATTTCTCTTTGTGCCATGTTAATGCGGTTTAATTGTCTTGAATCCCAAAAATTATCTCATGTATTTATGTGTTTGTTACTTTATCTATTATTAACATTTTTTAACCAAAACTCCTCTCTCCTTCAATGAAGTTTTGAAAGTTCAAAGATTTTTTTATTTTATTTTTTTGAATGAACAAGATAGGACGTTTAAGCAGTCAATATATTTGACAATTGGGGATAATTTGAATAATTTACCCAATAGCATAAAGCTCCTAACATGAAGCCATAAATAAAGGCCAATACAAAGACTTCATGCATTCAGCTAGGCTTTTTTTTTTTTTTTTTTTTAATGTAGGGATATATAGCAATAATTGGCAAGCAATAAGACTTTAACTTCACAAGGAAATTTTCAAGGATTCGATTCCTCAATGTCAATTTTTTTATCCTTCTATTTCCGCAAATCTGCTTTTCCGGATTTAACCAAATATATATTTTTCAAAATCGTTATTCGGCTTCACGCTTTTTACTCTCTCTCTCTCTCTATTTTTTTTCTTCTTGTTTTTCTAAAGTCTCATTTTCTATGTAGTTGAAAATTACACTCGATTATTTAATTTATTTTACTTTTAATTATTTAAAAAACTCACGTGCATTATACTTTTAATTATACTTTGGATATATGATAATGTATAGATGAAATTCAAAAATAAAACTCCATAATATAATTTTTATTTTTTATATAATTTAATTATCAAATTAGTTTTTTTTTAATTTCATTAAAAAATATTTTTTTTTAACATTATGAAAAATACATGTATATAATATTTTTGAATGTCTTAAATATATATATATATATTTTATGTTATAAATTTTTTATATATATAAATGCATGTTTGGGAGAGAATTGAAAATGTAAAAAAATAATATATATGAGAAGCCATATTAATTATGTAATTTTTAAATATGTATTACTAACGAGGTGAGCTATCTTAGGTGTTATACAATACATTAATTTATATTTATTATATATTTTATATTATATAAGATTTCATCAATATTATTTTAAAAAATAAGTTAATTAGTTCTAAAATATTAAAAATAATTATAATATATGCAGAAAAATGGATAGGATATGTTAGCACTTCTCTTACATACAAAATTCTCGTGGCCTTGGCTGCGTCTCTCTAATACGCACTCATTCTGACTTCTGCCATCTATAATTAATTGCCATCCCACTTTCTTCGCTTCTACTTCTACTCTCGCTACCCACCTTTTCATCTCTCTTTCTCTCTCTCACTTAACTTAAAGTCTGTATTGCTCCTACGCCAACCTCCTTCTGGTCGGTATCATAATATTTCTTTATTTTTCCCCCCAAACAAACACTGTAACTGTCATAATTTGTTATTCTTCTTCGCTGGGTTAATTCAAGTTTTGAAGATCGAATAACGCTATATATCTGTGAAACTCTACGGCTACTGAGCTTCATTTTGCTTGAGGTTAGTACTTAATACCCACTTTACATTTTTATTTGTTTTCCTTGCCTTGCCTTGATAATGTATCCTTAATTCGTTATAAATTTATAATGATTGTTCTTTTCTTCTTCTTTTTTTCCTTAGAATCTTTCTCCCTTTTTGATTCTTCATTATTCATCATTAAGCTCCCAAACTACACCCTATTCTTTTTGTAATTTAAGTATAAATTAAAAAAAAATTAAAACTATATCTTTTTTTTAAAACGTATATAAATCTAAAAAGATAAACCATATGGGTCTAACGAGAAGGCGCTTGAGTAATAATTACATGAATAAAGGTAAAAAGAATATTTTTTTTATTAAGGTAAGAAGAACTTTTAACATAGAAAAGGAAAAGATTTGACTAGTAATAGCTAGTTAAAAAAAAAAATACTAATAATAATAACTAGATCACTCATATATTCATAATTTTCATAATTTGAAACTCTAATCTTTTACATGCCAAAAGCGACACCATATTAGATAGTATCGTTGTTTTAATTTATTACACAATTTTTTAAACCCTGTATAAATAAATCGTAAAGTGTTTGTAACATGTTATCATTTTTTGTTTTCAATATTAATATTTTCTTATTCACGTGTTAATTAATACATGAATTTTTTTATCTATTTATTATAATAAAAAGTTATAAAATCTTTAAATATATAAAAAAATATTGGATAATTCTTATTAAATTTCTTATCCTTATTTTTGCGTGTAAGAAATTATTAGCCTTAATAAATTAATAATTTTCTCTCTATTCTTGTTACTTTTAAATTTCATAAAAGTATAAAAATTTCTAAAATAAATTGAAACTATTTATCTTTTACCATATATCCAATACTACAAATAAATATTTCACACAATTTTATAGTGAACCATTCACATTTTAATGATTCTATCGAGTTATTTGAAATATATCATAAATCAAATATAAAAAACATTATATATTATATATAGCCTATAGAGAACAATACTTGTCACGACTAGGCATGCACTTTAACGAATATAATTTGTTTTGTTGCACGACTTTACCTTTTGGTTTGTTGCACAACATGTGAGTCTTATATCATTGTCTATACTCTATATATTCCTAGCTATAAGTCTCCAATGGACTTTTATACATTTTTCTAATTATTAAAAAACAATCTAAGACTTAGTTACTACTAAATGAGATATGTTACTGTTGTCATTTTTTTAAGTGATCTCTCATTACTAAACCTTTTTTTTAATTTTTATTTTATTTGATGAGATCTGTCATTACTAAACTAATTTATACAATATATGTACATTTACAAGTTAATTTTACTAAGTGGTGCATGTTTAGATCAGTTTAATTACACTTGGACTTTATCGCATTACATTGTGGCCGTTTATATTAATTTGCTTTCCAAGTCGATCGAGAATATTGACACAGAATGACAGAATGATGATGACGATCATGAGAAGGAGACTAGCTTGTTGTTCTCGTGACAGACAGACTAGCCTCGATTTTGATGACGAAGATAGTAAGCACTTTTTTTCCCAATTAATATTCATTTAGGTTATGTATGGATTTTAGATTTGATTTGGGGTTAATAACTTCTTATTACAAATATTTTTGTTTCGGTTATATAAAAATTTATAGTTGTTTTTATTTATTACACATAAAATACTCATATTTAAATTAATAATATATATTTTGATCGATTTAAATCGTAATGATATCTTTGAAGTATCTTGATATTCTTATTAAAATTAATCAATATATGTATCAATAATTTAAATAAGTATTTTTATATGTCTTAATTGAAAATATGAATTAAAATGATAACAAAATAAGAATAAAGATAATCAAAAGATATCAATTAACTTATATTTATATGAAAAAAAATGATGATGATAATAAAGGAGGGTCAAGTATGAAATTCATTGGTTTGGTACACGTGAAATCTCACATTATGAATTTATTTAATTCTCGTGATTATATTTAAATTTTCAGTTAATATAACATATTATGTGAACAAATGGGTTTTACTAATTAGTATTTAATTTCTGTCATGAAACACATGGATAAAGAGGAGTGTTACCAAAAAAAAAAAAACCACCGGTCCCTTCTCAATATATACCCATTTAACATAATTGCCTGGCTTATTATAATTTATACTTCTAATTTCGATTTTCTCATCATAAAATTTCCCATGGAAAAAAATATAGGATACCACTATGAATTTTTTTCCCCTTTTATTTTGAATATTAGTTAATATCGATGCAGAGTCCCCACTGGTTACATGTCTTCCACTAATTATTTGTTTGAATTTTGGTGAACCCAAAAATATTTTTTTAGAAAAAAATAAGACTAAGGAATTATTGGATGCATGGAAAGACAGTTTAGTAATTTTATTTAATTGTTTTTATTTTAAAAGTTGAAGCACAGTTTCTACTTGAATGTTTAGGGCTTCCCTTCTCTTCATATCTTGTTTGTTCTCTTCTGTTATGTCACCATTTAATCTCTCTCAAAAAGCACATTTATTCTTAGAGATAAATGTGATAGTAGTACACTAAATATTGCATTTAGAATGCTTAAGTTCACTAGCTTTTTTTTAGGACAATTTAATCCATCAGTTTTGAAAAAATAACAGACCCAAAGGATCAATTTTTTAGTTTTTAAAGATTTTTTTTTAATTTTTTCAACTGCATTTTAAAAAGAAAGTTTAACAAGAATAATTACTAAAACAGTGTTCTAAATAAAAATTTAAAAAAATAAAAAAATGAAGAAAAACATAAAAATTAACTAATTGGGCATACAATGTACTTTTAAAAAAAAAAAAACTACTAAGTCTAGGTGCTCCATTTCGAAAAGCTAGTGGAGTTCTACTGTAATCTGTCCTTTTCTTATTGTTTTAAACTTCAAACGAGCATTTTAAACAATCCTTGTTAAGAAGTAATAACGTGGACTACTAGTATATTTTGAATCACTTCTGATCAATCTTTGAACTATGATACTAGAATCCACTTTTTGAATTATGACATTTTAACTAGATACTAAAACAAAAAACCTAATTCACTTGCATATGCCTTTTTTATTTTGTTTGTATCTTTGTGCCTACTTGCGTAAAATGAATATGCCTCTTACAAATAAGACATTTTGAAGTTTACTAGTTATCCTAGTGGTTTGTTTGAGTTAAAATTGGATCAATGGTTCAGAGTTTTAAACTATGAAGAAGAATATTTTAATTTGTCTTCAAGTAGGTATAGTTATTTATTGCTAACTTTTATATCAATCATTATTTTTAACAGGTTAATTTCTAAATCTGTCTTTTTTGGTATGAAAATTATGTATGCCGCCTTTAATTCCCTTTGTTCTGTAATTTCCGTAAATTGTTCATTCCTACCATTTTGAAATGTTAAAGTTTATTAAAAAATCAACTCTCTATTTGAACGCTGTATCACCAGCTAGAATAATATTTATTATTCCAAGGAAACAATCATATCTTTAACATAGTTATTGGAGATAAAATTAAGGAGTAAATTAAGGAGTGTCAACTCCTTAATTCAAGGAGTAAATTAAGAATCCTTAATTCAAGGAGTAAATTAAGAATTCTTAATTCAAGGAGTAAAACAAGGAATCCTTAATTCAAAGAGTAAAACAAGGAATCTTTAATTCAAGGAGTAAAACAAGGAATCCTTAATTCAAGGAGTAAAACAAGGAATCCTTAATTCAAGGAGTAAAACAAGGAATCCTTAATTCAAGGAGTAATTCAAGGAATGTTTAATTCAAAGAGTAATTCAAGGAGTAAATCTCCTTATATATAGTTATAGAATTGTAATAGAAATATGAAAGAAAGAATACAACTTTGAGAGAGCTTGTTTTATTTAGAAAGGCCTTTAGGCCTTGGCCTTTGGCCTTGACGTTTCCAACACTAATTTTTCAACATGGTATCAGAGCAAGTCGATCTTCTTAAAAAAAATTTGTTATTTATTTGCTCAAAGTGCGTTTTCAACATGGCCTTGGTATTTTCAACAATTGACTTTGACACAGCTTCTACCGACTTGATGTGGAGGAGGAGTATTGTGGTAAAAGGAAAGGTCACACATTGAAACCAAGCTCTTGGCGATGATGGATTAAATCTCTCCTGCAGCTTCTACCTACCGATATGGAGGGGAAGTATTATGGTAAAAAGAAAGGTCCCACATTGAAACCAAGCTCTTGGCGATGATGGATTAAATCTCTCCTACAGCTTCTACCGACTTGATGTGGAGGAGGAGTATTGTGGTAAAAGGAAAGGTCCCACATTGAAACCAAGCTCTTGGCGATGATGGATTAAATCTCTCCTGCAGCTTCTACCTACCTGATGTGGAGGAGGAGTATTATGGTAAAAGGAAAGGTCCCACATTGAAACTAAGCTCTTGGCGATGATGGATTAAATCTCTCCTACAGCTCCTACCTGCCCGATGTGGAGGGGAAGTATTGTGGTAAAAGGAAAGGTCTCACATCGACAACAATAATTTTGTTTTGTTTTTTTTTTTTTTTTTGCTATCGTAATCAGCATTTTTGTTAGTTTTACCTTTGCTGCCTTGGCTTCTCATCAGTTTCAACGACTTTTGTGCAAGCTTAGATCCATAAACCTTATGGATCCAGCTTGAGGGGGAGTATTGGAGATAAAATTAAGGAGTAAATTAAGGAGTGTCAACTCCTTAATTCAAGGAGTAAATTAAGAATCCTTAATTCAAGGAGTAAAACAAGGAATCCTTAATTCAAGGAGTAAAACAAGGAATCCTTAATTCAAGGAGTAAAACAAAGAATCCTTAATTCAAGGAGTAAATCAAGGAATGTTTAATTCAAAGAGTAATTCAAGGAGTAAATCTCCTTATATATAGTTATAGAATTGTAATGGAAATATGAAAGAAAGAATACAACTTTGAGAGAGCTTGTTTTATTTAGAAAGGCCTTTAGGCCTTGGCCTTTGGCCTTGACGTTTCCAACACTAATTTTTCAACAATAGTCCTATGAAATTACATTGTCTAGTAGCTTCAAGTAAGTATGTTGCTTAGAAAAAATATGTGGATCAAAATATTACAGAATTTGTCTTGAGCATGACATGATCTTCTTCAACATGTCTCAATATTACTCTTTTTTATTTATTCAATATCTTTTGGCTATCCAAAACAAACCCTGTGACTTCCCTTTCCTATGAAATTTAATTTATGATACTATATTTCAGGGGTAATGATATACAATGGACTTGAAAAATGCATACTCAACAACCAATCATATGATGATGAAAGCAGAACAAGCAGAGATGGTTGTGCCACTGATTCATTCTACGACGATTACTTCAGCTGTTCTAGCAAAGATGCTCTTAGATCATTTACTTCAAAATGGGCAAAGAGGGAGGAACATGGTTTCAGTGAATGGGAACTTTCAGAGATCCCCAAAAGTTTCAATGTCAAAGAGAAACCTTCCTATGCCATTCACTTATCTGATATGGAGGAAATGAAAGACAAATTTTCAAGATTATTGTTGGGGGAAGATATTACTGGAGGTCGAAACGGTCTGACCACTGCTTTAGCAATGTCTAATGCTATTTCCAACTTAGCAGGTATGCTTTTTTTGTGCGTGTCTCACTCAAAATCGAAAAGAGAGACTAGCTCTTATTGAGAAATGAATTGATTGGAAATACTGCATAAGTAATTTTATTGCTGTTAACACCCTAGCTATAATGCCTGACATAAGTTAATTATGCGATTGAACTGTTGAACAGAACCAGTCTTATATATGGATTAATTAAAAAGAATACATACAAAATTATGTGTCGACCATAATTTAATGAAGTAGAATTGTTCATTTTTGAGGTAACTCTTTGAATCATCTTCTTTGCCATAAAAAAATTTGCAAACTATCTTATAGAAGTAGTTTTGCATCTGCAGCATTGGTGTTTGGAGAACTTTGGAAATTAGAACCGCTGCCTGAAGAAAGGAAGAACAAATGGAAAGTAGAAATGGAGTGGTTGCTTTCTCCTACTAGCTTTATGATTGAATTGGTTCCTTCTAAACAAAATGGAGCCAATGGGGGAATGCTTGAGGTATATCTTATTCAATTCCCTTCAAGAATATTTTATGTTGTAGATGCCACTGCACATAAATATTAACATTTTGTCTCTATTGTATAGATAATGACACCCAGAGCCCGTGCTGACATTCAAATGAATCTTCCAGCACTTCGAAAGTTGGATTCGATGCTCATTGTAGGTGTTTTTTTGGCTCCATCTGAAAGTTTTATACTGTTATGTTATTTGATAACCAATGGACCGGTTTTGAAGACATTTAATTTGGGAATTGACAGGAGACACTTGATTCAATGGTGAATACAGATTTTTGGTATGTTGAAGGGGAAAGCAGGGCAGAAGGAAGGAGCAATTGCGGCGCACCTGAAAGCAAGAGGTGGTTGCTCCCTATGCCTCAGGTTCCAGAAACTGGACTTTCTGATTTTGCCAGGAAAGAATTGCTTAAACATGGAAGAGCTGTACATCAAGTTCTCAAGGCTGCCAAGTCTATCAACCAAAATGTTTTGCTTGAAATGCCTGTTCCGACCATTATCAGCAATGCACTTCCTAAAGTAATGACCTGTCTTCGTCTTAATCTCTCTTTTTATTTTTTTTAAACATCATAATTAGCATACATCTTAATCTTCTTGAACCATGAGTAGGGTTGTGCATTCATATTCAACTTGTTATGACATTTTGATGTACAAAGGTAAATAGATTAAGGGTTTGTTTTGCTTTTGATTTTGTAACTTTTAAAAAACACTTCTAACAGCAAAAAAAAAGAAAAAAAAATATTATAAACCAACAAAAACACTTTTTGAAAGAAGCACAAATGATGTATTTCTTCCCAAAAGGACTTTCTTTCCAACTTCTTTTGACCGAAACCATTTTTAGCAGAAGTAAAAGCAAAAAAACCATAAATGTCAAATTCCGCAATGTAGTTTAAAGAGAAATAAGATAAGGGTTTTTAAAACTGATGCTTGAGAAAAGATAGAAACGAATTTGTATGTTGGCCATCCTTATTAAGTAACTAATAGTTTTCTATCTACAACAGTCTGGAAAGGTTAGCCTTAATGAGAAGTTGTACAAGGCTTTGACAGAAGAATCAAGCTCAGGAGAAGAAATGGTGAATTCCCTCAATTTAAAATCTGAGCACAGTGCACTTGATGCTGTTAATAGGTTGGAAGCTGCTATGTTTTCTTGGAAGCAGAGAATTACTGAACAAAGTAGTGGTAGATCTCCGGTTCTATTAGACAGAGCACAAGTCCTTTTACAGCAAATAAAGGCCAGATATCCAAATCTTCCTCAAACATTTCTTGATGCTACCAAAGTCCAATATGGAAAGGTAAGCTAGCTAATGATTGATCATTTAACTACCAAGTATTCAAAACAAATTTATTAAAATTCAAATCCTAAAGTTAAAAATATATTGTAGATAATTTAAATTAAAATAACATTATTCACTCTTGTGAGTTTCTGCAGGATATTGGGCATTCAATTCTAGAAGGGTATTCAAGGGTGCTAGGAAACTTGGCATTCAGCATACTGTCTAGAATAGGAGATATTTTGAAGGAAGATGCTATGAGGAATCCCAATTCTCCTGTGTCAAGTTGCTGCTCTCCTGATCTCAATATCACACATTTTTTCAAAACTCTGGTGGCTAGTAAACACATAAGGCACACCTTGAGTCATAGAATGAAGAGTGGTGTTGATGGGGAAGATTGTAATTGTGAATCTGCTGCTTTAAGTAAAGCTTCATATCCACAACATTCACAGAATGCACTTAATGTAATAAGCACTCTAATAGCAACACCAAGTCGGCGGAGGTTATCAGCATGCATTGGTAGAGACCCTTAGGAACTCACCTTGAAGAAGTTTTAGTGTTGTATATTATTCTTGTAGCATGCTTTTTAGTACAAACCAATTTTTTTTTGGATTTTAGCATTTTTATGCAATCGCCGACCAAGAAGGATGTTTCCGATTTTAAAAAAAAAATTCCAACTGCTAACTTGTCAGTGCCTAACAAAGATAAATCAATAGCTTTATTAAATGGATTTTTTTAAGACACCTATTTTTTGGATACGTATTCAAATATCGAATATGTTTATTTTTTTTCACAAATTTAAAATGTCAAACATTCATATACATATCTATATTGTATAGGATATTAATACTTGGTAATAATTGAAAAGTTAATATAATATAGATAAATAATACTATTTTTATCTGGAATCAAGTTGTTAAAAAATAGTTATATAGATACCACTTGTTAAAATGGCTTTATCCAGATTATAATTTTTATAGCTTACTTTGAGCAGTGAGCCCCTTGGAGACTGACGTTATATACATGCACCAATTACATGATGAGCCTACTTTCTCAATAGTTTTGAATGCAGTCTAGTCAATGACTCTATATCAATATATATATATATATGTTAAGAATATCTATTCTATTAACTTACCTATCAAATATGAAGCATGGTTGTTTTGTTTTGATTTCTTTTAATATTTAAAAACTAAATCAACTCATACTTAATTAGTTATTCAAAAATTAACTTAAATTGATTAGAATTCATTAATTGGAATTGATTTAAGAAATTTTTACAAAGAAAATAAATTCTAAAATCAAAACTTTAAATTTAAAGAATATGTAACCATCATCTAATATATCATTTACAATTTTCAATATAAATAATTTAATAATCTCGATTTTTGAAATAAACATAATGTAATTATAAGTGCATATATAATTATAATTAAATATATTTTTTAATTTTATGAATCATATATTAATTTAAATTTTAATATTTATTGATATTTATATCTTTAAATATTTTAAAAAAATATTTAATAAAATTAAATTTTTGTAATTTAATTCTTTAAATTTTTTGTTATATAAAAATAAATAAATGTTACACTTTTATTTTTCAATTTGATTCATGTTAATTCAATTTCTATTAATTTTAATTATGATTAATTCTATAATTGAGAAGCCACAAATTTCATGCTTACTTGGCTCGCTACTCAAAGAGGGTATCTGATTCTGTATCGGTACCAATATCGATCTTTGTCATTACTCATTTTGATTAAAATTGACAGAAAGTATTTAAATTTGATGCTAATTTTTTGGATGAAGAAAAAGTCTTTCTTATTAAATGATGTTATTAAGAAGGGTTATTTTCAGACTTTTTTTTTCTTTCAAATTATATTTAATTTTTTTATAATAATTAAATTATTTTTAAAAATATTTTTATAGATTATTATAATCTTTATTAAGTGATATTAATAAAAAATGATGAGTTAATCATCCCGTCATTATGATTATGTAATTTATTTAGTGGTAATACTTATTGTTCTTACTCTAAATTTACAAATATGAATTACATAAGTATTTATTAAAGAAAAAAATTACATAAAATCTACTTAAAACATATAATAATAAAATAATATATTAATATTAAAAATTTTCTATTTAGATAAAATTTAATATTAAATAATTTTGTTTGAATTTGATATATTTAATATAAAAATAGTGTATCGAATATTTTTAAAAAATTAAAAAATCATTTAATTATTAATAAAAAAAATATTATTTTCACTTGAATGCTGAACAAATAGTTAACTATCGTAGAATGGTGGTCTCTGTGTAAATGTGAGAACCAATCCCTAATCCCAATCGTCAGATCTTGTACATGAATCCAAGGACTAAGGTTATAAATAATTAAATAATAGAAAGAAAAAACAAATAGCTAAAAGTCATTTATCAAATTATTGAATGTTGTTATATGATATAATAATATAGTATTTTAAATTAATAAAATTTAAAATTATTATAAAAAAAATTTAAAAATAAATGAAAGAAAAAAATAATTTAATTAATAACAAATATATTTCAAAAATAATAAATAATCTCCCACATTACAATCGCTAATTTCTCCCTGCATAGCGTCGGACACCATAATGGCTAATCCTCATGCCTACAGAAAATATTCACTTTGGTTTTCTGATTTTATTTTCCTTTGTTTTTTTCATACTAAAAAATTAACAACCACCCATAAAATTTCATAAATCATAATGGAGAAGACAGACAGGGACAGTGCTTAATTGTAACAAGTGAGAATAAGTGCGGTGGATCCGACTTAGAAAGACAACGGAGGAGAAAAACATGCCCAGTTTGGAGGGAGAGAAGAAGTTGGGTTTTTAGCTCAAAACCGCACATATAAATAACACAGTATCAGAATCCAATCGGATCAAAAAATTGATTAATGGGTTCTTGTTATTCTTCTACATACAAGTCAACTGCTTCAAATTCGGTGGAAGCTAATGTAAATGGCTGTGATAACGCCGTCTCAACATTTACTCAAGAACAGTACGGTTCTAGGAGGTGGAAGAGAAAGAAAGGTTGGGGTTCAGATGGAAATAGGTTTGGTGGTGAGATTGAGATCCCTGGAAGGATGTGTAACAATGGCTCCAGCAAAGTCACCTGTTTGTATACTCAGCAGGGTAAGAAAGGCACCAATCAAGACGCTATGCTGGTTTGGGAGGTTAGTTTATTAGTAGTGATTAAAGCTTGCCTTTTTGGTTTTAAGTCGTCTTTTTTTTTCAATATTAAAGGGCATGTTTATGTTTTATTGAAATACTCTTAGAAGAAATTTGACATGTGTTCTACTCAAGGATGGCTATTAGAAACCAAAAAGCTGTTTAATTACTGTTTTAATGCTTCTGTGCTTGTTTTTCTATAGTTGCTAAGAGCCGAACAGTGGGATTGTTCTCTCATATGTTTAAAAGTCTTATAAAAATCAAACTAACAAGCCTGTCCTAGTCTACCCGAGCTCCCATAGAAAACCAGGACACTGAGTTTTAAGTTTTCCTTGGTTAGTTTAGGGATCAATACTGAAACTTTCACAAACTTGGACGGCCTTAAAAGATACAGATCCCTTTTTTCCTTCAGGTTAGCGGTTAGCCTTCCCTGTTATGGTTAGAAAACTTCTATATTACAATGTCATTTTGCACCCAAAGATGACAATTTGTTTGATCTTGATTTTCCAGAGAAAAGAAACCTGGCTGGGGTGCAAGTAAAACATTAAGTGCGCGCGTTCCGCGGCTATTTTTCTACGAGGAGACATACTGAGACGAAAGGAAAATAAACTTCTAGAAAACAGATAGAGGATTAAGTTGACTTAATTTTTGTTCTTCCAAGGAGATTAGTACCGTGTTCATACCAAACTATCACGTCTTAATGAATTATTTTTTATTTTAATTAAAAATATAGAAAATAATATGATTTATATGATAGTTTGAAGCTAATAAATCATTTCGGGCTTCAGCTCCTTAGCATAGCTACGCCCATGTATGCGTAAATCGAGCATGCTTGTGCTTACTCACTTAGGAGTATTGTTCATTCCAGGTCAGGTACCCCAAATTATGAAAGCAACCAGTATACCTTGTAATTCCTCCCTTTCATATAAGGTGCAGTGTTCGTTATAAGGCAGGGAGCCTATCATGCAATATTATTAATAAATGTCATGCAATAAAACCACATCTATTGGTTCAATTCTAAGATACATGTAAAATATCAAATAATCTCATGTTGTTAAGACTTAAATATAATTTAAAAAATAATAATTAACCTACCTCTTAACCGTTTGAGATTTTAGGATAATTAGTTGTTAACTATTTTATAACATGAAATCATAATGTAAGAATTTGGATTTGAACATTTTCAACTTCAAAATTTTTACTATTAATATTAAAGAGTTTTTTTTTTTTTTACTTCTACCTTCCTTAAAATCTATCTCCAATTAATAGATCCTTAAAAGATTATCTATTATTTATCTATCTAGCTCTCTATCCAACCCACAAGCGAGAGTCAATCACATTCGTCTACTTAACTTACAAGTGAAATCTCACTAATTATTAAAAAAAATGTCCATCAATTACGAAAAGTGTTAAAACTTAAATATAATATATAAGGAAATAATTAACAGTTTTGAAATTTTCAGGGATCATTGACAGTCAGTGAGAATAATAATTTTTTAAGTTGACCATGGAAGTAGCTTCTGGCCTTCAACTAAGACTATAACTTTCTGCTTGCATTCCAACCAGCTCTTTTCAGAGTAAATTTTATCTGACAGCAGATAATTGACTGCCTTTTAATGGTGTACTATGCAACGTAGATTTTGTTTTTGATCAAATTGGTAACCATTAGCCAAGCTTGCTGCCATATTGAGCTCATCTTTTAAAAAGTTGAAAAATGCTTTCTATGTATATTCTCTAAGGAGCCATATAATTCATAAATCTAGGTGTAGAATCAAACCTGTTCGGAGCTAAACTTTGTCTTCCCTGACAATCGAATCTAAAATTTCTCTAGCAGCCCAATTTGGCTCGGTATCATAAAGCTAACGTCAAACAGATGAAGCAAGTGCTGACAAATAAACCTTATTTGTTGGGATGTTGACCCCATCTCCTGCCATATCTGTGTCAGTTAGTTTAGGCTTTGATATATGCTTGAAAAGTTATCTTAGTATCAGCGGAAACTATCCCATGGCAAAGCTGTGCTCAAATTCAAATATGGTTGATCAGTTTGATCCCACCTTATTAGTTTATGATACATAACGTTGTTTATGAGCTTTTGATAATTATAGTACATACTTAATACTTATTTGGGAGTTTTTACTTTAAATGAGAATAGTTTGTCTCATGCGATCATGCCCATCTCTTTTCCAACAATGTATGATGATTTGGTTATAATATTTCTACCACAGAACTTCAATTCAAGAAGTGATACAACATTTTGTGGGGTATTTGATGGCCATGGTCCTTATGGTCATATGGTGGCCAAGAAAGTTCGTGATTCTCTTCCCATTATACTGTGCACTCAGTGGGAAGCGAATTCCAATGGTGACTCAAGTAACCTCTGCACAAATCAAAATGCTAATGGAAGGACAAATGGTGAAGAAAGTTCATCTCCGAACATGGATGATGAATGGTGTGAGTCGTTGGAGAGTAAACAAAATGGTAAAATCCCTAAGATGTATCTACCACTTAAACTGTCCATGCTAAAGGCTTTTAAATTAATGGATAAGGAATTGAAATTGCACCCTACAATTGATTGCTTCTGCAGTGGGACAACTGCCGTTACATTGATAAAACAGGTAACTAATCACACATGCTCTAACTATATTTCTTTCTTGCATGTAAGAATTAACACTTTTGGACATACCATACCCTTGAATGTTGGAATGCAGCTATATGCACAACATTAAGTTTGCTATGCAGGTATATGAACATTTAGGGAGTTTGATAGCGATTTTTATTCATGATTTTTGTTTTTTTCAAGCGGTTTTCTAATAAATTGTGTTTGATAATGATATTTGATTTTTTTACTTTTTTTAAATAATCACTACTAAAATATAGGAATGATTCATAAATCTTTAAAAATAAGATTTTTTTAATTAGATTTATGATTCATAATTTTTTTCATTTTCATCAAACATTTATTTTAAAGGGTAAATTAAGTCTTGTAACTTTTACATGTATAAATATTACAAAAAAAGATTAAAATTTTAAAATTTATAAATAATAACCAAAAAAATTCTTAATTTTTTAAGTTTTTGAAAGAAAAAAATATAAAACATAAAACATTATCAAACAACTTGTAGGTGATTTTTGATTTTTTTTCCTTGAAAATCACTAAATAAAAATTATTATCAAACACATTTATAATTATTTAAAATTGAAAATTTAATTCCAAAACTAAGGAATTAGAAATTAAAAATTGAAAAGATTATCAATAGTAATTACAATAGTAATTAGACTAATGATCCCAGGGTGAGTACTTGTCTTTATGATCCTTGAAATTTCCTGCCTGGAGATCAAAATCAAGTATCTGTTTTTAATGTTAGCAGAAGAAGAGATATCATTTATCAAGTTAAGCATCAGGAGTTCATGTAGGATAAATTAGTTGAATCAATTAGAATGGAAGAATGCATTTAATGCCAAATACTTCATTTTGGTTTTTGGATGAATCAGATTCAAGTCATTAGTTAGGTCATTTACATTTTGAGTAAAATACTACAATCTATGCCTATGCATTTCTATTACCCTTTTCTTAAGCAATTCACAAGGACAAATAAGAAAAAAGGTTGTTACGTATTGGAAAATTGTGTCACCCATCTGCATTGGTGTTTCAATTTTTACCTTACATCATTAGGAGTAATGTGCACTTTGTGGTTTATCAGGGTCAGGATCTTATAATTGGAAATGTTGGGGATTCAAGAGCCGTGCTGGCAACGAGAGATAAAGACAACTCTCTGGTTTCTGTACAATTGACTGTAGACTTGAAGCCTGATCTTCCAGGTCTCTCTCTCTTCTAAAGAAAGGTTTTAGAGAGCAATACTCTGAAAACTTTAGTTTTACAAACTTATATTTAGCACAATTACCCTAACACTTTTTTTCCTATAACTATTTTCTATAGGAGAAGCTGCTAGAATCCAGCAATGCAAAGGAAGGGTTTTTGCACTGCAGGATGAGCCTGAGGTAGCACGGGTTTGGTTGCCAACAAGTGACTCACCAGGTCTGGCAATGTCCAGAGCATTTGGGGATTTCTGTCTCAAGGACTTTGGTTTGATTTCCATCCCGGATGTTTACTATCATCGTATTTTGGAAGAAGACAAGTTTGTCATTCTTGCAACCGATGGGGTATCTCTCTTCATCTGTCTTGTTATTCATCTTAATTAAATTTTACCTTGCCATGCATTAAGTGATTGAACATGGAAGTAACTTGACTCTCCAACAGGTCTGGGACGTGCTCTCAAATAAGGAAGCTGTGGACATTGTGGCTTCAGCCCCGAGTCGCTCAACATCTGCTAGAGCTCTTGTAGATTGTGCCACTAGATCCTGGAGACTTAAATACCCTACATCAAAGAATGATGACTGTGCTGTTGTTTGCCTATTTTTAGATCATCAATCTGAAGCTTTTATGGATAACAGGGGAAATGACAGTACTACAATTCTTGAACAGGCCATGGATACGATTGAAATAACAAACAAGAATACTGAGGTTACAGAAATTGTTGAGTCTCCTGCTGTGCTTCATCACTCGAGTACTCTACGTAGCTCAGAAGTTGTTGAATCTCATGCTGTTATGGAGGACTTGGGTACTTTACATAGTTCTGATGAAATAGTGCTTGTATCTGACTCAACAGAGGAAAAGCCTCCTATGAAGAGCCAATCCAGGAGAAGCCTGGCTGAGTGCATTTCAAATGCAGAAGAAGAGGAATGGTCGGCCTTGGAAGGTGTTGCCCGGGTTAATAGTTTGCTAAGCATTCCCAGGTTTTTATCTGGTGAAAAAAGAACAGCAAGCTGGAGAAAGTAGCTATAACATCTCGGAGGCTGTTAGTTCAATTTAGTGTCATCAAAACAAAATTTTGGTGATTTGTGTATCATGATCATACTCCAGTGAAGCTGTTAGCTTGCTGCCCCAGTCAGGCACTTGTTAGTTTTCTCATCAAAATGGAGTTTGTCTTGAAGAGTGTTAATCGTTTGGCTCTTTGTAGCATGGACAGTTAAAGAATTTTATTTGCTTTAGGTAATTAATTTGAGGTCTCCCTCTTTCTCTTCCACCTCTACTTCTCTTCCACCTCTACTTCTCTTCTACATTATTTGGCCAGAAAGAGAATAAAATAAAATAATTCATTTATTCAGTATCTTCATTGAATTTTGTAGTATTACTCCATTCAAGAGGTAACACAACATTCATAATAATTATCAATTCTACACCTAGTTGGCTACAAATTTATGTTATGTTCCGTGCTTGTTTCTTTGAAAAAAATAAAATCAAGAATAATAATATTTTTATTAATCTTAATCACTTATGATCTTTTGCAATATTTGACAACTTTTAATAAATATATGAATGAACTCTTCTTTAAGATCATTTTCATCCGATAAGAATTATTATATGATCTATTTTAAGTAAGAATATATAAAATATTTTATTACTTAAATATACAATATTCTGTTTATATATTTTAGGTAATAATATATATACAACTAATACACTAATTATGGTAAAGTAAATCTTGTAATCTTGTCCATAATCTGTCATTGATATCCCTTCAAATTGATGTTGAACGATAAAAAAAACATCAATTTGTCAACAAAAAATTGATGTTGATGTATTGAGAAAGCCTTAGTAAACACATCAACAATCTGGAGATCCGTGATAATATGAGGTAGAAAGATGACGTGAGCATCATATACTTAACGAATAAAGTGACAATCCATTTCAATGTGCTTATTGTGCTAGAAATAATTTGAATAGCACTAGTATTATCCACATGGAATGAAGTAGACTTAAGTTGTAGAAACCCAAGCTCAGCCAACAATCCCCGAAGCTAAACAATCTCAGAACATGTAGAAGACATAGCACGATACTCAGACTTAGTGGAGGACTTCAACACATGATCTTGCTTCTTGCTTTTCCAAGAAACAAGAGAGGCACCAAGAAACATGCACCAATTAGTAATTGACCGTCAAGTAATAGAACAACTAACCCAATCAACATCATTATATGCAACCAACCCAATCAACATCACTATATGCAACCAGACGAATAGGAGAGTCCACAGGGAAGAAAAGATTGCAGGTGGAAGTGCCTTCCAAATAGCGAATAATGTGATGGACAACAACCAAGTAAAGATGCTTAAGTGTCTGCATAAACTGACTAATTTGTTGAACAACAAAGGAAATATCAGGCCGAGTGATAGTCAGATAGTTTAGGCTCCCCACCAGTTATCTATATAAAGAAGGATCATAAACAAAATCTTCATCATCACGACGATATTTAACATTGACTTCCAAGGAAGTATCAACAGAACGGCCATCATGAAGGCCAGCTAAAGTAATTAATTCCTAGGTATACTTATGTTGGTGTAAGAAAATACCAACTGAGATAGAGTGCACATCAAGGCTTAAAAAATATTGTAAATGACCCCAAGTCCTTCATATGAAAGGAACCCTGAAGATGTTCCTGAAGTTGAGAAATGAATATAGAGTCAGTCCCTGTAATAATAATATCATCAACATATACTAGAATCAAGATGATTTCTTTAGCAGTCTTGCAAAGAAACAAAAAGGAATCATATTGACTCTGAACAAAGGAGAAGCTAAGAAGCGTAGATCAAAACTTATCAAACCAAACATGTATTATTTGTTTTAAACCATAGAGTGATCATTTTAGCTTATAAATATCGATAGATGGTGTAAAAAACAACCCTAATGGTGGAGTCATAAAAATTTCTTCCTTAAGAACCCTATGCAAAAAGGCATTCTTAACATCCATTTATCGCAATGGCTAGCCCTTGGATGTAGAAATAGCAAGAACAAGTCGTACTGTCATCATCTTTGCTATAGGGGAAAATGTTTCCTCATAATCGACCTCATACTCCTATCGATTACCAAGTACCACCAATCACGCCTTATATCTGTCAAGTGAGCCATCAGACCGCATCTTAATGGAATATACCCATTTACAACCAATGGGCTTAACACCAGTAAGACAAGGAACAATATCCTAAGTATGATTTTCCTGAAGAGCTTAAAGTTCTTCTTACATAGCTTTCCCCCAATACGCATGTTTAGCTGCTTGAGAATAAGAGGTAGGAATTGTAGTATTAGCTAAAGTGGCAGAGAAACCATACCTATCGGGAGGATGAATACTACCAGAAGATCTCCGATAAGCCACTGAAGCAGGCATCACATAAGGGTCGGGGAAGGATTTGTGATGATTAGGGTCGTTATCGTTGATAGACAATATCGGGTTTAAAAATCTCAATTGATGGAGAGATATCATTAAAGCTACGAAGAAGGACACCGTTAGAAGGGGAAACATGTTGCTAAAACTAGTACTCATGTTCAAAGAAAATCACATTTCTAGAAGTACCCAGACGATTAGTAACAACATTATAACATAAAAATCCCTTATGAGGTGTGCTATAATCCATAAAAACACACCGTACTGACTGAGTTATAAGCTTGTGACGCCCATGAGTAGGAATGTGAACAAAGTAAACACATCCAAAGGTGTGTAGCATATGATAATTTGGATGTATACCAAAAAGATGATAGTAAGGAGTATCAAAATTCAATTGTTGAGAAGGTAGACAATTAATCAGATAAACTCTAGTGGACAAAGCTTCCACCCAAAATTTAGGTAGAACTGAAGACTCCAAGAGTAATGTTCGAATCATATCCAACAAGTGATGGTTTTTACGTTCAGCCACCCCATTCTATTGAGGTGTATGAGGATAGGATCGTTGAGATACAATGCCTTTCTATTGCAAAAAGACTTGAAAGTCATGCGACATATATTCGCCACCATTATCAAATAGTAAAACCTTAATACAAGTGGAAAATTGTGTCTCGATATAAGCCACAATTTTTTTGAAAACAATGAACATCTCATATTTTTAACGTAGAAAATATATCCATGTAAAATGGTTATAGTCATTAATTAACGTTACAAAGTATTTATACTACGCATGTGAAATGACAGGAGTAATACCCCAAACATCACTGTGTATAATCTCAAAACATGTATTAACACAACTACCATAAGTAGAGAAAGGTAAAGTTTTACTTTTCTCTAGTTTACAAGTAGAGCAATCAAAAAGCAACTGATGAGTATAACACTAATCTTTATTACTAAGAAAACCATATTTCATCAAATTAGACAAAATCATATTATTTGGATGGCCTAATCGTCCATGCCAAACGTTAGCCTTATTTTCAACAATAATACAAGCTAAAGACAAAGTTCAAGGAATAATAAATTACAATGAAAATAATCTTCCCACTTTAGGCCCTGTTATGATCACTTTTCCTGACAACTGATCCTTAACAACACAACCACCACGAGATAAATGTGATCATAGTTATTATCCACCATCTGACCAACATAAATTAAACTAGTAGATAACCTAGGAGAGACAAATACATGACAAAAAGAAGGTCCAATGTCACCAATGGTTGTAATTGAAAGATTACTTCCATTGGCAACCTAAATATTTTTTGTACCAATATACTTTTGTAGATTATGTAACAAATCAGAAAAGCTATTCATATAGTTGGATGATCCATAATCAACAAACCAAGTAGGAGAAACAGACTTACCTGGCCCTGAAGTCCAAGGGTAGAAAATACTGAAATAATCATCTATTTGACTATTTTTAGAGTAACGACAGGCTGAGTTATGTTAACAATTATAGATGTAGGACCAATAATGTTAGGAGTTGGAATAGCAACTTGAAAAGCTTGTATTCGTCAATTTTATGGACATGTAGGACATTCCTTGATAATGTGTCCATTTTGCTTACAATAATTGCATAATTTCTTGCCACAATTGCTGGCAATATGTCCAAACTCCTTCCAACTATAGCACTGTGTCTGTCCTCTTCCCCCCTTTGAGTGGCATAAGTAACATTAACAACTTCAGATGTTTCCCTAGGCGCACCTATAACAACTTGTGTAGCCATTCTTTGTTCCTCGCGCAACAATTCACCAAGACATACATCCAAAGAAGGAACCAGATCTCTATTCAGCAATCCAACTCTAGCAACTTCAAATTCTGATCTCAGTTTCATCAAAAATTGATCACTTTTACTATCTTCATGAATCGCCTGAAAGCTAGTTAAGGCCTTTTTAGGCATCTTCGTATAGATAATATCAAAATATTTGCTCCATAGATTAAGAAATTCAAAATATTCGTAGTATTATCTTAATGATATATGCGTTTCAAATAATCTTACATTTCTTTAGTCGTACCAAAAGAACGTAAATTGTTCACCATATGAACTTCAATAGATCTTAAAATCCAATACATAAATCGAGCATCATTTGCTTCCCATTGACTAAGTTCCTTACTATCTCCAAGCATAGGAGAAGACCTGTCAATGTGACCTAAAACTCTTTTTCTTTCATAAACATTTTGAATTAGAATTCTCATACCACATAATTCTTTCCTATAAATTTGATAACCAAGGTTTCTGTAGATATTTTTTCAAAAAAAAAATCTTAATGTAAAGTTGTCAACCACAAGTTAGTCAACCTAGAATCTCAAAACGAAGTTGTTGATAAGAAATTTATCAACCCAAATTCAAAACACATGAGTAAAAAATTAAAAAACATGAGAAAAAAATTCAAAAATCTGAAACAAAATTGAAGATTCAGGTATGAATTCAAAAGGTAGGTTTTGATACCATGACAATTTTTAGTAAATAGCTTAATAACTTCTTTTTGATGATCATTTTCATTAAATAAGAATTGATGTATAATCTAATTTAAATAAAAATATATATAATATTATATTACCTAAATATGTAATATTTTGTTTATTTATTTTAAGTAATAATATATACAATTAATACATTAATTATGGTAAAGTAAATCTTATAGCTTGTCTATAATTTTTAATATGATAATATTTTTGTTTATTTAAAATTATTTCTTAATTTAATTGAAAGTGTTTTAAATATATCAAAGTATTTTCAAGAATATTTGTCTGAGAATTCTTTTCAATTATTTGTATTTTTAATAAAAATAACACATTTTTTTAAAAAATTAGTTTTAAATACATTTTCTCATTTAATATATTTATCAAAATTACTTTCAAATATTTTCATTCTAAACACGGAAAATGATACATAACTTTACTTGATAGAATACTTGATAGAATAATGATTCGATTACGTGATAAATAATAATTAAATATATATTATATTTTATTATATTTAATGTATATGATCCTATAAATTACAATGTTATACACAATTGATAATCAAGTCACTTCTCAGTACAGTAATACTACCTATCATAATAACTCAACACCTAACTATTTTTCTTGGAACTAATTTTAATCAAATTATTTTATTTTAAACTATCAAATAAGATTTTTTTGGGGGCCACTTGCCCTCAATTTATTGGATCCTAAGTATTTTTTTTTTCTTCTCTGACAGTCATAAGCTTCGTTAGTACCCGAATGTTATATTTCACAAGTTACCATGGGGAGAGGGAGACATTGGAAAATGAAAGCTGAAAAATGCCTATGATGAATATACATGAGAATTGACATATTTAGGGAGAAAAATAATTAAATATTTTATTTTATAATTTAATACTTTAAAAATTTTTAAAATGAAAAATATAATCTGATTTTAGAAAAATTTATTATGATAATAGGAATAACCATGCATATTTTGTGAAATATTTAGCGAAAGAAATCATGAATTTCTTTTGACATGTGGGAGTAGAGTAGGGGTCTTCTTGAGTGGTGATATGTGGTAGGGGTGTCCATAAATCGGCCCGGATCGGATCAAACTGTAAAACCGGATCAGATTGGACCAAATCGAACGGTTTTACTAATCAAACGGTCCAGTCCGGTTTGTATTAATTTTAAATCGTTCGAACCGGACCGGACCGGTTTAATAATATATTAAAAATTTCACATTATTCTTCATTAAATTATAAAAAAATCGAACCAAATCGGGAACCAAACCGGACCGAACGGTTTTATAAGTCAAACGATCCGGTCCGATTTTTATTTCTTAAAACCGTTTCAAACGGTCCGGTCCGAGTATTATGAACAATCTGATCTGGTTAAATTTTTTTTAAGAAAAACCGGATCGGACCGGACCATAAACACCCCTAATATGTGGTAAGATAAAAAAAAACTTAAATTTTTTATTTTTTACTTTAATATCTTAATTTATTTAAAATTGATTCAACAATTTAATAAAATAAAAATAAAAAGAAGGAGTACAAGTCGTTGGCAATGTAAAATCAATCTTAAATATTGTAGAATAATTAAAGATGGCGTGTTCAAGAATAAGAAGCAAGACAAAACGTCAAAATTGAAGGTAAGGAATCCCAACTAATTGTGTCGTCCGAAAGACGCCTTTAATAACTCTCAAATATTATTTTTTATATTATAATTATATCATAATTATAATTAATATAATAATTTTTATTAAATATAATTATATTTTATAATACTTTGTAATAATATATCATCTTATTTATAATTTATCTAGATAAAAAATTTCTTATTAAAAGTTCTAATTTTTATTTAATTTAATTATATAATCAATTTTACGTTTTAATATTATAAAAATACATAATTATATTATATTTTTAAGTTATAATTTTTTTTATATAAACCATGTAAAAATAAATTAAAATATATATATTATAAATTTATACTATACAATTAATTTGTTTTTTCAAAAATTACAAAGAATAGTCAAATATTCCGGAAGTGTCTTTCTATTTTAAAATCTAATCTTTGACATAGACCTCTTCTTTATTTATTAGTCTTCTTCTACTCACAAAGCACATTCCACCTTCCTTTTCCGTGCACTTCACGTTCTTAGAGGCCTATTGCTTTTTTCCTTGAATTTCTATTTTGATAATTTTAGTCTATTTAATCTAATAATGAAATTTTATCAAACTAACAAATTAATTATATAATTAAAAAATATTATATATACGTATATATAATACATATCAATATAATTTTAAAAAAAATTATAATAATTTTAACACATGATTTAATATAAAAGATATTTGTTTATGTAATTATTAAATTATATCTATTTAATCTAATAATTTATTATTTAGGATAATTTAATCTACTTTTAAAAAATAATATTTTAAAGTATAATATTAATAATTTATATCTATAAAAATAAAATATTTAATTAATTAACATTCGAGTTAATCGGCCTATGGCCTTTTTTTAATATTATTTAAAAAAAAGAAAAAAATTCAAAAGGACGGCCCAACGATCATCCTGATTTCTTTTGCGTAGATACCGCTCTTTTCGATCCTTATCATTTTGTTTTATTTATTTTTAAATCTAAATTTTACAAAGCAGCTCTACGTTCCTAATATATATATATATTTCAAACGTCAAAGTAAAATTTTATACCTCTCTGTTATTATTGTTTTTTATTTTAAAAATATAAATTCTTTATATTTTTTTGGTTATTTATATAATTTTAATTTTTAATTCTTTAAGAAATAATTATTATATATATATATATATGTATATATAAATAAACATATGTATTATATTATAAGAAAAATAAAATAAATAATTAAATGTTATATTATAAGGTTAAACGTTTATTTTTTAGGCAGGTCATAAAAGTTTTTTTATTTTTTATTTTTTCTATGATACGATACGTAAGGTGATAAGGGCGAAGTGAAAGGCGAAAGGATTGCTAATAGCATAAATCCATGTCGTACTGCATCCAAAAATTAACGCCTTGTACGTTTTATTCAAATAATATTTTTACAGATTTTCATAAATTTAAAAAATTTCAGTGTTATTATTTATTTTTTTTAAGTATTTATAAAAATTTTGGATATATTTTTTAAAAATTTATAAAAAATGTGAATAAATCACTTAATTGTATAATTTTAAGAATTTTAAATATTATTTATATATAAACAAAATCTACTACCAATAACATTTCTTTTATGAGATTTTGGAATTTTTTTAATTTTTATTTTATTCTTTTCTATCTCTATTTCTCTTTACTCCCTTTTTTATATATATTTTTCCCATTAGTTTACAATTAACTACAAAATTTTTTATATAATTATAAATATTAATCTTAAAAGAATAATTTTTTTTAATAACTATTAAGAACTAAAGATCTCATGATAATAATTTTTACTATAAATAAAGTTGGTACTATAATTTTTCAATTAATGTAAGTTATTTTTTTATTTTTATGAAAACTCTAGATATTTTTATAACTTAAAAAATATATAAATTTTACTAAATTTTTAAATAAAATACATTATAACATATTAAAAAAATTTATAATTATAAAAAGTTTATTAAAAAATTAAAAAAGAATTAAAATATAGGAAAAAGATATAAGTATAATAAAAATTAAAATATGATAAATTTTATAAAAAATTATAATGTTAATATCATATAAATCTATTTAAATTTATATAGAGTTTTTAAAAATTTAATAAAGTATATATTAAAATCTATAAATTTTTATTACCAAATTTTTTCTAAATTTTAATTAAATTTTTAAAAATTTAATAAAATATATATTTAAATATTTAAAAATTAAATAAAATTTATATTATTTTAAAAAAATTAAATTTATTAAAATATTTTTAAATCTTAATTGCCTACGTATTTCTTGTATACTTTTTGGACGCAATACTTTCATTTATTTATTTATTTATTAGATAAAAGCAATACGTATTGTGATATTGGCTATATGGAACTTTTACCCCTTAAATATATTTTAATAAAAAAACACAACACATAAAAAAAATCGTGAAAGTAAATATAAATTAATCCCACCATATATTTTGTTAAATACATGCTAATAACTTTGTTAAATATCTAAGAAGTATGTTTTAGTCTAAAATTAGATGTGAAAATATAAAACATGAATGTAATATTGTGTGACTATTAGTTGAAAAAATTAATTGTATTATAAAATATAAAATGATGCATAAGGTAGTAAATTTTTCTCAATTGTATAAATTTATGGAAGATTTTTTAATTGTGATAAAAATGAAAATAATAAAATGAAAAATGAAAAATTTGAAACAATAATTGTAATAATATAAAACAACTTAAAATTATATAACTCTTTATTATAATATACAAAAAAAAATCAACTTTAAATAAAATATATCATAAATCCATATATATTTTACATTTTTTATTATATTCAATGTTATTTAAACTTATTACTTAAAATTTAAAAATATAGAACAACTTTATCAATTTGTAATTTTGCATTAAGTTGGTTTTAAATTTTTATTCAGTCATATCTTTCTTATAATCTTTGTAAAAAAAACAACGTTATATTCATTTTTTTACCTTCCTAATAAGATTAGATACCCTATATTTCAAATATCTTAAATATATTATATAAATTCGTTATTTTTATGAAAATTCTCATTCTTTACATCGAAATCATTATATGTCCTACACAAGTTGATATTTATAAAATTATAGATAAAATAAAATAATAATTTATTTAAATTTTTAATTTTTAATATTTAATATGTTAGAAAAAATTAATAATTTAAACATATTTTATTAAAATAAGATATATTTAAGATTAAATTAAATATTAAATTTGCTTTAAATAAAGAGGAAATATTTTTGTTTTGGGAGAGAAAGTATGTATGAAGTCCTTCACCTCGTCCTATCCTGACCTGCCATGCCATGCCACATTTATAACCCTAACGATGTGTATTAAATTTTTATATTTAAATATATTATTTTTATTTTTTTGTTAAAAGGTAACGAGTCTCTTTATAAACAAATATTAAAAGTATATAAAGGTATGTGCTAAGGTGCGAATCTAGTGCTGTCTACAAGTAGGAACACGATAAAGGAGAGCACTCGTGCATAAACGATGGGATAAAGAAAAATACAAAAAGCACCCTCCCTTACAAAGAATAATTATGATAAGACAATAAAATTTAATATTAATATAATTTAAAAATAAATAATAAATAATTTATTTAAAATAATAAATAACACCAATACACTCACTCACCAATCCTACAGTGACTCTGCAACAATCTCTCGTCTCAATCACGACAACTTCCTAAAACAAATCCCTTAGGACCCTTTCACAGTCCCCTATTTGTCGCGCGCCTCGTGCCGTTTACTTCGTATATTGCGCTATTCCTTCATTCAAAATATTTGTTGGGTAGTATTGTGTAAATTGTTAAATATAAAATAAATATTTTATATAATTTTATTATTATAGTAATAAAAATTATGATAATAATATTATTATCATAATTTTTTAATAATATTATTATTGTTTGATATTAATTATATAATGAATATGTGATTTAATAAATATAGCTCGTTAGCGGATAATGAGATTATAAGATTGGTTTGGTAACAATATAAATCCAACGAATTTATTAATACGTACAATTCATTCAATTAGAATATTTCGTCGTTAGAATATTTCGTCGTACAATTACGAGTTCTTAGACGTCAAGACATGTTAAAATCATGAGATCTAAACATGATCATAATCCTCCCTTTTCATGAACATTCCAAGAAATTTATCAAAGAATTTAAAATGATATGCTTATAATAATCTTTTTATATCTGTATATAACGAACTAATTATGTAACATTTATGTCGATATGTTTATTGTTTAAATTAAATTCGTGTATAATTTTATCAGATATATAATAATATATCCAGGTCATATGATTCATGTCCTTTCAAGTATGTTAATTGTTAAGTGTGTATATATATATATATATAACTCTTGAATAAGAAGAATACATAATACAATTCATTTATTTAAATTTCTACTTTTTCCTATAAATCATTAAAAAATTTAACACATAAATTATCTCCAAATAATTATTATTATAAATGTATAAAATATATATTTTTTATTTTTAATATTAAATTAAATTTAATGTTATTATTATTAAATAAAATTATTTTTACGATAATATTACTATCCTATTTTTTTCTTCACTTCAATTTTATGACCAATTAATTTCACACAAGGGAATACAACAGTTCGAAACAAAACAGTTTTTACCCGATAATAATATGATTTGATCTATATATAGATTATTAGTTAATTTATCTGCACATCACACTAATTTTATTCATCTTATTCATTGTATAAATCAGTGTTAACAATTTTATTGTTTCGTAACCTTTATTTTAAAATATTTTTTTTGATCCCGATCATTTTTATCTTATATTTTAGTTTATAATTTTTAAAAATTAATAATTTTAATATTTGATTAACAGAATCAAAAATTAACTTTTATTTTCGTGAAAAAATTAAGAAATAAATTATATTAATTTAAACTCAAATTATTAAATTTTTAAAAATTAAAACTAAAATATATGGGGGAAAAAGTATAAATTAAAATATATTTTAAAGTGTTAGCAACAGTATAGTTATTAACCCTAACTTTTAAAGATGTAACTTATATATCTGATTAATAAATCAACATAACATTCTAATAGGATTTTTTACTGACATTTTAAGTTTCCTTTTTTTTTCAAGAAGCTTTTTTAATTTTTTATTTTAATTAAAAAGTTTTATTAACTTTAAAATATTTATGATAAAAATTATAACTAATAAAAATATTTATGATCAAAAATCGTTTTAAAACTTATAATAACTTGACATTTGTAGAAAATATTATACATTTTAAAGTATGTGAATCAAATCGTTTTTTTTTTCATTTATTAAATGATATTTTATTGTTATTTATATCTTTAATTTGAAATGGACGAAGGATGAATCTTAACAACAACCAAGTGAATCATATCTTACAAATTATTAAATTTTATTCAATTCAATTCAATTTCTAAATCAAAACCATTCACAACTCTACAAATGCATAAAAATTTTGCTAATTAAAGAGAATGAACATATTTTTTATAACCCTTAGTTCCTTTATTATTTAATTAAAAATAAATCATCCAACAATCTTTATTATTTAATTTTAAATTAATATTATCTAAGATTTTCTCCCAAAACAAACAAAAATTATTAAAATATACTAATTGTTAATAATATATTAATTCCCATTAAATTGATTAATGTTTGAAGTCATTTTTGTATTCGTATTTTTATATTATATTATGTGTCAAAATAGTCTAAAATTTAAAAAATAATTTATTTTTCTAAAAAACAACACAAAATAAAATGTGTAGATACTGAAAACAAATCAAGGAAGAAAGAAACAAAAAGAACAAATGAAAATGATATTCTCTGATGTTTTGTATCATCTATGTCGAATGATTTGTATTTAACCTCTGTCGATGACTGAGAGATCACCTTATGTTTAGCAAATGTCTAAACATAAAATTATCACTATAGAACACACAATAACCACCTACACTTTTCCTATCATATGTGCAACTACCCAGTCAACATTAATGTAAGCCAATAGTTCTAAATCCCTCAACTTAGATAGCATAATATCATAGTATGATGTGCCTTTCAGATACCTCAATACACGCTTGACTCTTTGTCAATATTACATTAGTTAGATAGCTCATAAATTGACACAACTTACCAACATTAAATGTCATTTCTAATTGATTTACTACACAGTATTATAAAGCTCCTACCATGTTTCTATTTAAGTGAGTTTTTGTGTCATTCAATAAGCTACCATGCATCTTGTCTAGACATTACTCTCCCCTGATTAATTGGATCTAGCAATAGGTTTAGCATCAAATACACTAGCCCTGGCGAGTAAAGAATGCACATACTTAGCTTGACACAAGTGTAGTCCACCAACATGTCGAATTACCTCAATGCTCAAGAAAAAAGTGTAAAGGACCAAGATCATTTAAAGAAAAACAAGCATGCAACCTTTGGATAAAGACATCAATCTTGGATGAATTTCTACCGGTGACTATTAAATCACCAACATAAACCAATACCACAATAGTGTCATGCCCCTCAGCAAGTGAAAAGACACTTGTATCAAACTTGAGATTAACATACCCCCACTATATTAAACAAGTGCTTAACTTGAGAAACCAGGCATAAGGTGCATATTTTAGGCCATACAAGGCCTTCTTCAAATGACACACTTTCTATAGGTGAAAAGGATAAACAAAATCAGTATGATGTTTCAAGAAAACCTACTTTTCAAGTTCTCCTTCAGAAAAGTGTTATTCTTCCCAAGCTTTCGAATAAACCAACAATAATACAATACCATAGTAAGAATAATTCTGAAAGAGGAAGCCTAAATCACACTATAAATTTTATTAAAATCTAAACCCTTGGTTTGAGCATAGCCTTGCGTAACCATGCAAACTTTATATTTATCAAGAGTACCATCTAACTTAGTCACACCCATAGACTACTAATAATCTTCTTATTAGGTGGCAAATAAACCAAATCCCATATCTTATTCCTCAATAAAGCATTGTATTCAGTCTACATAGTAAGTTTCCATTCATGTATACTTAAGGCTTCTGTAACATTCTTGGGTTCTATCAACAATTGAGCAACACTTGTGTAGAAAGCTTTGGGCTTAACAATTCCATTATTGGCTATAGTACGCATGAGATGCACATTAGAAGTAAGAACTATAACAATTGAATCAAAAGAATTACAAGGCTTAGATGATATGTCACCTATGATTGGATGAGGAAAAATCAAAACCACTAGCTCATTCACTTTTGCATAAAAAATGGTAGACCCATGAGTAAGTATGGCACCTTGAATATAATGAGAAGAAAAACCAATTTATGGATAAAGATTGCCCAAAAAGTCAAAAAAAGCCATAAAAGGAAATATACTGCTAATTATTAAAGACTAAGAAGGCACATTATTTTGCAAACAACTAAGCAGGAACATACAAGAGAGACATGTCAAAAGTAGATTTCTTAGACAAAACATCTTGCTTATTAAGAAAAGGGAATCAACTCAAAGTAAAGACAAGATGATGATTAACATAACACTTCTTAGAAACCATATCCATACACAAATAAACTCTCTAATTAGGAGCATACCCCAACAAAAAACATAATGTAGATTGTGCCTTTAACTTGTTCAATGCATAAAGGCATACACATGGAAAAAACATGCATCCAAAAACTTTTAAAAAACTATAATCAAACAATTTTCCATACAACTTCTTATAAGATGACACGAAATCAAACCCTTTAATAGAAACACGATTTAAAGTAAAAAGTGTAATACGAAAGGCATATGGCTAATATTGAAGTGGTACACCTGACTTAAATAACAAAGCTAAACCAGTACCCATTACCCTAAAATGCCAACACTAGACCATTCCATTTTGCTATTATATATGATGACATGTCAACATATACATAATGCCTTCTAAAACAAGGATTTTAACCAAAGCCTTAAACTCATAAGCCTCGTTACTATACACTTGTTTAATAAAAGAATCAAACTAACATTCTACCATTGCTTTAAACTGTAAAAACATTCTCATAGACTAATGATCACGAGAGTTAAGAAAATAAATCTATTGAAAATGAGTTACATCATCAACAATAAGAAGAAAGTGATGTTTTGAATTATTTCCAAAATAGGGTGCAAGACCCCAAATATCCAAGTAAACAAGCTCAAAAGGTTTAGACATTGTTACATATTGTGAAACAAAAATAACCTATAAGACTTTACAATTGTACAAGCAGTACAAACAACATAATCTTGAGAAGAAATTATTTTACAACCAATATTATGTAAAACTTTATTGATTATAAGTCAAAGTTGATTATGCCAAGTAGAACTCAAAACCCATCTCTAGCATTAGACTTTCCTATAAAATAGAACAAATAACAAATAACAATTCCTTGATAAAGAATCTTCATCGTATTTTTGTCCTTGACACAAAAACAATGTGCGTAAAATTTTATGAAAATATTATTATCCAAACAAAACTTTTGTACATAAATCAGACTAGTACTAAGACCATAAGCATGGATGACATTATGTAAAGAAAAATCAGTTTTTTTAGCGTTAAGCCTAATGCTACTAATATGAGATACATAAAGAACATTACAATTTCCAACAAAGACTCCATCTAAGCCCACACAAGGAACTTATTGCCAAGATTGTCCACATCATTTGTCATATGACTAGTGGATCCACTATCCAAGATCAAAGAAATAGGAAGATTTTCATTATCACCTTATTGATGTTGAAATTGTGAGGTAATTGTGCAACATGTCCATTCTTTTAGTAAAATTGGTACTATACATTCTTTTTCTGTCCTTAGCTATGACTATCAGAATTGTTATAAGGTTTATCACCATTATTTTGGAAAGAATTAAAACCTCTTCCTTGACCCATTCTAGAGTTATTGTTTGAGTGATTTTGATACTACCTAGAACCTCCTCCAGAGTTCATAGATATGTTGTTATTAGTCTGGTCAGGAGGACTTCTAATAAGGTTTGCTTGAGCCATTTGACTAGTGACATAATTAAATTGTCATTCTAAAAAGTTATCATAAGAAAGAAATTGAGATTACATCATACATCATCAGTTCTATTGTTAATGGAACAAATACAAGGATTATAATCCGAGCTTAATCCATTAAAAATGTATAGAATTGATTCTTGCTCAGACATAAAATCACCTATAATAACTCGTTATACTGATAATTCTTTAGCCTTTTTACGTACTTATTGATCGATAAATTTCCTTTCCTCAAACCTTGTAATTGACTTCGTATCTCCATATTTATTGATGTTAAAATTGTAGTAAAAACATACTTAAGAGAATGCCATTGATTACATGTATTATTGTATTCAATAATGTAAGCGTACATTGATCAAGACACATAATTGTAAAGCCAACTCTTGAGAGTTTTATTGATTCAACTCCAATTTGGATAATCGATATTCAACGTTCCACCAAGATTTACTTTCTTTGGAATCTTGAAAGTTCCATCTATATAGTCCTCTAGTTCATACGCAGAAATTCAACATTTGTTGTTTCTAGATAAAGAAGTTAACTCTATCAATTTTAACACCAATTGTGACGTTTATCGGAAGAATCACCAAAGAGTTGAGAACACTTCAAGCAATGTTCTTATCTTGCGTAGTTATTGCTTCTTAATTAATCGACTGATCATCCATCTTCAAACACATACTAAGATCACGAAATTATTGAACAAAGAAAACATGCGTGAAATCTCAATTTAAGACCTTGTACTCTAATACCATGCAAACAAATCAAAGAAGAAAGAAACAAGAAAAATAAATGAAAATGATATTCTCTGATTTATTATTCTTATTATACCTATACATGTATATATAGAATGTATAGAGTGTGTAAGTTAGTTATAACTAACTGTTAACTCATCACTCTTGATTAAATACTAAACACATTATCATATTTACACTAATCCTTACTTCACCCACTAGATACAAACAGAGTTAGACTCACAAATATATTTTGTGAGGGGTTAACGTCGGTTATTATATTCTACTTAAAATATTGTAAATTTAACATCTTTATTTTGTGACACTTTTTTTATTTTCTTACATTTGAGCTCATCAATGTATACAAAAATTTTAATTTAGTTCAAGTTCCTTACATTTACAATATTGGTATTATAATTTAATTAAAAAAATATTTTTCATTAAAATTTTGATTATAATTAGCAATTTTATGTCAAATTTTGTAATTAAAGTTAATTTTTTCTTAATTATATATCAAAATAATTAACATTTTAAAAAATAACAATTAAATTATCTTAAACACTTAGGTTATTTAATAATTTTTCTAACTATCATATCTATACATATGCACCATCATTTTCCTCTTATACCTAAAAATATCATATTTTTTAATAAATATTGTATGGATTTAAAGAATAATTTAAATTGTACATCTATATGATAAATTAGGGAAAAAGTAATAAATTTAAGACAATAAAACTTACATTTTTATGAAAAAATAATTTTTTTGTTAAACATAAAGTATTTTATATTTTATTTTTAAATTATGGCTTAAAAGTTTTTTCTTATAAAATAAAAGTGTATGTTTTATATACAAGAAGGATTCAAAATAAACATTAAAGTGAGATGTAAATAATTAGTAGATTGAATGATTAATTAATTACATAATTTTTATAACATGAACGAGCAAATCATCAAAAATTAATTTGGTTAATTTAGTACTTTAACCTCTCTCATTTCACTAACTTAGTGTTCCAATTTTTCCCATTTGATATTTGAGATCATGATTTATTAAACTTTTGCTAACTTAAATATGTGTAAGGATATATAAGATTGGATAAATTAAAAAAAATTAGGATCTTAAATTAATTAAATTAAAAAAGTAAAATAATAAATTAATATTTGAAAAATAATTTAGTTAAGTCATAAAAATTAATATATTATTTAATTTAATAAATAAATAAAAATAACAACACCTCCCAACTCCTACATAATTTCATATTTTGATACAAAATATAAGTATTAATTTATAAGTTAAAGAGATTTCCTCCTAATCGATATCCACCTGAAAAATTACTCATTTTCATATATTTTTGGTTGATTTGATTGTATATCATAATTTTTTTTATATAGATTTATTTTTAATGTTATCAAAAAGAAAAGCATATATATATATTTTTATAATATTAATGCATATATGTTATATTTTTTATTATTGTAAAAATATTATAAATATTTTTATTAAGGTTTAAAAATTAAACAATAATGGAATGATTTACGTACGGGTTTTTTATTTAACAGTGCAAATTGCTCAATCAAAACGACCATTTCATAGTAAAATCACATGCGTGCATGCTTAACTTGTATTTATATTTTAAAAATTGAGTTTATTTTTTATTACAAGCATACTACTAATCAAGACACTAACAAAATTGCTCAAAACGACCATTTCATAGTAAAATCACATGCGTGCATGCTTAACTTGTATTTATATTTTAAAAATTGAGTTTATTTTTTATTACAAGCATACTACTAATCAAGACACTAACAAAAAAAAAACATGATTTATATTAAAATTTAATTCATTTATGATTTTATATGTAATAATATAATACCACGTCAATTTTATAATTATTTTTAACATTTAGTCTAGCTCCTATGTCATTACTCTATCAGTATTTTTACTAAATGTTGGTCAAAATATTATATTATTTAAAAAGTAGTTGAAACTATCAAAATAGTTTATTTATTGTTAAATTTAAAAGTTATTTGTATTCAATATATTTATTATAGATTAATTAAAATATTTTAAAATTAACAATAAATATATTATGAAAATAACTTCACATGACACACAGAAATAGTACATTAAAAACGAAAGAAAAAAGTCCTCAAAATTCAATATCAATGTGTGTCATACCTGCCCCCCTCTGTTTTTATGTAAACCCGCCTCAAAGTTTCAACTAATTCTTTTTCTTGTCTATTACCTCAATATTTTTTCTTTGTCCATTAATTCATAAATAACACTTGCAACTATCTGCTATTCGGGTCCAGCTCCAGTCAGTGAATTTATTTCAATGTTAACTTTTCATAATTTACACCTTTTTTAAATAACAAATTATAAATTAAACAATTTTTTTTTTAAAATCACTTGACTTTTTTACTTTAATTAAAATTCTTATCAGAATAATTATAAATCTTATTTTAAAATAATTTTGATAAAATATTAATTAATATAAAAAAAATATTAAACAAATGTGAGAAGATATTACAAAGTTATTCAGAATCATAATAAAATTTATGAAATACAAAATTATCCTACTATAACAGTTATATTTAATATATTACAACTTTAAATTTTAACTTTAACCGGACCCAGATTTAAAAATCCAATGTGCAAGCACGCGGTCACCAACACTAGTACTCACAAATTTCTTATGAGAAATATTAATTTTACAACCATATTTTTTATATATAAAAAAATAGTTGTTAAATTATTTAAGTTAATTTTAAGGCATCATTAATTTTTAAAATAAAAATTATGTTTTTCTATTTTATTATTATTACAATAAAAATTATAAAAAAATAAAATATTATTATTTAATATATTAATTAAAATATTATTCTTTGGACGTGGGTAAGTAGAGATTAAAATTAAAATATAAATAATATATTAAAGTATTAGGATATTTTTAAAAAATTATAATTAAAAAAATTATAATAATAAAAATAACATTATATTGATATTGAATTAAATTTATTGATATTTAATATTAAATGAATATAAATAAATATAATTTAATTAAAATATAATTTACTTTAACGTGTTTAAAATAAAATAAAGTATAATATTTTTTTATATAAAAAAATTATTTTTATAATTACAAATTTTATGTAATTTTAAAAAAATTGTGTAGGTTATCTTTTTTAATAATTAACGTATTTACGTACTTATACTTAAAATATAAATGTTTATGTCTAAACAGTATTGGAGTTCTTAAATTAGAGGAATAATGATTAAAATATGTTATTAGCGTTTGCCCTCCTCCGGCTTCCCTCTTGCTCGTTCTGTAGTCATCAAGCCACCAACTCAAGTTGGCTTTTTTCTATTCCCTGTTTGGCACATAGAGTTCCGTGTCTCTTACTTTATTTCCCACTCCAAACATCTTCCTTTTTATTTTTATTTTTTGTTTCTCTTCTTTTGATTCTTGTGATCATTTTCTAACCCATTTCTTCTTTCTGTTTAGAGAAGCTACCAACAGAGAGTCAGAAGCATCATAGAACAATCACAATAGCAGCTGGCCCTTCTGATCAAAATTTTCTAACACAGGAGGAGTTCTGGGTTTCTTTTCCTTGCTTTGTAAATATTTGAATAGAGAGGGAGTAAAAAACAAAAAAAAGTTGAGCAAAGCTTTGGTTAGTACTTGGTAGGTAGTACTATCTGGGTCTGGAGGGATGTTTTTATTTTATTTTATTGAATCAATTAGTAACAAGTGAGTGAGTTTGTCGAGGATTGTTTCTTTCTCGCTGACCAACAAAGGCCGACATTTCTGAACGTCGTACTTTGGCAAACTCTCTTGTCATTCCAAGGGTTAAGGTATCTCCCTCCTCTGTTTTCCTTAACTGATTATTGATTGTACACCACATCTCCATATCTTCTACACTCAAGCCTTGCTTTTTATCCCACTATTAAGTCTCTCTTTTGCTTCACATAATTTTTCTTTTCATTACTATTACCATTATCATTTTTTACATTTAGCGATTTAGTAACTTATTTGCTTTTGGGATTCTGCTATCCTTACATTGCATATTTTGGACTTTGATAGTGATTTTCATCACACAGTAGGCCCATTTGTTTTTGAATTTTTGATTTATTTTTTTAATTTTCCTTTTTTGTTTGTTGATTGAACAGCTTTTCGAGCTATCCTTTAAAAAAAAACATGAAAAATATTTTAAGGCAACAGAGTGGGTTTGATGCAGATCTGAAAATGAAGTGAACACGACCTGTCTATGAAACCAAGAGGTAGAGAACAAGAAAGGGACAAAGAGAGAATGATTTGTCTGCGTTTTTTATGAGTCCTCTGCTCTTTTGAATAATTTTCTCTTCTTTGCATTCGTCTGCAGAAATCACACTCTCATTCAACAAAATACAATTCTATGGGAAGAAGGTGACCAAAAATCAGGTCAATCATCTTTTCTACAAAATCTGAAGAAACCTAGAAAAGAAAATGCAGGGAAACTAACAGCAACTAATTGAGCATCAGGGCATCTATTATAGAATCAGAGCAAGGAAAGTTTACATAAATGCATAATACCAAGGGACTACTCTGGTTTATATTGTTGTTTGTAGTTCAAAGGCCGCTAATATTGGCTTCAAGTTCCAGAGACTTATCTCTACTTCAACAGCCAGAAAATAGCAAAAATGTTGATGACGTAGTGGGTTTGTTACTAGCCTTCAAGAAATCCTCTGTCAAATCTGATTCCTATGGTTTTTTGGCAGATTGGAAAGTTGACTCTTCCAATCCTTGTTCATGGAGAGGAGTTTTCTGTTCTCAGAACGGCAGTGTCACTGCCCTTAATCTCACCAACGCTGGTTTAATTGGTAGCCTTCACCTTCCTACTCTCACATCTCTGCCCAATCTTCAAAAATTGTTTCTTCAAGGCAATTCTTTCTCAGCTGGTGATCTCTCTGCATCCAATTCTAGCTCCTGCAAATTGGAGATACTGGACTTGTCCTCCAACAACCTCTCAGACCCTCTTCCTGCACAGTCTTTCTTGGTTTCTTGTAATCATCTGGCTTATGTGAATCTGTCTCACAATTTCATTCCTGGAGGCAGCCTCATCTTTGGACCTTCCCTGCTGAAGCTTGATCTCTCTCGAAATCGAATTTCCAACTCAAATTTTCTTACTTACTCTCTGTCCAACTGCCAGAACTTGAAGCTGCTGAACTTATCCGATAATAAGCTAAGTGACAAGTTGGGTGTTTCTCTTCGGGGTTGTAAAAGTCTGTCCACTCTTGACCTTTCCTACAATTTACTGACCGGGGAGATACCACCTCGCTTTGTGGGAGATGCCCCGGCATCACTTAAGGATTTGGATCTCTCTCACAACAATTTCTCTGGTAAGTTTTCTGGCTTTGATTTAGGGAAGTGTAGCAACCTTACATCACTTAAGCTGTCACATATTGGCCTCTCAGGCTCGCAATTTCCGGATAGTTTAAGGAATTGTCAGCTTTTGGAGACACTTGATCTCTCAAGTAATAAGCTGCAGGATAGAATTCCAAGTGTTTTGGGACTTCTTAGGAATTTGAGGCAACTTTCTTTGGCTCATAATAATTTTTCTGGTGAAATTCCTCCTGAACTAGGACAACTTTGTGGGACTCTAGAGGAGCTTGATCTTTCTGCAAATAAACTAATTGGTGAATTGCCTTTGAGTTTTGCATCATGCTCTTCTTTGGTTAGTCTTAACCTTGGAAACAATCAACTCTTGGGAGATTTTCTAAGTACTGTTGTTAGTCATTTGCATAATATGAGATATCTCTATGTGCCATTCAATAACATAACTGGCCCTGTGCCACACTCTCTGAGCAATTGTACTCGGCTTCAAGTGCTCGACCTCAGTTCTAATGCCTTAACGGGGAGCATTCCTTCTTGGTTTTGCTCCTCAACAAGTCCCACAGCTTTGGAAAAGATGCTTCTTGCCGATAATTTTCTTTCTGGGAGTGTTCCTCTTGGCCTTGGAAACTGCAAAAACTTGAAGACAATTGATTTTAGTTTCAACCGACTAAGTGGACCAATTCCCTTGGAAGTCTGGACATTGCCTAATCTTTCTGACATAATTATGTGGGCAAATAACATCACAGGTGGAATCCCAGAAGGCATTTGCATCAACGGAGGAAATCTTCAGACCCTCATTTTGAACAACAACCTTATTAATGGAACAATTCCTCATTCCATTGCCAACTGCACTAATATGATTTGGATATCATTGTCTAGCAATAGACTTACAGGAGAAATTCCTTCGGGTATAGGTAATCTCCAGAAACTAGCTATCCTTCAAATGGGCAACAATTCACTATCTGGGCAAATACCGCCGGAGCTTGGCAAGTGTCCAGGCCTCATTTGGCTTGATCTAAACAGCAATGAGTTAACTGGTTCTATCCCGTCAGAGCTTGCTAATCAAACTGGCCTTGTCATTTCGGGACTCGTTTCTGGTAAGCAGTTTGCCTTTATAAGAAATGAGGGAGGAACAGCTTGTAGAGGGGCTGGAGGTCTAGTTGAGTTTGAGGGGATCCGACCTGAGAGGTTGGAAAAATTTCCAATGGTTCACTCTTGTCCTTCTACACGAATATACTCTGGAGTAACAGTTTATACCTTTCCCAACAATGGCAGCATGATTTACCTTGATCTCTCTTACAATACCTTTTCAGGAACGATTCCGGAAAGCATTGGTACAATGAGCTTTGTGCAAGTGTTGAATTTTGGTCATAACAGGTTAACTGGAATAATTCCTGATAGCTTTGGGAGATTAAAGGAAGTAGGAGTTCTTGATCTCTCTCACAATAACCTTCAGGGGTCTATCCCAGGATCATTGGTGACTCTATCTTTTCTTAGTGATCTTGATGTCTCTAACAATAATCTTACTGGTCCAATTCCCTCTGGAGGGCAGCTCACCACTTTCCCACAATCAAGATATGAGAATAATTCTGGCCTTTGTGGGGTTCCTTTACAACCATGTAGCTCTGCAGGCCATGCCCCGATGTTTAGGACTCATGGGAAGAAACAGCCTGTGGCAAAAGGCATGGCCATTGGCATCACTTTCTTTGTCCTTTGTATCCTTTTTTTGACATTAGCCTTTTACCGAGTAAACACATACCACAAAAACACGGAAAAAAGAGAGAAATACATAGAAAGTCTTCCAACTTCAGGTAGCAGTAGCTGGAAACTTTCCACTGTTCCTGAACCTATGAGCATAAGTGTCTCCACATTCGAGAAATCTTTGCTGAAGTTGACTTTTGCTCATCTACTTGAAGCTACAAATGGTTTCAGTGCTGATAGCATGATAGGTTCTGGAGGGTTTGGTGAGGTCTATAAGGCACAGCTGAAAGATGGCTGTGTTGTTGCCATTAAGAAGCTCATTCATGTGACTAGTCAAGGAGATAGGGAGTTTATGGCAGAAATGGAGACAATTGGAAAGATAAAGCACCGAAACCTGGTTCCCTTGCTAGGTTACTGTAAGGTTGGAGAGGAGAGGCTCCTTGTGTACGAGTACATGAAATGGGGGAGTTTGGAGTCTGTTCTTCATGATGAGGCTAAGAGAGGTGAAGCAAAGCTTGATTGGGCTGCACGAAGGAAGATTGCCATAGGATCTGCAAGAGGTCTTGCTTTCCTTCATCATAGCTGCATACCTCATATCATCCACCGTGACATGAAGTCTAGCAATGTTCTTCTTGATGAAAATTTCGAGGCTAGAGTATCTGATTTTGGTATGGCACGATTAGTTAATGCCCTCGAGACTCATCTCAGTGTAAGCACTCTTGCTGGAACACCAGGCTATGTTCCCCCCGAATACTACCAGAGTTTTAGGTGCACAACAAAAGGGGATGTCTACAGCTACGGTGTCATACTTCTCGAGCTTCTCTCAGGCAAGAGGCCAATTGATCCTTCTGAGTTTGGTGATGAAAATAACCTTGTTGGATGGGCAAGGCAGCTTCAGAGAGAACATAAAAGTAATGAAATTCTTGATCATGAGTTGTTGATAGAGAAATCTAACGAGTCTGAACTAATCCATTATTTAAAGATTGCATTTGACTGCTTAGATGATCGACCATTCAGGCGGCCAACCATGATACAGGTGATGGCTATGTTTAAAGAGCTACAGGTTGATTCAGAGAATGATAGTCTTGATGTATTTTCATTAAAAGACATTGTTATTGAAGAATCATGAAAAGGAGTTCATCTTACTTATCATCTTTATGTAGGCATTCCATTGGTACATACATGCAAGTATATATCATTAATGGAAATTCTTCTGAAAGTGGACATTTCGGTCTTCAAATTTTTCATTTTTGGGTTATGTAAATAATAGGAAAGGTTTTGAAGACAGCAAAGTTGAAGAGGACATAGGAGAACAATGTTGCAGTAGTTGTTTGGTTGATTGAATTCAGATGATTTGCATGCTGTTTCTTTCTATCAACAAAAGAGTTAAAACTTTATTGTTTGCTTGTGTTTTCTGTCACAGTTTTGTTAACTAGTGTTTCACAATTTGTTTTCCACTATGCTTAATGTTTCTGTTCATACAAAGATGGAAAATAGAGAATTTTGTAAATTTTTAGCATGTGTTTTATTGGTAAATCGAAATCATAATTCTACCATTTTCACTTTTTTGTTTTCATTTTGCTTGTGCATGGTTTTGATCATATTACAATATTCTAGCAAGAACTGTTTGTTTCATTGATCAGGTTTGCTCCTGAAAACAGTCCTTTTCAACTGAACTCTGCCATGAAACATCTCACATACCAATGCTCGTTTTTCTAGTGGTTTGGCAACAAACTATGATCTCAACTGCAGCTCCTGCCCATGTATTTTAAACAGATCGTATGGGCTTATGAATTCAAAACTACTATCATTGCACGTTTAAGTGTGTCAAGAGATCCATGAAAATGTAGTTTCATGGTATTAAAAAAGAAGGCTTTCTTTTACTTAAATGGTGCTATGTTGTGGATTTCATTGTCGTTTACTAGCCATGTTGTCCTTTGTATTAAAACTTTTTTTTTAAATAAAGATAATATCTTAATGATTAAGCAATAATCATATACAGACTGGTAACTTAAGAGATTATATTTGGACAAAATTATGTTAGAGAGTGTGATATTATATTGGTAAAATGAGAATAATATTTAACATAATAATTATTAATCAAAGAAAGATAATCTTAACAATAACAGTAACAGTATCATATTGATAAAGATCAATACAATGCGATCCGACCTTCTCCACTACTTCAAAAACCACACTTTGAAGACTGAATTGGAAAGCCAATATTGAGTCTTCCTTCAATGCAAAAGGTCCAGTCATGTACTATTAAAACTATTAAAAAGTAATAATATACTTGTTGAAAAGTGGAAACCATTGGAGGCACCATAATTAACTTGTGGAATTTGTGAGAATATAGCAGTTTCCGATTTTTCCGTGCTTCTTGTGGATTTTTTGTGAAAATATTAGTGGTGGTGTTTAAACCTCTGACTTGTGAAATAAAGTTATTAGACTAAACTGTGTCATGATTTCAAGCTATATATGATATTTACCGGATGTAATCTATCAAATCATGCATTGGTTTAAAGAATGCCAATAATATTGAAAATGAAAGCTAACAGTGTCTCCTTCAATTTCATGAATTGAATCCTTGAAAGTTCTATATTCAATACAATAGAGAGGAGACTTTCAGTCTAAAATTTAATCTTCAAGCAAGTTAAATATCAAAAATAGTAATCTTGATTCTCAAAATCATAAAATTCAGTGTCTACGATTTCAAAGCTTTGATATTTAATCTCTGTTCTCTCTTCCTAGCCTTTTCTCTAATTAATTTTTTTTTATACTGAAAGGATCTCATTCTATTTAAATAAAAATATATGTTTGTATTTATTTCTATAGATTTAGATGTTAATTTTAGAATGATTTATGTTATTTTATAATTGTTTTAATTGTGTTTCATTAAAAATCTTTACGTTATGTTTAAAATTTTAATTTTTTTAATATAATATTAAGATTTAATTGATTCTGAAAAATATCTAATATATTAATTAAAATATCAAAATGAATAATTAAAGCTTAGATTTTTCTACTATGTGCTAATGAATTTTAATAGTTTTTATTTATCAAATTTGATAATTGATATATTTAAATGAATGTTTTGATGTAGATTGTATTTTTGTTCTTTATTGATAAAATTTAATTTTATCTCAAAAAAGATAAAAAAAATACTAAGGTATAACAAAACTTTATATCTATATTATATATATATAAAAGTGAAAATTATATCTTATAAATTTTTGGATAAAATTATTCACATATTTTATATTAATGATTGCTATTGTCATTAATTATTGTATAATTTATTTAAGATTCTTATTTTTTATTTATTAAATAATAAATGAATACATACAAAATAAATTAATTAATAAGAAGAAAAAATCTAATAATATAATATTTTTATAATTTTGTTTGCATCATTATAACTGGTACAAGGAAAATATAACTTGAATCTAATCCATCACTTTATAAATTTACGTTGGGTAATTACTAAAATTAAAATTTAATGAATAAAATTAATGATTTTTATAAGATCAGTTCTATTTTTAACTCGTTTTCAGGTTCCTAATATATAGGCATATATTCACAGTTATCCCACACATATTGATAATGTATTAAGTATATATTTAATTTATGTAATATTTTAAATATGTGTTAAATACATATAAAAATATATTTTTAAAAAAATATGCGTTAAAAATTGAAATTAATTTAGACAACTTCTAAAGTATAATAAGGTAAAAATGACGGACGCATAACTAATAATCTTCCTTGGTGGGAGACAAGTCGCATCAAATCTTTTATATTCTAAGACTTTGTTAATTACACACTTTTTGTAAGTAAAACATAAATCATCGGTGACTTATCGTCTGCATGTTCACTCATTTATTATCTTCTCTATTTCTGATTGAAGGTATGTCTCATTCATATTATTTTTCTATTTACTTTAATTATTTCTTATTTAAAGTTGTATAGTTGTTATTTCATATCTTTTAATTCTCCACTATATTTTGAATGTACTAAATATTTAAATAAAGTAATATAAACTTTTATTGTTCGTATATTTATTAACTTTTATCAGATATATATATAACTAGAAGGTTTAAATATAAGATATCTTAACAATTATATAAATTTTAACATTTAGCTGCGTTTCAAATCAAGTGGGTCCTGGTGAATCAACTAAACTCAAGCTGTGCTAAATGTAGATTCATTTTATAAATGAATTTATTATTAAAAATATTTTTATTATGATATTATTTATTAAAAAAAATTAATTAAAAGATAAATTTAATAAATTAATTTTAATTTATTATATTATATTATATCATATTTAATTTATTTAATAAATAGATTAAAATTAATCATTTTACGTTGGAATCAACCTCTACTATCAGAAATTACTATCGTAACCCCGTACTCCATCACGCCATGGATTTTCAAAGTTGGGAGGAATTTAGTCTTCGGGGATAATGATGAGAATGAGTAATTTAGGGGGACATGACATTAAAGTCATCTTTCATACTAATATACGATATGAAGAAATAAAAATAAATGAAATAATTACAGAAAATGTCACGATAGTGTGAAAAAGAAGTATTCTAAAAAGTAAGGTACATTTTATTACGTTAAAAATGTATAATATATAATTGTGTATATCACTAATTAGGATTTAGCTTGTATATAATTATTTTTAAATTTGTTATCTTAGTAGTATTATAATTTTATTTTTATTATAATTTTTTACTTATATTATTACGGTGATAATTTGGTATTACTTCACTTAAAAAATTTATAATTTAATATAATTTATCATTTAATTGAAAATTTTTAACATGTATAATAATACATGTATGATATTAAAAAAATATTTAAAATATTAACTAAATATAATTTAATTAATTAATTATGGAAAAATATCTTCTAAATATTGTATATATATATGAAAAATCATCAATTAAATAACATGTTATATTAAATTTATATATATATTTTAAATAAAATAACACTAAAGTATTAAAGTAGTGAAATATATTAATTTTTTCATAATCTAGACTAATCTTTGAACATAATATCACGTAATCCATACTTTGTATTAGTTAGATATTATCGTCGATAATAAATAATAAAAAATTAAAAAATTAAATTAATAATATTAAAAATAATATATTTTTTAATAATAAAAATATATGAAATAATATTTTTATAATTATAAGTTTTAAGGGTGTTATTTTTATTATTAATTTTAAATAATAATAAAATTATTTCTCATTATAATTTAAGAATATATATAATTACTAGTCAAAAATTATATGTATTTTGAATGAAATTTTTTTAAAATATTAAAAATAATATCATAATATTTTATTTTAATTAAAACTATATCATCATCGTAACCATCATCATCATCTATAGACACTAGCATATATTATGCTAATATTTTAAAGAGATGACATTAAAAATAGGACAAATAAAAATTTGTAATCACAAATATAACATACCTTATATATTTTATTTTTTTCTATTGAAAAATATTTAGTCAATTATTTTATATTAAATGCCATTAATTTAATGCTTTTTAAATTGAAATATAACCATTTAAATATATTTAAAATCAAACTTTGTTCAATTAAATTTCTTTGATATTATTAGGTTTTATTTTTATTATTATATATTTTAATGATATTATTTTATATAATTTTCTTATTTAAATAGTATTAAAATAAATATATATATATTAATAATTTATCATTTAATTGATAAAAATAAGAATCTTAAATATATTTAGAAGTTAAAAAAATAGCATTTGTTGTTTTAAATATGACAAAAAATTTATCTAAAAATTTATTAGACATTATTTAGATTTTTATATATTATATAAATATAATGTAGCTTCTTGATTTTATAACTAAGGAGTGCATACTAAATTTATATTTTAATAGATTTTAAAGAATGATAAATTTGTATAAATTTTAAAGTGTTTTTTAAACATTTATAGCGTATATTTTGACAAAGTGTGGATTTTTTTTCAATAATTATTCGGACTTATGTTGAAAATTATTATGAATGATAGAGAGAAAATATCGAGAAAATTATTAGAAAATTATCTTAATTTTTTTTAAATAGTAAAAAGGTTATTTAATTTTAAGAAATAGGTACTTATATTTTAAGATTATTATTTTATTATAAGATTCTCTATTAATATTTTTTACTTTTATTGATTTTTTTCCCAAAATATTTCATTGAAAATTTAAAATAGTAACAAAAAATGATAGGATTATTACTTTTTAAATATGTAAATTTTTATTTTCATTTTTTTATGAAAAGGAATTATTTATATTTGATCCAAAGAAAAAAATATATAAATACTTAAAAATCAATTGGGTGGGAAAAAAGTTGTGGAGATTTTTTAAGAAAAATAATCTTATAAATCACTTTATTTATATTATTTAGAAATTTTGATCACTCAATTTTTACAAAAGAAATATAAATCATTCAATTTTAAAATTTAGATACTTTTATCATATAAATTTATAGTTATATTATTAAATTATTATTTTTTTATCTTAAAAAATATATTTTAGTTATATAACTATGAAGTTATGTGATTAAAATGTTCTAATTTTAAAAATTAAGTAATTTATTTATCTTTTATAAAAGTTATATAATCAAAATGTCTTACCGATAAAAATAAAATGATTTAAAGAATTAATTATGTATTTTTTTAACTCTAAAGTATGTCAAAATCTATAAAAATAAAATATAACTTTTAAAAGATTTTAAAATACTTTTTAATATACGCCAATTTTCTAAGGGTTTTATAAAATAATAGTTAAAAATATCTAAATTTTTATAAATTTTTTAAATATCCTTGAATTTGATAAAAAAAAATATATTATTTGAATGGACTAATTGAAAGAAAAATATATTTCATAGTTTAGTATTAAAGCTATTCAAACTACAGTATTTTTCTACATAGATTAAACACCAAAAAAGAAAAACTCAAATGCATTAAAAAATAAGGGAAGCACAAAATATATGTTAACCTATGTAAGTTAAATCAGCATAATTTGTTGTTTATTCGTGTGAAGAAAGGTAAACTATGTTACATGTAATGTACAAAAAGTCGCGATAATTTAATTTTATAATTATTAAAATACCTATATTCTATCAAATATATTAAAATTAAATATTTTAATCCCAAATAGGTGATTAATTTTTATATTATAATATCTAATTTTTAAAAATAATAAAATTAAAGACAACCAATCTAAAATAATTTCCTTACAAGAAAAGATATTTTTAAACATGTATTCAAAAACAATGAACGATAATTATAAGAAAAATCTTTAAAATAAATCATCTCATGTAATATTTCTTAATATATTCTAATAAATCGTGATGATAATGGTTTTAGAATAAATATGTTAAATTAAATATTAATTAATATCATATTAATAAAATCATGATATATTATTTAAAACATTAACCTTAACTTAAAGTTTTTAAAAAATTTGGTGACTTTTTTAAAAAAATTTGACACCAGATGTTATATCATTATTTAATTTAAGTGATTTTTTCCGTAATTATTATGTCATATATTAAATATCTTATAATTTTTGATAAAAAGTTACAATAGTTTTATTATTATTATTATGTGTAAATAAGTATTTTAATTTTATAATTTTTAAAATAGGTACTTATTCTTCTATTACTTGTGAATATTATACATTAATAATATTTATTTTTAAAATTTTTAATAGATTAAAAATATTTATTTTAATAAATTATATATTTAAAAGTATTTATTTAATAACATGATCTATAATATCTAACTTATAAATTATGAAATTAGAATATTTATTTTAAAAATATGAGATATTAAGTATCTAGCATAACGATGATGGTATGTTTAAACCTTTTATAGTTTTTTAAATGAGAGATTATAATTATATATATTAAGTATCTAGCATAACGATGATGGTATGTTTAAACCTTTTATAGTTTTTTAAATGAGAGATTATAATTATATTAATAAGATATAGATTAAAGCCCATGTAGAGGTCTCGATCTGCAGTTGTCCATTCAACCTTAAGCATTGTGCTCGGCCCATAAGCCCAATGTAGAGGTCTCGATCCAACTTGCAGTTGTCCATTCAACCCTAAGCCATTGTGCTGGGCCCATGGTTATAAATATATATATATATATATATATAAAAGAGAAAGATGACCAAATCTAGATAACGCAAGAGGACACCAGAACACACCGATAACAGTGTTGTAGGATTAGACCGACATATATTATAAATTGGATAATGGTAACAAAAATACATTAATTATGATAAAAAATATTAAATATTTAATAAAATATTATAATATCAAGAACAGAATTTTTCATTTTATAGAAGAAAGTTTAAAGATATAATACTTGTAAAATCTACGAGACTTTGATGTTTTATTAAAATTATTTATCGGCTGCTAATGAATAACTATAATACTTATGCATAGCCCCCTCGAGGGGAGTTTGCACATATATATATATATTCATATGCGACGATGGGTTCAAACTTTTTTAAACACATCAAAAATTTTATTTAATTAATTGGTTCGGTCGGTTTTCATAAATTATATGATTCAATTTATTTTGTAATATGAACATGATGGGTTGGTTGGGTTGACACAATTTTTTTTTTAAAATAATCTTTAAACTCATATTGATTTTTAATTTATTAATTGAATTGGTTTGATATCAAGATTTATATGATTAACACATTTTCGACTATAATATTATTATGGGTTTTTTGGATCATAATATGATGAGTTGGTTGGATTATCACTCAACTTTTTTAAAAAATAATCTTTGACCCAACTCAATTTATATGGGTTAGTAAGGTTTGTTTAGGTTATATAGTTTGGTTTGTGTTTTGTCCACTCATATGCCAATTTATTAGTTTTAACTTTTAACGATTAAATAAAAATAGTAAAATTTAATTAATTTTTTTCTTATTATTAAATTTAAATTTTATACATATATTTAGTGATCACATAATTAATACTTGAACTAAATATCAATTAGATTATAAATTCAATGAAATTAAGCAAGTCAATTATTTAATTTAATCATTTTAATTAATCTATTTTAAATTAATCTAATTTTAGTATAAATTAATTCATGTAATATATTATTATCACCAACATAACAAACAAACAAAAATTATAATATTTTAGTTATAATTTTATAAACTAAATATATTAATTTTACTTCTTAAAATTGATATATATTAATTTAAAGTTAACCACTACTTTTTTCTAACAAAACTTTATTATTGATAAAATAATAATATATGAATAATTTATCAAACAATCATTCATATATAATAGGGTAAGATTTAATATAACAACTTAAAATTAAATTTCAATTAAGTAAGAGAATAACAGTGTCCAAGACTAGTAAACAACAATAAAACACAGTTATATAAACACATGAAAAACCAAAAGAACACTAGTAACAAAAAAATTATTACATAAATTATATTATAACATCAAAAAATATATATTAATACATAAATTTCAACACATTCATTTACAATTTAACATATACATTGAAATAAAAGTAAGTTCAAGTATGATTGGTTTCTCAAAACTTGCTCACTTTCTTGATTGTTAGAACAGTAACCACGTACATTTAAAAAATATATGTGTATGAAATTAGAACTAAAAGTCTAAAACAAAAGGACAAAAAGAGAAATTAGAAAATATAAATCAGTAAATTCGTCTAATAATCATGATTAATTTAAAAAAATATGTTTATTTTTGATATATTTGAAATTTTAAATTTATTGTATATTTTTTTATAAAATTTGACGGTTAACAACTATCGAAGTTCTATTTTTTGAATTAAGCTTAGGGTACATGTTCATATTATTTTAATTATCAAATAATATATTTTTTTATGATATTTTTGGGTCGAATTGGTGACTTAAACCGACACGAACTTTTTAATTTAGATTGGCTTGATTTTAGTGCTTTAATTAGTCATTTGTTAGTTTTCAACCCAAATGATTAAGGTTGGATTATATTTTACTACAACTCAACCCAAACCAAACCAAACCAACACCTGTTCACCCTTAAGTAGTATTATTTAATCCCAACCGACACCATGATCTTTTCAAAGAAAAAAATAATTATATTAACATAAATAATTTTATTATTTTTATTGTAAAAAATATAAAAAATTCAATATTATTATTATTATTAAATAAAATTATAATTAATAAATTATTTTTATAACGATAAAAAATTTACTTATATCAATATTGCTAAAAAAAAAGAAAAAGAAAAAGAAAATTGATTGAAAATGTCACACAGAATTGATTTACAATCTACTTTGAAGCTGGACTGGAGCGAGTGAGAGTGTGTGAGTAGCTTTATATGAAGCAGACAAAGACTTGGTCAACATCTGTCTTTTTGACCAGTTTCTACTACTTCCTAGCACTGACACTCCCACCATACCCTGCGACAATTCTCTCTTTTTACCTCCCTCTAGAAGCTAAAAAAATCAATTTATCTTAATTTTGTATATATATTTTATGTGTTGCATGATGTTATAACTCATTAACGAGTAAAAATAAAATATTATAAGATTAAAATGTAATTTATTAATTCTTTTTATTAATTTATTGTAATAGTAGCAATTTTGTGACATACTTTCTCATTAACTATTTTATAATTTTAAAAATATGTTTTTTTTCATATATTTTATTGACCTTATAATTGTTTATTAAAAGAGAAAAACTCAATTCGTAGATGACGAATCATAAAAAGGGAGTAGTTAGGGAAATGGTCCAGATCCTAGTGCCGTGAAAAAACTGCAACATATTATTGCTTTTATATCTTTATAAAATAATAAACATATATAATAATTTTGTTGGTTTTAAAACTATTTCTATTTTAAATTTATTTATTTAAAGAAATGTTAACTGAGTTGTATTTTTTTTATTTTCTAGAATATAAAAATGACTCATTTAATTAATACTTTTTTTCATAAAAAAATTTATATTGTAAATTTGATTATTTTTTTTAACATATAACCTAACAATCTTACTTTAACTAAATGATTATTCAAACATATTCAAGAGAATTCCATTTAATATTTAACATTATTTTTTGATACAATTATGATAGATTCAAAACGATATAAGAATCCATCTCAATAAATATAATATATATGTCAAATTTTATTAAAAACTCTTTTATATATGATTCATGTAATGGCTTGTATAAAAGGTTAATTTCGTAACTAAGTTGTAATTAAACTACGTATAACTCACTTAAATATATAGAACGATTTAAATTTGAGTTTAAATTAAGATATATTACAAAAATATATAAAAAACATTTATTTGCCCACAGCTCATGTTGGTGGGGTTTTCGTTGATCTCAACGAGGAGCAAACAATGGCTCATGGTCTTCTTAAAATTAGATGGAAGAGTAGAAATTGAAATCTAGAAACAGACAAAATTAAGTTTTGAAAGTGTTTTTTTTTTCTTCCTTCATATTCTAAAATTGTGTTATAAAGGAAAAGTCAATTACATGAAAATAAAACAACTAACACTTTAAAAATTTAAACTTAAACATAAAAAATATAAAGATATAACGAAGTATATACAAAATAGGAGAATATAACTTAACTCAAGCACATAATTCTCACTTCTACTATTATCTAGCAATAAAAGAATCTTTATTACATATTTGGTTTACATATCACGTATCAATTACACAAATAATAGATTTCTTATAATTCATTTTATTAATTTTTTTTTATTAATTTAAGTATTCTTTAAGTGATATATATTTGTTGAAATATATAGTCTCAAATTATCTTTCATATATTTTTCTTTATTTCGATATTAAAAAAGTTCACTCTTTTATGCAATAACTTGTTAGTCTAGTTGGGAAATATTCCTAACTTTCCACCAAGTAAAAACGTCCATTCTCATTAAAGTGATGGAAATGATATATTTTCTTTTTCCCACTTAAATATCAAACTATGTAATGAAATTGATGTCAAAAACAAGACAACCATGTTTAATTTGCAATATGTATATGTATATTATGACTGACTTGCCGTCCTAGCTAGCTAGCTACATATATAGTATAATAGCTGTGTACTTTGTCGCTAGCTTCATGTTATTTGTTAAGCAGTTCTCGGTTTTATGTGCCTAACATATAACACGTGTTTCTCAGAATTTCACATTTGCAATCAATATCAGAAATAAAAAGGTTATATAATTTAGTAGGACTTTCATTAAACAAAAATATATATATATATTTATAGACTAGATCATTTTTTAAATAGCATTCTACAAGTCTATTTTGATAAAACGTACGATAAGAGGTTGGACGATAAAATAAATAAATAAAAAGTTGTCAATGATAGGAAAAATATGATAATAATGTGGACGGTGGTGGTTATTTACATAATATAATTTATTTTTGAAATACGAAAAAATAATAAAAGAGGTAAAATATTGAATATTTATATTTAGATAAAATTATTATTTTATAAATTAAATAATAATAATTACTATTATTAAAAAAAAGACATCTAAAATATACTATTTGAAAATGAGTTCAAAAAAGTAACTTTTGTATGATAAAGAGGGTATAATAAAATACTTATCAACACTTTAATATAAGATAAGATAGAAATATAACCAAGTTATAATCTTCTTCTCCCACGCATCCATCAAATAACATAAATATGATTCTTTATTTTTTGCCAAATAAGAAAAAGGGTCGCACGACTCACATGATTGCTATGAAAAATAAAAATCTTAATTAAAATTGATTAAGATCTTTATTATAAATTTTAATGGTATTAATTTTTATAAAAAGGACAAAAAAAATGTGAAATTGATTGTATAAAAAATGATTAGTTTTGTATTTAGTCTCAAGTCCTATTCTATTATCTTTGAGAACTCCGTTTATTTTCAATACAAATATTTGTCTTAACTTTCTTAATTATACTTTTTCTTAACCCTAAATTCTAAATTTATTTATTTCTTTCCTTTTACTTCACGACATACTCTATTTAGCATTTACCAACTCATCTTCTAGTGTTCTGAGCAAACAATGTTTCGATATGTGGGAACAATATCAAGATTGATACTAAATAGTTTTTTAACAAGTGAGAGATCTAGTTTCAAAACATACAACACTACAAAGATACATGAGATGAGATGCTACAAATTAATAATTAGTATATGTTTTGTCTAACAATAGTTTGTTTTCAAAGAATCTAGCTATATACAACCTTGATTTGTGTATTCACATAAAGATTATTACTTTGTTTGGGTATTTCAGTTTAAAGTTGGTGCTAAAATTGAGTAATGGGTGGTTCTGTATTGTTAATTAGTTGTTATGTATTAATAGTCGTTGAAGCTAAATAGACCAACAGGTACTGTAAATCGAGGAATATAAGCAACAAGTTAGTTACAACATGCCATCTCTTTCGAAAGGTAAATATTTATACAGGTGTTAGGCAGCTATATACTTGTGACACCCAACGTTACAAATATTTACTTTTATTATGTTAAAATCCAAAGATTAAAAAAAGAAATATATAATTTTATATTTATCTTTCACTAAAAAAAATAAATAATAATATGATACAATAAAACATCACAATAAAAACTACAAATTATTTTATTTCTATCTCTTTATATTATTAAACTAAATAGTTCTAGTAATAATAAGATGAGTAATCAACAAATGATTCCATGTGGCGAGTATTGATTGGTTGAGAACAGTTAAGGTTGATTGGTCGGTGTCTAAAACGGGAGATGAAAATGTGTGAAAATCAGCTGTAGAAAGAATGCCTTTGAATTGAACCCTTTTTCTCTTCTTTTGATTTCATTGCTCCCTCAGTTTCTTAAATGCTCTTCTTTAAAGATTCCAAAATCCATTTCTGGTCCACAACCTATCATTACCATTACACAATCACCATTCACTAGTACCAAAATACCTTCTTTCTCCTTTTTCCCCTTTTATTTTTTATATATACATAAATATCATACTTTTATTTTCTTTTTTGTAATTTCGAAAAATATCATAATTTCGACATCAATTTGTGTTAGGACCGGACCAGATAAGAGAGAGAGAGAGAAGAATGGTCTGAAGATTTTGCTGAGTTTGTCTATTGTGTTTGTTTTTATTCTTCTATACCGATTCCATTTGAATTGAATCAAAATAGGAAGAAGTGAAAAAAGAAGAAGGGAAAATTGATCAAGTCAGTGTGGTGAGAGTGGATTTACTCGTGGTTGCGAAAGAGAGGTTGGTCTTCATTATTATCTGGGTCTTGATTCAACAAGCATTCAGGTAATGATTTTCAATCATTAATTATGTTTCTTTTTATCCTCTATTTTTTTTTTTCGTGTCTCTCTTTCTAGGTCTAATTTGGTTTGATTCTTTCTTTATATCATTGTCTCAAATTTGGGGAAACTGTTTGTTTACAACAATGAACAAACCTCCCTGTAAACTTGGAGCTACCTAGCTCTTTTTATTTTTATCTTCGATTTATTGATTGTTATGACCGTGAGAATTATTACTGTGAAATGGTTTTTTTTTTTTGGTTCAAAAAGAGAAATTTATTAATCAATAGACTGATTATAATTGAGTCATAGGAAGGTATGTTTTCGTTTGATTAAATTTGCAATTTTTTTATTTTTTCCCCAAAATTTTCATGGATGCATCTTCATCTATTTAAATGTGAAGCCGCTTAAAAAGTTATGAAATTTATAGGTGGGCTTATCTTAATTACCTTATTTAGTGCCAATTTCGTTCGGGTACCTAGGTAGGTCATTCACGAGAGTTTCTTCAGTTTTATATTCCTTGTTTGGTAGATTGCCATGTGTGTGTGTGTGTGTTTTTTTAAATCCTAGTCTACAGTGTTCTCTTTTTAAATTATAGTTTACCAGTGTTTTCTTTCCTCATCCCCGCTTTTGATTTCTAAGAAGAGGAGCCAATTTAAAAACAATTGAAAATGGTTTACTCATCAGTTTCGTTCTGATTGTCTCTGGAGAATGTTCATTGTGATTTACATATGTTTTTGATGTTTCAGGAGTTTGATATTGGAGAAACATCGTGACTGATATTGATCCTACAGTAGTATAGGGGGTTTATTTAATGGCAGGAATTGATGATAATGTTGCTATAATTGGAGAATGGATGCCTCCTAGTCCTAGTCCAAGAGCATTCTTCTCCTCAATTTTAGGTGAGAGCTGTGCTTCTAGGCCAATCTCAGAGCCTTCAAATGGTAGTAAAACTGAGGAGCTGCTTCTAGGACATCAAGAACAGATGGTGTCAGGAAATAACAATTTAAAAGATGCTTCACAAGGATGTGGTTTTGGGAACCAAGTTAAAGATTTAGGTTCATTTTCTGAACAAAAGTTGAACTCTCGTAGTGGACTTAGTGAAAGGATTGCAGCCAGAGCGGGATTTAATGCTCCGAGGTTGAATACCGAGAGCATTAAATCCCCCGACCTTTCAATGAATTCTGATGTTCGATCTCCTTACCTGACAATACCACCCGGTCTAAGTCCAACGACACTACTAGATTCTCCGGTTTTTCTTTCAAATTCATTGGTAAGTGTATGATGTAAAAGTCTTAGTTTACTTGGTATGAGGACGTATTAGTTAACTTGTTCATAAGCAAAATGATTTTATCTGAATCTTAAGGCTCATAAATGGTTGCACAATTTATTTCAGTTTTTATTTTTGTTTTGTGATTGCATGCTATTGACTATGAGGTTACATTGTACAATTCCGTGAATTTTGGAATACTACACTTGGCTGTTCCTCGTTATGCTTTCTTTGGATGATTTCTATGTGGCAAGAAATTTCTGTAACTTGCTTTATCTTGCTGAGACTGTCATAAACAACCATGTTTTAGAAAGGTCTCAGGAAACAATTATTGCAGGTATATTGCATTTCTCTGCAACACAAATGCTGATTCCTCGTGATCTTTGTAATCTGGATTTTTTAATGCACATATACACAAGCATCTTAGGTATTTTTAGAGTATAACTGGTTTAATGGTTTATCTAAATATTTATTTTGGCATAAAGCTCTCTGATGTTTTTTTATAATTATTTGGGGATGGGACAAATAGATTGTAATTTCTTGCTCTGCAATTAAAGAGTTGTTTCTCGGAGTGACACCAATGGCAGTTAGTTGAAGATTCATTGAGGTATTTTTGTCATAATTATAACTTGCTTCTGCACCATTTTGCTGCAGGCACATCCATCTCCAACAACTGGAAAATTTTCATTTATCCTGAATGGTAGTTGCAGGAGTTCCGCATTGACGTTAGATGCAACTGATAAAAGTAAAGATAATGTCTTTGAGGACTTCAACACGTCATCTTTTGCTTTCAAGCCCGTTGTGGAATCTGGTTCCTCTTTCTTTCCAGGTGCAGCAAACAAAGTAATTATCTTTGTACCCCTTTTTCATTACAAAATTAGAATAGACAAATATCTACTTGTTCCATGCTGATGGCTTTAGTGACTTTTTTCAGCAATCCTTTCCAACCAATGGGGTTTGCATTCAGTCAGACAGTTCTCATCAAAATTTGGGATTGACCAAGTTTCAAAGCCAGAATAAAATCAAAACCAATCTCCAGCTCCAGCCAGACTCCTCTAACTCATCCCTGGGAAAAGATAACGAGAATAATGCTTACTTAGTAAATCAAAAGACATTTGATAACATTGGTGGTGGTTTGGAACATTCTCCACCCATTGATCAGCAAACGGATAAAGGAGATCATCAAAGAGGCTGTGAAGATTCCTTGGCTGGTGGTGCTGGGGGTACAACATCTGAAGATGGATACAATTGGAGAAAATATGGACAAAAACAAGTAAAAGGAAGTGAATATCCACGAAGCTATTACAAGTGCACACATCTAAATTGTCCAGTCAAGAAAAAAGTTGAACGGTCTTATGAGGGCCATATAACAGAGATTATTTACAAGGGTGCCCATAACCATCCTAAACCTCCTCACAATCGCCGCTCAGCTATTGGTTCATCGAACCCTATGATTGACATGTGTCTAGACACAACCCCTGAACAAGCTGGACCACAGGCTCCTGACTGGAGGCATGACAACCTCGAGGTGACTTCTTCAGTATCTGTCGGTCCCGAGTATTGCAACCAATCTGCCTCTTTGCATGGTCAGAATGGTACTCATGTTGAATCAGGTGATATAGTGGACGCATCATCTACCTTCTCCAATGATGAGGAGGATGACGATCAGGGAACACATGGCAGTGTATCATTGGGTTATGATGGGGAAGGAGATGAATCAGAGTCAAAGAGAAGGTTACTTCTCAACTCTTTAATCAGACTCAAAAAGTAAATGATGGTTTAATAATGAGACTGTCTTAATAACGTTGTGTTTGATATTTCAGGAGAATTGAAGCTTATGCAATCGAAATGACTGGAGCCTCCAGAGCTATTCGGGAACCTAGAGTTGTTGTACAGACTACCAGCGAAGTAGATATCCTGGATGATGGATATCGTTGGCGTAAATATGGACAGAAAGTTGTCAAAGGAAATCCAAATCCTAGGTGGTTACTTATTTCATTATGAATTGCTCATGCAAATGAATAGAAACAGAATTTTGACTGAAAATTTCAAATTGACTTTGGAGATAAATGTGTGGTATGTTTTTGATGCAGGAGCTACTACAAGTGCACAAATCCAAGCTGCACAGTAAGGAAACATGTGGAGAGGGCATCTCATGACCTCAAGTCAGTAATCACCACATATGAAGGGAAACACAATCATGATGTACCTGCTGCTCGAAGTAGTAGTCATGTCAATTCTGGTGCCTCTAGCAATATGGCTGGCAGTGCCCAATCTTCTATTGCTTCAGTTCAAACCACTGTACACCGGCCCGAGCCATCACAAATGCACAATGGCATGGGAAGGTTTGAAAGACAGGCATCATTCAGCTCTTTTGGACTACCAGGAAGAGATCAGATGGGGCTTTCCCATGGATTATCTTTTGGGATGAACCAACCTGGTCTGGCCAATCTGGCTATGGCAGGACTTGGACCTGGACAGCAGAAATTTCCTGTACTTTCTGTTAATCCATACTTGGTGCAGCAGCGGCAACTGAATGACATGGGTTTCATGCTGCCAAAAGAAGAACCAAAGGTGGAGCCTATATCCGAAACTGGTATGAACCTTTCCAGTGGTTCAGTATATCAGCAATTTATGAGCAGGCTGATGTAAATGTTTAATCTCTATCTTTTTTTCCCTTTTGGGGGAAAATTAATGGCATTTACTTTTCTATACATATACATGTATGGGGCCGTCCCTTCACAATCTGTCAACCTCTTTGATTCTTTAATCTTAATGAGTGGCAATTATTCAATTTTTAATCTATTTTATGGGAATAAATAGACTTCTTTTTGGCCATGGTTTCTTTGGACGTAATAGGAATGATAGTAATAACAGGAATTGAATTCAACAAAAACATGATTACTATTACCAGGTTTTTTTATGAGCGGTGGGATTAAAATAATGATAAAATTGAAAATAAAATTTACAAATTTATAAATGAAGGAAAATTAGAAAATAAGTTTTTTACTTGTAAACGAGAAAAAATAAGAAAATAATAATAAATGATAATATAAATATGTGAAGAAAATATAACATTTTAACTTACTTAACATTGATAAATGGGCGAACTTTTTTGCTACTTGAAGAATGTTTTTAAATTTTATTCTAAATTAACAATTAATTTAAATACAAGAATATCATGATTATTTTTTATTATCATTTTTGTAATGTATACGAGTGTTGATAATATTTATGAATAAAATATTTAAATATAAACTAGTTTTTAGATAAGTTTTCATGTCTGTTATTCATGTTGAAGAAATTTTTGAGCTTCAAATCAACATATTTCAGACATATACTCATCCTTATGCATGTTAGAACACAAAATCTACATATTTCAGACATATACTCATCCTTATGCATGTTAGAATACATGTTATACAGTAAGTAATATTTGGCACATACAATAGTCTATCGATTGAGAATCGATTTTGTACAATCTATGTCCTCTTGGATTTGTTTTTATATTAAGATAGATTGATCAAGTTGGATTCGATCGATCAAAGATTGAATTGATCGATAGTCAATCGTGTTCAATCTACTTGGTCTCGGGTTTATTTTAATCGTTGCTAATTCGATCAAAAAAGGTTTCGATCGATCGAAAAAGGTTTCGATAGATCGAATGTACAAGGTCAATCGATCAAATGGTTATGGTTTCAACTTATAACATATTTGTTTACTCAAATCAAATTATTTTTTTTACCATACTATCCTTATTAATTATTTGTCTTCATACACAAATTGGTAATTGGTCTTAAACCTAGCATTAGGGTTTCATCTTCCCCATATAAAGAACCTAATGTTCCATACCATATTCATTATATTTTTCTAATTATATTTGCTCGCTCTCAAATTATTTTGTAAAAACTGAATAATATCTTATTTAAATTTCTTTTTTTTTAATTAATCTATCAAACATTGTATGGTTATGTATGATTGATTGATAAGCCTATTTATTTTATAATTTTATGATTATATGTTCATATAGCTTCTTTTTTATTAGGTTCTTGAATGCTTAGATTAAATAAGTGTGTGTGTGATCATAATTATTGAGTTTAATTATTAACTTTAAAGAAGCTATCTTTCTTAAATTTATGTTTCAACTTTTGTTTTAGGGTTGTTAGATGATTTAAATTAACTAATTTATTTTTGAATCTTTGAGCTATGGTATTTCATTATTAAATATGCTATATGACACACTTTGTACTTCTGTTATTGTGCTAACTTTTCAGGTGTTGGTTGAACATGTTTGATTGCTCGTATGACTCTAGTTTATTGGAACGATGGTATGGATCCATACACTTATATTATGGAGACTATAAAAGAAGCAATGACTCGTAAGTAGATTACTTTGGAAGGCTTTATCTTATAGGGTAGTATAAGACTTGGCTTTGCAATTAAAAATTGATTCTACAGTGGATAGTTTGGTGGTTCAGTAGTCTGATGGTTTTCCTCTTAGATCATTGTTGTGATCTAAGTTGTTTCTACCTAAAATAACGTAAGTCTTATTTATTTTCGTTTTATATTATTTACATTTGATTACATGTCTGATCGTTTGTTATTTTTTAATTAATAATAATTTAAAAGATTATCTATTTATCTCCTCTAGTTAATTAGTTACGCAATTAAAAACTCTCTATTTTTATTACTATCAAGTATACATAAGATGAAGCATAAATCAAAGTTGGTGATAAATTCTCCCATTTTTGCGATCTTTTCTTCACCATTGCCATTTTTGCAATCCTTTCTTTGTCTCTACCATCTTCGTTGGTTCCTATTGATTCCCCTAGATGTAAGCAATTGCTCAAGTTAGCAAGTTTATTTGAGGATAGTTTTGCATTGCGAAGTTGGTTTCAAGGTTAATTTAGGCTAGATTTTGGGGTTTTCAACTTCTGTAATCATAATTCATCATTGTGATCTACCTCTGGTATTGTAGATCAAAGACCTTCACGTTCATCAATTCTCGAGCACTATGATCACCCATTTTGATTATAGACTCCTTGATCTGAGTTGTGTATGTTGGTGTGTGTTGTGGTGCATACTGCAACAGTGGTAGACACCAATGTTTAGTGGAACAAGGAATGACAGACAATAATATTAGTGGAGCCGTAAAATATGGGTGTGTAGTAGCTAGGGTTAGGTTTTAGTTTTCGTTTTCCTTAGTATACATAGACTAAAAGTCTTGTACAAAAACTGAACATAAATGATATGAAATATATATGATAATTATCAGAGAAACACAATATTTGTCATGGTATCAGAGCAAGTTATTGTTGACTAATGGAATTACCTGCTACGCTGATTTCTGTTCTACTACCATTTGATTTCTGATTTCTGGTATGGCCATTCTGGTTTACATTTTCCTCGACACTAGTTGATCTAGGGTGGTCATTCTAGTTTACTCGTTGAAATCGTACCAATTTTATTTTCTCGAAGAAACGTGAATCACAGAGATGAACATCACCGTGCCATAGAAGTGATTCTCGAGAAATTTAGAGTGAATGTTTTTTAGGTGAGAGGCCCCTTGACGTCACCGTGCACCTTGTTTTGGTGTATATTTGGCTAGAAAATATATATAAAAAACCAATTAGTTGCAATATTGAAAAAAAAGAACAAAAACCCCACTAGTGCTACGACCATCTAGTATCCAAAGTCGCCATTTCTGTTCAGTGTTAGTTCCTCTGTCACGACCTCAACAGAACCCTTCAGGGAGCCATATTGATCTAGCTGCTCGTTGGAGCCATTGTAGCTTACTTGCATTTTAGGTCTATCTGCTCGTTGGAGCCGTCGTAGTTGCCCAATGTTGCTTACTCGTTGAGGCTGTTGCAATCTCTCTACGTACTAGTCTAGCTGCCGTCATGGACAACTATGGAGAAACTTGGAACGAAGTAGAAGAAGAGCACCGCTCCATAGGAGGGCTACGCAAATGGGAAAAAAAGTAGGGTTACAGTTCTGAGTTTTATATATATATATATATTGGTTGGTGTAAAAAAAAGGAAAAAAATAGAAGTGATAGATTCATGGCAGAATCTAGAGATTTAACCACCAATTCCATATTGAATGAGCTAACTACAAAAATGAAGGAAGTCCTAACTAGAGCTCAGGCCACCTCACAACCTTCGCTAACTGAAGTGTCAACTACTCCCATTAGTATCAAGTTGGGAGGATCCAACTATGTCTTGTGGTCCCAGGTGGTGGAGATGTATATCTTTGGCAAAAACAAACTGCGATATATTAATGGGGATTTTCCTCAACCTGTTGAAACCGACCCCTCATTCAGAAGATGGACCCCTCCTTGATTGCAAATTTTATTCGATTCCCTACTGCGAAACAGGTTTGGGATTCTACTGCTACCACTTACTATGATGGGACAGACACGTCTCAAGTGTATGATCTTCGTTGTCGAGTTACTCATATGAAGCAGGCGGGTGAATCCATTGAAAAATACTACAATGACCTTCAAGGGTTGTGGCGAGAAATTGATTTCCGTCATCCTAATCCAATGGAGTGTGCGACTAACATACAAAAATACAACTTCATCGTACAGGAAGATCGAATGTATACCTTCCTTGATAGACTTGATGACAGACTAGATAAAACTTGAAGTGATGTGCTTCAAATCAAACAATTCCCTACCTACACGTAGTTTCTTTTCCTGATGTAACAATATATCCTGGTGGGATATCCATGTAAATATCTTTTTCAAGGTCACCATGAAGGAAGGCATTCTTCACGTCAAGTTGGTGAATGGCCAATCTAAATTTGCTACAAGAGATAACAAAACTCTAACAGTTTTTAGTTTAGCCACAAGTGAGAAGGTTTCCTGATAGTCTATACCATGTTTATGTGTATACCCTTTTGCTACTAGCCTCGCCTTGTATCGATCAACTGACCCATATGCTTTATACTTAATGGAGAAGATCCACTTGCATCCTATCATCTCCCTCCCTTGAGGTAGCTCGCTTAACACCCATGTGTTATTCTTCTACAATGCCTCAAATTCTTCTTTTATAGCTTGAGCCCAGTTTGGATTAGATAGGGCTTCTTCAACGCTACTTGGAATTTGACTTAAGGAGAGAGTTTGTGCAAAATCCCTTATAGGTTCTGATAACCCTTGAGTAGATACATAATTGGCTATTGGATACTTGGATTGTCGTTCTTCTCTATCTGGAGAGTATCGATTCAGAGGTTTTCCTCGATTGTGTCTAAAAGGTAGAACATAACCAACAGGTGTATCTATAGCATTAGTTTCTAAAGGTGTGATATGATAGCTTACCTCAGGAGTATTCTCAACAGGAGGATCATTGGGTACTAGAGAGTGGAGGGGTGCATCAACCACTGCATCTTCTGGAGATTCAGTCACTAGTTCAGATTCATTTCTTAGAAGTTCAAGTTCGGGTCTAGGTACTAGCTCATCCATATTGTTGGCATTATCTAAGTATGTCAGATTGTTACTAATGTCTAATACTTCAACATCAAGCCAATTTTGTTCTTCATCATAACTCTCCCCCTGAAGAGGGTAATTGGATACTGATGATGGGAAAAACCATTCAGATTCTAGGAAAGTGACATCCATAGTAATGTAGGTTCTTTTAGTAATAGGATCGTAGCATCAGTATCCTTTTTTTTGTACACCATACCCCAAGAATACACATCCAACAACACATGGATCCAACTTAGTTCGTTGATTTTTATGGAGGTGGACAAAAGCAACACATCCAAAAATTCAGGGCGGAAGCATCAAAATAGTAGACAAGGGAACATGATTAGATAGCACCTTTAATGGAGTCTGAAATTGTAAGGTTTTTTTGTGGGCATATGGTTTAGTAGATACACAGCTGTAGTAACAACATCACTCCAATATCTACTAGGCATATGTGCACCGATTAGTAAGGCCCGAGCAATTTCTAAAATATGCCTATTCTTCCTCTCCACAGTCCCATTATGTTGTGGGGTTTGTGAACATGAGATTTCATGGAGAATACCATGGTTGTCCAAGTATGTCCAAAATTGTTGATTAACATACTCCCCTCTATTATCAGACTTAAGAATATTAATTTTTTCATAAAATTGTGTCTGAACCATGGTGTGAAACAAGTGAAACGTAGAAAATACTTCATATTTATGTTTGAGAAGGTAAAGCCATTTCATTCGTGTACAATCATCAACAAAAATTACAAATCAACGATGACCTGATGACGTAGTGATCGGGTAAGGTCTCCAAACATCAGAATGTACTAAAGCAAAATGAGTCATACTTTTATTCATGCTCATAGGATAAGACGCCCTATGAATTTTTGCTAAGATACAAGTATCACATTTGAAATCCGAGTGTGTGATATTTGAAAATAAACTAGGGAGTAGGTGCTTTAAATACCCAAATGATGGATGCCAAAATCGACAATGACATAACCAAATCTGTCATTCCTTGTTACTACCGGTGTGTTGCATGTGATTGGCTCTTCCTGAATTGAGGTCATCCACATAATATAACCTTCCTCTCTTAGTACCACGCTGAATGATCTCCTTGGTGAGAATATCTTGTAGAAGACAAAAGGTAGAATACATCAATACTACACAGTTAAGATCTAAAGTGACCTGACTTACAAACATTAGTCTGTTTGAAAGAGAAGGTACAAGTAATGTATTAGATAATGATAACGAAGGAGATAAAGTCACTGTTCCAGCCCCTGTAACTGGATAGGTGACCCCATTGGCATTGGCAACACGAATCCGTCTCGATTGGGTTGTATTGGAGAGATTTTTTGGGTCAAATGTCATATGATCTGTAGCTCTAGAGTCTAGAATCCAATCCTCATTATCACTATGAGTATAGATGTGAAATGCTTTACTTGAAATATCTGGATCTTGGGAAGATTTGGCTTGAGGAATAATGGATAGGGATGCATTATTGGTAGCCATAGTGGCTCGCCCAGTGGTTTCCCGTTTCTTCCGTGCTTGAAGATCATTCCACCATTCTGGATACCCATGTAGTTTGAAGCAGTTTTCACAGGTGTTTTTGGAGTTTCCGCAATTATGATTACCTTCGTCACAACCTATGAAGGCTTCAATAGTTTGCTCTGCTTGTTCTGAACTCGTTAGCAAGCAAACTAAGTCTTGAGATCCTTCTCGAGGAATTCCTATCCTTAGGGGAACACTTTTTATGCATAATGGGTGGACATCTTTGGAAGATGTCGAGCGGGCTATACCTTTCCCTTTATTAGAAGACATTGTAAAAAAAAAGGGTGAAGAAGTTACCTAGCTAATGAAAAAGGTTACATATATGTTGATGAGCAACCTAAAAGTAGTAAGCAGACCGATTTAACTCAGGAAGTCACTATCCAAACTGACTAAATTTCAAACTAAGTGTGAGTTCAGCGGGCTAGTTATGTAGAATTGTGGTGCAAGAGGTTATATCGAGATCATATTCTTTCAAGAAAAATTGGCTAAGTAAGAAGCATCATTAGTAAAAAGTTAAAAACATTTTACTATTTATAGTGGAAGTCATCTGAGAATGGAAGATGAACGGTTTGTATGATTTAAAGTCAGAATTAATATCCTTGAATATTCCATACACTTTCCAAAAGCTTAGGGAATAAGGGAGTTTATGTAAGGTATGTTACATGAATATGGGTGCACAACCCTCGCAACCTAGATCACCTCGTTCGTATAGAGCACATCGTATTAAACATATTTGGTGTGGCAACCTGGCACTGTTGAGCAACTAATCGTTTGAGTTCCTTTAGAGAATTACCTTCACCTAGTGACCTAGCCATATGAACACCAGGGTAAAGTGACCTAATGGCTTTCTACACTTCTACCCTATATCCGTACAAAGGATGCATAATTCCAACGATCTGATTGTTGGAACAACGACCTCACTTTGATAAACTAGTTATAGTTGTAAAATGTCTATATTTAAGTCAACATAACAACTTGAACAGAGTACCTACTTATATAACATTGGCATCTACCTCTTATATTCTTATAGATACTTTATTAATGAGCCCTAACACACTAACACTTCTCCAAATAATACATATTTCTCATTTAAATATAAATATATTTAAATTATTAAGTTTATAGTAAATTTTAAGTGATATAGATTGAAAAATTAAAATTGAGATAGATATAACTTTATTTTATACACATAATTTATTTATTATAATATATATTATATCTAAAATTTTCTTTATCTTGAGAGTAAAAACATATCTCTCTTAAAACCCAAGTATCTACTTAAGCAATAAACCACATTTTTATTTACAAACATTTTTTAATTATAAAAATAATATTTTTATGTCTATTTTATATATTTTAACTATAAAATAAATTTGAGATATCATTTAAATTTGAATGCAGATTAAATAAACATTATTTAAATTGAATTACAATCATATAGATCCATTCAATATTAAACGTCATTTAATTTGATCTCGTTTAATACTATTATGATATTATTTTTATTGTTATAAATTTTAAAAATATTATTTTTTTATAATTTCTCAAATTTGTTTATTTGTGAAGAAAATTTTGCCACGTTACAATACAAATTCAAATTTCAATATCTTTAGAATAATTGAAACTTTCCAACTTATATTTACTTACTAGAAAAGACAATAAAAGAAAATGTTTTTTTTTAAATCTTCTGGTGAAAATAGAGAAAAGGGATCAAATTTCTACCCATGGGAGCATGAATACATCTCAAACCATTTTTATTTGTAAAAAATATAATTTGTTTTGCCAAACTACTCTTATCTCAAAAGAAATTTATGTATTATAATTTTTTTTTGTAAAATATGATTTTGAAATCACGTTATCTTATGTCATATTTAAAAAAAAATTGTAAAATTGCTTTTATCTAGAAAAATAACTTTTTATCAAATCATTCTATTTCATAAACCAAAATATTTTTATAAAATCAATTTTATTTGTAAATTAACTTTTGTGAAATAACTCACCTATATACATGTATATTTAAAAAAATGATAAAATATATCATTGTTAGTTTAATTTTAACTAAATTTACATATAAGTTCTTAAACTTTTAAAACATATTATTTGGTTCTTAAACTTTTAAAATTTGACACATAGATTCCTAAAATTTTAAATAATATAATTTAGTTTTCAAATTTTTAAAATTTTACACATAGATCTTAAATTTTTTATTCATAAATATATATATTTTAGTAATCAAGTTAGAACCTATGTGTAAAATTTTAAAAGTTTGATAATTGAATTTTATGATTTAAAAGTTTAAGAACCTATGTAAGAAGCTTTAAAAATTTGAAACCAAGTTGTATCTTTTAAAAATTCGAAGATATATACACAAATTTAATTAAAATTTAAAAATCAATAATATATTTTAACTTTAAAGATGTTGATTAATCGACCTTTGTTCTTCTAAAATACATTTGTCTTATGATTTAAAAAACTTGTAACAATCCTAACAAACTTGATTCATTGGGCTTGATTTAAAACTCAGATACATTAACATATACATTAATGCATATAGTAATCTGGGTGACTTTTCTCTATATTTCCCAAAATGTGTTGAATTTGAACGTAAGAACCCAACCAATCAACATATAGTTTGATTTAAAACTCGAATACATTTACACATACATTGATAGATATAGTAATCGGGGCAACTTGTCTATGTATTTCCCAAAATAGGTTGAATTTAAACTTAAGAACCCAATCGATCAACATATATGTTAAGTATCCTTGTCCCACATTGGCCAGGAGTAAGGTAGTATTGCTGCTTATAAGCCTGGGTAACCCTTAACTCAATGAGATCTTATTGGGTTGAGTTAGGCTTGAGTTTCTAACATGGTATCAGAGTTGAGCCTGGCTTGATAGGCGACTTGGGCTTTGTCCTTAACAATCTCACTGTGGCTTTGTAAGACCACCTATGTCCTTGTAGAGGGGGGATGTTAAGTTTCCTTCAGTCTCACATCAGCCAGGAGTTCGGCAATAGTACTGCTTAATAGCCCCCCCTTCACATGAACAGAGGTGATCTCAACCCAATAAGATCTCATTGAGTTAAGGGTTGTCTAAGTTTATAAGCAGCATTGCTAACGAACTCATGACTGATGTGAAACAAATTAAAATTCAATGATATTTTGTCATTATCACAACTTGAATTTTTAATGTTAAAATAAATTTTTACAGTATTATTTAACAACAATAACTAAAAGTACGATTATTATAGAATAAATAAAAAATTTATATAATTTATTATGATAATAATAAAAATAATTAGAATAATATCACTTACAAGAAAATCTTAGGTATTTTTGATTTGACACTTTGATTAATAAGTATCATTAGATTTTTTGAAATTTTTGGATAAAATGCTTAAATTAATGATAGTAAAAAGAACCAAGCTATACCCCATTGCATACAAGTTTTTTTCCATTACCTGGATCATTTTCGGATCATTTTCTAAATTGCCCTTGAGGTTTGCTATATTTTCAGTTATGTTCCTGGGGTTTATAAAAGGTCATAAATGCCTTTGTGTGTTAATGGTGTTAATCCTCCATCCATTACTGTTTAAATTATTATTCCTTGGCTTTGATACCAATTTTTGTGTGTATTTCTGTGTATCGATACAATCTTAATCTAGAGTTAAAATTGACCTAGTTGAAGGTCTTTGTGTATTTATTAACGGTAATAAATTATTTAAAAAACTTATTATTTTACTATATAAATCTAATTTTCTTCTGTATTCATTACAATTGCATAGTATGCTATGTTCTTCATTATGTTGGTTACTTAACTCTAATCCTGACTCTATTAATTATCTTTTAAAATTAAAAATTACTCTTTCATTTGTTAAATATAATAATTCTAATTTATGTACTAATGATTCGATATTCATAGAGTATTATTTTAGTTGTTTATAAATTCTATTTTCTTGTTTTAAAGATATTATACCTTGTTGTAAGCGAATATTTCAACATTCAAGATCCTTAATTAGCTTAAATCTATAATCATCATACTTGAATTTAATGGGTCCACCACGGTCTTCCCTTCTGTTCGTCTTCTTTTGTTACACCTGTTATGCCTCAGCTTTGCTCACACCTCAACACCTTCCTGGTAATGGTGAGCTTTCTGCATCTGTACATGAATGGTGTCCAATAGTTAGCTTACTAGAGAAGAGTAATAGAACTCCATTTTATTCAAAATATAATAATTATTACAACTTAAGACCAACTAAGAACCTTGAAAGGGGTGCTTAGCCGCTTATAGTTACTGGGTATTTCATTATTGGTTTCTAGATTTCTAGATAGAAAGGTTTTTCTATACTTGAGTGTTTCAGAGTAGAGAGCTATGGATTTCTATCTGTTCGTGTTTTTTGAAATGATAATAAGGGTTCCTTTTATAAAATAAAGAATCCCTGTTTACAAGACTAAATTTATTATTTTACCTTTGCTTTAATAATTCATATGCTTTTCCTTTTTTAAAGGATAACCATTACTTTTTTCCTTGGCATATGCTGCCGACTAAGATGTGAGGTCTACATCTTTATTTCTTTTTTAGTCTTCTATCGACAGCTGCTTTTCCTATTTTTCTTTGTCATTCTTTACCGACTGTTCCTTTGATGACGTTGATGATGACACATCTTCATCTTCTTGATCTTTGATGCAGAGAATGAATTTAATGGTCTTTGGTGGCTTTTCTGACATAGAAGCAAAATACCTTCCTGGTTTCTTGACCAATCTCTAAGTTGTTGCAATTAAAATTGGTTTCATATTTGATGATTTTTTCACCATCTTCTTCTGACAAAGCCATGCTGCTGTGAGAAATGATAATAACTTTACTAGTTGAATAATTTACTTTAATCTCAGTAGAATTGTCGATCTTTCTGAGTTCATAGTAAATTTGGCTTAGCATTTGTCCTCTTAATACACAGAGTTTTTCTGTGTTGAATTCCTTTTCTAGAAGTGCCCTTGGTTTGGGAACCTCTTTATTTGTGTTGGAAATCCCTATCTTGATGAAGTGGTAGGAACTAATACTTCCTTTCTCATTCCATTCCATTAATGAACTAAAAATTCTAAGATAAACAGGTTTATCACCTGCTTTAATTTTTCTTCTGAAATTCTTAATTGCTTTTTTAAATTTTTTTGGAAAATAATTTAATTCACTTAAATTAATTCCTAGATATATATTTTCTATTAATCCTGCATGAAATGCTTTATATATAAAAATTGGATCAACTTCTTCCAATATATTGAATTTACTACCTGTAGGAAATTCCTTGTCTGTAGTATAGATTTTCATATCTTTAATATGTTCTTGGGTAGATTTTCTGGCTAAATTATAGAGACTTAACCATTGTAGTTTGTTGAGGTTTCTGTATTGGTCTTTTTCATCTTCAATGACTGGAGTAGTTTTAGGAGATGTCTCCCTGAATAATACTGAATGTTTTGTTATTTTTGATGTCTCTGGTGAAGATGTTTCTCTAAATAGCATTGGATGCCTTGCTATTTTTCCAAGATTTGTCAATTTGCTTGGAGCTGTTGGTTATTGTTGTAGTACTATAGAATAATTTCTTATTATCTCCTCTAGAGTTTAGTTTTGGTGTTTTGTAGTTGGCATAACTACCTTCAGCTTCTATTCTGTTGGTGAAGGCTCTATGAGTTACTCCATTAATTCCTAGAATAGATTTGCTAGCTTCTGCCCAGTTGTTATAAATTTCTAATTTTGGGCCATTATAGGCCACATAAACTTTTTTCTGTTCTTCTTTTTCTGCTTCATCTGCCCAATTGGGTTTAGAAGTTTTTTGTGAACTATTAGGTTCTTCCTTTTTTAATAGAGATTCCTCATTTGAGGTTCTACTCTCTCTCTCTAGAGGTTGTTTTGAACAATTAAGTTCTTCATGTTTTATTCCTGTCTCCGTAAGAGATTTCTCGAGATATAGCAACTTGAGTTGTTCCTGTAGGATTTTTATCTCCTTTTCTTTTATCTTGATCTTAATATCAGGATATTCCATTCCTGCAATCATAAAAATAGTTAGAGGTGCTAATTCTCTGGTAAGAGCATCAACTAAGCTATTTTTATGTCCTGGAAGATGTTCAACATCAAAATTGTAATGGTTGAACCATTGTTGCCATCTAATTAGTCTTCCTTGTTTATAATCTCATGCAATATTAGTTCTTAAAAAAAGCCAAAATTATTGTTATTTGCTCTAATAATGAATCTAGAACTTATGACATATATTGCAAATTTTTTAATAGTTTTTTTAACAGCTAAGTATTCTTTTCCATTACTATGATAATTTAATTCTAGCCCTTGGAAAGACCCTGATGTGTATCTGCAAAGATATTCATCTTTGTCATCTACTCTTGCTTTAAGGACTGCTCCCCAATATTCTTGTGAAACATCTGTTTCAATTATCATTTTATCATCTGGTCCTGGATGGTATAAAGTTGGTAAATTTTTTACTTTTGCTTTCTCTATCCATATATAGAGTATCTTCTTCTATCCATTTCCATACATGATATTTTTTTCAATTTTGCTTGTAATGGTTTTCTCATTTCTGCAAGTTTCTTGATATAGGCTTCTGCATATGTTAAACATCTTAAAAATCTTTGTAATTGGTTTTTATCTTTTAATTCACTAGGAAAATCTTGAATATTATTTAGTATATGGGATTGTAAATTATGTTTTCCATCTTCAATTTCCAATCCTAAGTGTTTGATTTTTTGTTGAGCAAGTACTGCTTTCTTTTCAGAGAGTACAATGCCTTCTTTTCTACATATATATTGATAATATCCAAATAATGTTTATTTAATTCATTATTGAAAACCAAAATATCATCTATGTAAACACAACAAATATCTTGTAATTTCTTAAAAATATTATCCATATATCTTTGAAAAATACCTGGAACTTGTTTTAATCCAAATGGTATTACCGTCCATTGGAATTGTCCTTGAGGGCAACTGAATGCTGTTAATTTTTGGGATTCTTCATCCAATCTTATTTGCCAAAATCCACTTTTGCAATCGAAACTTGAGAAGTATTTTTTTCCTTTTATTAATGATAGTAGTTCTTCCTTTTTTGGAATGAAGTATCCATCATCAATGGTCTCTTTATTTAATGCTTTGAAGTTTATTACCATTCTATTTTTCCTCTTCTTTTCTCAGCTTCTTTTTCAACTAAAAATAGAGGACTATAGTGAGGTGAATTACTTGGTATTATGACTGTTAGGGCTTTGTCTTCCTGTATCTCATTGAGAAAAGAGTTTTGTTTTTCTTATATATCTAATGAAATATTTTCTAGACAAGGTTTTTGTTTTTGTTGGTCTTCTATCTCACCATGTTTTTGCTTTTTATGTTGTTGCAAAAAAGTTGGGTTTGAGACAATTAGAGTTTTTCTTACTTTAGAGACATATATTGTATCTCCTTCTAAAATTGTAAGACTTATTTTGTCAGAATGTTGTGTGAAAGGTTGATATAAATTTAAGAAATTATTTCCTATTAACAAGTCTACACATGTTTCTTGTTGATATATAGTAGGAATATGAAAATTTTGTCCTCCTATTATTATATCAGTATCTTTTAATACTTGATTGAGTTTTATTGTAGTATTATTAGCAATTCTTACAATCAAATCTTTAGGTGCTTGTTTCCAGTTATCTTCTGGAAATACATATCTATTGGCTACACACATACTAGCTCCTGTATCTATATATGCATGTAAATGATATGTGTTATAACCTTTAAATTTTAGTCCTACTTTAATGTAAGTACTATTTGGATTTGTAATACTATACAAATCATTCATTTTTTGAGGAAGAATATTCATGATCTGAATGTTCATATTCTGAGTCAATTATTTCTTCTTCAGTTTCTTCTAATAGATAAATACTGTAAGTATCATCTATATCAGATTCCTCAATTGGTTCTAATTCCATTTTGAAGGCTTCTTCTAAGATTTTTGCTTTTTGTGGAAATTCCTTTTTAAATTCTTTTTTATGTTGAAGTCTGCTTGGACATTCATTTGCATAATGTATTTCCTTATTACATATCCAACATCTGCATTTTTTTCTTTCCTCAAGGGCAATAATTCCTTTTTTCAGAAGGTTTATAAACCTTTCTTCTAAAATATCTTTTCTTGTAGTTTTCTTTATTGAATCTCTTTTTATATTTTTGGAAATTTTTTTTTCTAAATTTGTATTTTTTAAATCTTTTATATTTTTTATATTTTTGTTTATAAGATTTTATATTGCATCCATATTTTCCTGGTATTCTAAAATCTCTTGTATCACAACAAATTTTATCATTTCCTCTTATTTGTTTATATTATTTTCTTTCTTGACATTTTATAATGATCCAATCTCTAAGATTTCTTATTCTTCCTCCTAGAGTATCTGGTATAGTTTCTCTATTTCTTTGTTCCCAATTTTCTGTTAAAGTTTTATATAATGTTCCAGGTAATTTTTGAAAAAAAACATTTCTTTATAGATTGTTTGTATAGAGGGTGGTAATTTATGGTAATACATTTCATATTCACAAATAAAAGAATATATATAACACATGTTACAAATTTCCATATTTGTTAGATGTCATTTAGCTTCATTGATTTCATTTTCACTGGATTCAGTGATAGTCCTTCCTTTATCTTCCCCAATAAATTCTTTGTATATTTCATTTATTAATGTATCTAAGTATTCTCTTCCCGTGGAAGCATTTCCTTGCATTAATAAATATTGTTGATCTGTTAAGTTTGAAAACCAAACTTTTACATTTTTTGTCATTTTATGTGCTATAAGTACTCTACAAGTTGAAGGATTTGTTTGGATAGTTGGAAAAGTTTGTATGAGAAAGCTCATCCCACTAGACCATTCATCTAAAGATTTTTTCCTATCTCTTATGCAATCTAAATTTAGAAGTTCAGATTTATAATTATCATGGAGTTTGAACTCTGGTGAAATACTACCTCTAGTTCCCCAATGTAACCTTTCCTCTATTTTAGGTGGTTGTCTTCTTCAATATGTAGTATCAGGTTGTTCTGATCTTTGTCTATTTCTTTCATCCCTATGTGGGTCAGATGTTTCTTCTTGGTAAGGGACTGGTAATGAAATTGGTTTCATATGACCTTTTGGGGTCATATTTTCTAGTTCTGAATCAGTTTCACTGATTATTGTCATATCATCTTCTTCTTTATTAGTACAAAGTTTTCCAATATAATGTTATTCTATTTCTTCATTGGTTAACGTCAATAATTTGACCAATGTTTCTATATCCCTATTCTTAGGGTCCATAAATTCTTTTTTCTAATTTCTTTCTATATTGCATTAATTTAGAATTATTTCTTTATTCTTAGATTGTTCCTCATTTTTTTCTTTTCTCATTTTTAGGAATCAAAGAATCTGATTTCCTTGGTGGTTGTTCTTTTAATCCTTCTAAGAGATCATATTTATGATCTATTTTTAGATTGTATATATATTTCCTTAATTCTGAAAAAAAATTATGCATATTTTGTTGTAGTTTATTATAACCATACTCCTTTATTTCCTTTAATAGTTCTCTTTGTTTATCTATTATTTTTTGTAAATATTTTGTGTTTGATTCCTAGACTAGATCCATTATTTCTAAATGCATATTTTTTATTTTATCCTTAAACATGATTTTTCCCTAATATGCAATCATAAACTAATGCTTTCATTATTTTAACTTCATTTTCTAGTTTTTTAACTTCTTGTTGATTTGAAGTTTCTTCTTCATGATCTATAAAAGTAAATCTTGGTATGCTATTACTATTTCTTCCTGTTATTAAGGGTTTTTCTTTTAATAACTAATTTCTATTCTTCTGGTATTTCAAAGTCTGTTAGTATTTCCGGTTTTATTATTTGTCCTAATTCTTTAAAACTTTTATCTATTTCTATAAATTTATTTTGTCTATATATTGAATTATTATGATTATTTGTTAAAGAATATGTTACTAGATAATGTATTGAAAATGGATGATTTCCTTCTTTCATTAAATCTCCTCTTTCAAATTCATAAGCTAAACTTAATACTTGGTTTAGATTTTTATCTTGTATATTTATAGCAAATCTAGGATATGTTGTAAACTTTAGTTTTTGGTATCCTAAATTTCCAAAGATCATTCCTAATAAAACATCTTGTCTATTTACTATTCTATTGTCTAATAAAGCTATTTTCATTGGTGTATCTATTCCTTCTAAATAGATGTATCTAATTTTTTCTTTATCCTTTCGAGGAATTTTTGATAATTTATTTAATATAGTTTCTTTATCAATTAATAGTATATTATATATTCCTTTTACGTCTGTAATTTTAATACTCATTTCCTTATTACTTATGGCATAAGTGATTATATTTTTTCTAGGAAATATTTTTTTTATTAAAAATGATGGGTCTTTAAATCCATCTTCTTTAAGATTTAATTTTGTTTTTTAAATTTCTTCAAATTTCTTTACCTATTACCATTTCCTGTGAAAAACATCCTGAAATATCTTCTGTTTCTATATCTGATATTTCTTGGTTTATTTTTTCCTCTTCTATTTTTTTTAACCTTAGGGGTATTTTTGATGAGTGTTAATTTTAACTTTCGTTATGTTTTTAAGAATATTTTTTAATTTTTTAATTTTTTAAAACCTGAAGGATAGTTCTGAAGATTCTTTAAACCTTAGAAGTATTTTTGATTTTTTTACTCCATTAACTATATAAAATATTATTCATTATTTAATACTACAATATAACTGTGTATATTACTCTCACCAAATCAAACGAGTCCCGCATTTCTCCTGCAACTAATGTACCTTTGAGTTTGGTTGTAATGTTTGGGCTATTTATCCAATATCTGGGTCATATACGACATTATAGGCCATATAGGAACCAGGATATACTATAGCTATACCTAAATTGTGTGTAAGTTTTTCTCCATAACCTCTATAAAATATTATTCTTCACTATTTAATACTACAATAATGTTACAGTGTCTATTACTCTCACCAAATCAAACGATTCCCACATTTCTCCTGCAACTAAGGTACCTTTGAGTTTGGTTATAATATACTCATAATATATCATATGTTTGGGCTCCTATATCCAAGATTTGGGCCATTTACTACATTGTAGGCCCATATAGCAGTTTTGTTGGACTGTAACTTTTAGTTGTTTTCAAATTAAGATCGGTATATTTGATTACATCTCAGAAAATTTTCAAATATCGTTTCAGTGTATATATTGCACAATTATTTATATATTTTTATTTTTAATACTCTATAAAAATTATATTATTAAATTATGAAAAAAAAAATATGGCTGACAATTTTTTTAATAGAAAACATTGTTTTTTAGCGTTATAAAAAAAATATTCTTTTAGTTAAAAATGAAACTATATGTATAAAAAAGATATATCGTGTAATTAAATCATGATTTTCTTAAATAACATTTACTTAGTTAAATACTCATATATGTATACATTAGTAGGGTTCGAATCCACGCACTTATAATTCTCACAAGAAATCCACGCACTTATAATGCTCACAAGAAACATATACCGTTATATTATAATGTAATTGATAAATCATGATTTTAATCATTGAAATGTTAAAATTTATTGGATGTGACTAGAGATGACAATAGATCTGATCCGTTAAAGAACCAATCTGGTACGATATGTTTTGATATGTGGTTCAAATAGATCATATTAAGTATTGATCTATAGATCGATGAATATTTATGATCTGATCTAAATTGTTTCAAAAAAAAATTATTTTTCTCTAAAACTAAAACATTATTTGATGTAGTGTATTATATATTTTATATTGATAAATTAAAAAAAATAAACAATAAGAGAACATTATATATTATAGTAAAACACTTTCTTATTTTTTTTAGAAACCTTCTTACTTATTTTAAACCAATTATGATAAATTAAAAAAATAATATCATTTATAATAAATATAACAATAAATAAATAGTTATAAATATGATGAGATTTAAATTTTTGTTAAATAAATTTTAAATAATAATAGATAGATTTATGAAAATTTTAAAAAATTATTATTTATAATATAATTTTTTCAAATAAATAGTTATAAAAATTAGAAAAATATATTAAAAATGTAATTTTTTAGCTCTAAAATTATAATTTTAAAAAAATTTAGATCTTGTTTGTTTCACATATCGATTCGATTTGGTTCGATTCACCGCTCGATCTGTTCTGCTCCGTTTATATTGTATGTAAATCATGATTTGATTCGATCTAAAATTGATTTATTTTGATCTGATCATGTATGAAAAATATGGAACAAATATGCTTGAAGCTCTCCTTTTATGGATTTTTTGCCATCCCTGGACGTGACAAGAATTTTCCATTAAGATTTATATGGCTGAACGGTATATCAAAAACCCATTCGAATAAATTTTGGTGGGGTTGGCTTATCTTCAAGCCAAATTGGTTCAACATTATCCCAACCCACCCATTGTCCACGCCTACATCTTTGGTAGAATTGCACAAGATTTGACAAAATGACGTTTGAAAATAACTCCTGGTAGCATTGCAATTGATTTGGTACGATTACATATTAGGCGATGATTTATGGAAGCTGTGCAATATTAATGCCCAAAGCTGAAATAAGCTAATTAACATGATGATTTACAGGAAATTCATATAGTTTTTGTTGAAGTAGGCAAGTAGCAAACCGGAGTCTGAATTTGTATTTCCTTGCGATGCTCGCATATCAAGCACATCAAAAGCTTTATATACCTCTTTATACTTTGGACACTTCAAAGCACTAGGTCACGTGGGTACACTTTAAGAATAACCTTCTCCATCGTTAAACACAAATAACTATAAATTATTTATTTTTCGCGTATTATTTTATATCTATAAATTTAATATTAATGTAATTTAAAAAAAATACTCAATATAAGTTAAATAAATAAAATAATTTAATCGATAAATATCAAATAATATACTTTAAAAATAGCTAATAACAGCTCTAATTATAACGTATTCAATAAAGATTTTGTAGGTAACAAAAAGCTGATAAAAACTAATATCATGTGCTTGTAATTTTAGGTGTTATCTTGTTTTCTTATATTATTCATTTTTTTTTCAAATCTCAATGGTGTACTTTATGGCTTTTTCCATGCACGTGCAATGCTATATTAATAATGTAACATTATGTGAACAAATATGCGAGAAAGAGGGAGTATCAGAATCTTTTACCGATTGTGCTGACTTTAAAAAAAATTGATATTTACAGAATAAAGTAATCAAAATTGGAGAATTTTATAATATAATTTGTATATAAAAAATTCACTATCGAAAATTTGATTACAGTTTACGCACTTTTGTAACACCCCATGTGACAGACGTTGGCTGGATATGTAACCGACTACAATTTTGATAAATTATTATTTATTATGTTTAGGATATATTTTTTTACGAATTAAATTATTTTTTTCTTTATTTTTTTATAGTGCATTTATTTTTAAAAAATGAAAAAATTACTAAATTTTATTTGTTATGAGTAACATGTGATTACATATTTTAATAATAATAAATAATTTTTTAAATTTTGATATTTCAAAATAGATTATGAATGTTTATATTTGATATATTTTTATATATCCTTTTATCTCTAAATCCCTTTCTTCTGTTGAACAACCATCCATTAATCTAGGAGGGTGGAAATTTCGCATTGCAAGACAATCTCAAATGGGTGATAGAAGCTGAGACCCAAAGTTAGGTGGGGTTAGAAGTCTATGGACATAAAAAGTCAATTTGTCTCATAAATACTATTCATTAAAGCATATGTGTATATCATATGTAAAAATTATATTAAATAATATATTTTTTAAATAAATGTATTATTAAGATAATACTTAAAAAATATAGATAAAAAATACTAAAAATAAAAATATGTTACTACTCTACGGTAACAAACCTTCAAAATAAATTATGAAAGCTTTTAATACGCGTGAATATATTGTTAGTTTGAGAAAACAATCAACGATATTGTAGTTTTTATTTGTTTAAAAACATATATAGAAAAAGTATAAATTCTATGGATTGTTAATATATAAACCATTATCACCTAAAATCTCTTTAAATTAAGGAATATGATTTAATAAGATGAATTTGGATTAAATTGAATTGATAGATTTTATACTCAAATTGAATTTAGATTAGAAAATATAATCTGTTATAATTTTATTCGGACTGAATTACTATTAAAATTATAAATATAAAAATATATTATATTTTATAATATAATGTATTTAAATATTTTATATATCACAATTACATAAAATTATTATTTTAATTTAAAAAATAAATCTAAATGTGGAACCTCTATATAATTTAAATTGCTCGAGCATATTTATTATTATTTTTTCTTAACTATAATTATAAATAATAATTTTTGTTAGAAATGCACGGATTTAAAAATTGAGTATCGTACATATCGTGTTTTATATATAACAATAATTCATAAAAAAAAATTAAAAAATTAATCTAACTTTATTTGATCTTAAAAATTTGTTATGTGAAATGGAATTGATCTAAATTGATTACATTATTAGATTGAATTCATAGTAAAATATTTAAATCTAATTTAATTTGAATTGAGATTGATACAAAACATACTATTTTTATCAATTGTTAATAGTTATTAATCACTACAATTAAAATATGAAAATATAAGAAAATCTCTGGTATCATTTTTGATGTATAAGTATATATAATACCAATACATGTCGTATAAATGAGGAGTTGTTGAAATGAGAAACAAAATCGGTCTATATATCGCTAGTACATATGTTTAATTTTCAATTTTATGAATTTATTGTACATATATTATATATTCGTAATCATTTAAATTTAATTAAACCTTTATGTGTAGTAAGAAGATTAAAATATTTTTATTTTTATTCTCTAATGTTCATTTTTTAAAAATTAAAATTACTATAACTAATAAAAGATTTAATTAATTTTTTTCTCTCAAATTTTTAATAATTTATTCATTTTCAAAAAATTATTTATACTTTAAAATTAGTTCTTAATTCTATTTAAATACTAATTTATAAATTTTTTTAACTAAATAATAAATTTTATTTATTAATTTAATATTAATATAAAGTCAAATAATTTACATTCATTTTAAAAATGCTTAGGTCTAAACAATAAACCGAAACTATCAAATCAATGCAAATAGATTAATCTAATATTTATTCGATATTTTATAAATCAATTTTAATTTTTAATATAATAAATTAATATATATTTATTTAGTTAATATTAAAAAAACCGACAAAATTGCACCCGTCCTTACTAGAGACCATCTCGTCCCCGATTCTTCTCATATAAAAATCAAACTAATGGGTAATTAACTTTAGATAACGGAGTACAAAGTTAAAATATGAATTACAATTAATCTACCAAAAATTATTCATTATTATTAAAATATATAATAATATAATATTTAAATTAATAGAATATAAGATTAGTAAATTATCACATCATTAAAAATCCTAACCATTTTTCATTTTTTCATTTCTCTCTTAAGATCTCAAGTTTTATTTATTTATTTTTATTAATCATTTTAAATTAATAAATAAATATTTGTATTGTTTCACTTAAATCTAACTTTAGGATTTTTTTTCTCATCTAAATATTCATATATGATGATATATATCATGTTTATATTTATAAAATTTATATTTTTTTTATTAATTTACATCTTTATTTAGATTTATAATGTCAAAGAACATTAAATATATCAGTTAGAGTGATCAAACAATCAATTAAGAACCTTCCAATAGAACAAAAGATAAAAACTCAAAGTTTTTTATATGCGTATTATAAATTTTTAGTTTTGGTTTAATAATTTTAATTATTAATGTATTTAAATTGATTATTTTTTTATCTAGATTGTAATTTTTGATCTTTAATAAAATTATATTTTCTTAAAAAAGAAAGCACAATTACGTATTAACTTTTAAAAAAACACAAATATCCCTTTAATTGGAAGCAAGTTTCTTTTTGTTAAACTAATTTAATTTATTACTAACATACTTATGGCAATAAATAAGTAAAATTATAAAAGCTATCGCTATTATCTTATTTTAATTATATCTTTATTTAAAAGTAAATTAATTAATTATTAAAAATATTATCTGATTTAATAATGGATATTATTTATAACAATTAATAAAGATGTATAGATTTAAATAAATAATCTTAATAATCTATAAGCGTATAAAGCCAGTTTAAGATTGAGGTGGACGTATTTATTATTATAAAAAAAAGTTTTATTGCCAGCTGCTTAAGATTGTTTGACCAGAATTAATAATGCAAGTAGACCACGTTTGTATCCTTGTTAAGATCTCATTATTCAAGTCTTTGAAGGTCACAAGAAAGAAACATAAGAAGGTACTGAACTTTACGAAATTATTAATTCTAGAGAAAATCATTTTCAATTGTCTAATTGATACGTCCAGTACATCTTTTAACATTCATATTATCATTAGTTTAATAATTTTTTATTAATGCTAATCATATTTTCACGTGGGCCGGTTCAGAAACCACCGAAATTTTTTAAAATGCTCAAAATGGGCTTTAATCATTTTGAAGCTATCATATGGTTTACAACCAATCACAGTCTACAAATTATTATATAGATCTCGTACTAACAAATAAAAAAAATGGTGAAATAATTAATAATTAATAATTTTCAAATGATTAAATTTACAACATGGCAAATATATATATATATATTCTATACCATTCCAAATTGGTTTATTTTATTCAGGACATAAATTAAAAGATGTATTTTCTTTTTAAATTCCAAAAGTACCCTCCTTTTCAACAAGGGGGTCCTGTTTTCTAATAAACTAATATGAAGTAAACCTGGGGTATACATGCCCTTAACTACAACACGTACGTGCAATCCAGCTTAAACATCGAATAACGGAAATACCGAATGAAGCAACGATTTGATTCATCAGTTTTTTTTTTTCTTCTTCTTTTAAATATAAATTTTTGATTCATCCGTTAATCACATGTTCAGTCGGTAACCAGCTCAACCCGGTCACATGGAAAGGCAAGTGGGACCTACATACTTCTTAAAATGAGAAGAAAAAAAAAGCCTTTGAATTCAATTTTTTTTTTCATGATTTAATCATTTATTATCAATCATTTTGAATGCTTCAATTATTTATTGTTAATTTTTTAAGATATTTTTTGATAGTTAAATTAAAATAAATCTTAGTAACACAGATTATGTAATTGAAGATAAAAATATATTAAAAAGTTTAAAAACTTAAAAATAAAATAAATTAAAATTTATTTAAAATGACTAAATTACTTATAAATATAAAAGTAAGTAATTAAAGTATAATAATTTAAAATAATTTTAATTTATGAAATTAAAACAACTTCAAATAAATTTATTTTAAAATAAATTACCTACAAATTTTATTAAAAATAGAAAAAAAAATTTATATATAAACTAAAAATTAATAAATTTTAGATGAAATACCGGTAGGAATTGAATTTCAGTCAAATCCTCAACGTGACTCTATCATTGTAATTATATTTATTTTAAAATTTAGTATTTTAAATAATATTTATACTTCTATAAATAAAGAAGTCTTTAGGTATATAAAGAATCTAAACCCATGTAATCCAATAAAAATATTTATATTAAACTTATATTTTATTTCTTTATAAAAATATACATATATAATAATTAAATACCTCATCAAAATAACATGTTTCTTTTCACATTTATATCTATAATAACTGGTAGAGTTCGAACTTGCATCTTTCTTTCGGCTTATATTACACGCATATTTCTTTATATTCAAAGTTAGAAAATTTTAAATTAGACAATTCTTTTTTATTCCTTTTCTTTTCACATCTAAGTAACTCCCTTATTTGACGGTTGACCAGATACAGTAGGACAATTATACTGACCTGTAACACACGTGCGGATGATCGTATTACACGTGTGATTTTATATTTAAACAATAATAATTTTTATTACAATTTTATCAATACAAATATTTATATTATAATTTTATTTATTTATTTTAAGCAATTTATCGTATAATTATTTTATAATCTTATATACAATCAATAATTAAAAAGTCATATAACAAATTGATATATATTACTATTTTAATTTCTTATTTCTAAGAACATTATTATTTTTATTTTCAAAATGTCATCAGATTTTGTTAGTAAAAACATCATTTTCAATATATTTATTTTGAAGGTTTTCTTCGATATTAACTTTTATATTTAATTTCGTTTATTATTCAAACTGATTTATAATAATTAAATGAATCCTTTTTATTATTTATTTATTTTAAAGAGGATTTTATCTTTTATTTTGTTTTCTATGTGTTATGTATTAAAATTTTATTTTAGATTACTAATATATATAAAATTAAAGAGAGTTGATATTTTTATAACAATAAAGATTAATATTATAGTAAATTTTTTATTTTTTTTGCAATTTATTGTCTAACAATAAAAAAATAACTATATCAATAAGGCTATCTAAATTAAATATATGAGTATTCATATATTGATCTAAAATATATTGCAATAAAAAATAACATGTGTATGGATAATATCATGAATGGTGCGCCACGTAGGTTCCACATGAGTGTCTTATTGAACAAATCCAACATGCGCGTGCTATACGCCCCTAGTGTTTTGAATGATCATAGACTTTGACTTATTATTTCGAGAGAGAGAGAGAGAGACTAAGCATGTTGTTAAGTCTAATCAGAAGAGAGGTATCAAATTTATGGGGCCCTAGTTGTAATTTAAAAAAAAAAAAAAAACTCCTAGAATACTCAAGAGGAAACATATATACACTTATCTTCTCATATTTATTTGTATATTATTTATTTATTTTATTTATCTAAAAATATATATACTCTCGAAATATAAATGAGATTATCGCTACTACTATTATTCCAAATCAGGGGACAATTTACTCGCTCGAATAAAAAGCAAATGAAATTAAAATAATAAAGAATTATGATATTTGAAATGATCATATTTCAAGGTGTTTATAAACTATTTTTAGAAATGTCGTATACAAATTAGGAATGAGAAAATAAAAATACTAATTTTATCAAAATGTATTTGTTCTTTTTTTTTTTCTTAAATAAATTGAAAAAAATAATATGCATTTGTATTTTAAAATTTATTTATTTTTATAAAATACAAGTAAAGGTATATAGTCTATAAGTAAAAAATTAAATATAATTAATAAATAATTAAACTTGGTTTTATATCGAATAATAAATAATTTATATAAGTAATATAATGTGTAAATTTATTCATCAATAACTTATTTTCATAATCTTTTAAATTTTAATAAGAATAATTTTGTTGAATTTTAAAATATAAAAATAAAATAAAATAATAAAATAATTTTGATAATAAAATAAAATAAAAAATAGGATTGAAATCCAGAATGAATTTAGATAGATCTACAAGTAAAATGAGAATAAAAATTTAAAAACAATCTCATTCTCATTATTTATTTAATTTAAGAAGAAAACAATTTCATTCTCGTTATCATTATTAAATTTAAAAATTTAGATAGATCTACAAGTAAAATGAGAATAAATTTCTTCATTAATTCTAATTCTTACTCGGTAAACATGGCCTTAAAGTAGAGCTATATTCCACGAGTTACAACCCAGACTTGACTTGACGTGGTGTCTTTATATATATATATTCAATATTTCATTGATATTATCATTATATTCAATGAAAATCTTAAAAAAAAAAAAACAACGAAGGCTTAATTTGCATGTGACGTTTAGGATTCTTCCTCCGGAGCAAAATATACTTTTTTGCAAATTAAAAAAAAATGCCAAAAGCTTGTGATGCTTTAAAGTTTTGGGGTTGGAGAGATAAAGAGATAGCTTCAAGAAGCAATAGAGAAGATGAATACGGAAGAGAAAGACCAACGATGACGATATAGATCATTTCTTTCGTCTCTCTTCGGAAATTTTAGAGCTAGTTCTTCTTTAATTAATGATAAAGATCATTATTCTCGAAATTAAGATATTGTATTATATCATGTAAATTACATACAATATTTAGTAAATATATAACTGAATCGGATGAGTTAACTTCTTTTCACGAATTAGGTTTTACAAATAACCTCCAAACACATAATGGATGTATGTATCGGTAAGATAGGGCAGATAACCCCTCATTTTTCGTTAAATAAATTCTTATTTATAATATTTATGAAATTATTTATAAATTTATGCATAAAATAAAATAATATCCTAATAAAATTTTAAATTTTAAGTTTTTAATGATCAATATATCAAGAAAACTCGATAATTTGAAAATATTTTTAGTTTTATATATTTTTTTAATTAAAAAAAATAACTAATGTTATTTTTGGGTGTAATTTTATGCATATGTTTATCCACTAAGAAAAAAAATATATCTTTTTATAACGTAAATAAACATGTATTTTTTTTTATAAAAAGTAAAATCAAGTTGCACAAAGGTTGTTTTTTTTTATGTAAATATGATAACTTTTCTTGAATCTAAATTTTAAATTCATCATTGTCCAAGTATTTGGAAGAAAATTGATTTATTTTTTGTTGAAATTGTTATATATCTTTTCCCTTTTCTAGTGGTTAACGGGTGGAAGAAAGTTATTTTAAAACTCATTTAAATAAATGAGTTATTTAAAAATTAGAAGATAAATATATTTGTTTCGAACTTAATACAATATGGAGAAAAAATATATATTTTAGCCACATGATTTTAATAAATTTTTATTTTATATTATTTTTTATGTTAAATGATTAAATTATGATTGAAATTTTATCATTTACCAACGACAAAAAGACAATTAATATAAAAATTTTCATAAAATATTTATTTTATTATTTGTTGATTAACATAATTTTTATTTTAATATTTATTTACAAAAAAATATTATTTGATAATTTTTTGTTACAATATTATTATTGATTTTTTAAAATAATTTCATATTAAACCTTAATTTTGCATATTTTAATGTCTTTTTATTTTATTACATTTGAATCAATACAAAAGAAAATATATATAATATAAAAGTCAATAAAAGAATATAATTTATCATTAGTTTATTCATTTTCTCAAAATTAGGAAACAAAAAATATATTTTATAATATGAGAAATTAAACAACATCAACTTTCAAATTCAAGAAACTTTCTATAATATAAATACAAAATTAAAAATATGACTAAATAATTTTAAGCATATTTAGCGATAAGAAGTGCATTGTAAGCATAGGTGTCAATGTAAATGTGTGTTAAACCTTTAGATTTCTAGGTTATCCATTAAGTTAAAATTTACTTGAGAATGAATTAGTAATTTAAATAACCACGGGTAGTAGAATATACGATACATCTTAGAGTTTTAGATAAATATATTAATTTAGAATGTAACTGTTTTTATTCAGAATTAACTTTTAATTATATTATGGTTGAAAATATATTGGTTTTTTTTACTAATATAAATAAATATATTTACTATAAAAAATTTTGTCACAATTATTTTTAATATTGTTATAATAGAAATCTATAAAATGTTCATTTTATTATTATTATTAATTACATCTATTATTGTATAAAGTTGTATTTAATAAATTATTATTGTAGTAACAATAATTGAAATTACAATAATATCATAACCCAATTTAAGTTATTTATAATATAAAAAATATATATAAATTTCTGGAAAAGAAAATATGAATGCAAACAAACAGAACACGAAGAGGCACAAGAAACACATGAAAATCAACCCTAATTAAAGGCAAGTCTAAGTTGAAGGTGCTGTCAATTCTCTATATGTCCTGCACGAATTATCCGGGAGGTAAAGATGCACACAAAAATGATAATAAAAAACAGGTATCCATATTTTTTAACATAAGGTGGGCCTCTGTGCAGTGAGGACGATTGCATTTTTCATTCTATTTATCAAAAATATATTCCTCAATTTAACGAGTATATGAATTTATTTATATTTTTTATTTTTTAATTTAATTACATTGTAACTGAAACGAAACCTAAATAATGTATTATATATGTTATATTTTATATTTAACATGTTTTTTGTTATTTTTTATTATATATATATATTGTGTTATTTTTTTCACCTAAATATGTTTATTTATATTTCGATTTTGTGTTTTGTTAGTTGATTTTATTTTCTTAAGTAATCTTGAACTAGAGATCAAGATGATGTATGTCATTCTTTTTATAAAATTTAAAATTTATCCTTATTATTCTAAACTAGTTTACATGTTAATCTAAATTTATTTAGTTTAAAAGGTTTTTGTTATTATATATATTATTTTCCTATATATATATATATTATTTATTTATTCAAAATTTTATCTTATACTCTTCGTAAAATAATAATCATATGACTTTTTTTATAATTTTCTTTCATAATAAAAAATTAAAATATTACTTAAATTTCGTTTTTTTCTGTGAGTCCCTATTATTTTCTGTTGAGATTCACGAAATATCTTTACTAGAATTTTAATTAAGAATGTGGAACATATTTTAAATCAAGCATGAAAAACAAAAAGGTAGTTCCCATCCCGTCTCTCTTCGTGTATAACCCCAAAAATTATAAAACGCTACGAGTCATGCTTCACGTGAATTTCACATGAAATTGAACATTGTATCAGAATATGTTAGAGCCGGTGGTTACAAGTTACCAAAACGGGGCCCATCGTCTATGATGGGGTTGTCGCATAATGCAAACAAAAACCAATATTCTATCTATTTCACAACCTTCCATTCTGGCGACTGACACTCTCTAATGAAATTGATCAAGTTCATCGATGGAGAGTAAATAATTATTTATTCTACGTTTTATATTTAAATTGTTTGAGATAATTTGTTAAAAAAATACATATATGGTTTTTAACTTAATTAAATTTTAAGTATTATGAATTGGTCGTGTGTAGGTTTGATTTTAAATATAAAAGGATGTCATAAATTTTCAACTAAATTAATTTAGTAAGTTGGTATGTTAATATTTGATGATAATACTCACATCTTTTTCTTTTTAAATTAAGTATGTTTTTAACTAACTTATAAATAATAGGTAGTGGTATTCTTTTAAACATTAACAACTATAATTGTGACCATGGCCGTAGCTTCATGATCTATGCGAGAGTATAATATCTATCAAAAAAATTACTATATATGACTTTAGTATTAAATAAATATTTTATTTACTAAGTTATATTTAATTTTTGTAGCTATATTTTGATAAATCATTGTATATATCAACAATATTTAATAACTATGTAGATAAAAATAATACAAATGAACTGTGAGTAAAATAATTAGACATAGATATTTTATTCACCCATATGATAAATACTAATTAAGTATACACATAGAATTATAATAATTTATATTATATAAAAATATTTTTTAAGTTAATATATTATAATATTAAAATATTTTATATATTTAATTTTAATTTATAATAATGATATGTCAGTATCAAATATTATAAAAATAAACAACGATTATAAACTTAAAACTAAGGTTTTTCATTCATATCTTCAAAAAATTTCATATTTTATTTAACTCTAAATTTTTATTTTTTCTAATATTATATTATTTCACATTTTATTTTAATAATTTTTATTTTATTTAATTTTTTAAAATATTTTATCACTATTGCAAAACCGACTATCTCATAAGGTTTCTTCTCTCCTTCCCTCTTAGTAGGGATGGGTTTATCTGTAGTTCTATTTAATGAATCCTTGGCAGACTTCAACGTTCTCTTCTCATTGACGAACTTTTCAACCTTCTTATATACTCTATCTAGGGGTTATGGAGTGGTTTTGGTCAACTTAATGAATATGCATGTGTCATGTTTTATTCCCTTACAAAAAGCCTCAATAGCAATAGATTCTCGACATTGTGAAATTTTTATTCACCTTGTCTTAAACCTCCTTATGTAGGTTTCTATGATCTCACTATTCTTCTAGACAATCGAAAATAAATGGAGTGATTCCTTTCTATTCAACTTGTTTCATGCATAATTGGTGATAAATACTTTTATCAAAGTATCAAAACTTTTTATACTCTTAGGAGGTAATTCGATAAATCACTATTGTGTAATCTCTTGGAAAGCGGTAGCGAATAACTTACAGTACATGACTTTCTTCTTGTTTTTTGAGATACTACAACCATAGCTATTTTGAAGTGAATGACGTGTACCCCTAGGTATTTTTTCCCATCGTAAGTAGGACATTTTCAGGATATGGTATCATTAGCTCCATATCATCAAAAAATGGCAATGTCGACAACTAGTCAACAACTTTGATATCACTCTAGGGCTATAGTTTTTCTTGAACTTTAAGTCGATCCTTTCCCTTCTCTTCCAATTCATTAAATTTATCATCATGGTTACTATTGGGAGGTTCAAGTTGTACTTGATGTCCTCCATATGTAGAATTCCCCAAACTTACAAGTCATGGTAATTATTAGGATGTATTTTGTATAGGATATTGGTGAGTCATATATATAAGTTCTAGAGTTGGATTAGGAATTGGAGTTATGGGTGTATGTTGTTCATCATTTGTATTGGGTTGATATTGATAGAGATCTTGTGAAGTTGTCGATCTTGTTGGCCGATTTGATCTTACAGGATGATACCAAAATGAACTTTTTGCCTCATCTGAATAATCATCATATATCAACCTTAATCTGAGTTTCTTATTATCATTATGAGATCTAATAAAAGCTTGGTATAATTCTGCTACTTATTTTTAAAGTCTCTCTAATTTAGTATTTTTTTTCATGAGATGTGCTTTTAAAGCTGTAACTAGCAGACCTAGTTTTACATGGAATTGTCATGATCATTCTAATTGTGCCATCACAGGCTATTGGTCATGTAGGATCATACTTTAGGCCCCGATGTGATGTAATAACTAGTGACATGTGAGGTAAATGATCATTGAGATCAAATTTAGGGATTAGATGGGCAGGAATGTCCTTTAATTCATGATGGGAACGAGGGCTTGTCATAGTGACATGAGTGAATTTCTCTACGACACTAGTTGTTTCTCCCAGGATGAAAATTGTAAGGTCTTAAATGCTAACTATGAACTAAAAAGATTTAAAACTACATGATGAGCACCAATTGTTTGGAAAATTACTTGTTTATTAGCGATTTTAAAACAATGTTAGTGAGAAGTTAATACTCAGACTCTTTATTCATTTAATCAATAAGTTATATATGAGCACATAGAAGATAGATATTAATGTTACATTAATAAGAACTATATTCGAGGTGTTAGAGTTGACTTAATATGATAATTTTACAATTAAAATTAAATGCATAGTACATCCATTGTACTGATGTAGAGTAGAAACTAAGGCTACCTCAGGTCGTTTGATCTTGATGTTTATACTTGACTACGTGTTGCTTGTTTAAATGTGAGATTCTATTTGTATAGGTCGTTAGATGTGGGGTACATTTGAGGTCTTATAATTGGAATGATCTATTACTTAAACATGTCAGGTCATCATACACGAGCCGCTTGAATGATGTCTTCTATTCAACCAAAATATTTGAATTAATCAAACCATCAATTGACTAATAAGTTGGTTTGGTCAATCAATTTTCTATATAAAAAATAATAAGTTTTTTTACTAATTACGAGTACTAAACAAAAATATTATGAATACTTGTATTCATATAAAGCTTTTTGATTAAATAACAAGTCTTATTTATAGTAAATATTCATTTATCAATAATTACAATTCATCATTTTAAGATATATGCAATTACTCATGTTTCATACGCCATGCCATATGAGAACATAAATATAAGTTATACATTGTTTGGCATTCTACATATAACGGTACGCAATCCTAAAAACCTAGTGCACCTCACTTGTAATTTAGTGTTTTAAAAATCGTCAATATACTTTTGATTTTTATTCATGATAAAATGGACTATAACCAATTGCATCCATCCCTAACTACGCATAAAGCTATATAACGAATGAAGAACTTAAAAAGAAATTAAAATCAATAAGTGGAGCCTTGGGGCGATGCTAGAAGAGTTTGGGATGGGTTAAGACTTTCCTTAACTTGATAAACTTTTTTATACGTATATAATTTTTAACACCTTTTAAGATAAAATAAAATAGTTGATTTTCTTGTTACAATAAAATTGATATTATTATATATAAGTAAATAAAAATAAAATAACTAATATAATATTTTATATTTTATAAAACATATTATATTTATATATCATATAAAATATAACTTTATTCACCACAAGTAATTTATAATACAAAGTTTTATTGGCCATAATTTCCATATAAAAAAAATCCTACCTTCGGACTAACTTAATCTTCTTGATAAATTTGTCACGGAGTGAAGCTATTTAAGTTGTGTTTTACTATAACATATCTTTTACATCGATAGTGAGAAAATTTTTTTGAAATAAAAATTTATATTAATTCATTAAAATTGTAGTATGCTAGTGAATTAAATTGCAATAATAAAAAATAAAAATTGATAAACATAGTAACATATAAACATTATTTTTTATCATTACGATGATAATGATGACAATAATGATATATTTTATAATCTTATATTTGTTTGAGTAGATTGCTTTCAATAATTCTTGTATACATTCAATAAATCTACTTAAACTAAGAATTGACAAAAATATATGGAAAAAAATATTCTAGAAGTTATTTTGTTTATGTCATTTGTATAATTTGATCACATAACTTTTTTACAACGAGCACAAAAATCACTCGATTATTAAAATGATACATTACTCACATTATTTTAAAATTATATGATCAAAGTTTCTTAATATTAAAAATTAAGTGATTTATGTGTGTCTTGTACAAGTCATGTCATCAAAATATCCTAATAACATAAATAAAAATGTCTTCAAGAATTTATCACCCAAAATATATCACATAATTTTATTAAACTTAATAAAAAATAAAATAAACTTATGTAAGAGAGCAAACTAGAACAGAAGTCTTGGTAGAGAATATTCACCATTTTTGGAGTATATGATAAGATAGTATTCTAAATTAATAAAATTTAAGATTAGTATAATTTTTTTAAAAATAAATACTCAATAAGAGATAGAAGACTAAAAATTGATAAGAATTATACTCTAAAAATAATGAATAACTACTACTATATTAATTAGATATATAAATTAAAATGAAATATTAATGAGATTCATAATACAATTAATTAATTTTTAAAATATATCTTATATTTTTTCACATAATTTTTAATTAAATAATATAATAATAAGACAATAATAATTAAAATATATTATTTGTCTCTAATAGGTTTGAATAAGACAAATAAAAATATAAAATATTATATATGATTATTTATAATATAAATTTAATAAAAAATAATACAATATATATATTTAAAATTAAATATATTAAAATATAAAATAAAATAATATTTAATTAAATAAAATAATATTATATTACAATTTTTTTAAAGAAATTAAATAAAAATTAAAATGAAATGAACTAATCGAAAGAAAGTCAAAAATCTGCCTGAAAAAGCGGATTTAAATGCACGTGAGGATCACATGGTAGGAGTGAGCCTCGTACGGGTAGAGGGAGGGATGATGAGGAAGACGGAGGTTGTCGGGTAGTGCGGACAGGGAGGGACAGAGCGAAATGACTAAATTGGACAAATTTATGTGTCGTGGATTATCGTGCATTCCATAGGGAACACGTGAGACAGCTAAACACGAAGTCGTGGGGACACCGTTAATCATCACCCGACATCTTGCTCCACCCTTTCATTATTTATAAATTAGTAATGCAATATATACCAATTAGTTTTTTTTTAAAGTAATCGTGAAAATATTAACTAGAACTATTTTTTTATAGTTTGTTAAATTATATTAAAAAACACTTTCATTTTTAAAATTATAATCTCTTCGTTCCTACAAATAAACAATAATTAATTTAAAAATATATTTTAATTAAAAATTTTATTGTTAAAATATTTAAAATTTTATTTAATAATTTAATGTTTTGACATTTTTAATAATAAAGATATTGTTATAGTATTAATAAAAGTTGATGTGTAAATAAAAATATTTAATTTTATTTAAAAATATTAATAAAATATAAATTATATTTATATTTTATATTATATTACGTATTAATATTATTTAAAAATAAGATATTTTTTAACATTAAAAATAATTTTATCACATAATATCATATAAAGAATATGGATGTAAAAATTAGTGAAAAAAATTATGATATTAACATTTTTTAAGATATTATAGTTTTTTGAGTGTTTTATTTTTATTGTTTTAATTTTACAATTTTTTCAAAAATGTATATTTTAGTTAGTTTCAAAAACTGTTATGAGAAGTTCTACATTTATGAACTTTAATATTAAAATTTATATTTTTAAAAAAATTATATAAACAAAGTGATTTAGTTAAAAATTATATGATTAATACTCTTATTTATTTAAAATTATAAGATTATTAATGTATTTTTTTATATTTTAAAACATATTATTTATTATTTTTGTAATATATTATTTATTAATTATATTTTTTCCAAAATATATATTATTTTAAAAAATATATATATATTAATTTAAAATATTACATTATCATCTAATCCAATAATCAGTAAATAATTTTATTATATTCCAATTATCAACCCTCCAAATCATTACCTAAAATATAAATCAAACTATCATCATCATCATCATTATCATCACCACTCTCTCAATAATATTCTTGTTGTTATTTTTAAAAAAAATTTATAGTCAAATAGACTGGTTCATTGAGCCAAACAAAGCTATCATAGCTTTCTTAAATCTGTACCCTGTTTTCCGGAAGAAAAATAACGTTTAGTCAAATTGTTATAATTGACCTATCATTATAATAAATGTTATCTAGCTATTAATTATTAGTTTAAAAAATCTATCATTCTTTTTTTTTCTTTGAAAAAATACGAAGGGTTATAATTTGTATAGTAATTTAATGATTCAAATAAATTTAAATTAAATTAAATTAAATTTAAATTTAAATTAGTTTAAAAAAATTTAACTGAATTTGAAACAATATATTAATTCAAAAAAGTTATAACATTTTACAACATACATTTTAAGTTAAAAAATTAAAATTAAAAAACTTGTTTTCTCATATCGTATTGTAATTTTTATAATAAATATATTTTCTTTTAAAATAAAACAAAAAAATATTATTTCAAAATTCAAATAAGTTCGAAATAAATAATTTATTTTATTATATTTAAATTAGTAAATTCAATCACAAATAAAATTTTAAAAAGTAAAAATATAAAATAAAAGTAACAAACATATTATGGTTTGAACATAGGGTATATTAAGAACGGGTTAATTAATGTACACTTATAACAAAAATATTTTATTATACATAATAAATATGTATTGTCTTTTCCATCAATTAATTAATTTATTGTTTTAATTTTTGGTTATTAACTTACAAACATGATTTAATTTCAATCAAAAAAATAATACGAAGATAGATAAAGATTACATAACTAATGTAATGAACAACATATTATAGGAAGATAAAATAACCATTTGTGTTCTTCTAAATTCAAAAAGTAAAAGACAATATAAAAAAGATCATTAATATATGTATACTTTAAGACTTTTTCTTTAACTTCTCATAATATTCCCTAAAATAAGTGCAAGTATTGTGGTTAAATTTATCAAAATAGATTTGAGAATAGAAGATATATTTTTAACGTCATTATAGTAACTATGTTATAAGGAACATATGACATTTATGTCAAATGTTTATTAACTAGTTATTGTAACATAACATACATGTATGAAGAGTTATATTATCTCTATAGACTTTGTTATATGTGTAAGTTATTCATTTAGTATCAATTTATTATTTGTTCAAAATATTAGTTATTGTAATATATTTTCCTTCATTCTTAGTATTTCATGTAATATTATTTCACCTTTGTTTGCTCAATTTAATTTAATTTAAATTAAATTAAACCAATTCAAACTAAATTAACTCAAATTGATTAAGCTCGTAAATTATCACCTCGAGCATCTTAAAATTAAAACCTTGTATTTGAAGCAAATTTATGGAAATATGTGTTCGAGGTGTACAATAATTTAAGTGAAACTATATTAATAGTCCTTATGCTATTCATAATTTTATACTTTATTTATCTTAATATTTTTTTTATAATTTAATTAATTTATAATATTTTAATAACTTTTTTTTCAAAATTGAAATCAATTAAACATTAAACCACATAAATAAGGATTAAAAAATTATCTATAATGTTAAAATTGTTGATATTTTAGACATTTCGATATTAATATTGATATATCATTTGACAAAAATGTCAATAAAATATTACTACATTGTTGATAAATTATTGTGGTATTATAGATATTGTTATGAAATTATCGACAAAATATTGACAATAGAAAAATATTATTTCTTACTAAAAAATTATTTTATATTTTTTAATTTTTAAATAATTTCTTTAAATTTATCTATTTATATTTTACATATTCAATTAAAACCATTATTTTTTGAATTTGTGACAATATTTTATACTTTTTATATATTATTTTTATTTTTTACTTTGTTATCACGTTTACTTTGCTATTATTACTTAAAGTTTTTATTTTTTATAATTCAAATTATATTATGTATAATCGAGGTTTATCAATTTATAATATTATTATAATTGCAAGTAATTGTACATATTGATTAATAAATATATTAGTATAATATTTATATGTAGTATGAGACTTATATTTTTTTAAGATAAGATGACTAGTGATGCTTATATATTGTAATTTGTTTTATATAATATCAAGGCTTTAGTTGATTAATAGTTCAAGAAAAAACTAATAAGCCAAAAATACATGAGCCTTGATAAAAGAAATATAAGTAATCTAAATAGATTACAATATATTATTCTATACACATTTTTAGATATATTATTCTATAAAAAGAGTGACTCGCGTCAATTAAGAAATATATTAGTATTATATTTATAAATAGTATGATAGGATAATATGTTAGGATTTAATATCTCATATTATTTATGCATTATTTAAATTTTTATTATCTATATATTTTGTAATTTTTTGATTAATTAATAAATTTATTGATGAAAATAAACCCACAAGTATTTATAAATATATGCTTTGAGTAATAAATAATTTAAAATATAATAATTGTTTATTTGGTTGTTTTACTATTTTTTATAATATATATAATTTTGATAAAAAATTTATAGTTTTTCTAAAAAAAAATTAAAATTTTTATTGATAATAATAATATCTTTATTAGTTATATAAAATTAAAACTTTGGTATTTTTATTGATATTAACATTTTAAACTTTATTTGTAAGTCAAAATTGTTTCGACATAAATTATGGGTTAAGTTTATTTTCATTTAAAAATTAAAATTATTAAAAATATCAAAATATTTAATTTGATTTAATTGAATACTCCACCTTATTAGCATCTGTCAATTTTGATTGATAATGTTCTCTTTGAATAAAATTTTAATATTAAGAGTAAATTTATTAAAATTAAATAATAAAGAGAATAAAACATAAAAAGAAAAATTAAAACATAATTAAGATTAATATAAAAGTAATGATATTATGGTAGATTTATTATATAAGAATAATTTATTAATAATAATATTAAAATATATTTAATATTTGTTTGAAGAGAATTTTATTTATTAGTGATTTTAGTGATTTTTAGAAAGAAGTAAAAAATATAAATAAATGAACAGATTATGTATTCTTTTCATTAAAGAGATATAAATAACACCTAATAAACATGTATTAAAGTTACATAAGTCGGAGTTCTCAAGAAATAGTTATATACATAATATTTGAGTCCTTACAATAAGATGTAACACAGATAGTTAGTACGTTATATCAAACTGTTTAGTTTGAACAGGTCTTAACTTTCATGTGTTAGCCATCAATTCTTTATTTTTAGATTTATAAAATCGTTATATATAAAGATTATTCTTAATATGAGCAAGTATCTTACATTACTGGATTGAATACATGTTATATAAATACTATCAAATAATATCAAATATAAAATAAATATTTCATTACATTATTATCTATTATAATAATTTCATTAACCGTGATATATAGATTCATTAGTATAATTAGCTTCTTTTACCTGGACAAGGCTAGTCTTACCTAAGGCTGGCTTTGAAAGTAAAAGTTAAATAGTCGTATGTCATATCCAATATTTCATAAAATATTATAAATAACTTTAAGTATAATTTATTTAATATAATTATATAATTAAATTAAATTATATCATAATATTTAAAATTTATTATAAAATAACATACTGTAACTTCTAATATTTAATAAAATTCTATCCAAAAAATTAAAAAAAAACTTCTTTTACATGAAAAGGCTAGTCTTACGAAAGGATAGTTTTTAAGTAAAAGTTAAATAGGCATACGTATATATAAATTTATATTATTATATAATATAAAAATATTATTAACATAATTTCATTTCTAAATTTATTTTGATACAATTTTATAAAATTACCAAACTATTCAATAAAATAATGTGATATCATTATAGTATTCAAACTTTTATTAATATAATATTATATATATTAAATTATTATATAAATAAAATAAAATATTAATTATTTATTAAATATAAAATTTATAATGTAGATAATATCTTGTACAACTTATTAATATATCCATAGTATATAAATTTATGTGAATAATAAATTCTATTAAAAAGCATTTTTAGGCCATAATATAAAATCTAAGCAAAAGTTTACCTTAGAATCTAACCATATGATCCTTTTGTGATATATTGTGTTTTATATTATTCAGGTAGCAGTACATGACCTTAAATATTTGAGGTATCTCGTTCATATGGTGAAAACATTATTATTATATAGTATCCCGTAAATAGTAATCTGATCCTTTGAAGTAATCGATCCAATTCTGATGAATAAAATGTGATGATCAAGACTTTACCTAAGTAGAAACAATTTCGTAGTAGCAACATCCACCCTCGTATGTTTCTATATATACTCCTTAATATCAATAAGAGAGGAGACAATTTCAACATCTCTCTAACATCACTATTGAAACCCTAGCACACTATCAATTCTCTAAACTATTGGTCCCATTATAAGGTCTTAAAATTTTCTAGTCCTTAGTTAGCATTTAAGACCTTACATTTCATATCTAAGGAGAATTAGCCCGTGTCTTATAGAAATTCATTTCTGTCAATATAACTATCCATCACACAACCTCTGATTCAAGGAGAAACAACCTTTAGAACCACCCCATGTATCAAGTTCCTACAGTGATCCTAATGAACATGTACCTCACCATGTAACTATCTCTGACAATACTATAGATTGGGGTGTAACTCCATTCAACCTTTAGTTCATAAGTTAGGAAGTTAAAGATTACAAAGACGATTCCGTGTATTGCTTGTTTAGTAAACTCCTTGTTACCAATTAAGAAGGCATCACTGTTAAGGGCCAAAACCCACATTAGGAGAACCCACACCCACAAATCAATCACATAAGGTACCTTTTCCAAGTGAGGTACCTCTTATTAATGAGACACCTCTTATCAATAAGATACCTCTTATCATTGAGGCACATTTTATCAACAAAATAACTTCTTCTATTAACAAGGCATCTCGTTGGATGATTCACTCCTATCATCATTCACTCCTGTCATCATGACTAGTCATCACATCCACCCCGAATCAAGAGAGAGCCTTATTCACCTCATCCTTGAATTCGATCTTAATGATCATATACCTTATGTCTCACATACAACCACATAACAATGATCATGTATTCATCCTAACACTTCAGAATTAAGGAACTACCCATAAAGCATTTCACCCCATCTTATTCTAGAATCTAACCTAAATATATATCACATATCCTTACATTAAGTAGACCCCATTTCAACAAAATAGAATTAAAGCTCATCTGGTTCAATCCTTTCCCATCCAATTATAATTGGACTTATAATAGACCATCCATTCAAGTATTAAAAAGGTGTGAGTTCTTCTATTGATTGGGTCACGGGATAGAGCAAGTCTTAAAGAATGAGTATTCAAACTAAACAAAAGAAACCTTAAAGTTGTTCTCATCGTTTTAGTGAGGTTCTGATATAAATTTTTCAAAATAAGAAGATAAGAACCTTTATGGAGTGTGATTCCATAAGTCAGGTTATGAATGATATTTGTGTTGTGAATGATATTTATGGAATATATGAGAGAAAACTGTGATAATTGAATCCAGTAACTAGAAACCTCACTTATAACACCGTTGATCTTTATAAATTCATTTATAGTCTTGCAAGATATGAATGGTCAACTTATGATCGATGGTAGGTAGAAGAGTAGCCTATTGAAAAAAACAATTGCAATTTGGAAACGAAATGGATGGAAAAGGGTTATGGGATAAGAGAAATAGACTGGGCTGGTTTGATTACAATTGTTATAAACTGGGCCTAGTCTCGACTGAGCCTCGCATGAACTGATGGGGAATGGACTGGGCTGGATCGATTAGAACTGTCACACATTGAAGAGAAATAAACTTGGTCGATTATCTAGAGCTATCACAAACTAGGTTTGGCTTGACTTGACCTCCTATAAACTAGTGAAAAATAGAAAGAACTGGTATGGAAAGAACTACCACGATTTGAAAAAGAAAGGACTACCTTTTGATCAAAGGGAGTTGGCACAGATTGATTTCAAGTGGAAAGATGTGTACTAAGTCGCAGGATGAACCAAGGAAAATATAAGTCATTGGATGAACTACAAAAAAACAATCTACAAGTTAAAAGTTGACACTTATATGCATAGTGAGTTGATATTTGAATCTATGTGGGTTGGGCCAACCGTGGTCTATTATGGTAAAATAATAAGCTAAGTTTTCTCTATGCACACCGTGTGTCGAGAGATGATTTTGGCCTAAACATAATAAGCAACAGGTTGAATGAGAAGCCATGTGATTTTTGGATTGATTTCTATCACCATCTAGCACAAGAGTTCTTATTAGACTAAAAAATTTTGATCTCAAAGATGAGCTTCAATCTGACTTCCACCACTTCTTTACAAGTAGAAGGAAATGGCTGGTGGTAAGATTTGAGGAGCAATGTCTACATAATAAACAATCAATGATTGCGGCAAGCTTTTTATATGTTAAAGTGGTAGTAATGCTATTCTTAAGTCTCAAGAGACATCTACAAACACATAGGAGAAGATGATCTTGTGGTGTTATTTTCCTTTTTCGTATTTTCTCACCACACAATATAGAAAAAAATAATCAAAGAGAAGGTCGATGATAGCAATTATTGGAGTGAAAAAGATGAGTCTTTGGCTGATATGCTTCTTATATAATAACTATATCTTAGAGGAAGGAAAAGTGGCAAGCTTTCTTTTGGTTATACTATGGTAATCATTTGCAGATTTAATGATGAACTTGGAACATCAAAGCAAATTCAATGATCTGAAGTTTTGAAAGCATATCCTTCATGCATTTTCTTGGGTGTTCCATCGGGTTATTTACAGCTGAAATTCTCCAATTTTTATTTTTGATAATATTAGCTCTTATTGTAGTTTATTGAGCTTGTAGAAGTGACATTTTGAATCTATCTTGAAGGCTTATGGAGATATTCTATTCCATTCCTTGAATTATCTATGTTATTGGATTTGGACAGTATTTGTTATTTGTTACTGATGTCTTAACATCACTTCGAAGAAAACAAATCTATGGATGTCAAGAACAACTTGTTTGTTAAAACTTTGGCCATGTTATCTACCCAGAGTTCACCAATCATTATTTTCTTGGGAAGATAAGTCATTTTGGTGTCTATAGCTACCGTAATTAGAGAATATTGCATAATGAGGTTCAACAATAAAAGATATAATAACACAATATGTTTACATGTTTATCTTTTCTATATATAAGTATGGACTGATCTTGGTGACTATGGTAACATCGACTATGTTGTGTGTTATAGTTCATATGTGATTTAATGGTATGGTGATTAATTGCTCCAAAATACATATTCGAAGTGATGGCTCTTATATTGAAAAATGTTATCATATACGTGACATCCATTGCTACAAAAATAGGCATTAAAGTAGGTTAAAATCCGACTTTAAATTGAGTTACTTAAAATGTAAAGTCGGTTCATTGCGTTAACCGACTTTATAGTTAAAGTCGGTTTACGCGATGAATCGACTTTACACATACATTTTATGAATTTTTTTATTTTTATTCTCATTTTTCGTATTATTCAATATATATAGTATAAAAAACTAAAATATAAATAATAATACAAATAATTAAAATTTTAAATATAATTAATTACTTGATAATTAAATTTATTACAAAAATAAATAATATATATACAATACATATAGTTAACTTAAATTACAAATAAAATAATGTCATCAAAGTGTAATTGGATGCGAGTAAGCTTGGTTGGCTTAGAATCTTGGTTGACTTAGAATCATCAACATTATGACAAGAAAACTAGACAAAAAACAGTTGATCCATATAACAATTCATATTCCCCTACATACATGAGCACGTAAACATACATCAAACAAGCAGTCTAATCTTCAGAGACATACGAATGAAGAAATTAAATCATTATAAATATTACCATAAAAAAGAGATTACCATAGCGACATCCGAGTGATATAACCCTTCGACGAACTCATATTAGCATTTTATTAATCATTTGTCTATAAATATGAAGTTATGTGGAATCTCTGCTAGTATTTTTTAATGCTATAATGAACTCTAAATATGAAATCAAGTGTAACTCCGATTTCTTACTTGGCTTGTGTGAGTTTTGGTGCCCTTAAACATATGGAACACGTTCATGAGCACCAAAATTCATACAAACCAAGAAACAAATCTCAGTTACGTACATCTGATTTCATATTTAGAGCTCATTATAACATTAAAAATACTAGCAGAGATTCCAGATAACTTCATATTTATAAACAAATGATTAATAAAGTGCTAATACGAGTTCATAAGGAAAGTAGGGAAGAGAGATGAGATGTAGTTTGGGCCAAAAATAGGTCCATAAAACAATGTATTCCCCTAAATACATGAGCATATAATCATTCATCAAACAAGTGATTTCAGACACAGGAATAAATAGAGAAATTAAATCATTAAAAAATTTACTGTTATGTTGTCATATGCTATTCAAGATCATCAGAATCTTCTCCTGATGATATAATTTGAACCATGTGTTTTGCCCATTTCTCTCGTAAATCATCAAAAATTTGCTGGTCGTAGTCCGTCTTGTTCTAACCAAAGAACTACATGTATTTAAAATCAAAATAAGAATGTAATTTCATTTATTTACAAAAAATAACACAAATATGTTAAAAACTTTTATGTATATGGGTAAAAGATATTACCACATCATCAAATGGAATTTTGATAATTGTGATGATTTTGCTCATAAACTTCATGACATAATAACCACACATGACTCCATTATTTTGTTGTGGAACTTACAAAAAACAAATGTACATAATTTTCCATTAGCAACAATGGCAAGACGAAGATTGCACAGATCAGATGAAAATTGAGGAGATAAATTATCTACTACTTTCCAATTTGGAGAATCACAAGGATGACGTAGCGCCCCATTATCAAATCTATTATCTAAATGTCAAGTCAACATATTTGATGTATCTTTACTATTGAACAACCTTTGAAAGCGAGAAATCGAAGGAAAGTACCAAAGAACCTTTGTAGGTACGCCTTTCTTATGTGTTGTACTCTCATTTGTACCATACTTCCATCTTGATTCTTTACATGTAGGACAATCATGTAATGTCTCATATTCTTTTCTATAAAGATTGCAATCATTTGGACATGCGTGAATCTTATGATATTTCATGCCAAATCGACTAAGAGATTTCTTCACTTCATACATTGAAGATGGCAATTCAATACCCTCACAAAACATATCGACTACTAGATTTAGTAATTCTGTGAATCCCTTGTCAGAAAAATAATGTTTTGTCTTCACATTATACAAATGAACCAATCCTGACATTTTAGTGTATTTTTCGCATTTTGGATACAACGATTTTTCGGCATCTTCTATAAATTTTTTAAAGGTTTCGAGATCATCCTCGCGTAATTCATCTTCAATACCATGAAACATATTTTCTGTCTATACATTATGATAAGATGTATGTAATCCACTCACATTCTTATTTTTCTTTTTCCCATGAGTATTATCAATATTTTCTCTATGATAATACCAACATTTATAGCTCAAAAGAATATCATTACAGATAAGGTGATACTTAACCTCGTTATATTCATGAAATCGCTCATTTTTACATTTAACACATGGGCATCGAATCATACTAGTTCCAGTATTATTATTTCTACAAGCAAATTTCATGAAACTTTCAACTCTAGAAATATAGTCTTGCTCAATTCTACACTTTGACATTCAAGATTTGTCTATTTTCTATTAATGACATTAATTAAACATATTACTTAATTATGTATCCAATTAATATATTTCAAGTATTATTATATATAAATTTCCTAATTATTAGAATATATATCAAAACATACATAATACAAAACAGTTATCATTTTAATCATTTTACAAAATCATTTTTGTATAAATTAAAAAATAAGCAGCATACCAGCATGAATATATAAAAACCAACCACTTTGGTTGATTCTAATTTCTAAAAATGTTAATATATCATAATTATTAATAATACGTATATAACATTCTATAGAAGTAGGGACTATTATAGTAACATATTTAACATTTTAACACATAAGTAGCATATATAAATAAAAATAATACTACTTAGTTTTTAGTTATTATTTGATTTTTATTAAAAATATATATATATATATATATTATTTAAATTATTGAGTTTATAAATATATATTTATAATTTTTTTAAGAGTCAATAGATAGCATGTATAACTCTTGTACAAATATAATTTCTTAAAAATTAAAAAAAAAACATATTTTTTTTCTCTATTCAATACTTAATAAAATATAATTATTTATATATAAATAAATTTATCTACGCATAGTAAATATATATAATCCATCAAACCTACAACATTTTAGATATTATTTACACATAAAATAAGTTAAACATAATAACAAGCAAGATAAAAAACATACCTACATCAAAAATTTATACAAAAAATAAAACAAACTGAATAATAAGCTGCAAAATTCTACTTAATAAAATATAATTATTTATATATAAATAAATTTACCCACGCACAGTAAATATATATAATCCATCAAACCCACAACATTTTAGATATTATTTTCACATAAAATAAGTTAAACATAATAACAAGCAAAATAAAAAACATACCTAAATCAAAAATTTATACAAAAAAATAAAACAAACTGAATAATAAGGTGAAAAATTCTACTTAATAAAATATAATTATTTATATATAAATAAATTTATCCACGCGCAATAAATATATATAATCCATTAAACCCACAACATTTCAGATATTATTTCCACATAAAATAAGTCAAACATAATAACAAGCAAAATAAAAAACATGCCTAAATCAAAAATTTATACAAAAAATAAAAAAAACTGAATAATAAGCTACAAAATTAATAGAAATACTTACAAGAATGTTATGAAGTGACTAAATGGAGGAAAGAAGAAGAAAATGTGTTTTGTAAGTGAGAATAAGTCAAAAAATGGGTATAATTTTTTTTGAATATTTTGCTCAAAAAATAGTAGATCTGAAAGATAATGAGAAGATGAATATAACCCACAAAACAACGTTACAAATGGTGGTCGGAGGTGGCCGAAAATTGAGAAAGAAGGTGGGTGTGAGGTCGATTTTGGGAGAAAATGGAGAAGAGAAATGAAGAAATTAGGTTTCTAAATAAAAAATGAGTTGAACGGATATATTAGGTGGATAGCATCGGTTCGTCACGTCAACCGATGCTATCCACACAATTAAATTTTTTTTTTGTCAATTATTATTTTATTTAAACTATGCATATACGTACTATAGAAAAAGAAAAAAAATAACTTTAGAATAATATTTAATTAAAACATGTACACAAAATTAAATAAAGATATATTGTAGGTACATATATAAATTTAAATATCCAAAAAAATAAATAAAATTATATAATTTTTAAAACTAATTGTCTGAAAAAAGGAAAAATTATACTATCTATATCTAACTTAAATTCTAAAAAGTCAAATAAAATAATAATTAATTTTAATTGTATTTTCTTCATCCATTTTTTAATTTAAAAAATAGGACGTAGCATCGTTTTATGTGGCGAACTGATGTTATCCACGTTGAGTGTAGCATCGGTTAACGTGGCAAACCGACGCTAGCCACATGTGTAGCGTCGGTTCCCCAAGTCAACCGACGCTATGTCCAACTTGGATAGCGTCGGTTCTACACCGAACCGACTTTAAATTCATTATAAGTCGGTTTTTTTCAAAAACCAACTTTACACAGCGACTTAAATACCCCTTTTTGTAGTAGTGATTACTATATTATTTTGGTTAGGTAAAGTTTGATGCATCTAAGGATAATCTATGTGATTAAGGCATTCCTAAAAGGAATTATAAGGGGTTCAAAATAAGACAATACTTTGAATTTTGAAGACCATACTTAATGATTCCTATAAACCTTTGAACTACAAGAGGTGTCACTCAAATCGGATTAACTCTAAAAATATGGTATGACCTATTAACTTTATTTATACTTGTAATTTTTATATTTTGTCAAATATACAGGTAGGTAACTCCAATTGATCACCTATACAATTTCATTACTTGAGGAACTATGTATTCCTTGTTTGAAATGAAGTGGTCAAACAGTCCTTATCCAATCGGGATGTAAGTGGAGAGGCATGTATGCAAACACCTAGCCTAGGGAAGAAAAATATTGACTACTGAAGAACTCTTAAGGAAAATCAACATAATAACCCTCAAGTACGAAATGAGGTGGCCAAATAGACCTCACACTAAGGATGTGGGATAAGACGTATGACGCCTGTCCTAAGAAAGGGTCTTGAGTTCACTAATGTGGACCTTCTCTTTGTGAAGCACATACAAGGATTGGATTCAATTTCACCTTTGTATGCCACCTGTCTTGAGAAAAATTAATGTTATAACCCCCAAGTACGAAATGAGGTGATCAAATGCACCCCCTACCTAGGATGTAGGATAAGAGGCGTGATGCCCATCTAAGAAAGGATATTGAGTTCACCAATGTGGATCCCCTTTTTGAGAAGTGCATACATGGGTTGGATTCAATTTCACCTTTATATGTCTCCTATCTCACGAAAACTTAATGCAATACCTCTAAGTATGAAGTAAGGTGGCCAAATGGATCCCCCACTTAGGATGCGAGATAAAAGGCATGATGTTTATACTAAAAAAGGTATTGAGTTCACCAATGTGGATCCTCTGTTTGGAAATATCATACAAGGGTTGGATTAAATTTCACCTTTACATGTCTTCAATATCGCAAAATATTAATGCAATAACCCTTAAGTACGAAGTAAGGTGGCTAAATTGGCCCCTTCTACTTGGGAAACGGGATAAGAGGTGTGATGCCCCTCCTAAGAAAGGGTTTTGAGTTCATCAATGTGGACCTACTCTTTGGGAAGTGTATACAAGGTTTGGATCCAATTTCACCTTTGTATTTCTCTTATCTCATGAAAAATTAACGCGATAATCCTCAAGTTCAGAGTAAAGCGGCCAAATGGACCCCCCACTTAGGATGTAGGATAAAGGGGTGATACCTTTCCTAAGAAATAATCTTGAGTTCACAAAAATGGACCTTTTCTTTAAAAAAATCCACATTAAGGAAAACCAGCTTTGAATTGCAACAAGAAGTGCTACATCAAATTACAAAGTGCAAAAGGGAAATGACAAGTTAATACAAATAGTCCCAATAATTTCATCTTATATTTGTACGTGTGGATGCGAGCTAGTACTCTTAGTAATAGGTGTTTTGTGAGTACCTTTCTCTAGCGCTTTTTGTTTCCAATACTTAGGTAATCTACGAAGATCACCCTTATCCTCTTTGTGTTTATCTTCTTGATCAAATCATTGCTCATATCCTTCAAATTTTATTAAATAGCTTTATAGTAGGTCTTAAATCCGCACAACTATTGATTCACAAGGATTGCATGATAAACAACAGTACTTACATTGAAAACATGCCTTATTAGTTTTTTCTACTACTTTGTTGTTAGAAGTGATGTATACGAGGAAATCCACTGATTCACCATTTAAAGGGGAGGGGAATACATGCCCTTAATTTACCTTAAACCTTATAGACAGTGATTCCTTATAAACTATTTTGCTGTTGACAAGATGTTTAAGGTATATAAGAAACAAGACATAGTTTTATTATAATAGGCATTTACAATTGTGCCACCAATTAATTAACATCAAGTGAATTCCAAAGATATATACGGGGTGAAATCCTTGACTTATCTTTTAGTATAATCTCCAAGGGTAGATTCCTTTAAACGAGGTGTGGGAATTATAGTATTTATAGGAGGTGTTTTACCCTTACTACTTTGAAAAGCCCATATTAAGGTATAGTAAGGCATAAACATGTCTAACTTCTCAGCCTGCATTTTCAAACTACTAATCATGAAGCTCACCCTGCTTTTGAGATTTCAATCAAGTCAAATAGTGAGTTAAATATCCTTTAAGGCCTTTCCATACCTCGTTATTTGTAGGCGATTGTCATGTTTCTTACATTTGTACAATGTGAGGAAGAGCTCGTCTTCTATAGCCAATGCTAGAACCTTAAAAAATACAAGTGTTAGAAAATAGCAAAATAAAGAAATAAATTGTCTAACAAAGTGAAGTAATGAAGTGTAAACTTATGAGTGATCTTACCTCTAAGAGATGGTTAGCCATTATTTCTCTATTGGAGTCATATTCCTTCTTAGGACTTGCCTAACCCTAGCCCATTTTGCGTCACAACCAAAATGATATTAAAGATCTAGTTTTGATTAAAACACCTCATGACTAAAACTTGATGATCAAACCTGATAACCAAGATTTGATAAACAAAACCTGATCTAAGTAGAAACAACTTAGTAGTAACGACCTATTTATAGTCTTATCATGTAGGGTCTGCTCTTACATATCTCAAACAGAGCGCCCACTCTTATGTATATATATATATATATATCGCTTAATATTAATAAAAGAGGAGGTAATTTCAAGATCTCTCTCACATCTCTTTAGAAATCCTACACACTAACGATTCTCTAAACATATTAAATGTATAAAAAATTTGAAATAGTTGTGTCCATGAATTTAAATTAATTAATTTTTTTTATATAAAAATTCAATCTATGTAATTTTTTATCATTATTTTATTCTAAACGTATTACTAAATAAATTTTTTACAAAACTAAGATTAAATTAAAAAAAACATTTGATTTATATTTTTTTATTACATTAAATAATCATAAATCAAATATCACTAACTTAACTTTCTATCCAATATATGACTGTACCATTATATTCATTTTAAATTTACTTTTGTCTCTTACTTTAATTTGTGTCACAAAGACATTACAAATGCAAGCTATTATGTAAATCAATTTAATATAATACTATATTAAAAATGTAACCAAATAATGATTACATTATGTCTTTTTTGCTTGCTCACATAATTCAAGAGATATTATCTACACATTTTGAAGAGGAAGAAATTTGTGATGCTTCGTGTATACCGTTTTTTAAGAATAGGATAACTATTTTGAGTATGTATTTTGCAACAAATCCAACAAGCAAATTTATCTTTCACTTTATGTCTAGATAAATTGTTAAAGCAAAAAAAATCATTTATTATCCACGACAAAATGGATTTTAATGTAAAAAATTTCTTACTATATGCATTATACATATCAACACAATCATCCTGCAATACTTTCAAATAATCAATTAATAATTCTAAATAATCATCAATATCATTGTTAGGTTTTTTAGGTGATGTTTAGTTTGAGGGAATGAAAAAGAATCAAAATTCATTTATTTTATTTGTGTGTTTGATTGGACTGAATATAAGGTACAGAATAGAATCGATTATTACAAGAGAAGGAATCACAATTCCTTCTCTCTTTTAGGAATCATGATTCCATTCTCATCTCAATTTTTTTCCAATATTACCCTCACTCTAAATATAACCCTAAACTCAAATCCTAAATCCCCAAACCCTAAACCCTAAACCCCAAATCCCAAAACCCTAAACTCCAAATCGGAAAACCCTAAAACCCAAATCTCAAAACCTTAAACCCTAAAACCTAAATCCCTAAACCCAAAAATCCTAAACCCTAAAACCTAAATCCCGAAACCCTAAACCCCAAATCCCAAAACCCAAAACCCCAAAACCATAAACCATAAACCCTAAACCGTAAACCCCAAATTCCAAATCCTAAAACCCTAAACCCTAAACCCTAAATCCAAAATCCCAAATTCTAAAACCATAAACCCTTTTTAGAAAAATAATAATTTTAACCCTAAATCTTAACCCATAAATATAACCCTAAACCCTAAATCCAAATCCCAAACCTCAAAACCCTAAATCCTATTTAGAAAAATAATAATTTTAATAATATATTTTATTTTTAATTAAGTAATAATTATTTAGAAAAATAACAATTTTAATAATTTATTTTGTCTAACGAAAAAATAGTAATTAAATGATATTATTTGAACTTTACTGGTAAGGGTATTGAGGTAATTTACAATTTTTTTCTTTTCTATTCTAATGGCAAATCAAACATTGTAATCGTGATTTCGAGCTTGATTTAAGTAGTTAAATCAAACAAAATTGTTTCTTTTCTATTTCATTACATTCCGATTTCAATTCTGATTTCGAATTCATTTTGTAAATCAAACGTAACCTTAGGTTCAGGTATTAATAATGTTAACATTTTAACCTTTTTCATAAAAAAAACAGAAGTTATACAGAACAATCTATATCACTTCTTAAAGATCTATATGAATTAATACTATCAATTACAAATTTGAGTCTTAAATTTTTCGGTTCAAAAGCAAAATGAGGCCATTTTTTATTAACTAGCTTCCAAAAATAAGTGTACGATGATGTAATATTTTTCCATTAGGAGCTTTATTTTGAGCATGTTAGGTCAAGTGTTTCGAAACATTTTTCGAAACTGTAGAATAGATGGAAATACCACGACATTGCATTAATTAATTAATTTATTTTTTTACTCGATGAATTTGAATCCTTCCATAGACATTTTACATTTTGGATACTTCAAGTCATCGATATATTCTTTTCCATATAATATGCAATTATTTAAACAAGCATCAATATTTAAGAAGAAATTTTTTTCTATTCACCTTATATTTTTATAATAAAAATGTTACTATTCATTTAATATTTTAATAGTTTTATTCATTTAATATTTTAATAGTTTTATGATGAAATATTATAATAAAAAATAATTTTTTTTTCTCTTTATTTACCAATAAAATAAAGTATTAAAAATGATTATTTTATTTAAGATACTAATAAATAATAGTTTGTATTTTTTACAAAAATAAGTAATTAAATGATATATTTTTTTTATAAAATATTAAATAATTCCTTTGACTTTAATAAGAGAAACTTGTAATATTTTTCTCTTAATTAAATTTAAGTTATTTATACAGGTGTAAAGAGTATTAATAATTACTTCATATCAATTTAAAGTATCCATTCACATACCATGCATAAAAAAAAATTGCACTGCGTGAGCAGGAGAAGCACCATAAGAGTCACGAAGGATTTCGAGGAAGTACTAGATCATTGGCGACGACGACTGCACGAAACAATATGGTGACGGCTAAGAAGGACTGTGAGAGCAAAACGTGCATCGTTGGGTGCTATATATGTGAGAGTATTCATTATAATGGCAATAACGAGATGGCAACGGCACGGGAATAAGACGGCGCGGTGAGCTTGGCTATGAGAGCAGAATGAGTGGCGTCTGGAGTCTCTGTGTTATGAATAGTGAAAGAGATACTAATTTTATTTGTTTTCTATTGTGACGGTTATAATTGTCACAATAGTGTATTTTTTTTGTAGCTTACCGTCTAACCGTCACATTAAGTCTAGTTGAAAGCATTCATGATAGTTGAACGAATTTTTTTAATTTCAAACCGTCATGATATCATATTATTATTGCAATGTAATTTTAATTTTTCCCAAGTGGAGTCTTTTGGGTTGCCAACAAAACATACCAAAACTCAAAAGTACATAATAACTTGAGTAATTTGATCATGAACTAATTGACTCGTTTATAAATTATAATAGGGGAATTATCAACTCCATCTCTTCGAGGGCTTTTTGTAATATTGCTGAAACTTCATGATATTATAATTTTTTGAGAAATTATTATAATACTCATATACTTATTTGAATTCAAAACTCATTTTTTAAAACTATTTCAAGCATGGTATTCAAAATTTATCTTATCCAAATCAACTCATTTAATCATAACAAAATCAACCCCAACTGTTCGATTTTATCTCTTTTATCGGATTGTTTTGATTTCACAAATAATATATTCCAAGATGAGTTGAGTAGATTATTGATATTAAAGCTTTCACTTACCCATATAATATTATTTTATTATAGTTTTAGTTTTTATATAATATTTCATTAAATAAAGATTAAAACAAGCTAATTGTACGTGTTATGTTGATCACATCCTATTAGTGTTATTTTTTCAATTAAGATTTATCCCTTAATTCTTAACTATTCTCTGCCTCCAAACGAGTAAACACGACCTAATCTCCGAGCTATGTGGAACTTCTATCTTCATCGCAATATGTTTTTTATCAAACTTTTTTTTATTATAGAATAGTTGTTTAGATCCTAAACTTAATCATTTATTAAAACATAAACTTTAATGCAATAATTAAGTATTTAATTAAGAAGAAAAACTAAAAAATTGATATATCTAACCCAATGTAGAATGTTTAGTTTGGATTAATTTTTATTGTATTAGATCAGTTTCTACTTTTTAAGAACATACTTTATTAGTTTAATTTTTATTTTAGTTCAAATCCAAACCAGCTTATGTTATGCATTCAAGAGTTAAAAGATGATTCTTAGGTGAGATGACATATCACGTTGTAAAAATACACTATTATGTGAGAAATTTTGTTTAATAATAAGATTAAAAATTGTACATAAAATAATAAAATAATTTATGAAAATCATAATTCTTATTATAAAATATATTATAATAAAATTATAAAAATAGAGCAAATACAGTAGAATGTTACAAAATTAATTTATACATGACTTGAAGCATAAAATTTATTTATTATGAAAATGTACAAACAAAATTGTGTGCATGAAAAGTCCCCAAAATAGTAAAAACTCATAATATGAGAGAAAATTTGCAAACAAGATGGATGAGTGTGATTGTTTTTACTTAAATCGAATAAAAATAAGAATAATTGATAAAAAAGAAAAAAAGAAAAAAAAAGAATGAAATGTGAAAGTTTATAAATTATGGACCTAATTAACCTAGAGGGGGTGAATAGGTTATTTTTAATTCTTACTAATTTATAATTTAATAACCTAAACAAAGCAGCCAGACATGTAATCGTGTGTAAAAATAAGTGCGGAAATAAAATAATAACACATGATATTTTTGGGGTGGAAACAACCTAGGCCACAAACTACGACCTAAGAGGAAAACCACCGGTCCACCCACCTAACTTTCCACTATGAAAATCAAATGTTCAAGTACAAACTCGATCTTATGCTACCCTCCCTAGGATATCGCGTGTACTTTACTTACGAGCCCCTCTTTGTTTCAGTTCCAATATTAGCGTGAACAGCTGCACCAACGTTCCAATAAGCTTCTCAATCGATACGTTCAAGTAATCGCAAAATAGTTAAGACAAAACACAAGTGCCCGTGTGTTCTAGAAGCGGATTTAATAAACGAATAATCCTAACTAGATGATTTAAAACATATGTCATTTAAATTAAATCAACTAGCAAATCCTAGAGCAAAAAGATCAAATATAAGTTAAATAAAAATAGTTTCTTTAAAGATTAATAAAAAAATCAAATAATTATGATATGACAAAAATAATTATTTGATCTAACAATTTAAGAACAAAAATAAAGAAGAAGCCATAAAATATAATATCAAAATATCATAAAAATAATTAGGCATTAATCAATCAAATATAACCACCAATATTTGATAGATTAACTAAATAAAGAAGCCTAAAGAATTATGATCTTATATTTGTAAAACAAGAGAGAAATTAAAAAGATTAGAAGAGTGCTCTCTTGTATGGTTTATTTAAACAATGAAAGCAATGAGTTTTATTTATAGGAAAAATTAAAACCCTTAATCCTATGTAATTGATAAATATCTTTTCTATTACAAATAGGATTAGTAATTCTCATTAATTAAGATAACTTTTATTTAAAATAGATTTCTTTTAAAATAGATTTTATGTTATATGTTATAATAAAGATTTCTATTATAAATTTAAAAATATATCTTATCTAATATCTTTTAGCATATCTTATTTTAGAGTATATATATCTTATCTAATATCTTTTAACATATCTTATTTTAGAGTATATATTATTTAATATCTTTTAGCATATCTTATTCCATATTTTAGCAATAAAAATAATTTTAGATTTATAAACATGTGCTATTAAATGCATAAATATAATCATATGTGTCAAGTTATCAAAGATATACCTGAATTACAATTATCTGGAATTCGAGCATTTGTTTGGCTTTTTTTGATAGACTTGATAGCAGGCCTAAAAACAAATTTACAGATAAATATTTTGTCCATGAAAATAGCCAACACTCATAGTCCTTACAAACTCCCCCTTTGGCATTTTTCGTGTGACAAACCTCTCTCACTACATTACACTTATAGGAAAAAGATAAAATACAATGATATCCCGACTCATAAGGGAACTATCCTAGTCGGTCCCAGATCCATCTTCATTTCGCAACTTGACAGGCTTTTAAGTAACTGAAATGACATTGACAAAGCATAGGACAACTTGGCATGAAAGCCTCATTGTATATTAGTTCAGTTTACATATAAATAAGCGAAGTGTAAAGAATAGTCATATAATATGCATTCATATTAATTAAGCTTAATTAAATATGTTCCCCCCTTATATGCATAACAAAATAAAATCATGGAAGTAAAACACATTATTTTCTCCCCCTTTTTGACATACGAAAAAGACAAAGTATTAGACAAAGCAATGAAGCTAAACTTCTCCTAAAGATATAGCAATGTAAAAGTAGAGTAATACAGAAGTACAATATGCTTTAAACTCCCCCTAAGTTCTATGACTCTCTAACTTAGAAACCAATTTAAAAAGTAATAAATGAAAAAGATTTTTTTATTTTTTTATTATTTTTTCATTATTTTTTTTAAATTTGCATACATAGCCACATAAGGTATTAAACTCATTTAATTACACACAAGCACACAACCAATTGAGAACTCATCATTTTTTTTAAACTCCAATTTTGATTATTTATCATATAAATAAATAAGTAGAATAAAATAGGTGCACACGTACACTTCGCACATATAATGACATATTGACATTTACTTAAAATAGTATACATGTTTAAACTTCATAAATATGTCAATTAATTCATTTATGATCTATCAAGAAAGACTCAAAAGAAAAAATATCACCTATCATATAAAAATATAATCGAGTCTTCAATCTTACAAAATAAAATATATTTACTAAAAGAGGACTTAAATTTTTTTTTCCTATAAATGAGGTAAATGATATATATATATATATTTTTTAACCTCTATTAGTTCTTTCTTTTTGTGCATTCCAAGTACAAGATTTATAAGCAATCAGTTTTTGCATAATCTTTTCCTTTTTTTGTTTTTGTTTTTTTTTCTTGTTTTTTTTTGCACGAGCTATAAACCTAGCACAATGATTTTCACACTAGTTGTGAGGTAGCCCTCTCCGTTCATTGTAGTAGCTTCACACATCACAGTAGGTAGCCCTCTCAATACTAGGTGCCTCCATACCTGCAGAAATTTTAGTAAGCAAAAAGTAGAACTCAACATAATTTTACAATCAAGATTAGTTAAAGTCCTGAGTCTTTCAGAAAATTCATAAACTTCAAGCATAACATATATGTGTGTTCGTGAGTGTGTGAAGAAGTTTATGTCAACATCGATCATCAAATGTATAAGAATATATATGTATGCACAAGCCAAAATTGTAGAATAATTTATACAATAAATATCAAAATGAGTTGAGTCACTAAAAATGAGATTATGTGTATGGAAATATTAAATAAGTTAAATACTGTCACAAACAAGGATGTTTTTTTTTGTAAGTTTAACTAATAAATAAAATAAAGACAATAAAGATTGCTCACCTAAGTTCATTTAAGCACTCTAACAAAAATACCTAGATGAAGGAATGAAAGATGGTCAGGTGACCAAGAAAAAACAACCTTTCCTAACCCACATTTTCTTGCATTTTGATTTCTCTATATCATTGGGTTAGGAGTCAACTAACTTAGGTTTCATAGGCATGTTTTTGAACTTAGCTGTTCTTTTCTCATTCATCCCAAATGAAGATGCAGTATGCATAATATGATGATGATAATGAGTCATAGCATTAAAAGTACTAAATTTTGCTTGCCTCTTTGAACCTAAGACTTCATGCTTCCTAGTAGAATTTCTGAACAAGTTATTATAATTTCCATTCATCCTTGAGTATGATGTAGCATGCATAGATGAATAATGCTTATGGGTCCCTACTATGTGAAGCATGGAAAGAATGATTAAAGTTTAGGAGCATTCATCAAATATCTACATTTTGGTCTTATATGACCTTTCCTACCACAATGATGACAGATAGGCACAAACTTAACATTTTTTTCTACCATAGGTGCAATAGTTCTTTGTGCATAAGTAGTAACAGTAGGAGTAGAGTTTAAGGACCTTACAAATGTGGTTTTTGATGTTGAAGGTGTTGATTGTTCATCAATGTATCCAAGACCTCTCTTATCTCCATGTAGCTTTCCATAGTCTAGGACTTTGGTCAATTTTTCAGCACCTATGGTCAAATTCTTCACTGTATCTTTAGCAATACTAAGTTCTTGCCTAAACTTTTTGTTTTCCTCAGTGGTTTCTACAAGTCTCAAATTCATGGCATTAATATTTTCAGACAATTCCTTTTTATCTTTCTCTAGGCTAGAGGAATTTGTTTTGTGAATATTGATGATATCATTAAGTTTAGTTACTTCCACAAGTAGTTTATCTCTCTCTTCTCTAGAACCTAAACAATCCATGAATAGTTCCTCATAACTCGATACATTAAACTTAGACAATAAGAAAGAGGAGTTTACTTCCTCATTTTCTTCATCCGAGCTAGAGTCGAGTCATCAGGGTGTGTTTTGGTCAGTTGCGATGAAGGCACAATAGTTTGTGTCATCATCTTACGAGTTACTAGCATTATCCCTGCTCACTTTCCGTGTCCTTGAGTATAGCATTAAATGCTTTTCCAAATTTATTTTTATTGTTTGCACAATCTATAGAAATATGACCAAAACCCCCACAAGTATAGCATCGAGGACTAGTGAGCTTAGTTTTCTTACCATCGAGCTATGAGGCTTGATTTCCTTGACTTTCGGTCCTTCGAACAACTAGATTGTCCCTTATTAGATTGATTATTTTGTTGACCCTTCATTTTCGGGAACTTCTTCAATTTTCGTGCTAGCGAGACTAATGACTCATCATTTATATTCTCATCACTATCGAGATGTCCAGCTTTGGAGCTTTTGAATGCCACATCCTTGATTTTCTTGGGACGATCGAGAAAGCTGCATGGGTTTGGATCGACCGACAAGTTCATCAATATTTAGTGTGTCCACATTCTTGCTTTCCTCTATTCGTTACTTTCATCTCGTAGTCACCGTTAAGGAGCTTAAGAGTTTGCGCACTTGTATAGGTTGTGGAATTTTCTCACCAAGGTTAGAGCAAGCATTAGTGATATCACGAAGCGAGCATAGAATTGACCAAAAGTTTCGTTGTTGCTCATTTTAATAGAATCAAACTCGATGTTAGTAATCTCAATTTTGTTTGTTTTACTTGGGAAGTTCCTTCACGAGCAAGAGCAAGTGCATTCCATGCATCTTTAGCGATCTCACGCCGGAGATGCGACAAAACTCATCCATCGACACCGCAGCCGAATATTGAGCTTATACCTTTTTGGTTTGCCCCACTGCGGTGCGTTCTTCGTGGTCCGGGCTTCTCTTGGCTTTATGATTGTTATACCATCTTTCGTTACGTATAGGTGGTTCCCAACCATCAAGAATAACATCCCGAGACTTTTTCATCTTGTCACGAGAAAGGCCATCTGCGAGCCTTCCAGATGGGTAATTAAACCCATCAAAGAGTTGAATTAACAGATGACCCACCTTCTTTCATTTGGTCCATAAGTAAGTGTGTGTGTCCCTATGATCAATCTCACTAATGTGTCTAGTGTCGGTTGATACCAATTGAAAGTTTATAAATTAATGGACTGATTAACCTAGAGGGGATTTGAATAGGTTATTTTTAATTCTTACTAATTTATAATTTAATAACCTAAACAAAGCGCAGCAATGTCGTGTGTAAAAATAAGTGCGGAAATAAAATAATAACACACGATATTTTTAGGTGGAAACAACCTAGCCACAACCACGACCTAAGAGAAAACCACCGGTCACCTGACCACCTAACTTTCCACTATGAAAATCAAATGTTCAAGTACAAACTCGGGTCTTATGCTACCCTCCCTAGGATCTTCCCCAATGTACTTTACTTACGAGCCCCTCGCTCTGCTTTCACAGCTTTCAATATTAAGCGTGAGCCGGTTTTGACCAACGTTCCAATAAGCTTCAGCCCGCCAATCGAATACGTTCCGAAGTAATCGCAAAATAGTTAGCACAAAAACACAAGTGCCGTACGTGTGTTAGAAACGGATTTAATAACGAATAATCCTAACTAGATGATTCAAAACATATGTCATTTAAATTAAATCAACTAGCAAATCCTAGACCAAAAAGATCAAATATAAGTTAAATAAAAATAGCTTCTTTAAAGATTAATAATCAAATCAAATAATTATGATATGACAAAAATAATTATTTGATCTAACAATTTAAGAACAAAAATAAAGAAGAAGCCATAAAAATATAATATCAAAATATCATAAAAATAATTAGGCTTATTAATCAATCAAATATAACCACCAATATTTGATAGATTAACTAAATAAAGCGCAAAGAATTATGATCTTATATTTGTAAAACAAGAGAGAGAAATTAAAAGATTGAAAGAGTGCTCTTGTATGGTTTATTGAAGCAATGAGCAATGAGTTTTATTTATAGGAAAAATTAAAACCCTTAATCCTATGTAATTGATAAATATCTTTTCTATTACAAATAGGATTAGTAATTCTCATTAATTAAGATAACTCTTATTTAAAATAGATTTTATGTTATCTTTTATAATAAAGATTTCAATTATAATTTAAAATATATCTTATCTAATATCTTTTAGCATATCTTATTTTAGAGTATATATATCTTATCTAATATCTTTTAACATATCTTATTTTAGAGTATATATTATTTAATATCTTTTAGCATATCTTATTCCATATTTTAGCAATAAAAATAATTTTAGATTTATAAACATGTGCTATTAAATGCATAAATATAATCATATGTGTCAAGTTATCAAAGATATACCTGAATTACAATTATCTGGAATTCAAGCATTTGTTTGGCTTTTCTTGATAGACTTGATAGCAGGCCTAAAAACAAATTTACAGATAAATATTTTGTTCACGAAAATAGCAACACTCATAGTCCTTACAAAATTTATAAAGTGAGCATGACAAAAAGGGAATATATATTGTTTAATATTTTTTTTATTTAGAACTAGATTTTATTTATGGTTATTTTGATAAGTTTAATGATAAATTTCATCAAATTTAATAACGTTTAATATTATTGTATGTTATTTTTTTATTTTTATAAATTTTAAACGTATTATTTTATATATATTTTTTAAATGTTAATTGAGTTTATATCTTTAATTTTTAATAGGTTTAAAAAAAATATAAGATTTATGTAAATTTTATAAAAATAATTTGTGTAAAATTTAGATTAGGTTGCAACCAACCCCATCCCTCGGCCCCCGATGGCATGCATACCTCTAATTACAGCTTTTTATTTGAATAACATATATTATCTATATTTTATCGAAAGTATTATAATTAATAATTATAAAAATATAAATACACATATTTATATTATTCTTACAATATGCCCCATGTTATAATCTTTTAAGATGAATAACATCAACATTTTTAAATAAATTTTGTGACGTTTCATAATTTAAATTAAAATATATGCACAAATTTATTAACAATTAACATCTTTTCTTTTTATTTAATAAGTTAACAGATAAGATTGGGAAGTGGCTGTGTCAACTTGATGAAGATGGAAACCAAACATACTAAAAAATATATACACTATTTAAAAAATTAATAATGTATAAATTTAAGTATATATTTATATCATATTAATTATAGTAAATTAACTTATAATTTTTTTTAAACTATACTATTTATAATATTTAATTAATTTACTTATAATAAATCTTTTAACCATATGTTTTTTAAAATATGTTAAATAAAAACAAATAATAATATTGTGATAATATTTTAATATTATTTTTAATTTACACGTATTTAATAAATAATAAAGAAATAATAACCATATTTAAAAAAAAAGATTAATAATAGAACCAAAAAATTTACTTTTAAAAATATTTAAATAAATTTTTTTAATTATTTAAATATTAGATTTTATTATTCTCAAAATATCAAATTAGTAAGGAAAATATGATTGATACAATACTCTTTAATTTTTATATATAAAAAAAAAGTATACCCGTCAAGTATAACCGTCAAGTAGTAATATATAACATATATATAAATTATACGCTCCACCTAACATACTATAAAGCATACATATAAGTAATATGCGCCACCAAACTCCGATTTTTTTCTCATTGATGACCGGCCGTGATGGGTTGTGATGAACAATCGCGGTGATTTGAGAGTTTTTTAAGGTCAAGGATAGTTCAAATGATTATGGGGAGGAGGTGTCGGGGCTATGAGGGACAAGATGACAGGAACGATTGTGCTTTGTGGGTCCCAAACTCAACAATAAAATAATTTTATGATTTTGAATGCCAGGCGTGTGAGATCACGTTTCTCCTGGTACGACATGTTGGTCCACGTGAGCTCGGGAATGGGACCAATGGGTGGCATAAGACTCTTTTCTTCCACGCTTCTCACTTTTTGGTTTACCCTCTTCCCCACGTGAACTCCACCCTCCTTTGTCCCTTCCGTCTCAATCTTCGCTGTACTCCTTTGTTTGTTTCTTATTTCCCTGTCGTTTCAAGTAATTTTTTTTATTACATCTAATTATATTATCACTATTTAAATTAGTATTACTATGTTAATGGTTCTGTAATATGTTTTAAAGTAGTAATTTCGAATTCAAGATTTAAAAATATATAAGTTAAAAAATTTATTAAAAATATTTAATATAAAATAATGTATTTGATTTTTTTAATGATGAAAATATATGAATTAAAAATAAATGGTAATATTTTTATGTTATAAATTTTAAGGATATTATTTTTTTTAAATTTTATAAACGTTAAAATATAATTAACTTTAAAGATAAAATAAATAATTTATGCAATATTATTGTATTAATAACCAAAATAATTATAACATTATCAATATTCTTAACCTATAATAATGAGTCCAAATTTTTATTTATAAAATTATTCATGCATCAATTGAAATATATTTTATGATATATGTTTATTATTGGCATATATGCGTATATGCATGGTGAATACTAAGTCTTAGTTTGAATTTGTGATACCAATAAAGTTGGTTTCTAAAATATAATAATTTATCTAATTCAATAAAATTTATAAAATCATTTAATTTTAAATTTTTTATTTTAAAATATTTATCTACTATGATTTTTAATTTTTTTCAAAACAATAACAATTCTAAATTGCAAATTGCAAGTTACAAAAACACTAATATAAGAGTTTATTAACTAATTTCATATCAATTTAAATATATATATATATATATATATATATATATATATATATTATATGTACGAACAAATACTTAATTAAACAATAAATAAGATCAGGTATCAATTGGAAAAGGAAGTGTGATGAACAGAACTTATAAAATAAAGTTTTTTTTTACTTATGATTTAATAAAATCATTATATAAAAACTTAAAATAATATAATATGACATAAACAAAGTTCGTAAATATTTTATTAAAATGTTAATATCGATTCATTTCATTTTTAATAAATTTTGATATTTATAAATCCGAATCAATCCAAAGTGAGTTTCAAACTGAAAAGCATAAGATGGGTTTAAGTTGTTTTGAATTATATGAAAAAGTATCCAAACGGTCTATTTTTTATTTTTTTTACAATATTACTAGGTGTGAAAGTGTGTAGTTGTTATTTGAAAAAAATAATTAATTATATGGTTTCCATAAGTAGTATTTTTTCCAATGTTGTTTTAACTGGTATAAAGTAAACATTGAATGGCAAAACGAAACGGTAGGTGGGGTTCTAGAAAGCTGTAAATATGGATGGTGTGGTGTTAATTTTTTTTGGTAGGCATTTTGTAAATCTGTGCATTAAAGGTTTGGTTTGACTAAAGGGGATAAATATTGTAGTTTCTTAATTTTGTTGTTGACACTTGACAGATATTGATTAGTAATTTAATGCAAAATGATGTGTGCACTGCTAAAGCTTAACTAGAATTTTGAGTAGACGGAACTTTAATTTTGACATAGCTAGTTTCACCAATTTATTGTGTATACCTAATATTACATAGACTATATATAAGATTTTTATACTAATAATGTACGTGTAAGATATATACACATATATAATGATACTTCATAAGTGTATTTTAAGAGCATTTGATAACTTGATTAAGAAGACGTTAATCATGTTGGGTTTGGTTGATGAGTTAAGGGTGGTGAAGCAATTTTAGTTAAAATTGAGGATCTTCTATGGAGGTTCGTGAAACTAGCTTATAGATATATTTCAATCTTTGTAATAAAGGAGGCTATTATTTCGAATAGTTTGATAGAATCACTTCATGTGTGATTTTTAGAAATTAATTAAACTTTATACCATTATATATGATTTAAAGGGGTCTCGTTTAGGATTAGGAGATTAAAAAACTTACTCATTCATTACCTAAAATGTAAATCTAAATTTATATACAATAAATCGTATCTACTTTAATTTATTTTTATAAATTTAATATATTAATAATTTTATTTTAAATTTATATATTTTAATCAATTTTATTTATTTTATACAAATTTTGATTATTTTATCACTTATTTTTAATTTTATTCAATTTTTAAGACATTTTTATCTTTAAAATATCTACAAGTTAATTAATAAAGGTAGAGTTTAATTCTATTCAATTTAATAAATTATCATATGTTAAAAATATTTAAATTTATAATAATAAAATAGTTAAAGTAAATTAATTTTAAAAAATATTTAATATGTTAAATTTATAAAGTATATTAAACAAATTGTCATGCTACCTAAAGTTTTATTTAACGCACCCGTTTTAACTTTCAACAGAAGAGAAAGTTTGTGAAAGTGACGCTTTTTGAGATCTCACACTTTCCTTTAGCACCTCCTTTCCCTCGTTGGAACTTTGATAAAAAAAATAAAAATAATAAAAGCCAAAACAAAAAAGAAAACAGATAAAAATAAAAAAAACTTTGGGGAAAAAAATTAAGAGTAAAATTGGAAAAGTAAGTGCTCTGATAAAGAGTAGGACCCGCCTATAAAGTTTTTATATCAGTTGGAACTTCCCATCGTAACCATCAATTTCTTTTTGATTTGATGTGTGTCTAGTTTCATATAAGGTTTTGGTTCTAATTATTGAGCAAATTACACAAATAGACATGAGAAATAGAAATATATTAATTACGATAAATGTATATAAATTTTTTATTAATATTTAAATAATATATTATAGTTTATAAATTATAAAAAATATGTTATAGATTTAAAAATACACAAATATTAAAAAATAGAGTATGTTAGAAAATATGAATTTATATAAATTTAAATACATAATAATTAATTTAAAAATACATACACAGATGTTTATATGTTTTATTTTTAATTTTTTTTTCTTATTTTTGTACTTTTATTATATTTTTTTCTATTTTTCTATTTTTATTATATTTTTTTATAATTAATTAACTTGTAATATCATATTTAAAAATTAATAAAATTTTGTGTATTTTTATCATAGTTATTGTCTTCCTTACTATTTTGAAAGGATTTATAGGATAACGTTGTATGATAGCTTTTAAAAATTATATAATCTTATTTTATTTAAACATAATTTATAATTATTATATATATTTAGATTTATTTTTCATTATTTTTATAGTTTTCCTTCTCATATAGCCCATTTATCCTATATATATATATCATCTTAATATATTAAAAATAAAATAAAATTTTATCACAATTAAATAAATAAGATATCACTTCACATTTATTATTGTATACATAACTGTATGCATGATTGATCAGGGTTCACTGTAATATTGATCTAAACAGTTTGATCGAGATATTGGGTATCGACGGTGGCAATATCTTTAGGGAAGATGTGACTCAAAGTATGAGTGGATGATGAAAGTCAAATGTCTCTTTGTAATGTTGCTGCAGGAGTAAAGCTTTAGGATGATTGTGGTTTAAAACTTATCCACTATATAAAAAATAAAAAAAAATGAATTATTTGGATACAGAGCGCCATCTGCCCATAAATAACTAATTATATTATGTTTATAAATTTACTTTTTTTTTATTTACCAAAACATGCGACAATGTCCCTTAACCTTTCGTTAATCTTTTTTATTATATTTATAAATATATATCTATTGTTTTACAAAAACTACATACTAATATCCCATGACAAGTTTATTATTTTAAAATTATTACCTATTTAATTTCTAATATATTTTTACTTTTTTTTAATATTATAAAATTTTTACTAGTAAGACTAAACTCTAATAGAAGGACAGATTTAACTCATTTTCATGAATTTTATTAACGAGTATGATAGATTTATCACATTTTCATAAATTTTAATAGTTTAAATTTTTTATAGTAAGTATAGTTTTATAAAAATATCATATTTTTTATTTCTCATATAATATATTTATCATTATTATAACACATAATTATATAATTATTAATTATTATTTATATCATGTTATTTACTTTTTCACATATTTAGATTTTTTTTAAATTTTCTTTATCAATTCCCACATATTTTAATTTGATAGTTTTAAATTTATATTTAATTGAATAAAAATACACATTTTTGTCAAATATTTAAAATCATTAAATTCAAACTAATTACATGATTATTTTATAGTAAAATATTTAACATCATTAAATTCAAACTAATTACATGATTTTTTCATTGCAATAACACAGTCGAAGAAATCTTTAATTTTTATGATTATCATTCATGCATTGTCAAATCATCTACTTTTATTATTGAATTTACTTAGGAGAATAAAGATAAATATTAAGGATATACCAATTTACACACTTTTTTAACCACGTTTACTATATTATCACAATTATTATTGTAAATACATTTTTTATCCAAATTTAATAATAATTATAACAAATATGGATAAAAATAAATATAAATTAACGTGTGATTAATAAATTATTAATGAGTCATGAGTGAGAGCAACTTGGGTTAGTTTTGGTTGGTGAGCAGTACTAATTAAGCAGAGCCTTGACTCTCGAGTGATTTTACTTCTCTAAAAATAGATCAGTTAACATAAAAATTAAATGTTTTAGCTAACTCTGAGACCACATAACATCCTTAAGGAAATAACCAAATAGTATTAATTAAAGTTATATTTTGGGTGATAATTGTTCTTTATACAATGAAAATGTATAAATTATTTATTGTATTTTTATCAATTTATCACTATTATTAAATAAAGTTATTATTAATTTAAAAATAATTTGATAAAAATAAATAAAATTATAGAAATATTACCATCCTAAAATTTTAAAGTAAAATTGCAATACTTGGTAAGGTGGCAAGGTAGTTATGTTTTCACTTTAAACGAGTCTGAATTTAATTTTCTCTCCTATTTTTTTTTTGTTTATAATAAATGTTATAATTTAACTGGTAAGACATGCACCAAGATAGGAAAGTGTTATAAACATTTATTTATATAATAAATATAACACTAAATTAATAAATATAATTAATAAACATAAAAAATAGTAATATAACATTTATATTCAATATAAATACTTATTTTTAAAGCATTATTAACATTTTAATATTTGATTTGATATTATTTTATAACAAAAAGTAGCTTGTAATTAGATATGTGAAAGTAATGCAAGTTTAATGGTTAGTTTTGTCATTAGTTGAAATAAATAAGTAATAAAAAAAAATACTATAAACGGGATTGAGAATCAATGACAAAGGATTATGAGAATCAATGCCAAAGGAATATGATATTTAAAATATTATGCTACTAGGAATGAAAATAAATAAAAATAGTTTTATAATTAGATTCGTGAAAATAATGCAAGTCTTATATTGTTAGTTTTGTCATTAGTTTAAATCAAATGATTGAGGAACACAGAGGACGAAGACATTTTATACAAACATATCTAAACTGGATTCATTGACAAGGAAAATGGTAATTAAAAGAGTGTTATTGGAAATGAAAATAATATTTTAGAATAACACAATTCTTAAGAAAAAGTAAATATGCATTTTAAATATGTAAATAAGATTTTTTTTCTGATCAATTAAAATATACAACATATTTATTAATTAGTTAATATAAATTACTAGAAAAAAATTCAAACTCATATCCAAAAAGATATTATATCACCTTTACTAATTAAAAAAAATAAATTTACAAAAATAATTAATATTTATTTTATATATTCAAATATAATTTTTCATATTAATATTATAAATGTAAGATAATAGAAACATTTATCTAATTATATTAAGGATGGTATCCAATTAAAATTTAGAAATAACTTTATAGATTTTGATAGACTTTTAAATACTTCAATATATAATTCATTAAATTCTTAAAAATTTAATTAGGATTTAAAGAGATTTTGATAGATTTTAAATTTTAAAAAGTCTACATATTTTAATAAATTTTTAAAAACTTTAACATATATTTTATAATTTCTTAATGATCTCTTTATAATTATAAAAAATATTAAATATGTTATTATGTATTTTATTTAAAAATTTAATAAAATTTATACTCTTTTTTAAATTGTAAAAATATTCATAATTTTCATAAAAGAAAAGTTGAGTTTCTGTTAATAGAAAAGAGACACATGCTTAATTTAACATATAGTAAAAGTTATTATTTTCAGATTTTATCTAATATTCTTTTAAGGTTAATATATGGGAATTAAAAAAACTAATTTTTTAGTTAATTATAAATCAAATTGTTAGGTTATTATGTGAGAAATATAAAGAGAAAGAAGTGGGAGTTAACGGTAAAGAGAAAAAGAGAGTGAAAGAGAAAAAAAATAATAAAATGAAAAAAAAATAGTTAAAAAAAAGTCACCAAAAATTTAATGGGAGAAATGTTATTGATGGTTGACTTTGTTTATTCATAAAAATGTTTCAAATCTTTAAAAATTTACTATTAAGTAAATTTTTTAAAAGTAATTAACATTTTAAATATTCTAATATTTTTGTAAATTTTTTTAAAAATAATAGTTGAATATCCTTAAATTTGTAAAATTTTTATAAGCTTTTAAAAAGTCTTAAATTTTTTAAATTAAATAGTTAAATTTTTATAAATTAAAAAAAATTAAATAAATATACTTAAATTTTAAGAGATTTCTAAAATCTATTAATTGGCACGGGTATATTTCTAGTTATAATTACATTTTCTTGAATACATTTTACATCAATAATTTAAAATAAGTCAAAAATTATAGCCGTCATCTTTTTTTTTTAATTATTTTTTATTTACTTTGATCCATGGTAACCAGAAAGAGTTATAATATAATAAGATTATTTTGTTTTCTTTGCTTCTTCTTTTTTTGTTATGTTTGATAGGATATTATAATTTTACAAAAAAATTAATTTGAGTATATTTATTTATTACAAAAAGTTATTTTTATTATTTTTGATTAAATTTTAGTATGTTTTTCAATATAAATTTAGATCTAGATATGCTAGTTTTTTTTATTAAAGTTATCATTGTCTTAAAGACCGAAGACATGACTTATATAAATTGATTAAAAACTCAAAAATATTATTACAAGCGATCCAATAAAGTAAATAAAAATCCATAAAAAACCAATATTAATAGTCCCTGAAACGGTGGGAAAAGATGATTTTATATTAATGTGTTTCTATTTTTTTTATGTATACCTTGAAACTAAATAATATTTCGTAATACAATTTACATCAAATAATATGTACTAATGAATGAATTTTTGTAAAAGTACAATTTACGTTAAATAATATTTAATATTTTTTAAAATATGTGAATTTAATTTGAAAAGAGAAATAGTTAATAATTACACCAAATATTCCTTTATATATAAAAACCATAATCTCTTTTATTTTTTCACTAATAAATCTTAAAATATTTTTATGAATAATTATACTTATAATTTTATTATGTATTGAATTTCCATTATTATTTTTAAATAATTATTTTAATAATAATAATAATAATCATTAATGAGTTTTATACTAAATCGTTTAATGAATTTAACAGTTTAGTTAATAGTTATATTTGTTTTAAAGTAATAATTGTTGATATCTCTTTTTTCATATCAATTAAATAAAATTAATATACTATTTTTTTAAAAAATTATTAAATATTTATTTAATTCAATAAAAAAATTCTATCAACTAATATCTATCATTATTTTCTTAAATAATAATTAAAAAAATTAATAAATATTTTTTTATTATATTTAACTTATTTATTAAATAATATTTTAATAACGTTATGCAGTTCACTCAATATCATATCAAAGTATCACATATTATTATCATAAATCATAAATCTATTTTTTTATCAAATAATTATTATTATATATTTTTTTATTTATTAAAGTAGTAAATTATTTTTCAAACATTTTTATATAATTTAAATATCAATTTTGATCTTATTATAAAAAAAAGCAACGTATAACGAAAATAGTGTTAAAATATATTTTTTTATGAAAAACTAATTTATGTGGAATACAAATTATTTATAGTAGTTTTGCGCCCTTGTAAATAATTCAAACTTAATGAGTAAAAAGGTGATGGTATTTTTCACTAATGATGTTATTTAAGTTTTTAATTAAGTATTGTGTATTTATCTTTGAAGAAAGTAAACGTATTAATATTATATTTTATTAATTTGAAATATCATGTTATTATTCATTAAGAATTTTTTATAAAAAAAATATATATATATAAAAATTTATACATATATTAATTATAATGTATTATATATTACAATTATTTTTTAAAAAAATTATCATTTATAAAATTATTTTAATACCTGTCAAATTATATTTCAATACTCTACAATGTGTAACCGATGAAAAGAAAAACACACCCTATTAAATGAGGTCCAACTTCCATGATAATGTTTAGTGAAGGTAGACATTAAGGCTAGATTTTCATTTACTTATAAAGATACTGCCATTATTGTTTTGCTTGGACAAAAGTTATTTCGAAATCTTTACTCTTCCCGTTCAAACTTCCTTAAGTTATTATTAGCAAATGGTGATTATGAGTTTTAATTAAAAGCTATAGTACTTTTCCAAATATATCATTATCAATAATTTTTATTTGGTAGGATAACCAAACCTCATTTATAATTTACATATTCATTTCCATATATATTATAAATAAAATCCAAAAATTTAATAATCCAACAAAACCAGTAAAAGATGTAGTTAGTAATTGGCAATTATTATCTTTCTTAATGTTTTGGGGAAAAATAATAATAACATTTTTATACTTAAAATGTAAAATAAATATTTAATTCATTTTTATTATAACAATAAAAAGTTAATTGGTGAAGAAAAATTACTTTAGAATTTATTTAGATTATGTAATTTGGACACTTAAATTATATAATTTTTATAAATGATATATAAATCATTCAATTTTTAAAATTAAATTATTTTCAATTGTGATTAAATTATAATAATTTAATAAAATATTAAGTAACTAAAATATTATAATTTTAAAAATAGAGTGATTTATATATTTTTATAAAAATTATATAATTAAAATATCTTAAATAAATAAACAAAAATAACTTCAACGGTTGATGACCCATTTGACAATATTACGTTAAAGTAAAAATTATTTTAAAGGTCATTAATAATTTTTTATTTAGATATTTTTATTACTTTATTACAAAATTTAAATTATAATAATTTAAATATATAATTATATATTTATATGATTGAAATATTATTTTTATTATCTAAAATATATAATTTTAAAATTATGCATGTTTAAATTTTTTTTATGTAAAAAATATGTGATTAAAATAATAATAAAATAATAATAAGCCCATCCTAAACTTACCATGAACTTTCTCTGTGCACGAGATACAATAAGGGAGGAAGAAAAAAGAGTAGATAGAGAGAGAGATGAAATCCAAATTATTTTGAGGGAGGGGGGGCAAAACACATGATTGAGATAATTGGGGGTTCCTGACACCATCTAGTCATGATTGAACTTACACACCACTCCCCAAGTCCCTACACACCCATCATATTTCCTCATCACTTTCTATAAATCCCACCCAACATCCCCACTACTTTCCTCCAACTCCAAACATACCCATTTTGCCTTCAAAGCACTTCCTACGTCCCCTCTCTTCTTCTCTCTTAATTTCCCCTACCTTCTACCAATAATTTTCTTGAAGAGGATCAAATATTTTTTTTGATTGCAAAGATGATGGTTGAAAAAGAAGATCTGAGTTTGAGTTTGAGCTTGAGTTCACCTCACAATCGAAATCATTATAATCAGTCCTCAGTAAAGCACTTGAATCTCTTGTCTTCTTTGAATCCTCCTGTTTCTACTACTTCTCCTTCTGGCTTCAATTTTCGGAAACCTGCTTGGAACCAGGCCTTTCTTTCTTCAGGTTTATCTATCTCTAATTTGTTTTTCGATTATTGATCTTGATGCATACCTACTTCAGATCTGTTTTTTTCTTCAGATTTTTTCCCGCGAAACGAACACGTTTGGAAGTTTATTTCACCCCTCCCTCCCCTTTATAACTGAATTGGACGTGAAATTTCAGTAACATTTTTCGCTTTTTCTGTTTTTTTTAATCTTTTTCAGAAAGAAAAAAAGTTTTTATCAAGTTAAATTTGTTAGACATTTTCACTTTTCATCCGCTTATTTCTCAAAACTTTCAGATCCATGCGCTTAAGGATAAATTTTCTCTCATTCAATTTTTTACTTAAACGGATCTATTTCAACCGAACATGTAATTCAACCACAACATCTAATCACTGGTTCTCCTTATACATGCAGATCGAAACCCTGAAACTGTCCGATCTGACACAACCCGATCGTTTCTTAGAGGCATCGATGTGAATTGCTTACCATCGGCGGCCGATTGTGAAGAAGAAGCGGGTGTTTCCTCTCCCAATAGTACTGTTTCGAGCGTGAGCGGTAAGCGAAGCGAGCGAGAAACTAATGGCGAAGATCATGATGCGGAGAGGGATTGTTCTCGAGGTATCAGTGACGAAGAAGACGCTGAGACCTCCAGAAAGAAGCTCAGGCTTTCGAAGGACCAATCCGCTATTCTCGAAGAGAGCTTCAAGGAGCACAACACTCTCAACCCAGTAAGTATTCGGGGATTCATCATTTTCTCCCGAACCAAAAAAAATAAAAAATAAAAGATTACTTATTAAATCAATTTCTCATTCATTAGAGGGTATTTTTTTTTAATTTACTTAATTTATTAATTAAACCTGGTTTTCTCGTTTCACGTTACAGAAACAAAAGCTTGCGTTGGCTAAACAACTAGGTCTTCGCCCTAGACAAGTGGAAGTTTGGTTCCAGAACAGAAGGGCAAGGTGAGATATTTCTTCTTATTTTCAAGGACATTTTCGTCCAAACGGTGATATTTTTTTAAAATACGATTATTCCCCTATGGAGTTCGTTTATTTACGAGGATCGCAAACTTCGAAAAATTTCAGGACCAAGTTGAAGCAGACCGAAGTTGATTGTGAGTTCTTGAAAAGATGCTGTGACAATCTAACGGAGGAAAACAGACGGTTGCAGAAGGAAGTTCAGGAACTGCGATCTCTAAAACTTTCCCCGCAGTTCTACATGCAAATGACCCCACCAACAACGCTTACCATGTGCCCTTCGTGTGAGCGTGTCGCAGTCCCACCTTCCTCTTCTGCTTCATCCACTATTGAAGCTCGTCCACCTCATGGTGTGGTGGGTCCTGCTCATTCTCGTCCAATCCCCGTGAACCCTTGGGCCACGACCGCTTTCCTTCCCCGCCGATCTATTGATGCTGCCGCAACAGCCGCTCTCCGCCCTCGATTTTGATCAATTACAAAGCTTCATAACACAAGGGCGTTTTTGTCATTTCATCATTTTAGTAGACTTTTGGCATAATCAGTACGGAAGTGGTATATAAGAAAATAGCGTACCGTTTATCTTATATGTAGAAGTCCGAATGGTGTAAGAAATATGGTGCGTGAAGATGTGATTTGGTGGGGTCAGCATGTTTTGTATTATTCGACCCATAATCGACTTTTTTTTTAGGGACGGTGAACTTATTTTAGTTTAGTTTTGATTTAATTTCCTTTTTATATTTTTTTAGTACTAATACAGCTTCTTCCTTATCTGGCAAGAAAATGTAACTTTTGCCATTTTAATTAATTAAAGACTAGATTTTTCCTTGTAAAGTTCAATGCCTAATTAATTAATTTTATATTTTCACTCTTTGTTAAGCAAGGATTATGTGCCTATGATTTTATATAATCAGTATCTGTCATTATGTTTCTTGGTTTGACAGATTTAAAATGATGCTGGATTTGGTGATAGAAGAAATTCCGGATTCTGTCTAAGGTTTTTGGTGGTGGCTTGATCTTTTGAACAAAGTCCATTATGGAATAAGGGGTTGAACATTGAAATTTAGAACCAAGATGGACCCCGCTTTGTTTACTTTGGTGGACAAGTTCCTTGTTATTGGGGGGTTCTTTTTTATCTTGATAATTGTTAGGAGAGGTATTCTGTTTATAAAGAGTATGTAACGATATGCGTTAAATGATTTTAAGCCTTTTATGGTATATATATATATAACGTATTCATATGCGTATCGTCCGTTTAGGGAGTCCATGGACCTTACAAGATTGAGCCCAAAAGTTTACACAAAATAAATATAACTAATGACCTATATTAGGTCTTCTCTTAACCATATATATAATAGTTCGATCTTCTGTGTTAAAACATCGAATCTCTCACTCTTTCAATTTAGACATTGAGCCTGTGCTTTGTGAGTTTAGATCAAAGGATGCTCTCCTAAACTAAAGGAGGCATACAACATTCCAGAGTCTTTACAAATCCAAATTCCTAACCTGACAACACTTGAAAATGACATTACACCTAAGAGCTGGATAGTTTTCCACGAGAGACCACTCTAATTGGCATATAGTTTTCCCTCCCAGTAAGTTTTGATCAGTTGCTCCCCAATGGATAGAGGTACCTACTTAATATCACCTTATTAGGGAAAGAGCTCGACATGATAATACAGATGCCTGAGTTCAACAAGGCATACAACCTTAAACAGAATTCGTCCAACCTTCGTATGATATATATGTCATCCAAACAGGACCGAGGTATAACTAGCTTTCGAACAACGAAAAGAACTAGAAGCATTACTTTTTCTATGTTTGTAGTCATTGGGAGTCCGAGGAGGGAGCAACTTGCTTCCTCCAGTTTAGGGAAATATCAAGACCAATCTAAGGAGGTCGTGCTTTCATGTCCTTTTTGAGAAATGAGGCGAAGAACAAGTAGTCTTTGTTCCAACATTGTTTACCCAAACCAACTCCGTCGCATCAAGTTATATCAGAGGCTAGGTTGACGACTATTAGGATGATTCGTCCGAGGTTGGTCTTACTACAAACAAGGGTGGTACATAAACTACGTTCCACCTTGAAGAATAAAAAGAGCGCAAAGCATAAAGAGTGTCTGTCAGAGTTCTGTTCAAATTTTGAATTGATACTTGAAGGTTGTAGCTTTTATTAGGATTACTTTTGTTGATTTATGTTACAGTTCTACTAACCCATTTTTTTCTTCATATGTGCAGACATGAATGTTAGTAATGTGTCTCTTGATGATCTCCCTTCCAACTTTCAAACCACCAAGGAAGGTCCCAATGCCATTACCTCTAAGATGAAAGGGAGGAACATGGTGGCAAAGGAATAGAGTGCAATACAGTTGGGCCTTCAAAATCTACTAACTCTTCGTGCCAATTTAGGAGAGTTAGTAGTCTCTAAATCTATCCTAATGCCATCATTTGCACCTATTCCACCCTTATTAGGCAAGGGTAAGTCCATAAACTTCCTAGACACGTCAGGCTCTTCTAATGAGCCAATCATGGGCAATCCCACTGACCAAGAAGAGTCCATTAGCATGATGCTAATAGGATCAGATGAAGCTATCCTGGTTAACATATGTAAGGAGTTTGATGCCATTACACTTGTAAATAGGAAATTTTCTGGGTTTGTTCGACGATTTTCTTCCTTTTATTCACATTCAATTATACCAAGTTGTTTAAAAACTTGATTCATTTTTCCTTGTTATATGGGATGATCATTATTCACTATTATAAAGTTTGAGAAGTTGAGAAGATGAAGGAGGAGCTACGAGAGGAGAAGAAGGACCACCAGGCGATACCATCAAGGGTGACTATCTTCCACACCCAAATGGTTGACCTGTCAAAGAAAAGAAGGTTGCTCTAAAAGTTAAGGAGGAGGTAGATAAGCATCTCCACGACCTCAAGGAGTAGCCTGATAGGAAGGTGAGGTGACCAAGCTGAAGACTTAAGAAATACTCCGGTCTAGTTTCAACAAAGTCATAGAGTCCTTTAAATTGAAGGTTGTGGCTAAGGGTTAGTTCAAAGACTTACTACCACATCCTTTACCCTATTCCCATTTTGATTGGGTCTCCTCAGATGGTCAGGGAAGATGATGAGTAGTAGATCGTAGTTAGTGATGAAGCAAACAAAACCTTTCTTATTAGCATCCCAAAGTCAACCAATAGGATTCTAGACCGACTGCTCCTTTTTCAAAAAATTTCAAAATGTTTTTTGTTTGATATATCCTTGTTTGTCGTACAATTTTATGTAAAGAACAACTTTCTCCTTTTTTAGTAATATAATGTATTTATTTTCAATTTATTATTATCATTACACATGTTTTATATTGGTGAATGAATTGGGTATTGAATATTATCTTTGTACATCTTCTAACTTTTGGGAGATACGTAAGGACATTTGTAACCCACCATTGTCTTTTATAAAAAAGGGAGTGCTCCATTAGAGAATGAAACTATAAGTGTTATTCCCTTGATCATTTTTTTCCTCAATGTTTCTCCTCTTCAATTGTGCCAACTAATCGGTCTTCATGTTTTCGAGCATATTCGTTTAAAAAAGAAAGCTTGAAATTGTTGAGTGAAGTCGAAAAGCTAAAACTCAAGGTTAACAAGCATAAGGCATCGTACGAGCTTTCAAAGTATGAAGTCGACCTTTTATATGCCCAACTTGAGGATAAAACACATCATCATGACAAGGTAATGAATGCCTTGACCATTAGAGTCAAGAAGGAGATCCATTGGGCAACCACATATTAGAAGTATGGTGAGGCTATATTATTATATGTGATTAGGATTACCCTGGACATTGAAAGGAAACTTAAGGATTCTAAACTATGCCTAACTGAAGTTCTAAAGCATTTGCCTCAGTTTATCAACAAGGTTCAGGCTGACATTTTTTCATTAGTTCATCCAGAGATGTCCAATAGGAATAGTCATTATGAAGCCAAACTGGTGAGAGATGCGCATATGCTAAACCGGGAAGCCTTGTCATAAAAAATTCGTACTCTCCATTTTTTATCCTCAATGCTAATCTGAGACTTATCCCAGAGCTTTTATGTCAGCACCAACTCCAGGGATGTTTTGGAATGATTGTCAGACTCTGCAATGGTATCCCTTTAAGTTGGTGCAATCACCTCATTCAGGATGACTATCTCGGTTCCGTAAACAAGGGAAAATCAATTCTCGTTGGTAGATACTATTGGACTATTTTGGATAGCCCAAGGTACTTTGGGTAATTTCTCGACCTACTTGCTTTTTAACAATTTGAGGTTTTGGGTAAGCAATGAGAATTAGCTTATTTACTGACTTTGAATATCTACTTGTCGTGGATAATATGGGGAGGAATGACAAGGCTTCACACCATACCTTTCCATCAAGAACTTTACCTTACCTACAACGAATTGTTTCCCATTATCAATGACGATCTCTTTGAGCAAACTAAACATGCACGCAATGTTTTTCTATAAGAAGTTCACAACCTCTTCTTCTTGTATTTTGCTTAAGCCCTCAGCCTCTATCCACCTTGTGAAGTAGTCTATAGTAACCAAAACAATTTTCTTTTATGATCGATTAATTGTGACATCAACCCTATAATGTCCAGTCTTCATTTGTGAAACGATTAAGGACTAAACACACCAATTATGGGCATAGAGGGAAAATGTGTGAGTAGGTTGAACCTCTAACAATTGTCACATATTTGTGAGTGCTTTATGTTGTTTGCCAATATAGTGAGTTAGTAGTACCCTTGGCGCATAATTCTCTTTGATAATTTTCTAACGTTGGAGTACAATTTACACTCGCCCTTATGTGCCTCTTTGAGGAGGTTTAGGCTGGCTTCACTGGTAACACAAAGAAGTCTAGGTCTAAGCAACATTTTTTTGTATAGTTTATCCTCTTGTAGGAAGTAGCTCCTCGACTAGTTAATGATGGAGTGTTCCTTTCTTTTGTCTTCAAGAGGGCCTATCACTTAAATATTTTGTGAAAAGATCAAACCTTGACCTCGATAAATCTTCCACCTAATTTATGACCTTTTTGACCTCAGACGAGATAACTTCCAAAAACACTATTATGGTCACTATCCTTTGGTACTTTGTGTCATGTATAGAGGTGACTATTGCCAAAGCATTAACATGATTGTTGTTGTTACAGGGAAAGCTATTCTTCTGAAAATTCATTGATGCCTTTCTCATTATCCTATATGAGTACATTGATACTTACCCTTTTGAAGTTACTAGAACCATCTGTGTATACTTTCCACATCACCTTATCCTTTAGTTTATGGGTAAAAATGCCTGACTTAGTTTCCCTTTCATGATGCAATGACACGTGCTCAGTGGACTTGGCCAAAAAATTTGATATGGCCTATGCCTTGATAGTAGTACGAGGTTGAAACTTAATGTTATACTTTTCGAGCTCAATAGAAATATGAGCTAGCCTATTGAAAACCTCTGGTATACTAAGAACATTCTTCAGTGGGTAAGAAGTCAAAATAATGATGATGTGTGGTTGTAAATAATGTCTCAATTTTTGGGCTGTAACTTTGAAGGCAAACGCTAATTTTTCTATTATCGAGTACCTTTCCTGAGTATCTATCAAGACCTAACTAACGTAATACAATGAATGTTGAATTTTTTCCCTTTTCACGAATAGTACAACGCTAACTATCTAGGCAGTGACAACAAGGTAAAGTTACACAAGCTCACCCAAGATAGGGCTAAAAAGGATATATGGTCTACCTAGGTAAGCTTTAATGTTTTTGAAAGCTTGTTCATACTCCTCATTCCAAAAAACGAATTTTTTTTCTTCAAAAATTTGAAAACTGGCACGCATTTGTGGATGCATCTTGATATGAACCTATTCAAGGTTGTAATTTGCCCATTCATTTGCTAAACCCATTTCAAATATGAAGGTAACTTTATATTCACCAACACTTGAATTTTATCAAGGTTGGCCTTTATACCCCCAGTAGAGATGATGTATCCTAAGAATTTTCTTAAACTAATGCCAACACATACTTATTTGGATTCAATCTCATGTTGTGATCCCTTATCACTCTAAAGACTTAGCTGAGGTCTAAGACATAGTTTGATAACTATTTGGTCTTTACCATTATTTCATCTATATATGCCTTTATGTTTTTAAGGAAATCCTCGAACATCGTGTTCACCAATATTTGATAAGTCATTACTACATTTTTCAAACCGAAAGGCATCCTTTTATAGCAAAACGTTCCATTTCTAGTTATAAAGGTCATCTTTTACTCATATGTGGGATTTATATGTATTTGGTGATAACCTATATATGCATCGAGGAAACTCATGATGCCACACCCTTCGTCGCATCCATAAGTTGATTAATGCTCGGGAGAGGATAAAATTCCTTCGGACATGTGTTGTTTACATTAGTAAAAGCAATGCATGTCCAGGGAGCCCCATAAGACTTGGAAACTAGCACCATATTTGATAACCAAATTGGGTAGTCAACCTCCCGTATGATCTCGATGTCTCTCAATGACTTAACCTATGCTAAGATGAATTCATTCTTTGCTCTCAAGAACTTCCTCTTCCTTTGTTGCAGCAGCCTCTTACATGGGTTGAAATTCAACTTATGGGTAAATCACCTTAAGGTTAATCCTGGGCATATCCTCGTGCATCCAGGAAAAGATGTCCAGATTCTTACTAAGCAAGTCAACGAGAGCCCCTTTTACTACGTTGTCTAGGTTCAAGTTCATTTTGAGTACTCAACTTTCCTTGTCTCCCTGGACAACCAATTACACCTTGTCTGCACTAACTATTCCAATAAGTTCCATTCTCATCTAGCCTTCACTCTTCCCTCAACACCATTGATAGGGTAGTAATTTCTACTTTAGCTTAGCTTCCTTAGTGGCTTCTTTGTAAAAACTACATGCCTTCTCTTGATCACCTCAAACTTCCATAATTATATCCTCAAAAGGATACCTAATTACCTGATGATAAGTAGAGGGCACCACCATCATTTTATATATCCATGGACTACCTAGGATTATATTTTAATGTACTAACACATCAACCACCTCAAAGTTCGCGATTACTATAGATTCGTTTTTTCATTACGGGTAAATTGATTATTCCTAGGGTGTACGTGGTATTACTATTAAACCCTACGAGAGGTATTTCCTTCTTAATGATGTCCTCTTCTCGAACACCCAACATATGAAGGATGGATAATAATAGTAGTTCTATTGAACTTCCATTGTCAAACAATATACAACAGATGTCACAAGAACCTAATCTTAATATAGCGACCAGAGGATCTTTATGTGGAAAAGTTACATCATCCTTCTCGCTGAATGTTATTGGGATAATAGAGAACTTTCTCCATAATTTATCCACTCTAACATTTATCTCTTTTCATACTTCTCTGGTGTATCTTTTGTAAGCATTACTTTATTCACCATTTAGACTAGGTCATTTGTGAATGGAGTGGATTATATGAATTGTCATATGTTTATGTAGCTTTTCTTCCTATTGAAATGACATCTATCAGAGGGAAGTCTTTGTTTTGCCTGACCTTATTGCTTTGGTTAGAATCGCCCACTAGGTCGCTTAGATATCCTTTTAATAGTAACTATTGGATCTCTTTTTTCAAATGTCGATAGAATAATTTGTCATGGCAAATGTCTTTGTGGAACACACACCATTTGGTGGTGTCTTTGTTTAGAACTCTCATTCGAGGAGGCCACTTGACATTCTGTTCTTCCTCAATTTTTATGATGGCCTGCGCAAGGCTTATTCTTAGTAAGGTTCCCCTAAAGGAGGAGAACAACCTCTTCCATGGTGTCGAGCTCTTGTTATAGGAATGTCTACATCTTGAAATTTTCCCAACAAACCTCTTATTGGTTGGATTCTCCATTCATCTAGGTTTCTCCAAACTTAACTCTCTTTTACTTTCCTCTTGTGGCCATGGATATGGTTGAGCATTCTTTCTTAGTCGGTTTCAACTCCCTTTCCTAGTTAACAAACTTTTGTGCTTCCTCATAGGTCTCTTCCATTGTTTGGGGTTCCATCTTCGTGAGTATGACAAACAGATTCATCCATATTTTGGACAATGGAGAATAGATGATGTGACTCATTTTTCAACAACTTGTTGCTGGCATAGTTAATAACAAATATCCTAACCAACTCAAAAAAAGATGTGGAGTTGTTTGGCTTTAAAACACTAAACCATTTGCTCGTTGAATCATACATGGTAGCTACAAAGGATTTGCACGGCATTGCATCCCTTTTATCTCGATTCATGTTAAGAGGAGACATAATATTCTTGAAAAGGAGCACGTGAGCAATGAGATCTTTTGTTCCTTTGTAGTCTAGACATTCAGGAGAACAAATTTCTCGGTGGGCTGACTCAGCTCGATCGCTTCCAAAAAAGATGAACTGACCAACTATTTGTACACTTTATCAAGATTTGTTTATGCTTTTCAATTATTCTATTTTCTTATCTATTTTTCTATGACCAATACTATGTTTTGCCACAACAACTTCTCCTTAAGTGCTGCATTGAATTGTCCTAAGGTTTAATGGCTTTAGGATGAGGCATGTGCACGATAATTGGTTTGCGATCAACATAATCTTAAGTTTTGTTTTCTTGATCTTAGGAGTCCTTGTCCTTCTCATGCTCAGCTAGTATTCAATCAACTTCTTCATCCCTCTTGCCTACCGATTGTGTATTATGAGGTATGAGCTAGATCTTGGTTATCATAGGGCCCTTTCGACTTAATACTTTAACTTGCCTTCTCAACTCAAGGTTTTCATTCCTTATCTCACTTTGAATTTCTTCCATGGATCTTCTGATGTCCAATAATTGCTGGAGCAATTCTTAGTTCAAATTTACTTCCTACATAGTTCCATTTGTTGTGTCCCCTATATTCCCTTGTTCTAAGATTGGTGTGTTATCTACACCATATTTGACCCGAGGGCCTATCAGCTTGGCTCTTTCAAGTGCCCACATTTCGACCATAATTTTTTAGGAGAGTGTTCGAGTTGCATTGTACTTACTAGTAAGTCCAATGAAATAAGAGGCATCAAATTCTATCGAACGTGTCTTAAAATCTAAGCCTTATAATAAGCGCCAAAATATTGGCAGACGTATTGAATTTAAAGAGATAAATTAAAAAGATGCATTCAATGAGCGATAAATGATGGTGATTCTAGGTCTTTCATAGTTTATATATATATATATATTTCATACACTTGTCATCCAGTTAGAGGGTTCAAGTAGACCTTATAAGATTGAGCATGAAAGCTTACACAAAATAAGCATAAATGACGAATGATGACCTACATTTGATCTTCACCTCGACCATATATATAATAACCTAGTCTTCTCTTTAATACCAACGCATAGACTATATCCAAAAAATAATTATGGTAAATTTTATATGGTGAACCTATTTTATATATTTTCAAATGGATAAAGAGTTGAAGATGTCTATTATATTTAATAAAAATATACTTTAATTCACTAGTTATTTGATCAAAAAATACAAATTTATTATCTCTTTTAAAAGAGTTATCAGAGTTCTTTTATAAAATTTAAGAATAAAATTGAATATATGTTATATGAGTGTGAAAACAAAGTGTATATATCTTTTACAAGGAGCACTAAGTTATGATTGCTATAATTAGAAATATGATCCAACAAGTTGCATATAAGAATATTAACTTAATGTGTTTAATACATATGACTCTTTTTCTAGAGTAATCTACTTATTTATGTTAAAAAAATGTAATAGAAATATATTTAGGTTTAATTGGATATTATAACTTTATTTATTAATAAAAATTAATTGAATAATTATTTATATAAAAATCATATATATAACTTATTTTTGTTTTTTTTTTCTTATAATACATATTGTAGGTTTAATATTTCAAATTTAACAATTTTAAGAAGTAGGAATTTATATATGAAATATATGATTGATATAATATTAAAAGTTGTTAATGAATAATCTTTCAAAAATATTAAGGTTGGAGATATGGGAATGTATCTTTTTATACATTATAGCATAATATGCCATACATTATAATATACTATGCCAACTAGAAAGAGGGTGCCGATTCTTTTTGATAGCACACAGGTGCGAGCTTGTGAAGTAATAGTCTCAAAATGTCAATCAAGTACCAAGCAGTTTTATACTTATTCGATTCTTTTTAGCTATGGAAAAGTGTGTCAAAGATATTTGCCCAACAATCTTAATGTATAAACCTTTTTTTTTATAATTCTATCGATTTGTTTTCATATACTTTAAGAAAAAAAAGTATAATTAAGATAATCACTACAAATAAAGTTGTACTCCTTCTCGGTATTATTATTTTTATTTACTTGAAACATACAAAGTTTATGTTTAATAACTATTTCATTTTATAATTTTAATTAATTTTTTTAAAAAAATTATTTAATATCAAATTTAAAGTTTCAATTTTGTGAACTAAAAATTGAAAATTAAATGTTCTTTAATTAATAATTTTTAACTTTAGAAAATTCAATCTTAATTTTTTGTTAAAGTTTTCTTTAAAATTTGAATATTTAAACCTTCAGTGTAATTGAGTTATTAGTTTTGAGTTTAAGAATAAAAAAATAGGGATTCAATTCTAAAATTAAATTTTTATTTTAAAATAGGACCAAGTTTCAAAATTGAATTTCAAAAAATTGAAATAAAAATAAGTTTTCAAATTTATTTAATTTTAAAACTCAAAAATTACAATTGAAAATTAGTAATTAAAAACGCCATCAAACAAGCCTTAAGCCTCTAGTTTCTATGCTCTTAATGGTTTAGATTTTATTTTTGAGAAACAAATACATGATATGATTCGAATATCTAATTTAAAATGGAGAAAAATTGATGTTATCATCGTATTACTAAGTGAATTACCGTTAACCAATTGGTGAACCAAATAATACAGAGCAATACCACTTTACTTTGTAATAAAAATATTGGAATGCATAAGTCCATTTCAATTATTTGACCTATGTCATGTGAGTTTCACAAATAAGAGAGTATTTTTCCATATTCTAAGATGTTTTCTTGATGTATGACAGCAAACAGATTGATTATGGTAAGGTTCGTTCTGTCAAAAGTTGAAAGCGCCAACCACACTATAAGTTACCGCAGTAAAAGCAAAATGTCTGATCTTAACTTCTTCTTCTTTTTTTTAAAAGGAATAATTAAATGATACTGATTGGAAAGATATATAGCTTATGTGCAGCATACAGTGTCAAGTGGTTAAATTGGGCATCATTTATATTCTAAGCCTTATTCTCATACCCATATAAAGAATCAGCCTTATTCAATGTTCATATATATCGTCATGTTTGTTGTAATGGAAGCTTGAATTGGGCTTTATATTCTAAGCCTTATTCTCATATCCATATAAAGAATCAGCCTTACTCAATGTTCATATATATCGTCATGTTTGTTGTAATGGAGGCTTGAATTGGGCTTTTTTTTCCCAATATTATCTGTCTATGCATCTGTAGATGGCTTTAGTTTTACAAGGCTTCCCATCAAATGGAACAAGCTGGTGAGCCCTGATTTCAAATGGGCAATTTGGTTTCACACTTTCACCTCTGCCAAACATAAGTTACGGGGAATTCTATTTACATCCCACGAAACTCTCTAAATATATACCTCTAAAGCATATATTTTAAATAATTTTAGACATTTACGTATATATTTGAAAGCTTTGTGGATGTAATTAGAATTGGCCTAAGTTATGAAAATCACTGTACTAACCTATTAATAATGATACATGTCATTTTCCTTTTAACTATGCCTTTTCTCAATAATAAATGGTTACTAATTGTTGTTAGCTAGACGTATTTTGAAATAATTATTTTCTTTTATTTGTTGTCATGTATGCTAATATTTAAGGAAATAGTACAGCTTTTCAAAAAATGAAAGGGAAAAAGAAAATTTGTGCTATATAGTAATGTGGTTATTTAAAGAACATTGTGATTACCCTTTTATAGTTAATGTAACTTCAGTGCATGATGTTAAATTGTGACAAGCCATGAGTCCTTGATCGACATGCGTTTAGGCTGGTAAATGGATTCGGTTCAATGATAAACCGTCACAAACTTGGATTATTATTTCAAGCATGTCAAACCTTCTGAGTACTCTTTTATTGATCACAAGATTGGGATGATCACGTAAGGTTGACGGTTAGAAATTAGGTGACCTAACAATGTTATACAATTGACTAATACAGTCACGTTGTTTGTCATTTGTGAACTATCATAAATTTTTAATGAAAAGGGCTTACTCATATTTATTGGCGGACCTAAGCATCAACAAGACTTCTAGAGTCATGTTTCGTGCCATGATTCTCTGTCACCTCTCATCTTTTAGGATTTTTACTCATATTTTCATGGCGGACCTAAGCATCGAAAGAGGAGCCTTTTGTCTCGTAGGTATTATCCATATTATCATACATCCAACTGTTCTGATCCTTGTAAATATTGTGGACACAAGAAGTTATTACTTAATATTCAACTGGGTTAACTTGTCAAAAATCATATGATTTAAAAGTTAAAATTTATTATCAAATTTAAAGATTTAAAATTTTTGAAGATTAAATTATACCGTCTAAAAATTTAAAAATTTATATATAAAATTGATCAACATTAATAATAACATAGTTAAGTCAAAATATTTAATTTAAAATCCAAAAAAGCATAGCTTAATACAGAAGGATGTCTCATATTACTATACTTGATGACTCTATTTCATTAAATGAATTTTATTGATTTTCAAAATAAAAATATTAATATATATTCAAAAATGATTACAAACATAATTATTATATTAATTTTTTATTACATATAATTACAGATTCAACTATAGATTATAAAAATCAATGCAATAAATAATAATGATTCATATTATTTTCCTTCTAATTATGCATTTTCTCAATCATAAATAGTGATGATCGTTTTTAACTAGACGTATGATATCATAATTATTTTTTATATTAATTGTACATGTCCGCTAATGTTTAAGTACATAGTGCAGCATCTTAAAAATAAATGGAAAAAGAAGAAGGTATGTTAGTAATGTTGTTATTTAAAAATAAATAAATTGTGATTAACCTTTTATTATCAGTTTAACTTCAGTACATGATGTTAAATTGTCACAAACCACGTGTCATTCTTCGACGTGCGTTTAGACTGGTAGGTAAATGGGTTCCATCTCAATGATAAACCATCACAAACTTGGAGTACTATTTTAAGCATGTCAAACCTGTCGATTACTTTTTATTGATCACAAGATTGCGATGATCACATAAGGTTGACAATAAGAAATTGGTTGACCTAACATTGTCATCCAATTGACCTATTACAATTTTGTAATGAAAATAATCGAGAACAAGACTTTTAAAGTCCATTAATTTACATATTTATTTTCTCTAATGATTTGATTTAAATGAATATGATAGAAGAATGGTATGTAACGTGACTCTAAAGTCATATACCTTATCATAAACTAATTCCACTGAAAGTGTTAGTTTTTGTAATATAATTTGTTATACAAATTCCTACCAAGTACCAACCATTGTACATGTCGCAATATGTTAATCCAAAACAATTTGTTATTGCCAAGCAAAATAGCAATCAAATGAATGTTAGGGTCCAAGAAAAAATTGAATGTTAGGGTTACCGTAATTGTGGCATTATGGTTCTAAGTTTGTTTAAAATATTAAATATATCATTAATTTTACCCAAATGGGCATCTTAATAAATAACCATAATTCAATTACACCAATATCCAAATTGAAAAGCCATTACCAAAAGGGCAAGTTCTAAGAAAATGATGAACATTCTGCAATTGGTGGCTACACAAGTCATTAAATTCTTTGTATACCAGAAGTTTTGAAACAAAGAGCTATAATACCCAATAAATTAGAAGCATAATACCCAGAAAGGGAGGTTTGTAAACTAAAATCGTGAAAAAGGATGAAAAATCTTTAATTTTACCTTGACAAGTTCTTACTCAAATGACCACTCGATCTCTTGATAGATTCAATTCTTTGAAGCCTAATTTGCTCTCTGAATTTAGCTATGAACTCATCAGCCTTCTTATCCACATCAGGTGGCCCATCATTAACACTGTTAGAAGAACCAGCTTCTTCATTCTTCATAATTTGCTTTGTACTTTCTCCAACATTTTTTTGCTTCAAACTTTCCCCAACCACATCATCATCTTCACTTTGATCTGTTTCTTCATCAGATTGCATAAGTATCTTCTCAATTGAATCTTCTTCTTCCTCTGTAAATTCTTCAAAACTCTGCTTTGGGGTTCTGGGAATACTAGATCGACTCATATTTTCAGTCACAAATGATGTTTGATCAAAACCCAATTTATTTCTACCTTTGCTTTTCATTTCTTTATCAGAAACAACCTCACTTTCTCTGATTGTTCTAACAGATTTTTCCATTAATGAACTATCAAATTGGTTTCTTGAATTCAAATCAGCCCCATAATTCAAGACACTCTCTCCCCTGTTTCTACTCATATTCTTTGTCTCATTTGTTAAGCTTCTCGTCAAGTCCTTAGTCTGATAACCAGTATAAGTTGAATTTGGTCTCAATGAAGATGACTTGTGAAACATTCTTGGAGGTGGTGGAGGAGGTGGAGGGGGAGAAGACTTGAAAAGGACCTTCCTTCTAAGCAAATCCTCTGTATTCTTGGTTTGGAACTCTGTTGATGAAGAAGCTGAAGGAGATAACTTTCTTGGTGAAGACAGCGGTGGTGAAGGTGATAACTTTGGTGATGAAGTGGTTGAATTGGATCGAGATGAACGAGAAACTTGGGACTTAGAAGCAAGAGATTCTTCCATTGAAGGAGGTAAAGAATATGAAGGGGGACTACCAATTTCTTCTTTCATCTCCATCTTTCCTGATCTTGATCTCCATGGAATTGGTGAAGGAAGTACAACATTTGCTTTCAACTTTTCCTCTAATTCTTCATGATCAATTCCACCATATTCCCAATTTCTAGTTTTGTTTGAGTTGCTTGTAAACCTTCTTGAATTGGGTTTTGAATTAGAACCAGAAATTACACTAGTTTCCTTCACAGAGTCTGCCGACTCTGAATCTGGGTCAGAAACAAGGGACTTCAAGCTTCTAATGGGCAAAAGCAGAGGCCTTTCACTATTTCTTGAAGTGTTAGAACTCTGTTCGTTAAAAAGAGAGTTCTCTTTTGCTACAACAACCATGGGTTCATTTCTATAATGCTGATTACTCCAAGTTTGGACCTTGTTTTCGTCAGACACAGTTGGGCTTTCAGCTTCATCATCAAAAACAGAGGAGACCTGAAGAAATCTAGACAAATCTGATTGAGCATTGTCGAATTTAGAGTTATTGTTATCTTTCTCAGTTTCATCGTTTCGACGACTAAATAGACCATAAGAGATAACTATACCGACCAAAAGAAGGTGCAGAAGCTCCCAACTTCTGGTGAGTAAACTTTGGTTTACAAATTCAGGAGCTTGTTGTGGGAAAAGTGGAAGAATAAACAAGAAAACTATAACTATGGCTGCTTTGAAAAGAAAATGGTGGTAAAACTTACTTGGGTTTGGCTGGTTTTCCTCCGAAGTTACTGACTTTTGATGTTTTTTGCAGTAATCTGTACCTTCCATAGATGAACACATGTTTGATTTGATACAATTGGTTTTGCAGAAATGAGGAAGGAGGCGATGAAGGAAAGAAGACTTAAGGGTTAAGGAAAATTAGAGAGATGGAGAAACGCATTGGGGAGGTGTGAGAGCAAATTTCATGCTTTTCTTTTTGGCTTTGCTTTTAAAAGGTTCTACATTAGAGTTTAGATTCGCTTTATTTATCCTTGGAGAGTTTAGATTCGCTTTATTTATCCTTGGTCCAACTAGTTGCATATAATTTAAATAATATATTAATAATAAAAAATTTATAAGATAAAATAAAAAATTTAGATTAAAATCTCTAACTAATAGGCACCCACAGTAGGATAGAGGTCAATCATTATAAAATTTCGACACCGATAAATACGAAGTCTCCAACAACTAAATGGTGGAATAGTTCCACTCAATTGTTTTTATTTTAAGTGTACAACGTAAGATATTAACGAGATACATTCTAAGAAATCTTTTAAGTATGGAAGAAGAAGATCAACTGAACTCTCTGTTTGAAATACAAGATATATCTTAAGAAAGAGTTTTAAGTTTCAAAGTGAATCCATTTCTTAAGAAGCTTATATAGAAATTAGATTCAATTTATCTTTACATGTGTCCTGTCTCATAAAAAATTAACACGATGATCCTTAAGTATAGAAAGAGTTCAATTAACCTCTTCCTCTTACTTAAGAAAAAAAAAAGAGTAGTTTAAATTTCATGAATATTATTTTTTATATTTCAATTTCATGCACATTCAAATGAAAGCAAGTAAGATCAATTTTATTACAAAATGCAAATCAACTCTCAATTAAGGGGGAATTTACTTATTCAAGGGATGCGATGTGGTACTTTTCAACACAAAATTCTTGCGAATATTCTTCTCTAATGTCCTCTATTTCCAATATTCAACCAATTTGGACAGTTCATCCCTTTCTTCCTTGTATTTATCCCTTTGATAACGTGTCATGATCAATTCATTACGTACATCTTCCAACTCTTGTTCCATGGCTCTAGAGTGAATCTTTAAGCTACAAAATTCTTGGTCCACAAATTCAACTATTTTTCGACATGTATCTACCTCTTGCTCTGAATGCTTAGCGAGAGATATTGCCTGCACCAGATGTTAAAAATTACAACTTATCAACAATATACAATATTCAAATGTCCCATAGGGTTGCTCGCATCGAGCACATGTTTGGCCATCATATGCCAGATCGTCCCCTTTTCATGTTTACAAGCTATATAAATAAAAGGACGATTTGTAGAAACCTCAAAGTGGTGAAACAATTCCTCTTGAGCATGCGGGTTACCAAACATCCTGCTTTTGAACAGATTGTCTAGACCACTATTTTCACGTTGTTCCCCTTTAACGGGGAAAATGCTTTGTAACAGGCTAATACCTTCTCTTATCGAGGCCAATTCTTTGATAGGGATAGACTTCCCTGACATATCCCTACCTACTTGAAATCCTTAATCAAGATGCTCCCCACTCAGAGGTGAAACGGGGAGCTCAGTCCTAGCCCTCATTTTTGAAGAAGTAATGACTTGGTTGGGTTTTGAAGTTAACTCGATATCTATTGCGCAATGTGACGCATGAAGCGTTCTAGATTTCTTGATTTTCCTCCCCAAATAGGTATTGGGAGGCATTTGATTCACCTTGTCACTAAGGGTAGAAAATTAGGCGTTTCTTAATAATGGAAAGTTTCTTAGTAACACTCAAAGCAATGTCTAGAGTGTAAGAAAAACATGACCCCGTTTCAATCAGATCGTCCATATCAACTTGGCTATAATCCATTTGGCTTCCAAAACCTCACAATTATGGCCTCCAAAAATCTAATTAGAATTGCTTTGGGGCACTCAAAATTCAAAAACAAAGCTGTTAATTTCAGACACATGGTCTCAAACTCTCAAAAATAATCAAACTTATTTCTAAACAACTAAGCACAAATGCCATAAAAGGTAATTAAATAGAAACATCCAAAGATTTCAAATTAAAGCATTTAATTGCTAAAGGACAAGAGTGATCAATATCATAAATAATGATTACTTCACAAAACAGGTTCAATTATATCAAAAATTAACCTAACGATTACAAGGCTATATTTTAACATGAAAGGTAAAAGACGAGGTGTTTTTTACGAAGTATCTTCCTCTACCACACTTTCAGGCTGTACTTTAAGCATGGCCTCTTCACCACGAAGTGATGGTTATGGGGTGCTTACTCTAGGGGGGCTTTATATTGACTTCTTTGTGCCTGTTTACCACAAAACTCACTTTGTTTTTATACGCTTTGGTGCACTTCACTTTCAAGGTTTCCACTAGATCTGAAAGCAAACTCATTTGGTATGCCAGCGAGCACATTTTGTCTCCTAACGAACTAACCCTTCCTTCAACTTTCTTGGCCATTTGCTTGAAGTGACTTGCTCGTTGACCTTGCTCGAAGTAGTAATTGTTCACTTTTCTCAACTTCTCGACCTTATCCAATAGGTTGTCCTCCATCTTTAAAAACTTTGCGCTATATTCAATAAGAAGGAAATCCTTGTCCTCTATGACCTTATGATACTTTACAATTTGTAAGCAACTTGCTTGCATTCTGTACTTATAAGCACTATGGGATAGCTCGTATTCCCTGACCAAAGACAATACCTACAAACATTAAAAGAGTTAACAAAATATCAAAAAAATAACATCACTACTTTATATACATAAAATGTCTCAATTTTATTATCAAAGTGATGATAGAGGTCCCTTTTCAAATCAAGTCACCCAAAGATACCCTATTTAAAGTATGTGATCGAGGTATCTAGTACCATGGGATCCCTTAGTAAGACTTTGTCAAACTCGAAGTCATATATATCTATAGCTTCCATATTATCATTATTTTTATTTTTTGGAATTAAGAAAATTAATTTTGTTTGCTAGTATTTAGCAGCATGCCAAGATGGATTGTGGTAAATAGTGCACTAAGAAATACTGTGTAATTATCAAATTTTCGTAATTATAAATTGGGTAAAAAGTTTGAATAATTAATTATTTAAATTTGAAAGTTAGTGAAGAAACTTGTAATGTAATGTACATGTTTGGTTCTTTTCTCATTTCATTTAAGTTCGGATAATATTTTATTTGATTTAAATTTATAAATCAAAAAAGAAATCCATCATCTTCGTACACACTATAAATGAAAAAAAAAATGAAGTGGAAAGGAGGAAAATAAGTAAGGGGTTGGAGATCTAATATTTACCATTAATAAGTGGTCAAATATAAGATCTATGACCACCAGCACTTTGAAGCTTCAAATTGGCATCAACCGAACAAAAAAGTGCATCTCTGGTAACTTGGTTTCAATATCTTCTGTTCTTTTTAATCTTTCTGTAGTCACTGAAATTTTGTTAGGTAGCACAAATTAGAGTTTGGAAAAGAAAAAAAATGCCATTTTTAAGAGGAAAAGAATAAAGATGAGTAATGCGTAGGTAGATATTGGAGAATATGTATAATGTTTTGAAGACATTTTGGAAAAGAAAGAAAATGGGAGGAGCAAATAGGTTGCGTGGTTATAATCTCGATTCTTCTTTTGGAGTGAGTACGCTAGCTTTTTCTGTAGAGCTCATTAATAATAAATATTCCAAAATACGAAATGAAAATTCTGACTGTTATTTTGTATTTTAGCCATTTTGGTAGGAAATGCTTTCCTTATCTGTTTTGGCTTCTGTGTTCTTATTCATGTGACATACTTCGGAATTGGGGTATGAATTTTAGATGCTCTTAAAACCCACGCAGTCACTTGGCCAATAAAAACATTTATCAATTCTATAAATAAATGAAAAAAGAATTCAATGTTTTTGATGATAAGATGCATTTTTTTAAAATTTAAATCAAATATAATATCATTTTATATAAGGAAAAAAAATATTTTGGTGTCAATCATCCAATTATTTTTGTATCATTTTTTATGGTGCAACATTAAGTATGTTACGGTGGTAAAAGTTTTAATTTCGTATCCGTATATCGATTATGAAACCATATTAGGTTTTTGATGGGAGAATTTTTATAAAGACATCAGATCTTTTCACTACTCACTCATTATCATTCATACACATCATTAAAGACATAGGGTAAGTGTGAGAAACTAGTTAGAACATCAAACAAAAAAAACTCATTAGAATTTCTATGAAGAGGTGAAATTTGATCAATGACAGGAGGTATATTTTCAATCTATTTTTGCTTCCGTTGTGTTTAAATTTGTGTTCATATGATTTCTTGAACGTTTCTGAATCGAATTATGATCCAACATTTGGTATCAGAGCTGTTTTGAAAACACCTATGTTTTTCTTTGTTTCATTAGAATTGAGAATTTGGGTTTTTTTATTTTTCTTGTTTCTGATGTATATGGAAAGTATAAATGATTTCATTATTGATTTTCCAATGATTTTGTGAATTAAAACTTGAAAAATCATGAAGAAAATAAATCAAATTTACCATTTGCGTTCATTGAAATGTATTCATTAACTTTTTATTTAAAATGACGCTTTTGATTCAAAAATTTTACCAGACTTATTTATATATATATATATTTGAAATTTAATATTTTATTAAAAAAATTCAAATATAATTTTAATATGATTAATTATTTAACTTAGGTTTTTCATGTGTATAATATTTATTATACATGTAATATAAATAATATTTGAGCACATTAAAACTTATTTAAATAAATTATGCTTAAATTATTTGTTTCGGTATTTGTATGTATAAATTTTTAATTAATTATACATATGAAAATTTGGTTAAATAATTTACGCATAATAGAATTAATTGTTAATGACTCTTTATGGATTTAATTAGTGCTTATATTATTTATTTTTGCTTGTATAATTTATTATCATATATGCAATCTTAAGATATATAATATTTGCACATTTTAAATTAAATTAATATTGTTTATGATTTTATGCAATAATTGAGCCTAAAGATTTAGCAAATGTTTAAGTGATTCGTATAGTTTAATTAATTAGGGAGTAGTCATAACATATTTAATTAATTAAAACTATAATAAGATTTATTTAGAATTATATTTATAAATAAATATTAATTGTAATTAATCATATATGATATAATAAATCTTATCCCATAAGAATTTTTATTATATTTTTGTGTGATTAATTATGATAAAATATCAAATTATATTTTATAATTTACCCACACAGATTAAAAAAAGGAACATAATTTAATAATTTTATCGTAAAATTAAGATGAATCTAATTCAATTAGAATTTTACTCCACAGACAAGTTTTATGTCACTAGATTCATATTTTTCATGATTTACAATAGTAAAAAATGACTATAATTTAGGTATCAAATTTTAATAAACATATAATCTTTAATTGCATCTTTTCAACCTATAAATTTCTTTAATATCCGTTGTGACATTCTTGATCTGAAAGGGGATAATTATAAAGTATGAAAGGAAAGAATTCTCCTTCATCTAGGGTGGATGGATATTGACTATGCTATTAGGAAAAACGAATCACCTAAAATTACTAAAACCAGCACTCCAAAGAATATCATGCTTTTATAAACAATGGGAGCGATCTAATCGTCTTAGCGTGATGTTCATTAAGACTAAGATCTTTACTAGTATTTGTGGTTCTGTTGATCAACATAACAATGTTCAGGATTTGCTAAAGGCCATTGATGATCAGTTCGTCACTTTAGATAAAGCGATTATGAAGTTCTTTTCCTTAAGACTCACCAGTTTGAAAGGTGTGCGTGAGCACATTATGCAAATGAGGGACATTGCGGCTCAACTTAAGAATCTCGAGGTTGAGATGTCAGAATCCTTCCTGGTGCACTATATCCTTAACACTCTCCCACATCAATACGGGCCATTCAAAATCTCTTACAATACACATAAGGATAAATGGTCAATCAATGAACTAATGACCATGTGTGTTCAAGAGGAAGGGAGGCTTGTTATGGAATTTGATGAAAGTGAAATGTTGGCTACAACGTATGGGAAAGGCAAATCTCAATACAAGCATAAAGGAAAAGGGATAATTCCACCTCAAGCTGATATTAAGAAAGAAGCCAGGTGTTTCTTCTGTAAAAAGAAGGGACATATGAAGAAGGAATGTATCAAATTCCATAAATGGCTTGAGAATAAAGGTAATCCAACCTCATTTGTTTGTTATGAATGTAATATGGTTAATGTTAATATTAACACCTGGTGGATTGATTCTGGATCAATAATCCATATTGCAAACTCCTTACAAGGTATGTGAAATCTAAGGAAGTCAGTGGGAAGTGAGTAATACATCTTATCTGGTAACAATATGGGTTCACATGTGAAGGCCGTAGTGATATGTAGTTTGATTTTTAAGTAGTTGTTTTATTTTAGAATTAGAAAAGACCTTTTATGTTCCAAGTTTCTCTAGAAACTTGATTTCGATTTCAATACTTGTACCTTTTGGTTATTCCTTTCACTTTTCATAAACATCTTTCAGTTTATTTAATAAATTTGATTGTATTGGGAATAGTATTTGGTCTGATGGTCTTTACTTCATTAATTTACCAAATAATTCCACTCATAATGCTATATATGTTCAAGTTGACATTAAAAGGTGCATTATTGATGATGACTCTTTTACATTATGACATATAAGATTAGGACATATCTCCATAAAAAGAGTTAAAAGATTAGTGAAAGATGGGGTACTTAGTACTCTAGTTTATACTGATTTTGAGACATATGTGGACTACATCAAGGGAAATTAGACTAACAAGTCAAAGAAAGGTGCCAATGGGAGTTCAGACATACTAGAAATCATACATACTGATATATGTTGTCCAAACATGGACATACAAGGTCAAAAATATTTTATCATCTTTATTGATGAGTTTTCTCGATATATGTATATCTACATGCTTCATAACAAGAGTAAAACATTAGATTCCTTCAAGATCTTTAAGGTTGAAGTAGAGATACAATGCGGAAAGCAAATAAAAGTCGTGAGATAAGATATAGGTGATGAATATTATGGTAGATACACTGAGAATGGACAAGCGTCTATTTTGTTTGTTAAGTTTCTTCGAGAACATGGGATAGTTGCCCAATACATTATACCTGGTTCACCAGACTAGAATGGTGTAGCATAAAGGAGAAACCGAACATTATTGGACATGGTGCAGAGTATGCTTAGCAGCTCTAATCTTTCTAAATCCTTGTGGATTGAAGCTTTAAAGACGATTGTGTATATATTAAATCGAGTTCCAACAAAGGCTATATTAAAGATGCCATTTGAGTTATGAAAAGGTTAGAAACCGAGTTTGTGACATATGTGCATTTGGGGATGCCTGTTTGAAGTGAGGAGTTATAATCCATAAGAGAAGAAACTGGACCCAAAGACCATTAGTGGGTATTTCATTGGATATGTCGAATGGTCTAAGGGTTACAAATTTTACTATCTATCTCACAGCACTAGGTTTGTGAAATCAAGAAATGCAAAGTTTCTTGAATATGACCTTATTAGTGGGAGCAATCAAATCAGGAAAATAGTTTCTGATACTGATCACAGATTCATAACCTTCTACTTCATGAGATAGATTGATTGTTGTTAACAACATCCCTCAAGTACAAGATGGTGTTAAACAACCAATCACCGGAATTTCACAAGTTGTTGACAATATTCCAATAGATTATGTTATTTAGGAGATAACTGAAATTTTTGAACAACAAGTTAAACCTCGTACTTCCTAGAAAGATGATGATGCGACATTAAGAAGATCTACTAAAACTAAAAGGTCAATAATTCCTAGTAATTATGTTGTGTATCTATAAGAATCTGATTTTAACATTGGAACTGTGGATGATCCTGAATTGTTTTCACAAGCCATGAGTTCTAAGGTTTCAAACTTATGATACAATTCCATGAAAGAATAGATGGATTCTATGACGTCTAACCGAGTTTGAGATCTAGTCAAGTTGCCTGATGGTGTGAAAGCCATTGGATGTAAATGGGTCTTCAAGACAAAGAAAGACTCACAAAGTAACATTGAGAGACATAAGGCAAGACTCGTTGCCAAATGATTCACTTAAAGGGAGGGAATCAACTATACAAAGACATTCTCTCGTGTATCTAAGAAAGATTCACTTCGCGTGATCATGGTATTGGTTGACCATTTTGATTTGGATTTGCATCAAATGGATGTGAAAACGATTTTCCTTAATGGTAACCTAGAGGAAAAGGTTTATATGAAACAATATGAAGGATTCTTCTATAGTGATGGCGATCATTTGGTTTGTAAGCTTAATAAATTCATATATGAATTAAAACAAGCTTCCCATAAATGGTATTTGAAATTTTATAACGTCATCACTTCATTTGGTTTTGAAGAGAATGTCATAGATCAATGTATATACCATAAGCTTAATGGGAGTAATATATATCTTTTGGTGCTATATTTGAATGATATTTTACTTGTAGCCAATGATAAGGATTTGCTACACGAGGTAAAACAATTCCTCTCTAAAATTTTTGATATGAAAGATATGGGTAAGGTATCTTATGTCATTGACATTAAGATCCATACAGACAGATTTTGAGGCATCTTGGGTTTATCTCAAGAAATCTATATCAATAAAGTTTTAGAGAGATTTTGGATAAAAGATTATTTACCAAGTGTTGCTCCCATTGTGAAGGGCGATAAGTTCAATTTGGACCAATGCCCAAAGCATGATTTTGAAAGAGAATAGATGAAAACCATTCCATATGCTTCAGCCATTGGAAGCCTGATGTATGCTCAGGTCTACACCAGACCTGACATTACATTTATTGTTGGGATGCTAGGGAGATATTAGAGTAACCCAAGTGTTGACCACTAGAAAGCTGCAAAGAAAGTGATAAGGTACATACAAGGAACTAAGGACTATATGCTCATGTATTGACGAACCGACGATCTAGAAGTAAATTGTTACTCCGATGCAGACTTCGCTGGCTGTGTTGATTCACACAAATCGACATCTAGTTACATTTTCATGTTTATCGGTGGAGACGTGTCTTGGAAGAGTGCGAAGTAGTCCTTGACTGCTACTTCCACTATAGAGGTCGAGTTTGTGTCATGTTTTAAGGCCACATCACATGGTGTATGGTTGAAGATTTTCATTTCCAAGCTTAGAGTACTTGACTCTATTTCTAGGCTATTAAGATTGTATTGTGACAACTCAGCTGCTGTGTTTATAACTAAGAATAATAATAGTGGTAGTCGTAGTAAACACATCGATATTAAATACTTGGTCATAAGAGAACATGTTAAGAAAAAGAAAGTGGTCATTGAGCACATTAGCACTGAGTTGATGAAAACTGATCCTTTGACTAAAGGCATGTCATCATTGAAATTTAAGGATCATGTAGAGAAAATGAGAATTGGTTCTACTTTGTAAATGTATATATATATAATTTATTAATGAAACTCTTATATATTGTGATATTTTTTCATATTCATGTGCACCTTAATTTATTTGATAAAATCTATATTTTATTGGACAAAGAATAAATATAAAATTTATTTATTAAGTTTTGTTACCACATAAAGTATAATACTTGAGAAACTAAATACATTGTAATACATGGAAGATAATACTCGCTTTTAAAAGACCTATCGTCATGATTCATGTATTTTGTTACTCAAGAGAATTTAGCTTAACGTTTGCACCAAGTGTGAGAATGTAACATTTTTTATGGTGCAACATTAAGCATGTTACGGTGGTAACAGTTTCGGTTTCGTAATCGTACGTCGGTTACGAAACCATACGGGGTTCTTGATGAGAGAACATTTGTAAAGGCATCGGGTCCTCTCACTACTAATTGATTATCATTCATATACACCATCAAAGATAGAGAGTAAGTGTGATAAACTAGTAAGAGTATCAAACCAAAAAAACAACTGGAATTCCCATGAAGAGGTGAAATTTGATCAATGACAAGAGGTACATTTTCAATCTATTTTTACTTCTGTTGTGTTTAAATTTTCATTCATATGGTTTCCTGAATGTTTTTGAATTGAATTATAATCTAACAATTTTTTCATAAGCTAGAATTAAAACAACATTCTGATAAAAAGTTCTTGACTAGAGAGTTTCAGAGTTTGATTTATTTTATTATACGATCCTCTCTCTCTTTCTTCACCTTTACACTTCTTTTACAATTTATGTTTATATAGTTGCACTTTCCCTAGTCTAGATTGAGGCTAATATATAAAATGCATTTTTTCACTTCAAAAGCATAGTCGAAAACAAGCTTCAATGGAATCATTCCAATTTTGTCCAATTTAAGATTTTTAAATTTTAATTATTGTTGTGATTAATTAAAAATAATATTGGGTTTGTTAGTTAAAATAAAAAATGCTTATTTTATAAGAAAATTCATGGAAAATGACTTCTTATTTTATTAAAGATGGAGGTGTCTAACCTTGTTTAAATGAAGAATATGTAGTCTAATTTTGGTGAATGAAGAAATGTTTGACATATGAAATAGGAACTTGAAGGCTATAAATATGGTTTCATTTCTTCATTGTTAATCATCTTAAAAATAGAGAAAAATTTTAAAAGTTTTTAAGTGAGAATTTTGTTGGAAATTTTTCTTAGGTTTGTAATCGTTTGTCTTTTGGGTGTGAGAAAATTATTAAAAGTATGATTGTAATAATTTTTTACATAGTAAATTTTTCTTTGTTTTTTTTTTACAATAAAAGTGTTGTTTTTTTCAACCTGGAGTTTTAATTATAATTATTGTATTATGTATTTTTTATTTTTTTTATTTTTTGATATTAGTTAAGTAGGATCTTAGTAGAGAAAATTTATGATTATAAGATATGATCTAAATTTTTTAATAATTATTCCAACATATGATTTTTGTTTTTTGTTTTTTTGATAATAGCTTTCTATAAAGATGGAAACAAACAAGAAAACGCAAATTACAAATCTTTGTGCACATGATTGCCCTTTAATATTCTGATTAAAAAAAATGATCGCCCTTTAATAATGTAAATCTTTTGAGTCACTAACACCTAACAGTCATTATAGAATTCAACAACCATGTGAGGGCTCTGTACTCTTTAAATCAATAGTTCTATATTTAGAGGCATCTTTAGGTGAAGAAAAAAAAAGTGACTAAGAGGATAATCGTCTTAATTAAGATAACGAAGGATGATAATTTATTTATCTTTCTTTCTCATATTTGCGACGAATGTACATTACGAAGAATCGCAGATAATGCATTTGATTCTCATATATGCTTTTCTTTATCTAAAAATATAATCCATAATTACCGAATTATATAATTACTTTTCTTCCCTTTTTATCTATTAACAAATAATTTAACTTAAAATAATATAAAAAAACGATAAAAAAATTAATAATATTAAAATTTATAATTATAAAAATAACACTAATTTATGTCAATCTCATATATACATTTTTACTAATAAATTTTTTTTAACACATTATTTTATTTTAAACATCGTCTAATAAGATTTTATTCAAGTTAAACTATGATTGTTTAAATTCATTTAAGATTAAATATTAGACTTTTAAATATTATTAGAATATTATTTTTATTATTATAAATTTTAAGTATTATTGTTTAACTTAAAAAGAACTATTATCTATACAAATTGATTCATTCATATAGTTTAGGTACTTAGTTCAAGACAACCTTTAAAAAAGAAATTATTTATTTTAATTTCTTATCTCAATCTATTTTTTTATTTTAATTTCTTATCTCAATCTATTTTTCAATCATTTATTTGCATGTACAGATGTATGGCCAGGAGAAAAGCACATCTTTTATCTCAATTTTTGTCAAATAAATTTTTAGTTCTATTATTTATGAAATTATAAATAAATTAAAATATAAAATAAAATTATAATCTATCTAAATTTTAAATTTTAAGTTTTTAATATTTAATTTATTAATAAAATTTAACAATTTTAATATATTTTTACTAAAATAATATATATATATATATATATATTATTTTATTTTAATTAAAAATAAATAATAATTAAAAACAATTAATATTTATTTATTTATTTATTTATGGTGTCCCTCCTTAATATAAATCCTAAATCTATTACTTTTTACTGGTTAAAAAAATTATTCTAACTATCTTTACTAATAAATAACTATCACATAAATGATTATAAGAAAACAAATTAATGTAAATAGAATTGTTCTAAAAAGAATGCCATCATAGAGAAATAAATATAGATAAAATTCCTACAGATACTTATTGTAACAGTAGAAGTGCATTTATGTATGAAAGTCTTTTTTATTATTATATTTCAGTTATATTATTATTAAAAAATTTACACAAAGAAAAAATTAATTTTCCTTTTAATTTTTTTATTTTTTCAACTATATATTAAAAATATGTAGTTTTAACTTAATAATTATAGTTTAAAATTTAAATAAAAATATAAAAAAATTAGATTGAAAATAATCTATAGTCACATTTTAATAACAAGGTTACATTATATCATTTTTGTTGTTTAACCAATTAGAAATTATTTTATTTAGTCTATCAACTATTAAAAATTTAACAATTAAAGATAAATTTTATTATTTTAATAATTTTTATTAAAATATTATTATTTATATTAATTAATTAAAACTCAATTATACAAGTATTTAAGAAAGATAAAAGTAAAATTTAATCTAAAAAATTAATAATATTTAAATATATATTTTAATTTTTAATAAAAATTAAACATCAATATATTTATTTTATAATAAAAAACACTATTATAGAATCACACTCAAGCTTTTTATCACGATAAAAAAATACTTTCATCAAAACAAATAAAGTATTAAAAATAGGAAAAATACAACGAGAAAGAGAGATTAAATATTTCTGTTAAGAAAAGGTGAAATAACTGATAAGAGGTTGAGATTTTATAGAGAATAAAAAGGTTGAGGTTCAAATCTAAAGACACCGCCTTTGATTTAAAAATCATCACTTTTATAACACTACAGCTGAAAGGGGAAGTAAGCGAATAAATTCATCACATATTTGATTATTTATTTATTTTATTTTAATTTTAAAAAAATTATTATTTTTCTTATAATAAAAAAAACTTATATTAAAAAAAAAACACGTTGTTTACGTTATAAAATACATGTATATTTTTTACTTAAATAAATTAAAAATAATTTTTTATGTATAAAATACTACATCATACAATTAAACTAAAGATGTATTCATTAATTTTAAATTTAGTTTTTGTAATTTATTTCACGTTTTTTCTTTGAACTTTTATGCAAATTAATAGTAGAAATTTCTATAAAGTTGTGGAAGAAGAAGATAAAAATTCCTTGAACCGTTATTTTTATAAGAAAAAAAAAGAAAAAAGAAAAAAAAAGGACTAAAAAGTTGAATATTTTTTTTTCTTATGCAAAAATGAAGTCTGTTGTTGCAATTTGCAAATATAAAGGAGGTAAATATTCCTTCAATGGTGATAATAAATCAAGTACAATCTTTTCTTGTGTTGAGATATAGTATTGATTATTATTATTTTTAAATGATAAATCTTTATGATTCTGGTATGATTTCCAAATTTAATTCTACTTGTTGGAATGTTCTATTTTGAACTTAATTTACATGTTATTATGGATGATTTATTTTATTTAAAAAAAATAAAATAAAGAAATAAAAATATATATTTAAACAATTTGATGGTTATTTAAAAAAAAACTATTAATTAATTATCAATCAAGTTGACATGGTGATTCAAATATATTAAATTTTAAATAAATATGAAAACTAAAATCTAGAAAGAAAATAGATTTATAGTATGTTGTTTTATTTTAATTATTTTCTTATTTTTTATTTGTTTGGGATAGATTTAACATTTTTTTTTGTAAATTATGTAATTTATTCTTTTTGCTCGTAGAAAAATATTATAGAAGTACAAATATTAATGTAACATAATTATTATAACATTCTATCAACTTCATCACCATGGATTCATTAAAGAAGTAATTTTATTATTGAATTTCTTTACATATAACACAATTAACTCAACATTTTATCTATTTTCTTTCCACCGTATAAACATCTGTTTATCTATCATTTTTATAACATAATTAAAAAAAATCATTAAATAAATATAAAATAATAATATTTATCTTAATTATCATATTTTTTTAATCAAAAGCTTTTTTTTGGTAACATTAACACATTCTAACAAGAATTTAAATAAATATAAAATAATAATATTTATCTTAATTATTATATTTTTTTAATCAAAAAAACTATTCTTAACTTTAACTTTTTTTTGTAGCATTAACACATTCTAACCAGAATTATTTTTATTGGAAATTTCCGACCTAAAAATGATACATTGAAAGACAATAATATATATTTAATAACATATATACATGTAAATTTATATTGTTATAATAATATATTAATAATTATTGTATTTAATTTTAAATACTTAATTATCTAAAATTAAAATTTAACTCATACAGATAAAAAAATAAAAGATAAATTAATCTTTAAAATCGTTTGATATAGTCTACGTGGTGAGGTGACGACCCATACAACCTGATTATCCAGCCTTAGAATGGTGTTAATAATGACGTGAAGCATGTGAAATATCGTGAAATTGATCTACACATATATTGATTGATATTAGTGAGTTATGGCTTGTTTTTTTAAGTATATGGACTATCAAGGGATGTCGATTCGTGTAATCAGGAACAGTTTAATCTAATTTAAATTAATTAAATTTAAATTTAATTTAAGTTAAAGGTGAATTCAAAGTAATTTAAATTGTTAATTATATGTGTTTTTAATTAATTGAATATTTTTTTTATAAATAAAAAAATATATTTAATGATTAAAGCTTATTAATTTAATCAACATTACATGAAATACCAAAAATAAGGAAAATAATATTACAACTAGTCTTTAGAACAAATGATAAATCAATATCGAATGATTAACTCACACACACAACAAAATCTAAAGAGATAATATAATCTCTCGACACACCTATTATGCTATAATAACAAGTTAATTACAAACCAATAACACTAGTGAACATAAACTAAAAAAAACTAATTCTTATATGAGAAATTCATTTTCTAAATAAATTTAATAAATGTAAATGCCATCAAACCCCTCTCATATAAAAATCAAAGATAAAGCTTCAAATCTCAATAGAATTTTCTCCTATCACTAAACAAAGAAATATATGAGTAAGATTAAATAAAGAATTTTTTTCAAAAATTGATTACATATATATAAAGCTCTTTTAGTGTATTTAAATAGACCATACAATGATCATATAAAGAAAAATCATCTTTTTAGAGTGGCACGAGAAGATGGTTTAATGGATATAGGACTGTTGTTAGAGAAAAGTGAAACAATACTGGACGTAGGGTTACTATTGGAGAAACGATTACTATTGGTTGTTGGAGAAAGGACTGAGTGATCGGCTAGGAATTAAGAAGGAATGTGTTTATCTAATTTTAACCTTTTAACCTAACAAGTAAGTTGTAACGTTTACGTGTTATAGCTTTTTAAAAAAATTATTTTCGACTAACGAACTGGTTCGAATCTAACTCGATTTTTTTCATGTTATTTGAGCTGGTATGAATTCGACACAAATTTAATTCGATTCGTATTCTATGATTCGAATTCAATTTAATCTATTGATCTACAACATAAATTATCATCATTAATCATGACCTATTATTAACAGCTTGATCAAATAGAATAAAAAGAAACTACTCTATTAGCCTGTAGACTTAGAAGATTTAAAGGTATTAACTTGTATAAACAAATTGTTTTATGTACGTAGTAATTTTTCATGTACTTATACTTCTAATCTCAAATAAACGTCTATTATTATAATAGTAATACTTGTAAAGTTATATATTTATATATGATTTTTTTTAATAAGTCTATAACATTAAGTATTTTTTAAATAAAAAAATTAATTAATTCAATCATTATTAACTCAATTTTTTTTAGTTTAATCTCATGATAAAATAAAATCATGAAAAAAAAAAGTCTCGAAAAAACACTAATGAAACCAAATTATATTTGATGATGATTTTAGGAAAAGAAAAAGAAGACAATAAGAGATAATATTTTTCAGAATAAACTTAAGAATTTTATCCTAAAATTTATAGTTTAAATATGAATAATTAAAGATTGAAAAGTAATTCACTAATAGAAAATAGTTTTAAAAATAAAATTATCCTTCATTTTTAGTTGATATATGAAACAAATTCTAAAATTTCTAATATATGAAGTATAATCTTACTACTACTACTAAACTATGCTATCTGACCATCATTGTAGCAAAAAAAAAAAAAAAAAACTATCTGTCAATACTTACCGTCATACGCCCAAACCACCACATCCACCAACCAATAATTCCTCTTCCCGGCCTGATCTTCCCTCCTGAGAGATAATTTTCTCGATCATAGGGTTTAGGGTTAACCATTTCCCCCTTGAAATCCTAAATTTGATCAGAGAACAATGATTTATTTGAACAATCGATTTCTCTCATTTTCAATTCGCCTCCGGGGCCACACAGTTTCATTTACGCGATTCATCAGCGCCTCATCGGCAGATAAATTCTACAAGCACTTGCGAAACGATGGCGTCAACATAGAGAAGTCTATTGCCTCTTTAGGGCCCAATTTGAATCCAAACTGTGTAAGTAAGGTCTTACATAGATGCTATCCTAGTCAAATCCAGACGGGTCTCAGATTTTTCATATGGGCCGGTCTTCAACCTAAATATAGACATACTTATTTCATGTATAGCAAAGTTTGTGAATTGTTTGAAATCAAGCAAAACCCACGTGTTCTTGTTGATGTTATTGAGGCTTATAGAGCTGAAAGGTGCTTAGTTAGTTTTAAGACATTTAAGGTTATTTTGAATTTGTATAAAGTAGCCGGACTTGTTGATGAAGCTTTTTTATTGTTGCGGAAAATGCCTGAGTTTAATTTGCGCCCGGATACTACAATGTATAACATTCTCTTAGGGTTGTTTTGTGAAAAAGGTGATTTGGGAATGGCTGATAGTTTGATGAAAGAGATGATTTTGATGGATCTTTATCCTGATATGATCACATACATTGAAATAGTTAAAGGATATTGCAATGCAGGTAGGTTTGAGGATGCTTATGCCTTGTTTGAGGTTATGAAGGGACATGGATGTGTGCCCAATTCAGTGTTGTACTCTATGCTGCTTCATGGGTTCTTGAAGCATGGCAATGTAGATAGAGGTTTGAAGTTATTAGGGGAGATGGAGAAAGAGGGAGGAAACTGTAGTCCTAATGTAGTAACATATACCTCTGTTATTCAAATGTTTTGTGAGAAAGGTCAATTGTCGGAGGCATTGGAGATTCTGCATCAAATGGAAGTTCGCAGGTGTGCTCCGAATCGTGTAACAGTTAGCTATTTGATTAATTGTTTTGTTGCGAAAGATAAAATAGATGAGGTCTATAAGTTGATCCATAGAGTTGTTGGAGGAGGCAGTGTCTCATATAGAGAATGCTACAGTTGCCTTGTGTTGTCCTTGAGAAGAGCTACAAAATCTGAGGAGGCAGAGCGGGTCTTCCGAATGATGCTAAAACATGGATTGAGACCAGATGGTGCTACATGTAGTATTATGATAAGGGGGTTTTGCTTGGATGGTCGGGTGCTAGACGGATATCACTTGTGTGATGAAATTGAGAAGATGGAGTACCCATCTAGCATTGATTCTGATATTTACTCTGTTCTTCTAGTTGGACTTTGTCAGCAAGTACACCTCGCGGAGGCTGCCAAGCTTGTAAGGTTAATGCTGGAGAAAAGAATTCAACTAAAAGTTCCCAATGTTGAGAGTATCGTTGAAATCCTGGAGAAAACTGGGGATTTGGAACTGGTTAACCATTTAACTAGCATCTCAAGGTGATACTGATACATGGTATTTGCCGATTTTCCATCTATCCTGCTGTCTCCCATTGTTGATTTAGAGTAGCTTATAGTCAGTATACTTATTACTAAGCTTGAATTATCCATTCAATAAGAAGCAAGTCTCCTGCTAAGTTGTTTGCATTTTCTTTCATTGAACAGAGAATATAAAACTTTGAATTGACTACAAGATATTATACTTGTTAAAAAGAAAGAGAGAGATATTTGGAAATGGAACTCTTTGGAGGAGCAGTTAAGCTCAAGTATATGGAGGCTGATTGGTTTCATCTCGTAGACTTCCATCAGGCCTCTTTGTTTTATATTCCTTTCTGATTATTGTAGATGCCATAAAGTATTCGATTAATTAGTTCATTCTTTCAAGAGTAAGCATTATAATGCTTACTGTTTTGCCTGGTTTCTGTACTTCTCTCTACAGTCTTTACTTCACATTCAGTTATGGCCTTGGGGCTGGGGCGTTCCTTTTTCTGTTTTGTTGAAGAAAACAATTATAGTATTTTTTATTTTTTCTTTGTTTTACAAAATGTAATTAAAATATAATTTTTATTATAAAAAATTTATTCTTAAACAAAATTATAAATATTTTTTATTTTTTAAATACATAAATGAATCAACTTGCGAATTACTCGATACAATCCAATTCATTTAAAAGTGATTTGAGTTAAACTTATCTCATATAAAATTTAAATCATCTAAGTTGAATCTAAGCAAGTTAGATCAACTTGATTCATTTAACACCTTTTAAGTTTTTTAGCTTCTAACTTTCAACCCAGAGTATGAAGACCTCCATCTTCACCCCCCCCCCCCCCCCCCTAAATCTGCAAATTTCGCATGAAATAAAAGGCTTTTTTTTTTATGAATACAATCGACAGTGAGAGTGTTTAGAAGTTTGCGCTTCCATGCATTTCTAGTTGGCTTAGAATATCTTACGTTAAGAAATGCAATGTAATGTTCAAGTTCAACCAAACCATTGGATGAGGAATGTCAAACAATTTTTCAAGATAAAACAATAATACTCATTACATCATTAAGCAAATAATGCACACAATATCACCTGGATTGATATATCGATGTGTTACTGATCATTTACCATAAAGCTCTAAAGCTTCGAAGAGAGCTTCTACAAAGTGGTATGATAAAAATGATAATTTATGATGTTATTTCCACATGCTTATTCGTTAAATACATGCGTGCCAAGATTTTGGATGATAGTGCTAATCATGTACGAGGTGGTTATCATTATGAATTGGCCTGTGTCTCAAAGCAGTTTCTCGAAGATATTCCTAATAGAATAGGGTCCTTAGTAAGGTGACGATAGTTCAGGTGCTACTGTGCTTGATATTTTTTCGATCTCCATCTGAGGTTCAAATTGCCTTCGGTCATTGCCTCGTTTATCTTCAAAATGTGCATTCATTGTGGAATCTGTCAAGTAAGGCACAACATGCTTCTTCATATCTTCTTTGGAGATTCCAAGATGTTTTCCCAGGACACTTATGAACTTGACTCTGCCAGCATCATCCAAAGTTTTCAAACCTATCCAGTCCTCAGTGTAAAGTTTCGTCTGCTTATCAATCAATAAATGAACAAAATCAATATGCTGCTTTTACTTATAGCTAAAATTTCCTTTTGAATTGAAAAGAAAAGTGTGAAACTACTTAAAGTAGTTAAGCAGCATGAGATTTTTCTTTGGTCTGTCTTTGAAAAATAAAAAACAAAGTACCCGTTGTGGAGGTATAATTGGCGTGAATGCTCCATCAGGGTAGTATCCAAACCAAGAAGTTTCCTTCGGTATCAAGATGGTGTCATTCTCAAACTGTTGTAAAGTACAAATCGTGGTGGAGAAGAAATGAGAAGGCTGCTTCAACTCAATGACATCAGAAAAGAGAAATACATGCATACAACTTACCATGATAAGGATCAAGTTCTGCAAGCTAGCGAACCGTTCCTTGTACGTGGAATTTCTCTTGCCAGGGAGTTCATTGTTAAGTTTTGGAAGAAACTTGCACTTTTTTAAATATTGCGGGATAGCCTGGACATCAAATGATCAATCAAGCCTTAAATAAATTAAATTTCAGCTAATATCTCAAAATAAGTCCACTCAAGAACTGTGACTTATAAAAAGCTATTAGCAGGATCAATGTCATATGTAACATCCACACTAAATTTAATCCCATGAAGATAACTAGCATATCAAACCGCATTGATTTATAAGCCACTTAACATCGAGAAAAAATCAGGAGTTTTCATTCCCAGTAATGAAATTGTCAAAGCAAGCTAACTAGGATTGTCAAATTAGATACCACCTTCAACTTACATTTGGAAGTTTTAGATAACCGCTGGGAGCAAAGTGTTTCTGCATTCCACAAAATGAAGCTCAAAATGTGAGGTCTGGTTGGAGACATGTGATAAGGATCAAAATTCAAAACTGATGGAGAAAACAGAGAAAAATATAACTGAATACTCAGGAGTTAAGTACATGAAGGCTAATAATGAAAGCCCAAGTTGAGATACATACTTGCATACATCCAGAATAGATCACCGACTTTATTAATACGTCTGCAATTTCGCAAAATGGACCTGACTGCAAAAGGGTAAAAAAAAGAACCTTCTTTACTTAAAAGCATAGGGAGAATTGATAATCAGTCAGACTCTTGTATCTATTTTATCATAATTTTACAAACATCTCCCAATTCATTCAGATGATATCTCTCCCCATTCTCTGAATCGAAAGCAAGAATCTGAATTAAAGATAGCAAGGCGTGATGATACTTACACCACAAAAAGGAACAGAAGCAGTACCAGCATGAGGCCCTGCCAAAGAGATGAAGTTCTTCACCTGTTTCAATAAAATATCAATATATCAACATCTCTTCGGACTTGAAAGAGAAATAGTAAATACAAATAATTTGATAATAATTTCATAAATCTGTGCACATGTTATGCAGCATAACAATACCTTTGGGAGGTAATGGAACTTTGTTTTGTTACACTTACACACTAAGAATGTGATAATACTGAAAAACAAAAAAACTTCAAAGCTCGTATGCATCATTAAAAACTATATCAGAATAATAAACAAAAAGAAGTGTGTAAATTTCGAAGGGGACGGAAGAGATATTCCTAGCATCAATCTGTCAATTTATCCAAATAATCAGATAACACAACGAAAATAAATAGGATCTTACCGGAGGTCCTCCTCCACAAAATTCCACCACGCCCCGTCCTATTAGATTTCCCTGTACGAAGGATAGGTTCAAGCATGAGACTAGCATGTAAAGTTCCCATTCTAGTAATCTAATAAAAACTAATTCAACAATGAGCCTTACTTAAGACAATGAAAAGAGAAACAAAAAAGATAAGTATATTAGAGTACTAATCAATTCTGTTTTCTATCTCAAGGAACTAAATAGCATTAAGTTAAAATTTCTAAGGATGGAGCAATAAAAACTTATGTACAACACAATGATCTAAAGGGTTGTAGTTCACCTGAGAAAGAGCAACGATATTGTAACCCTCACTTAGTTGCTTCATTTCCTTGACCTACAAGACGCAACTTAGTTGGGCAAGTGATGATTCAAAAGTCAAGTTGTCCACATAATCACAGTAATTAATTGAGCTTCACTACCTTGTTGCAAACAATATTAATCTGCAAACATGTAATAAAATCAAGTTATGGCTCGAAAACATAATCAATGCTTATTAGTAAAACTACAAGGCTTAATTTCATTTTATTTTTAGAAAGATTTACCTGTTCATCAAGTGGTAGGAGCCATGAATCCCATACTCCATTTCCTACTTCACTGTAGGAAGAAAAAAATTGTGAGATAATCTTACACAGTTAGTAGGAAAAAATCACTGAAAATCTGAAGTCATAATAAGTATTAAACTAGAAACCGAAGAAAAACAGAACGAGCAAGAAGGCAGATTATCTTGTAGGGTTATCAGTTATGGCGTTCTAACGTCTCAGATCTACAAACTCAAACTTTGCTTACACATAACAACTTCATTTCAAGCTATTCCTTAAAATATTTATTCCCATAATTAATATATAAACTTCTGCTATACATGAACACGCTTGCAGTTGTTTTATTATGAATTTGAGATTTTATTTTTTGTGGCTGATGAAAGTATGTGATCATTAATTGACTTGCAATACTTTCTAATTTCTATACCCTGGTAGCCTGGTAGATTTTATCATTTCCCAATGAAGAAGAGATTAGAATAAGGTCTCTATATACCAAGAGACTCATAAAGTTCATCAGGAGAAGTTGATGATAATGATCAGAAATTCTCTCTAGTGGGACATGGATATAAAATAACAAAATCATACACGCAAAATCCTTGAATGCCTGAAAAGTTTCTCAATTGCATAGTGAACTCTTTAACGCCTCGGTTAGAACACTGATCGCCAATGCCTGCCATGAATTCATAATGAAGCAATATTATATTATGTTCAATAAAATGAGCAGAAGTATTTATGAAGGTATAAATTAACCATTAACTAGCAACCAGATCATCCGTCAAAACTCAGTTGGCATTACTTAAGCAACCATTAGATTACAGGGTATAAGCACAGATGATCTAAAGAAGTGGCGTCATTTTAGAACTAGAAAATGCAATAGTCTGCTGTATTTTTCATGTTACAGAGATAAATTAAATCCATTTTCAGATGTTTCACTCAATCCAAACGTTATGCATCTGTTATAAAGAAACGTGAATGATAAGGCTAAATTAAAAAGGTAAAACGGTATTATAGGCCAATAATAATCTCTATTTTTGATTTGCTATGAAATCAAAAACAACTTCGCTGATATGGTAAAAAAAGAAGTTAGGAACAGTTGACTACTTCAACTAATCTAGAAAAAAAAAAAACCTAAAATTTATAACAATAAAAATAATAATTTAATAACATCGAATGATTTTCAATTGAATAGTATTAAAATAATTATATTTTAAATTAAACTGATTTAATTAAATTATGTTTAAAATAAAATAATATACTAGAATTATTTTAATATATAAAATATATTAGGTGAGCTGATCACAAATTTAAACTGTGCTAATTTTTTGTTGTTTTCTAACTAATTTTAATGCTCAAGAGTTATTTTTTTGTTGTTATAATTATTAAGTGTGTTATTTTACTTAATTCACCCAACCGGGTAACTCCTGAAACTAATCTTCACAGACAAACCGAAAATGGAAACAAATTCATCAAATAAAACTGAGATCACGTGAAAAAGGGGCAAAAATATAATTTAAGCAAAAAGAGAGAGAGAATAAATAAATTACCATGGAGTACTACGAAGGGTACGGAAAGTGATAGAGGAAGAGCAATGATAAGCAAGCTGAAGATAAAGTTGGTAGTTGGAAGTATATAACCCATAATTGTTTTTTGGAGTTGTTAACTGCAAAAGAGATGTCTTTCTCTCTCAAAGATTGAAAAGGGCAGTGGAAGATTTAGAAAGTTTGAACAAAATCTCAAAGCCACTTCCGATAAACAGCAAAATTTGTAGACGACAAAAATGAAAAAAAGGGGACTGGAAGGGAATTGGAGATGAAGACCCATATTGACGAAGAAATAAGGCACAAATATAACGACATTAACGAAGAAATCTGACAATTTTTTATTTTATTTTTTTTTGTTGCTAGTTGGAGACTCCGAGTCTCCTACCAATACGGAGAAATCATCTATTATTTTTGAGGATAGGGTCACGTCTTAGTCAATGTAAATGAAATTTAAAAATATTGTATTTCTTTTAAAAGAATGATCGATAAAGATTATAATTAAAAAACAATTAATAATCAATAATTATACTGTTGAAAATTATTAAGTATTTTTGAATTACGTGATACGATATTTTAGATAAATAAAATTTAAAATTAATATAATTTTTTATTTAAAAAATAAATAATCAATAAAAATAAAAATAAATATAATTAGTAGGCAGTAAATGTAAGATGTATCTACTAATCCATAATATAAATAAATTGAAATCTAAACGAGAATGAATTGAAATAATTAATAGTAATATGTGAAATATATCTAATAAATACGTAAATATGTGTATCATAATAAGTAATATAATGAAAATAAAAAATCATTCCAACGGATATTATTTTATTAGAAACTAATTTTTAAAATTAAAAAAATAAAAATTAATTTTTTTGTGTTTTTATATTTTAAGGAAATAAAATTAAAATAACTAAAAATAAATAACAATAATTAATTAAACATGTAAATCGTTAAAATCCTCACAATTTAATTATTAATTAATTACATGATCAAATGAATCTAACCTAACATGTATTTTTTTCTCAAGTAAACTACACATCATATAATAATTAATTTAATCACGCTTTAATGTCAATTAAATTGTATACTATTCATTAAGTTCATCAATTATATATCATATACATTTGTGCCTAGCAACTATTTATGTTATTTAATCAAAACAAACAATTAAATAATTCTCTCAAATCTATTTAATTATATCTATAGATAAATTGTTGGCCAAACAATTAATAATATAAAAATCAGATTAAATAATATAATTAAATTAAATTTATAATTGGGGTAAAATATTAGATCATCACATGGTGAAAATTGGGTTAATAAGATGTCTAGATTAATAAATTAACTATACATAATTGTGTTCATAAAACTCATATTTTCATAAAAAAAAGACATAAAAATTGATAAAAAAAAAATTAGAAGAAAAAATACAATCAATCTTTCGAATTATAGTGTTAATTTCCTCTTAAATTTTCACCAAAATTGTATCCTCACTTGATTTTTTTTGTATTTTTCTCTCTTTTTAGCTCCAAAAACTAACCAAAACTATGCTAATAGTAGATCATTAGGGTTTATGGGGTGATTAGGGACTTAAATATAGCTCAGATGTAATCTGAACAGTCATATCAGCTTCAGATCAAGAGCTTAGATCAAAAGAAGCAAAATCAACGACGTTAGCCAACCACAATGCAACACGTGGCACACAAAATTCACTGGGCAAATCAGAGGATGACGCATGACATGCAAGACCAATCCGAGTCAATGCAATATAGCGCAACATGATTTGTAATAACGGATGGCATGGTGCACAGGTGGAACGCGGGGAGCAATCACATGACGACATGTGGCATGAAAGTTTGATCGCTTTTTGAACTCAGATTGAACGTTGTGTTGACACGTGACACGTGCTACTTCGCTCCTCACACATGACAATCTATGATTCATTGTTCCTGCTTGCGTGGTGTCCATGTGGTTTACTCAATCAACTTCTCTACTTGTGTGGCAGGTCACGTGGTAACTTCTGATTAACTATGCATTAAAAATTCATAAAAAAATCTCAAAAATTATATTTTCATCAATTTTCACTAAAAAAATTATATTTTAATATTTTTAATCCTAAAAATATTATTTATTGAATAAAATAAATAAATATTAAGTAAAAAAGTGTATTAATGACTCTACTTTCATAGAGTCAGCAATAAGATAGAATTGAAATAAATGTATTAATTATTTTAATAATGTTAAGTAATAATTTATAAGAATCGAAATAATTAAAAAATAAATTACCTTTAAAATATGAAATAAACATCTATAATAAAAATAAAATATAACAACAATTACACTTTTAAAACTATTCTAGGAATAAATTATTATTATTTAATTTATAATTAATATAATAATATCTATAATTTTAATTAAAAATAAATTTTATTTAACTCATTATTATTATTATTTTAAATTAAATAATAAAAATTTATTTAATAATTTTTTTAAAAAAATTATATTTAAAAAAAATAAAATTATTTTAAAATTTATATAAAAAAATAAAAAAAGCAAGTAAGAAAGTGAAACAATTATAAATGAAGCTGGCCAAATTGGTGAAGAAAGAAGGCACAAATATAACGACATTAATGAAATCTGACATTTTTTTTTTTTGGCATTTTACTGACGACATTGGGTAGTAGTTGGAGACACCTACAGTACGGAGAAATCATTTATTAGTTTTTGAGTATAGGATCACGTGTTATTCAATGTAAATGAAATTTAAAAATAAATAAACTATGTCTTATTTTATCATTTTTCAATCGATCAAGTTATTAAAATTAAAAACCAAAATTTAAGTAAAAATTTCTCGAACGATATACGCTAGATTTTTAATTAATCGGCAAATTCCATAAACCATTATATATTTCATTTTATGCAATACTCATAATCTAATTTTTAATAATTGATCACCCATATTGATAATCAAGTATCCCTTGTATTTTATAACAAGATAACATTTCTAATATTATTTTAGAGATACATTGTATATTTAGCATTGAGTTAGGATTTATATATCAAAAAATGATATTAATATATTTATTTATGACTTTAAATTTGAATTAGATTAATTTGTTAAACCATACACTTTAAATTTCTTGTGTGCTTACTTTCTTGTTTTTTTTTTTTTTTTTTTGCTCTTATGCTTTGATACCATCGGATAGGTCTAATATTTTCTGTAAGTTTATATAAGATAATAAATTCTTATACTAAAATGTTAAAGGATAACTTATATATTTATAAATGCATTTCATTTATATTTCGTGAATATAAGACTTCTTTGCTGTTTACTTATAAAATGACCCTTCGATAAAAATCTATTTAGAAATTTTGTTAACATGGAAGGAGATATCAGATATCAACGGGCAATTATATTACCAAAATTAACTCTCAGTATGTGCCTTCTCAAAATATATACATAAGAAATTAATTGCTACTTATCCAATACAAATTCACCTTCTATTACCAGAAAAAAAAAAACACAATTTCACCTTCCATTTTATCACACTGCTTCTATTAACGTCCTTCAAAAGCTGGTGTCTGAAAGTGCTTGCAGAGGTTCTATAGTACGTTAGTTAATTGGAAAGTGCTTCCAGGCGCAGCTTTAAGAGGTGTGTAGACTCCTTGTGATTTGTTAGCCTGATTTGGATTTACGCTTCCTTTCTTCTCTAATTGGTAGATTCTTATGTTTATCAATGCTGCCATCGCCGTAACAAAGAAGCCAAAACTTATTACTGCTGCAAAAACAAAACCTAAAACCGTTAAACCTTGTTTCTGGGTATTAAAAGAATTTGGAAAACAATGCGATTATAACCACAAAAATAATACTCTTATTTTTAGTTTATATATTTTTAAAGTAGGATACATTATTTCATTTAAAATGATGTTCAATTGAATGTCTTTTAAATTAAACTACGATTATTTAAACACATTTAATGTTAAACGTCGTTTAATTAAATTCCGTTCAATATTATTATAATGTTATTTTTATTATTATAAATTTTAGAACCGATGCATTTTTATAATTTAGCAAATATTTGTGATTATACTTAATTATATATGATTTATTATGTAAGCTAACACCAAATGCATATTAAAACATTGAAATTGTATCGGTTGTATTACGAGATTTTTGTTTTTTTAGATTAAAAAGTATTTGTTGCGTTTGAACTCGTGTATAAATTATCGTTCAAAAATACATCAATTCTCTTGTATTTGGTTTGTATAATGAAAACGTAATAGAAATTAGAATAATAATAGTAATTGAATTCAATGGAATATATTTATTTGACCATTATAATTAAAATAATGATAAAATTTATTTATAATTTTGCTTTATTTATATTTTTATAAATTTTATTTTAATATTTATCATTATTTTGATTACACAATTCAAACATAATATTCAAATGTATTCTTGAGCAGTGGGGGAAGAATGCATTAATTTTCTTGCGTTTGGTTCGTATAACGAAAACGTAATAGAAATAAGAATAATAATAGTAATTGAATTTAATGGAATATTTTTGTTTGAGTAATATGATAACTGTATTTTATATAGTTATTTTCACCTATTTTATTAATTATAATTGCTATGTTCTTGAAGTTTTTAGTTAATTTTTGATTAATAAATTAGTATTTACTGTTTTTTATATATTTTAATAAAAGTAAATAATTTGTATCGAAAATGTACTTAATGTCAAATTTATGTCCACAAATATAATTTCAAATAATATCGTTCTTAATTACAATTTATAAAAATCGAAAATATAATTTAAATTAAATTTGGGCTTCATTTTAATTATTAAAAGTTTAAAAATTTAATTTAAAATTAGCAAAGAGCTTAATTGTAATTAAAGAAAGTTTAAAATGTAATTTGAAATATATTTGTGGGTCAAAATGGAATTAATAAAGTTTAATCTTTTGCGCAGGGGAGAAGAATATACGCGCCAATCTACACGCGCAAATCGTGGACCGTCCGATCAGATAAGCAACGGCCAGATTTGCGCATCCTTAGCACACCCGACCAAAGAGAGTGGGTACAGGTCTCTATTTTTCACGCGGCTCGATGCCCGAGTGGGGCCCACCTGCCACGCAGGCCGGCGTGCAGGGTGGGACCCACGTGTCGGTTACACGTCTGCCAAAGGGCGTTGTTCTGTGCGGCTGAACCACGTGCAATCGTTCCCCCAGCCAATTAAAGTGTTCCACGTGTCCCAATTTCCTGTTGAACAAATCATCAGTAGACGCGTGGCACATATCGGTGAACGCAAAAACATAGAATCTCGCACGCGTTATAGCCGTTGCCCAACGTTGCGCGCGCCCCAATCCCGTGCGACAAGTCTGCGTGCGCCCATTCCCTTCAACGAATGAGATGCTGTCACATGTCCCACTAATTATGTCCGCGAATCAGAACGCGACACGTGGCAGCGTGGAAGAACTTAAAAAAACAGAAACGCGCAGCGTCCCACTCACTTTTTCGATCCCATTTTCGATATAATTTTTTGTCCCCCCACGCGTTTAAATTATTATTTTCGCTACACTTTTTGTCCCCCGTATGGATTTAAATTTAATATTTTATTGATGTATTTTTTTGCTATAAATAGGAGATAGTTTTTAGTTGTAGAGAGGTTTTGGAGTTTTGGGTAGAGCTTAATTTTCGTGTGTTGCTCGGTTTTGGACGGCAAAACACGCAGAAGCCATATTTTGGCTTTTGTTGTGTTTTGCGTGTGCCAAATATTTGTTCTAAGAGTTGTTTTAATTTTATTTCTGCTTCTTCTTATTTTTCTCTATGTGTTGTAATTTTTATTTTAATTTTATGAAGTAATTTAATTTTACTAGGGTTGCATTTGATCTAAATTTATGAAGTTTTGATTTTAATTATTTTTGATAGATTTATAAGACGTTCGATTTGTTCGTTCTATTTTGTTCTTAATGCTTTTTGATTATTTACGAATCTTATCAAAACGATCCGTGGCACATGAATAAACTTGAAAAAGGCATTTGTGTGTGTATTGCTCGTAAATAGAATGACATGTATGATGAAGGATAGAAATATACCCTAATTGTATGTGTGGCCATTTGAAAACTTAGAACTTAATGAATCTTATTAAATTTAATTCTCATAGAGATATAGTGAATTAATTTAACGAGGTGTGTTTATACGGAGCTCGAAAGAGATGTATGAATAATAAAAAAAGAAGTTTTCGGTTGACAAATTAAATGTACTAAAAAATATAAATCAAAAGAAAATAACATGATTTGAGTGGATTAATTTGGTGAAAAATTGCAATCCTAGATTTCTTTTATTTTCTTATGTTACTTTTTTATTAATCAACGATTGTTTTGGATAAAATCAGAGAGATACAATTTTAGTACTCGACAAACTATAGTAATCAACGATTGTTTTGTTATCAATTCTAAAAGTTGTTTTCTTGTTCGGTTTAGTTCCATAGCCATTTAAGTCAGTCCCCCATGTATCAACAACAAGAACAACAACAACAACAACAAAAGAATCTTACAAGCATATACAAAAGTAGAAATTAAAGGAAAACCAAAAAAAAAAAGAATAAATATAATTACCCATAACGAGTAACTTGTTGAAGCATCCACTTATAGCCTTAAAAGCACACTGCCCACCTTTGGTACCACAATCTTTGTTTAGAAGAAAACCCCAAGATAATCCAAGACCAAAACAATTATCAGAGAGATAGGGACTAAATTGAAAAGGAATAGCAATGGTTTTAATCTTAGTACAAGTTTTAGGTAAAGCCAAAGAAGGCTCTACAGTGTAAACATGATGTTGGGAACCACTTAAACAGGGGATCTCTGTAAAATCAGAATAGAGTTTAAGTGAACAATTGAGATAGGTGTAGTTTTTTAGAACATAGTAATACTTGAATGGAGTTAGGGAGAGATTGAGATTAAGAAAGACTTCATGGACACAACTTTTGGGGTCAAGAAGATCAAGTTTTTGGGTTTTATAGGAAATAGATTTCACAATCAAATCTCCATAAGATGGGAAATGAATTATGGTATTGTTATTTTTGCAATAAAGATCAAAACTTCGAAGACCACAGTTGTTTTGGGCTTGTTGGTCTCTATTTTGGAAAGGGAAGTGAATATCAGGAGCTGAAGGACCACACTTTGTTGTTTCACAATATTGTTGGACTGCTTTAACAGCTTCAAAGATTGAACTCAAGGAGAAGGCGATGGTGATGAAAAATAAGAAATTTTTCATTTTCTAGCTATGTCAAAGACACCAAGGTGACAAAGGAAAATGAGTAATAGTACCCAATTAGTATACATCTATCAGTTATAACTTAAATAGAGAGGTAGAGAGAGAGAAAGAAAGAAGTTGAGGATAACCCAATAGGACTATCAAGTGAGTAAAAACCAGAAAGCAGAGAAGCTTCTGCTACCAAGAGTTGATTGGATGTCTTTAATTTTTCTTTGCTTACAGTCGTCAGATATAGCCATATAGGAAGGCATTTTCTACCTGACTTAAAGAATGGGTTATTGGAAAAGGACTTTAATAGTGTCGGAAGTGTTGTATAGTGTAAAATTTTCAGTGGGATCGGAAGTGTTGTATAGTGTAAAATTTTCAGTGGGATCGGAAGTGTTGTATATTGTAGAATTTTCAGTGGGATTGAAATTAAACTTATATATATATATATAAGAATTTTCAATTTTTAGGGTCGGAAGTGTTGTATAGTGTAATATTTTTAGTGGGATTGAAATATAACTTTTATATATATATTCTTTGATGAAAATATAATAAGAATATTAACAGTAATAAAATTAAATATAAAGAAAACATTATTACTAAAAAATATTATTATTATTACAGTGTTTAGTTTAATTACTAAAATTAAAGAATGAATAATTATTATAGTGTTTAATTTATAATTAAAATAAAATAAAAAATATTGTATATATTATTTGTAAAATAATATATATATAATATATTATTAAAAATTATTTTTAAAAAAAATTATTTAATCTTAAAAAATTTAAAAACAATAAAAAAATTTGATAATTTTTTCTTCCATATTATTTATAAAATAACACTTAAATATTAATACATGATAATAAAATCTCATGATTAATCTATCATATCAATACCGAATATCACATAATTAAAATTAAAAAAATACTTAAATTTTAGGATTTTAAAGTTTTAGGGTTTAAGGTTAAAGTTTAAGATTTTAAAATTTAGGGTGGTTTTAAGGTTTAAGGATTAAAAGTTTAGAATTTAGGATTTGAAACAAAAATTATAATACAATTTTTTTACATTAAAAAGATATTAGAATAACAATTCTATCCTTTTTAAAATTTATTTTAATTTACAAATAAACATATAAATATGTGAAAATAATTTCACTCTATTATTATTCCTACTGAACAAACATCACTTAAAATAACAACTAATTTTTCAATTTCTAAACAAGTGACGTGAGTTTCTTGCTTTTCTTTACGAGTTTTATATTTGGCATGAATTATGCAGTTAAAATTGGAAATTTGGAACTAGCCTCAATTTACTCACATAGACACAGTAATAGTTAAGTCTAGTTAGCAAAAGGAAATAAATATATATATATATATATATATATATATATATATATATCAATGATAAATAACAATCATTGAAAGAACATTATATTTTTTTTCAGTATTGCAACAACAACAAATTGATTGTTTAGTATTATACATATAATAAATACGCGGTCTAATCAATTATGATACCTCGTTACTATATAACGAAGAGATGAAGATGAAGACCTGATAAAGATCAAGGTCTAATGAGTTTGAAAGTATATGGTTGAACAAATTACGATACTTTGTTCCTTTATAGCGAGATCATGGAGATCAAGACCTAATGATTTTGAGCTCTACACTTTTTATGGAATCTAACAATCTAGGTGACCAATTTAGTAGTCTTGAGTAATATGAATACAACAACCTATTATGTGTTGCCTATGACAACTTATTTAGTATAAATTGAATTGTATATATTTATCATGTATTCAGGTCGTTGAGTTCCTACCCTTATGACTTACGCTTTTGTCTAGGTGTTATTTATGTACCTCGTTAATGAGAAGAATACATGATCTTTTTCAGATATAATTTTATTTACTTTTCTTTAGAATCACTAGAATCCTTAACACATAGAATTCTCTCTAAACAATTGGCGTCGTCTAAGAAGCCTTTTTTCCTTCGTTTATGGCATCGAAGCAATCATACCTCGGAATCACACAAGATAATAATAATCATCTAAGAAGCAAGGATCTTTTATTAGTTGAAGAGAAACGAGAGGAAGCTTTGATACAACTCGAGTCACAAAAAAAAATTCAAAGAACGTATAATAAATTCATCAAGCACAAGAGCTTCAGTATAGAGGAATGAGTCTTACGAAGGTCATTAGGAAACAAAATTGAAACTATTGCTGGAAATTTTTCCGCAATATAGGAAGGTTTATATCGAATATATGATATTACCCTGAGGGGTTTTACTTGATAGAACATGACGGCATAAAGAAAGCATTGAGTTGTAATGGAGAACACCTCAAGAAATATTATGTATGAAGTCCTATATATTCGATGTATTGAGAAATATAATATCTTTTGAGATTTACCTTGTGTTGTGGAATTCATTTAATGACCCCCCAAGTTGGAAGGATTCGACAAACCCTCTTGCTTGGGATGCAAGATTATTCTCATGCCTCATGATTGGAGGTGGAGTCCACTGACCCCCCACTTGAGATGCGAGATATGTCCCAAAGAGCACATGCAAGGTATTGGATTCTCATCCTCATATGTTTCCTATCTTATGAAATTCATTTAATAACCCCCAAAGTTGGAAAGAGTCGATTGACCTCCTTGCTTGGGATGCGGGATTTATCCTATGCCTCATAATTGGAGGTAGAGTCCATTGACCCCCTTCACTTGAGATGCGGGATACGCCTAAGATAAAGCTTTGAGTTCCATAGAGAACCTCCTCTTTAGGACATGTTTAGGAGTTGAATTTAGTTTCACCCTTAGATGTTTCATGTTCTGTGAACAGTTTACACAACAACCACCCCATGATTGGAAGAAGAAGTCGATTGTCCCCCCCACTTGGGATGCGAGATTCATCCTATACCTCATGATTGGAGGAAGGAATCCACTGACCTCCCCACTTGAGATGCCGGTTATGTTTTCCACCATTTTCCAATGTAGGTATTAATACATGATCCCCTCAACATAAGTCTTAATAACATTCACACGACATACACTACTACCCAGTGTCTTAATGTCGACCTAACTCAGTTTAATCAGAGACCCATTGGTCATCAGTCGAGTTGGAGCATGGATCGCTTTGGATTTCTTACTCTTTTCATCCATCTGGGTGTTGGGGAAGACTTGATTAACCTCCTCGCTAAATGAAGAAAAGGTAACTTGTTTTCTTGTATTGGGGATGGCTTGAGTAGCACGTAAAGTTGTCTGGCTCACTTCCTCGCTATGGATAGGAGAAGTAGGTCATTCCCTCGTAACATAGAGTTTTCTCACAATTGGAGATGCCACCTTATGAGTACAAGAAAAACATGATCCCATTTCAAATAAGTCATCCAAATTCACTTTGTTATAATCCATCATTATATACCGACGACCTTAGACAAACTTATGAATTTTAATGGGTCGCACGTGGTGTTATTATCAATTCTAATTATCAAGCACAGCCTCAGACACTCAGAGCTAAACTTTCGTAATAAAATAAATCATACAAATAAAAATGATGGGACATTAAATAAAAATAAAAGTGCATTTAATGAATTCAAAATTCAAAATTCCAAAATATTCTTTACACGTGTATTTTTGTTATCCTTACATTACAAAATATTAGAATAAGGCCTCTTTTATGAGGTGGCTTCTTCCACCACACCTTCAGGCTAATTACTACGAGCGACCTCATTATTATAGGGTGAAGGTTGTGGGGTATTGATCTGGGGTGCCTTAGATCAACTAATTTGAAAAGCTCACATAAGGGTAAAATAATGCACGATCAGGTCCAACTTCTTAGCTTGAGTCGGACTAAGTGAACTCGCTTTCTATTTTGGTAGATACCTTGAAAGCAGAGTGCACCAAAACTTACCAAAATAGTGTAAGTTTTTATGGTGAGCAGTCTTAAAACCACACACAATTGACCTTGCAAAGTGTGAGCTTTGTCCTTAACCTCTTTAGTGACCTGCTCAAAATGTTTAGCTTATTGTCCCTGTTCAAAACAATAGTTGTCCGTTTTTTCTCAATTTCTTAGTCTTGTCAATTAGTTAGCCCTCAACCTTTAAAATTTTGGCTTCATACTCTGCCATTATGGCATCCTTTTCCTTAGCGGCCTTTCCATACTTGGAAATTTGTAAGCATGCACCTCGTATTTATAACCCTTGAGAGATAGCTTGCCTTCTCTGGCCACACATCGCTTACGACGATACATAAGTTAATAGTGTTATTTATCTTAACCATGGGCAAAAACAATATAGAATTTTACCTTAATCATGCGATCAGTTATTAATTCTACATTCAAGCCCCTTTTTCTACTGCGGGATGCTCTAACTTGAGACCTCTCAATGTCAATACCAAAATGTTGGAACATATCCCTTGCGAGATTTGTTCACCCAAATATCCCATCATTGAAATATATGATAGGGGTGTCCAACACCACGACATATTTCAAAATAACTTTGTCAAATTTGAAGTCGTCCATGTCCATGGCTTCCATACCGGCGTATATTCCTCCTTGACTTTCCTCTTCTTAATGGCCCCGTGTCTATAAGGAGAGGAATAACCTGGATTACCATATATAACTTGAGGTGTAATGACCTCTATAGCAACATGATCTCCATTTATTTCGTGAGTGGATCATCGTCCTGGGTTAGTAAAGAGGATATAGGTTCCAAGCGAGGATATATATGAACTAGGTCTTGGACACCAGAAGTGTCGATTAAGTCCTCCAGGTCGATATGTGAGTAATTCATACATGTACAAAGAAAATCAAAAATTAATAACATGATGCAAACTATGAACTGAAAAATTACCTCGTAAAAAAAGACCTTGATTTTCATTTATGTATTCCCTCCATACCCTGGATTTTTTCAGAAGAGCTACAGTCAGAATGTTTTGATAATTTTCACGTGAAGTATTTTATAGCTCGATCCTTCTAATCTTCTTCTTGCCATTTGGATCTAGTTTTCTCATTAATTCACTGGCACAAGATTATGTGGTACTAAAGTGATGATTTCAAGTATAATGAACAGAAAATTCTACCTTATTACCCCAAATATCCCTAGTAATGTAAAAGTATTTGTCTTTTCAGCCTGAACTACTATCAGGGAGTTTAAGATGAAACCCATGGCCAATGACACAAGATATATATACCTTTCCCTTATCTAGGAAATTTTTCTTCAAACAATACAAGCTCGTAAAATCGTCACTCGTAAAGTCTATCTCGTGTTCACCAACGACCACAGAGAGACACCTAAGAGTTCGACACCCGTTTGGATTTACTTGGGCAAAGTTTATATTAAAAGTGTTAAAAGCATGAGCTACCAGCCTAGGGAAGGAACAATGAAGTCCTATCTTAAAGGCTACAAAATGAATCACCCATCACCCCGGTAGAGGACCATCGGCATCACATAGATGGGGAGATACCGGCATTATACCTATGCGAGTAAGGATGTCGTATTTTTGCCTAATAACCATCAGTTTGTTTACTATTAGAACACTAGACATCTTTTCAATTTGATGTTTGTCCTTAATCCTGTGAGTAGGTTCACCTCGACTTTCCCATTTCTTTTTAGGGTAAGGGACTTTGGTGGTTGCCGACACAAGGATCCTAATAATGGGCACTGGATCCCGTGAAGACGATGTAGAGATCACATAGGATCCCAAAGAGGCGAGGAGAGAAAGAATGCTCTCCTTGATGGTCGAAGGCCTATTATCACTACTCCCTGCAATTTCAAAAGGTTATTTAGTTTGTAACGAACTTGTCAATAAACGACCCAAGTCATGAGATATTTCTTTGGATGGATCCATCTTCGAAGGCACATCCTTAGCAGGGACTTCCTAAGAAGAGGAGGAACCACCTTTTTTCCCTTATAAGACATAAAAAAAATATGATATAAGATAAAAAAAATTTACCTAAATTATGTGAAGGTCGTTTGAGTCGTGAGTTAAGGATATAATAACAACCTAACTCCTAACTGATGTCGTTAAATGAATAAGTTGAAATTTCAACCAAGTGTTTTCCTAACGATTTATTTAAGAATAAGGTAATATCAAGGTAATTAAAGGGTTAAAGTTCTCTAAAAACAAATTTAACTAAGTTAAAATAGGTAGGATAAAAGTAAATTTTTCTATTATTTATAAAGATGAGAGAAAAATTTAAAGATTAACCCAATAAATAAAATTAATTAAGGAAATATAATTCATAATTAATAACCCTACAACTAAGAGAATTATATTATGCTTAAGAGGTCGTAATCCATTTAAATTTGTCTAATTATTACTCAACATGACCTAATTATATAAAGATCAAACAACGAAGTATTATTCTCTTGACTTCTCAAAATCAAGAGAATAAGAGAATTAATGTTTAGTATTATACATATAACATATACGCAGTCTAGCCAATTATGATATCTTATTATTATATAACGAGGTGATGAAGATGAAGACCTAGTGAAGATCAACGTCCAATGAGTTCGAAAGTACAGGGCCTAGCAAATTATGATACCTCATTACTTTATAACAAAGTCATCGAGATCAAGACCTAATGATTTAAAGCTCTACACCTTAAGACGATCTTGACCTTCAACACCATACTAGCGACCTAAGTGACCAATTTAGAAGTCTTGACCTAAACGCATATGTCGACCTATTTAATATAAATTAAATTATATGTATTTATCATATATTCAGGTCATTGAGCTCCTACCCTTGTAACTTACGCTATTATCTAGGTGTTATATATATATATATATATATAATGAGGAAAATACAAGAACTTTTTCAAATATCAATTTTCTTTAGTTCTTTAGAATCACTAGAATCACTAATACATAAAATTCTCTATAAACACTAATCAATTAGATTCCTCTTTTGAATTCTACATATCGACAGCCCATACGTTGATGAGTACTAATTGACAAATCTCGTGTTTTACAGTAAGCTATAGATTGGAAAAAATACATTTTTGAACACCGGGCAGTAACCAAATTTGAACAACCATTTTACAGGGAAATCTCATTTGAATGCTCAAATAATTAAATCGACACATGTTGACCCACTCAAACAGAACGCAGATTACAGTTACAAAGAAAATCAAACAGGGTAAAGAATCGTGGGAAGAAGTCAAAGGAGGTCTCTTGCAAGCCTCACAGATTTTTCCTTTGAGAACGCAATATCAGTATTTGGTATTTTGAGCAAATAATGATTTGGCTGCTCTTCACTCCCAGGTGTCCCAGATGACGCGACAGATTCTGAGTTATCTTCATCATCTGTATGGAAATCATAATTAACTTTTGCATAAATAAGAAATCTAAATCAAGAAACATCAAGCCAATGCACCATAATATTTCCACTCTAGGAAAGGCCATTCTATTTAATTAAAGCATGCTTTCTCTATCAATGATAGGTTTTTACCCTAATTCCTTTCTAAAATTCTTTTTTAAACCAAAACCATCACCCTCAAGCTCTCGTGACCCGCAGTTCTACTCATTCTAATTTCCTAAGTTCTCCCCCATGTCAACAAATCAAAGAGCGGACAGAGTTATTATATTACTTAATCTTATAATATAGCCGTTGGAATAAAGTCATCCAAACCAGTAGTCCAAAATATAAAAGTTATTCGGTTTCAAAAGTTTGCAGCAGAGAGATACTGAAATTAGTTAAAGATGCAGAGACTATACTTTTCCATATGTTTCCTCTCCTTTCAAAAGTGTGGGTAAAACATAAATTTCTTACACTAGAAGTAGCAACCTATGAAAAATTTGAAGTCCTCAAAGAAAACAACACAAGCACACCTGAAAACCTACCAGAACATGCTGGATGATCAGGAAGGTGTCTCACTGCTGTGGCTTGGATGTTTTCTGGCAAAATACAATTGCAGAATGAACCTGAAACTTCAAATGACAATTTAATCAGATAAAGCAAAAATATTCACATTCATAAAAAAACTCACTTAAATCAGCAATCTGTCTACCCTAAGCCTTAGTTCTGCACTGAAGCAGACAATTAGGGCACACAATTACAAGGAAGCAAATTTGGAGCTAGGTTTATCAAATAATATTAACACCAAGAATAATAACTAGATGACAAGGCTGTGTCAGTTATTTTATGAGGTTTTGAAGTGACCTAATGAACTACAAAGGAATTCATGTGTAGCATAGCCTCAAGATCTGTTTTCACCTAATCGAGCCAACCGATTTACCCATCCAGGAATAGGTTTTCCAGTTAGCTGCAAGGAAACGTCATCGGTAAAATGGTTACAATTGTTGGCAATTAAGTGATAAGTGTCCCCATGATATTTTGCAGAAAGTTCCTCCATGAATGAACGAAATTCTGAATGAGACATATTGGTGCTGCCCAATGGCACAGATCGCCTGAAGATAAAACCAGGGCAACTTCTTGGTTCCACCTCAAACACCCCGCTGGTAGGATACTCATGGGCTCCGAAGCCATATTCCGCACCATGCACTGTTTGCCAAAGCACAAACAACTTTGTTATGCTTGTTCGCAAGTAACTCAGAAAAAGGATGCAGAGAATATGAGAATAAATGCATGAAAAAAATCTACGAAGAACCAAGAAGCTACAGAGTAAGCATTCTCAGGCCATGATATCTTAGTATCAGTTTTCTTTTCAAAAACAGGTTAATACTATAAAACTAATAAGCCACAAGTTGCAATGAATAGCCATTTTGTCATACTTGAAACATAAAACATATATATCTGTTCTTCGAGGGAAAAAGTAACAGTTGATGCTTCAGCACTGACACCATCTATGTTGCTATCAAAAACCTATATTCTATACCTAATGAATTTGTTTCCCAAAAACTCTTACTTTATTTCTTTCCCTCTTTTGATGATACTATCACTTCTTTCAACTAATAATAGAGTCACACGTCTTGAAATTTTTTAGATATAAGTTCACCAAAAGCATTGCATAATCCATCTTGTAAATCATGAATAAACTTGGCGGGTTGGTACACGGAATATATTATCAAACTCTAAGTGATTAAGGTTACTGCTGCTAAATTTTGTTCAGTTTCTTCTCCTGAAACCCTACACAACTGTGCTTACCCATACAATTTGCCACATGCCCCAGCCCAACAACAATACTGACCTGATACCGAATTCTCAGAAGAACACTATTGATAGATCCAATAACTTTCATAGATTTCCATAAGGTAATAAGCTCTCATCCTAAAAGGTTAATCCATTAGATATGATTGACTCATACATTTACAAACCTACCCTCCCATTGGTATTTTATAAATATGAGATTTGTTTGCTCTTACCTCTCAATTCCCCTTTCAAACAAGACAACTTGACTTCCCTAGATCCATACTCTCACTCAAGTCAACCAAACTGCTCTTTAGTGGCTAATCCCTTTGAACTTTGAACTTAATCCATCTTATTTAACCAAGATTTAAGGGTCTTCTACAAGATGAAAATATTGACATAATATAATTATTATTAATTTTCCCAAACTAGCAAAAATTTATCCCAAAATTCATATCTTCATATTCATAAATACCAAAATACCCTTACAATATAATTCAATAAAATAAAAATAAAAATAGATCCCACGGCATCTTTGTATATAACCTATTACATCCATCGTAGTTTCAAGTGACCCATTACATCTATTTGCATGTTTGTATGTAATATGTTACATCTATTATTACTTACATACACCTCCAACAGGGTGGTTGTCGGAGCACAGGTGGGGTCGTCGATCGAGATCTATTAAGGTTGGCAAAAGTGGCTCTTAGAGATGTAATAAGATGTGAATTTGAACTTATTTTATTGAAGTTATGCAATAAAAATTTTTGATCTTTTTATTAGGTAATTTGGTATAAAACTATGAGTTTTTGGACGAGTTTTTGCTAGCTCGGAAAAATTAATCAATTTATCAAAAATGAATTTATTTAGGCCAAAAAATGTCACAAGGTCCTCCAAGTTTAACCATTTAATTTCTAAAACAGGACTACAACATCATAAAATTAGATAATTTTATTTCAAACTCATCAAGCTTACGTTTCATCAATTAACCCAAGACAACAACCATAATCTCTGTTATCATTTGATAGGTCCAATAACTGTTATCATTTGATAGGTCCAATAACTCCCATGGATTTTTAATATGACAATGAGATCCCATATCAAAAGGCTAACCATTGGGAGGGATTGATTCATGCACTTACAACCTTATGCTTCCATTGGTATTTTATCAAATGTGAAATCTGTTTGCTCTATAACACATCTTCACAAAATCACCACTAAAGACTTTGTTGCTTATTGCATAGCAAGTTACCAACCACCAGTTGGTAATTTCAAAACATTGTCATAATTCTCATAAAACATTAATTGAAACTACCTTGATAATTTCAATTCTAAATATAGAAAAGTTGTAACCGCTTAAGTACTAAAAGTTTCTTTCCCAGCAATTGAACAAGAAGCATGGTTATCAGTACTTCAAAATACTTCCCAAAAGCCCGAAAAATTACAATTAGACGAAGATTATAAAAATTAGAACAGCAACAACACCAAAATTGCAAAAGTAAAGCCACCCAACAAATACTCGAAAGGAGAGGAAACATGAAACTGACATACCTTCGATTCCAGAGTGGTAGATCCCAAGTCCAACCCAGTAAAGATAGTTATTTATAGGCGTCAAATCGTAGACGTTGAGATACAACGGGACGAGATTGCCTCTATTGTTGCTCTGCTGCCCCTTCACCGCGCTCAAGGTCGAGCTCGACGATAGCAACCGCATTATATTCAACGGCCAGCGTTCAACTATGGGAGTTCGTTCCGAGAATCACAAGCTCATCGTCCTAACCAAAATGAATACTTGAGAAATCAAAAAGGGTAATAAAATCCCTAAAATTAATCGGTTTGGCCGACGAGAAAATAGAAGATACCCATGAAATGATGGAAATGAGATTGCTCTGGAGCTGAAGGTTTCAATTATCCCACCTGAAATTGACATTATTTATTAGTTACTGTTGTTTTAATTTGTGAGTGGGACTAGTGGTGTCTTGGTGTAGGAGTTACGGCAATTCACGGTTTGTTTCTTCAGTTTTAATAAAAGTGAAAAGAAAATAATAATAAAAGGAAAACACTTATGTTTGAAAAGTTAGGCAGCTTAAATTTAATATATCTTTAATTATACTTTATAAATTTTAAGTTTATAAAAAAAATTAATGTAATTTAAATTTATACTTAATATTATAAATATCTTAAAATATTAAGGGGATTAACTTTCGTATTTTTTTCTTATAGTTTCGATATCAAATAATTTTTTTTGTTATAATTTAATTTAATATATAAATAATAATTATTTTTTTATTTTTAAATTTTTAATAAATAAATATTATTATTAACTGATAGAATCTATATTAATATTTAATCTTACTTTATTTTAATAAATATGAACCATTTTTTAGTCTTCTGTTTTCTTATATCTAATCTTTAGTTCCTTTGATAGAAACTTTATCCCTTATCTTTTAGATTGGAAGTAAAATTTTTCTACCTTCAATTAATAATAGAATTTAAACTTCTAATTAAAATATAAGAAATATATTGGGTTTTAGAAAAAATTAATTTTTTATTCATTAAAAAAAATAAGATTATTAAACCTTAGTTTCCTATTAATTTCTTAATAGGAATTTGCCAAGACATCATTTAAGATAACGATGTTTTTAGTTTTGTGGTTTAGAACTTGCTATACCCTTATTCATTATACATAAGTTTTTTTTATAAACATAAAAGTAATTATTTTAAATATTTATTATAAATATACGTGGAAGGTTAATGATTATATTTTCTTGCTAACATACTTCCTCTTGAATTCATCCCTTTTCCTTTATACAATAAAGGTATTTATGGTTTTCAGTTTTTTTTTTGCTAATTAGTAAAATTTGTGTTTGATTCCTTTAATTATATTCAGTTCATTACAATTAAATGATGTTTTATAATTGATAATTTTCTTAATATTTTCTTGAATTATATTTAAGTATAATCATTATAACCTTGCTCGTGGAATAATTCATCTTGATTTCGAAAGATATTCTTATTTTTTTTATTTGATGATAAATCTATAGTTATAGATTTGAATGGCCAACAAAGATTTTGTTGATTTTGATTGGAGGCATTGTTGGAGTTAGTGGTGCGAGGGATGGGTTCTAGAGTAGTCGGTTAGGGTGTCGTTGGTTCGTGTGGGTGGGTGGGAGAATTTTGGGTTATATATATATATATATGTTAATTTTCATTAAAATTAATCACTCATTGTATATTTATAATAAATTATTAATTTTATGGTATAAAACTAATAAATAAAAGTTTTATGTATGTTTACGATAACTCTCAAAATTCAATAATATAAAAATACATCTACTCATCTAAAAAAAATAAGATTAAATTATTAATTTTTTAAAATAATGGGACGGCTTTCTTACTATGTGTGATGACTGTATAAAAGTAGAATTATTAGTACATTTTTTTACTTAATATTTACTTATTTTATTTAATAAATAGTATTTTTACAACCAAAAATATTAAAATATAAACTTTTTAATGAAAAAAATAAAAATATAATTTTTGGAATTTTTTTATAATTGTTATGAATTTTTAACGTATGTCCAATCAGGAGCTGCCACATGACCTGCCCTACCACGCAAGCATAAGAGTTGACTGTGATAGTCACGCGGACGCCACGTAAGTAGAAACAACAAATCGTTGATCACCACATATAAGGAGGACAAACGCATGCCATGTGTCAGTACGATGTTCAATCCAAGTCCAAAGTGTGGTCAAACTTTTCCAACACGTGTCGCCACCTGTTTGCTTCACGCGTTCCACCTATGTGTCATACCATTCGTTTTCGCAAATCACATTGCGCCGCGCGGTGCTGACTCAACAAGCGATGACTTTGAGCAGTCTCCTCTGCCACACGTCGTGCTCTAATTTGCCCAATAAATTCTATGTACCACGTGTCACGTTGTGATTGACGAACACTTTTAATTTTGCTTCTTTTTATTGCAACCCTTAATTTGAAACCGATATGATGATTTAGATCACACGTGAACTATATTTTTTGGAGCTAAAAAGAAAAAAATTCAAGTGGAGACACAATTTTGGTATAGATTCAAAAGGAAATTAATACTACAATTCAAGATATTGGTTGTATTTATTCTTCTACTATTTTCTTTATCAAATTTTATGTATTTATTTATGAAAATATTAGTATTATGAACACAATTATGTGTATTTAATTTATTAATCTAGGGATTTTATATTTTATCTTAATTATAATTATATTATTTAATCTAATTTTTATACTATTAATTGTTTAGTTAATAATTTATTTATAAAGATAATTAAATAAATTTGAAAGAATTATTTCATTATTTATCTCGATAAATAAACTGCATAAATTTTAAGTATAGATTATGATTCTTATGCATATTAAAAAACTACTCTGCTTTTAATTGATTAGTTTAGAAGGCTATCGTTATTCGTTGACATGCCAAGGCATAGGTAATAAGTTTTAGTTTTTGAACGACAATGAATTCACCCTTTTTTTCTTGTTTATCAAATTTTATGTATTTATTTATGAAAATATGAGTATTATGAACACAATTATGTGTATTTAATTTATTAATCTAGGGATTTTATATTTTATCTTAATTATAATTATATTATTTAATCTAATTTTTATACTATTAATTGTTTAGTTAATAATTTATTTATAAAGATAATTAAATAAATTTGAAAGAATTATTTCATTATTTATCTCGATAAATAAACTGCATAAATTTTAAGCATAGATTATGATTCTTATGCATATTAAAAAACTACTCGCTTTTAATTGATTAGTTTAGAAGGCTATCGTTATTCGTTGACATGCCAAGGCATAGGTAATAAGTTTTAGTTTTTGAACGACAATGAATTCACCCTTTTTTTCTTGTTTATCAAATTTTATGTATTTATTTATGAAAATATGAGTATTATGAACACAATTATGTGTATTTAATTTATTAATCTAGGGATTTTATATTTTATCTTAATTATAATTATATTATTTAATCTAATTTTTATACTATTAATTGTTTAGTTAATAATTTATTTATAAAGATAATTAAATAAATTTGAAAGAATTATTTCATTATTTATCTCGATAAATAAACTGCATAAATTTTAAGCATAGATTATGATTCTTATGCATATTAAAAAACTACTCTGCTTTTAATTGATTAGTTTAGAAGGCTATCGTTATTCGTTGACATGCCAAGGCATAGGTAATAAGTTTTAGTTTTTGAACGACAATGAATTCACCCTTTTTTTCTTGTTTATCAAATTTTATGTATTTATTTATGAAAATATGAGTATTATGAACACAATTATGTGTATTTAATTTATTAATCTAGGGATTTTATATTTTATCTTAATTATAATTATATTATTTAATCTAATTTTTATACTATTAATTGTTTAGTTAATAATTTATTTATAAAGATAATTAAATAAATTTGAAAGAATTATTTCATTATTTATCTCGATAAATAAACCGCATAAATTTTAAATATAGATTATGATTCTTATGCATATTAAAAAACTACTCTGCTTTTAATTGATTAGTTTAGAAGTCTATCGTTATTCGTTGACATGCCAAGGCATAGGTAATAAGTTTTAGTTTTTGAACGACAATGAATTCACCCTTTTTTTCTTGTTTATGGGATCAGATTAAAGCCAATCAGTAAAATAAATGATAACTATATTCAGAACACTTTATACGAAAATTACATTTAAGTTGCTTTGAAATCTGCCATTTTGGTTTTGCTAGGTCAATTATTAAAGAGTTCAGTGAAAATCGTAGAAATACCATTATCAACGGATTTAAATTTTGGGTTGTTCAAACTATATAGCACAAAGGCTATATAATGAAATGCAAAAAAAAAAAAAAAAATTAATTATATAGTATAATACACTTTAACAAATGAAGTTTTATTTTTAATTCATTTATGTGTTATATATATACTGTTTTTTATATAAAATAAAAAATATATATCTGTAAAGAAGATTAAAAATAAAATTAATAGGTTATATAAAAATTAATAGGTTTTAATAAAAGGAGTAAAAATAAATATCATCGATAACAAAAAAATCAACTAGTTTCTGTTATTTATTTGAATTTTTTTTGGATTTCAGTATTGTACTACATGGCTATATGCTGCTTTTACTTGCTAGTTGTTACTTATTAAAAACTAAATTAATATTTGGGTAATCTATATCTGCGAGTCGACTATACATTTATAATGTTTTAATGTAATAATCAACGTATTATTATTATTATTATTTGTTGATTGATTGTATTATTATTCTTTTAAGTTTTTTCAAAGTTCTAATTTGTTTTGTACGATTTCATTTTTTTATGAAAAAAATATTTTTGTTAATTTATTAAAATAAGTATTTTACAAAATAAATACATTTATCTTATAATTATTAATTTAGGTACATTAAGCCACATAATTTTTTAAAATAAACACTTTAATTTCATAATTTATAAGTTAGAAAATAATAATATTATTTATATAAAAATAAAATTTTTTAATCCTATAATTTATTTAAAAAATATTTTCAATTATAAAAATATTAAAATTAAATATTTATAATATCTATTTTTTATAAATGATGAAATTATAAGTATCAAGTTTAAAAATTAATAAATTAAATTAATTTTTTAAGATAATAATAAATAATATAATAATTATGATATTAAATTAAAATTTTTGATATCAAACTTCTATTATTCTAACATATCATATGCATCTAAACAAATATCGCAGTTAAGCAAGGCCGAGTAAGCATGAGTTGTCATAATTACAACTTGCACAGTACAACCCAACCCACTTACAGAATAATGATGATTAAAAAAAATTATGGGCTTCATTATGGCTCATTTATGAACCAGCAAGCTTCTAGATTAGGTTCATCCCATTATAAATTAATGGAAAACTTTTGGTAGAAATCTTTAATTACTTATAAAGTTACTTCTTATATTAAAATAGAAAGACACCAAGGTGTTATTTGGTTAAGAGAATTAAAGCGAAATGAATTAGAAAGAAAATAATTTTATTTTATTTTATTATTAAAATCAGTGTTTAAATATTTGGTTTACAACTAAAATAAAATAGAAAACATTCTATAATATCTTAATATTTTTATATCCAGTAAAATTTAAATAATATTATTTAATTATTATTTTTTCGTTAGATAAAATACATTATTGAAATTATTATTTTTCTAAATAATTATTACTTAAAAATAAAATATATTATTAATTTTTTTTTAAATATGGTTTAAGAGTTCGAGGTTTTGAATTTAAGATTTAGTGATTTGAGATTTAGCATTTAAGGTTTATATTTATGGGTTAAGGTTTAGGGTTAAAATTATTATTTTTCTAAATAGAGTTTAGAGTTCAGGGTTATAATTGTGGGTTAAGATTTATGATTAAAATTATTATTTTTCTAAATAGGGTTTTTGGATTTGGGATTTAGAATTTAGGGTTATATTTATGAGTTAAGGTTTAGCGCTTAAGATTTAGGGTTATATTTAAGATTGGGATAAAATTGAAAAAAAAAATGAGACATAATGGAATCATGATTTCTTAAGAAGGTAGAAGAAATTCTGATTCATTTTCTTTTAAAAATCGATACATTTCATTTTTACTTTTCAGCCCAACAAAATATATAATTTTAAAGAATTAATTCTAATTACATTCAATCCAGTCAACCAAATATAGAGTAAATGATTTAATTACAAAATACATATAATTAAAATTGATAGAAATATTTTGTTCCAAAAAAATTGATAGAAATATATATATTTCATCTAAAGAATATTCTAAAAAATATATATTCAATTAAAAAAATTATCAAATGAGTTAATGATATGCTCATTTAAATTTGTGAATTAAATAAATTATTTATTTAAATTTATGAACCATTTGTGAATTAAGTCAATTATTTATTTAAATTTATGAACCAAGTGAGATTAATTTTTTTAGCTCATAAATTGGTTAAATTAACTAAATAACTAATTTAACTTTATAATAATAAGTAAAATATTTTTCAATTATATGCGCTTTCATATATTTAATTGAATTACTCTTACATGTTTTTTTATATATTCAACTGATCTGATTGTTTGGTGTGGAATGTAACTTCAACTTCAATAAGAAGAACAAAAGATATATCAAGCTTTAAAAACAAAGATATAATAAAATTTAAGATTAATTATTTTTTATGTTAATAATGTATGCAATAATTTATAAAAATATATAAAATATTTATTTTGTTACAATTATGTTCATAATATATGAATGAATATAAAAATTTACATAATTTTGAACATAATTTATATATTGTAGATATAATTATAATTTTTAAAATGTACATTAATGAACATATTTTATCATTATTTATACGTTATGGATATAATTATAATAAAATAAATATTTTTATCTATCGTTAACGTATTTCAAATAATTTGATTGAAACTTAATGTATATAAATAATCTTAAGTTAAGATTTAAGTGAATATATACTATTTGTGATTTTATTTAAGTTAAGATTAAAAATAATACAAAAATTGAAATTTGAAAATATCTGAAGTTACTCATATAGATAGGTAGCAGCACCCCTCTATTAGTTAAGATTTTTTTATCCATAACTTCTAAAAAAAAGAATGTTGATATAATTTAAATAGTAAATTTTCTCTTACTTTAAACTGATTATTCATTTTTAGATTCTTATGCAATGGGCATAAAATTATTGTTGTTTTCTAATAAATTTTTTTTATTTATTATTTATGAAATATATTCATCATTAATTAGATTAATTTTTTTCTATATTTTTTATTGAATATTTATTTTTAAAAAAAATTATATTAATTTTAAATTTCATTAACATGAATTATTACGTAAATATCTTTCCTGCTGGTTTGTTAGAAATGTGATTAATATCCCATTAGTTAGCATTAAAATTGTTTAGAATAACATTCATTTATCTCGTTAAAGCTGAATTATTTGACTTGTTAATCCCATATTACATGTTTTAATACTTTGTTCGTAATGCAATGCACATCGGCAACTTTCATAATTTGACTCAGTTTTATTCAGAGAAACATAAGGAATAATAGTTACTCACATTTAACTATTTAAGCTCGTGGTTTTGTCAAAATTATGGACATGTTTTATAGCCGATACATTTTTAAGTTTTTATTTTTTAACTTAAGTTTTTAAAATGAGTGTTATTTGATAATTAATTTCATTTTCAAGTTTATAATAAGATTAAAAATTAATTCTATTTATATATATATATATATTATTTGTTAAAAACTTACAAATAAATGTTTTAAAAATCATATTTTAAATTTATTTTTATGTTATTAATTAACTTATGTTTAATAACGATTTTAATTTATGATTAAATAATTGATTTTATATTTTTTTTTATTCTTTTATAAAATGATAACCAATGTATTTCATAACTATTTCTAATTAATAACTTTTAAAAAAAATCAAAAATAAAAAATTATTTGGTAATACTTTTTATTTTTTAATTTTTTTTCTTAAAAACTTAAAAAATTAAAAAATATTTTAATTATTCTTTATAAATTTAAGTTTTTTTAATCATTTTTTTTTTCTTCCCGTTGATGCAGATCATGCCATAAAACATTTTCGATTCTCAAAGACTTTTGAATTATATAGTAACAGCCTAACAGCTTCTTTAATGAATTACGGCTGAATATATAGCTGCTAGCTAGGGTCACAATTTTTGACTACATATATACATGATTGGAATATATATATATATATATATATATATATAACACTACAAATAAATCATACGGGGTCAGAATTTTTATATATTTCAACATCATACTATTTCATATTATTATAAGTAATATAGGTGAAGTCAGTGAGGAATTTAATTAGAAAATAAACCACAATTATTGGTTTTTAAATGTGTAAACATAAAAAGAAACTAATATAATAATTCTATAAGTTTATCAATTATGTAACTGTAATTGATTAATAGTCTATATAATTTATAGTCTGACGTGATGCAGAAAAATCCATTAATAATTATATATATATTTTTTTAATTTTAATTTAAAAAACACATGGCAATGACAATATATAGAATATTATAGCAAATTGATTGGGGAGCAATAAAATTAGGCATATAGATATCATAAAATTTAATCAGATTTTTGGACTGGTACTCCATCCAAAAACTATTTCCCCAATAAAATATGTGAATCAAATATGATATATTATCAAAAGTGATATAATAATGTGAAAAATAAATCATTATACTAATCCCACTTGTAATCATCAGGTAGGGGACAAAAAATGGAGACGTACGGGGCATTGCATTTGCACTCTCATATTTACACACGTTTGGCATTTTGTAGTCTATTTCATATTTAAAACTCACCAACTGTTGTTAAGATTCCGTCTATTGTATAAAGATTTATTCCTCATACAGTAGTCATACTCAAACATTGCGGTTCCCCGGCACGTGCGTTTCTTTGTCAGGTAGCGACTATGCTTGCAAATTATACAAGAAAATACAGAGATTAATTACATTTCAAGCATTTAACAATAATTTATAAAAATATTTAAAATGTTAACTTCCTTATCATCATCATGTTCAATAAAAATAAAAATATATTTAAAAATGTATATTTTAAAGTTATGATTATACTCATAACATATCAATAATAATATAATTATATTTAACGTTATATTTATTTTTATCATTATATTACGTATTTTTATTATATATTGTGATAATTATCGTAGAATAAATTTTTATTATTATAATTTTATGATAAATCATAAGTAATATCACACAATATTATTATTAATAAATTTAAATAAAAATATTTGATAAATATTATTATTTTAATTATAACCTAATGAAAATAAATTACAACATAAATGGTCCTTCGTCAAACCCAATGTCTTTTATCTAAATACAAGCTTATAATTAATTTTATAAATTACATAACTACACTCTCATTGTACAAAGTAGTGACTCAAATAAACATTTTTTAAATATGAATTGACAAGATTTGTTTAAATAAATTTAAAGATTCTTAAAGTGAATATATATACCTTACCATATGAAATAAAATAACTCATGTCATATATATTTTAAGATTCTTAAATAAATATATTAAGTTTTTATGTAAATTAAATAATACGTAATTTATTGATTAAATTTAAAGTTATTAATATAAAATAAAGAAATAATTTTTCAATTATTTACTAACATAAATTAATTAAATTATATTCATATAAATTAAGTATACATCACTCGATAAAAAACGTATTTTTGTTTAATTAAACTAAATAAATAACAAAAAAAACCTTGACTATTGATAATGCTCAGTTTCATAAACATAATGCTAATTTTTAAAATACACCATCTTTAAAATTGTTGAATCTATTTTAATTTTGAACACCATTTTTTAATACTCAATTTTCAATACCTATTCATTAGCTCTCCAATTTTAAATATATGTTTTAAATTTTTCATGTTATATCCACAATTTTGAATATCATATTTTCAACATAAGTTCATGTAATTTTTGCCCATTTTAACACTCTATTTATAATCCATGCTCATGTAATACTCGTTTTAAACATTTCCTATTTTAAATTCATGTTTATGTGCTCACTTATTTTGAATATCCTATTTAAATTAATGTTCATGTAATTATTTGTTTTTTTTAAATAATATTTATATATTCACACTATTAAAGATATTCAAATCTTACATGTATTTACAACGAAATATATCATTATATTACAAGATAATTGATCATTCGATCCCTTATTTTGAATAGCCAATTTTTAGCAAATGTTGATTTGCTTCTAGATTTTGAAGACATATTTTTGTGGAAATCCCAAGTTTTGAATTTTGAATATGTATTAGTGTAATGAGTGATGAGTACTGTCAAATAAAAGGATAAAAATGAGTTTAAATGTATTGAGTGTTGCAGCAAAATTTTAGAAATAAATATAGAAAGATGGAGTAAATATATTTAGCAAGATTATACACATTCAAGATATTAGAAGTAATAGCTCATATTATTTAAGGAAGACATTAATATGATATTTATAAGTAAATATAAGTATTATTATTATTGTATAAAATTAGATGACATATAGTTCTTATGAAGTCTCGTAAAGAAATAAAAATTTAAAATAGAATATAATGAAATATGTAAAAAAATATATAAAATAATGAGCTTTGCATAAAAATGGGTGTAGGGATGAACGAGGATGGTTATGCTAATAACCATAATCGTTCTACACTGATTTTTGATATATTCGGTTTATAAGTGTCACTTATAAGTTAGTAACATTTTTTCTACTATTTAATCACGTTTCTTATTTTTTTAAAATTTATTTAAAAATATATTTAATTTTTAAAAAATAAATGTTAAAATATTTTTTACTCTACTATATTAATTAAAATATTATGTATTAATTTTTATTTTTAAAACTATTTAGCACATGTTTATAAGTAAAATAAAAATATACAAAAGTAAGAATAAATAAAATAAAATATAATTACTCTAAGTATTGTGTGTTTTATTATTAATAGTGTATTTATTTATGTAATTATATGTATATAAAAAAATAATATTAGTATATATTTAGTTTTAGTTAACCACAGTTTTAATATTATAATAATTATCTTCATATCACGACTTATCAATTACAATTGTTTTTGTAAAATATAATCGAGTTTTTAATGATAATTGTAGTTTTAATTATCCACGATTAAAATATTTATTCAAAATTTTATAAGAAATATAGAGCCATATTTTGAGAGGAATATTATATGTAATGTTTGTATTATTTAAATATGATACTAACGTAAGTTTTATAAGAAAATATGAAAATTAATATTTATTTTTTATATTTTGGGATTGAAAAATTTATGATTTTTATGTAATTTAAAAAAGTAGAAAAATATGTACCAATTAACAATAGTAATAATAAACAAATTTCTTTAAAATTATGAAGAAAAACATAAGAGCCGTGTGGCTGTTTAACTTAAAAAAGTTTACAATAATTTTTTTAAAAGAAAAATATTAAGCTCGTTTTACCATTGTTTTTAAAAAACTGTTTTGAAAAATAAAAAATAAAAACGTATTTATCAAGATGTTTAACGAACCAGTTTTAAAAATATGTCTTCCTAATAAAATATTTTTATATTTCAAATTTAAAATGTTACCATATGTTGGTAAGAAAATGAGTATCTAAGGGAATGATGATATTTGTATAATGTTTAACTTTTTATTTTATATGTTAAAATGAAAATGATTGATTAAGATACATTATAACAATTTGTATAAAAAAAGATAGCATTATTTGAAAGAATTATTAAATAAATGATGATCATGCCGTATTCTAAGCAAATGAACATATTAAATAAAATATCAGTTAAATGAATTCATTTGAAATATTATATTTGGTGGGATCATGTCAACTAATTATTTTGAGATAAATTAATATCAGTGTTAATATAAAATATTATTAAATTTTTAATATTGGGTTTTCATATTTATTGTCCCGTACAAAAATAACTTGAATTTAATTTTTTAAGTCTTATATTTTAATATTAAATAATAAATAATATTAAATCAATAAGATAAAACATTTTTATTTTATTATAATTAAATAAAAAAAATTATACTAAACTAATTATATCCAAAAAGTACTTACATCAGTTATTTTAAGTTATTTATAAAACATATTACATTTTAAGTTATTTATAATTATTGACTTGTTAGTTTTCATTAGTTATTTTAGGATCTAATATTTAGATGTTGTATACCAAATTTTATTTCTCCAATTAAATTAAAGAAATAAATTCGGAGGGAATTTTATAGATTAACAAAAACTAATAATATTCCTTCATTCATAACTGAAAAGTTGTGCATTTTTGTAGTGATATGAGAGCTAACATAAGAGTATCATTAAAATAAAGAATAAACAAGTTGGGGAAAATTACTGTATACCTAAAATTATAGATTTTTTATTTCACAAGTTTCCGTAAAAGTATAACTAATATAATAATTAAAATAAAATAATTATTTTTTAATTTATAATTAATTATCATATTAATTATAATAATATAGAATAACAAAACATTGGTGTCAGAAACAGCTCATATATATAAACCTAAAGATTTGTATAAAAAGAGTAATTTTATATGTTATTAAAGGGGTATAAAATTAATTAGATTAAATAGAGTTATAACTATTAATTATATTTTATTAAAATTTAAAAAACTATAATACGTAAATAATATTAAATGATGTAATAATATTATAAAATGTTTTTTTTTTTTTGCATAATAATAAGGAATACAGGAAACTAACGAAGTATGTATATCTCGTTTGTTTTTGGTAAAGACAGATGGATACTCAGACAAGTAATTAACATTATTTGCATAATTAGACGATAGCAAGTTGATGGACGTGGGTAATATTAAATAATGGACCCATAAAATAATTCATAAAGAAAATGGTCCCATAATTGATTACGCAAGTGGCTAAAACCACTAACTAATCCGTCCTCCAGACTACAACACCTAACTACATATTAAACAATCTAAGTGGAGTAACTAATGTTGCATCAAATCAAGGTTTTTATACTTTTAATCCCCATTAAACCATATATATATATTTTTTAATATTGAAGTAATATGAAACCCAGTAGCTAAAAGTTGATAGAGAAAGAGATACTATAAGACTGACACTGATCTGATCATCAGATTCCTCGAAGGAGCTGGAAATAAAAGTAGTGGAAATTAAAAGTAAATGGAGCTTATTGACTTTAGTCCGGACTTGAGACTTATCCACAACAAAAATCTATTTAATGTGTCAATTATAACTTAAAGAAAAAAAATTGAGTAATATTATTTTAATTAATAATTATTAATTAATTAATTATAATTACATTAAAATTTATAACATAAAAAATATTTTAATCACACCCACAACCAAAACATTTTTCAAATATTAATATTTTATGTATTATATTTTATGTTAAATTAATAAAATAAGTTTAAAAATAATCGCATGAATTTTATTCATATAAACAATTAAAGAACCCGTTAAAACAGACTTTTTATTTATTCACGTGAATTTTATTCATATAAACTATTAAATAGCCTGTTAAATCAAATTTCTTATTACCTAATTATATAAGGATAAAATATAATAATTAATATTTGATATTATTAAGATGATAAGTACCTTACTTTAATGACATTGATATCTCATTCTCGTGGAACTAAGACTCGTATAACAACTCGTATATAACGACCTAATCTTTAGAAACAATCGATCAAGATTTAGGATCAAGACCTGACTTAAATAAACAACTTGATACACCCCTAATATTTAAGTCATCTTTACACCTGAGACAACACATATATGACGACTTAATGACAGATAATACATCTTTACACCTGAAACAACACATATATGACGACTTAATGACAGATAATACATATATAATAATATGAAAACAAGTACATGATTTTATGTAAACTTATTTTGTATATACTTTAACAACTTGTATGAGAATGCTAAATTATGTACTTATCTAATAGATACTATATATACATCTTTAATTAGAAAAATAAAAAACCTCTTCATTATTAATATTTTATATGTTTTTTTAGAATCCTTAAAATCATATAGAGTTAAAATTCTTCAAATAATAATTATTAAATTATTAAATAAAATTGAAAATTACTTTAAAGTTAATGTTTTTCATTCTGAAATTAGCAATTCCATATTATATCGTGCTAAACGGTTAATTTTGTACATAGTTGTGCTAAAAAAAGAAAACATTTTTCTTTGCCAAATGCAACCCTCCTCCCATGTCTAAGACTAGGAGCAATGAATACATTGAACCTCCTCCCAAATGTCTTCCTCGATCCTGTCCCTTTCTACAGTCTGATATAGTACTAATCAACCGGGTTCGTTTGCCCATTTCATCGCCGTTTTGAGTCTTAATTTATATTCACAATAAATGAATTTTATTCAGTTTTATTTTTTATCTTACCATATTTAAAAATATTTATTTATTTATATAATAATAAATAAATAAATATATAATTTTTAAATTAAAAAAAAATTACATATAAAAGAATTATATAATGTAAATAAATCTAATTTATAACTTTTCTTATTTTACGGTAAACAAAGTTTATTATTAATAGTAAAAATGTTTCTTAAATTTAGCTTCATTTCGATGTTATTATAAGATGTGACAATTTGGAAATAAGAATTCTCAAAGAAGAAAAAAAGGGAAAGAAAGAAAGAAAGAAAGAAAGAAAGAAAGAAAATATGCAACAAGCAGACGAGGAAAAAGAAAATTCAAATCGACGATTACGGGGCAAATAACCATCGCCAAAGAAAGAGACAAAATGTGGGAAAGCAAGGTTACTATGTGAGGACAAACAACAGCTGGTTGGGCTGTGGTAAACTAGATGATGTCATGTCATCCCTAATCCTAATTTAATCACGTGTTTATTAAACTTCAAACTTAAATTAAAATAATGGTCCCCACATCTAACCATTTGCACATCTCTGAACTTTCATCGAAGCTCACTGATTCAAATTAAATTATCATAATTAAGTATTTTACAAGTGTTCAACGATTTTTCAAACTTTTCATTTAAGAAAACTAATATTACCATAAAAGAACGAAAATCAAAATCTTATGGTGCATGAACCTACTTCCCCTATATAAACATTTCTTCTCCTTCGTCATCCAAAATTCGAACAAATCTCAAAACTCTTACTTATTTCACACAATTTCTCTCTATTCTCTTATCTTTCTCTACCTTTTATTTAAACTCGACTCACCCAAATCAGAAAGATCTGTTCTCTTGTTTTATCGAAAAATTCACAATTAGAAGAAATTATACGGACCCGACATAATAGTAGTATGGAATCCGATTTAGCCTCTTTGGACTCTATTCGCAGACACTTGCTCGGTGAGTCGGAACTCCCACTCGGTACTCCAATTACGAATTCGGGTTCTGCTGCTCCGATTTTCTGTCGGAGTTCAAGTTTCAGTAGCTTGTACCCTTGCTTGACTGACAATTGGGGCGAATTGCCACTCAAAGAAGACGATTCAGAGGATATGTTTCTCTTTGGCGTCCTTCGCGACGCCGTAAGCTTCGGTTGGGTTCCGTCTCTGGTTTCCGGATCACCCGAATCATCTTTCGAGTACTCCGTGAAATCGGAGACGGTAAGCTCGCCGGAAGTGAGTATATCGTCGGATAGTGTATCCGCGATTCCGGCTGATGTTCTTGCTGAAAAGCCATCTCCGACAGTGGTTCCGTCGAAAGGAAAGCACTATAGAGGAGTACGGCAACGGCCCTGGGGAAAATTCGCGGCGGAAATTCGTGATCCGGCGAAGAAAGGAGCTAGAGTTTGGCTCGGGACATTTGAGACCGCCGAAGATGCCGCTTTGGCTTACGACCGAGCTGCTTATCGGATGCGAGGGTCTCGAGCTCTGCTTAACTTTCCACTACGAGTCAACTCGGGAGAGCCTGACCCAGTGAGAGTAACATCGAAGCGATCCTCGCCGGAGCCAACTTCATCATTTTCATCCTCAATTGATAGCTGCTCGCCGAAGAGAAGAAAGGGGGCGAACAGTGGATCGTCGGCGGCGAAAACCGGTTTGGGAAGATCGGTGGTGAATGGAGTTGAACAAGTTGGAATGCAAGTGGAGTATTTTACACGTGGAGAGCAGTTATTGGTTAGTTAATTCAGGAAAGTGAATTGAAATGGAGATTTCGACGCTGTAATTATCGGAGTTACTACTAGGATTATTATTTTTTAGATTTTTCTTGAGGTTTCCATGATTTGAAGGTCGTTTAAAAAAATAAAAAAAATAAAAAAAATAAAAATTTGTAGAAGATTGGATGGATATAAGGGGTGGCAGACGAAGATGGTTTTTGAATTTTGGGTTTTGTGAATTAAAATTATTAAATTCGATCATGTTTTGAAAGAAATGGGCTGTAATTTTCATTTCACATTGATTCAGTGAAAGGACTAAAATTTTGAAAATTTCAATTTATCTCGGAGACCAAAATGTAACAAATATGTGATTTAATATGATTATTGAATAGTTATTAAAAACGTTTAGTAATAATAAAATTATATAAAATTATTATTATTATTATTATTAAATAAAAATTTTATTAATAATTTTTATTATAAAAATAACAATTTAAATTATAACTATATCTCATCCATTATAAAAGTCATTATTGAATTACAATGCCATAAGTCACTACATAAATATATTTTTAATTTATGATTAATCATCACATTAATTATAATAAATATACTTTTTCAACATTTTTAATTACAATATCATAAAAAACAATTAGAGATGAGGGATTTAAAGACAAATTTCACGAATTATTAGTATTATTATTATTATTATTATGTAAATTATAGGGCAAAAGTCTTTTGTATCTTATTAATTAGATTCACGTGCGCTGTTTGTCTATCATAAAATAATAAATTGTTATCCACTAGTTAATCTTCAAGTCCTTTCGTTCTCTATTCTCTTTTCAATCTTTCAACTAATTAAAACTTAAAAATATGATTACTCGTTCCAAATGTTAATTTGATTGCTTTTAGAACAAACACTGAGCAGTGATATTTAAGAGTATATTAGATTATACACAATATAAACATTATATAGCTCCTAGTTCTGAAAGTATTACGGTCTCACGTAGATAAATCCTTTCGACTGCATTAGCTATTAATAAACAAAATAGCTAGACTAAATTTCACATTTATTGAGTTTATTAAATTGTATGCCTTTAGTACTTCAGTTTATAATATTGAGAGAGAGTATGATTACGAAATTGGTGCTGTTTACTTCATCAAATTTTAAAATGTATTTTTTTAGTTTAAAAAAATAAATAATATTATTTTAATAATTTTACTATTAAAATATTTTTTTTTATTTTTAAGTAATTAAAACCCGATAAAACATGAAATATTAATATGAAAAAATAAAATTTAATATGAAATTATTTTAGAAAAAAATCAATAATATTTTAACATAAAATTATTTAAATATATTTGTTTTTTAAAATATATCAAAATAAAATAATAAAATAATGATCATAACCAAATATTAAAATGGTTTTTTTGTGAAAAATTCATATTAAATATCATTTTATCATTATTAAATGAATGAATTTAATCACATTTTAATCACTTAATAAAAAAAAATATTTTAATAAAAAAATTATTAAAATAATATTATTTATTTTTAATTAATCCTATATATTAAAAAACATATCTTTTTAATCTATGAAACTAAACACACTAAAATTTAACCCGATAGACTTAGATGACACTTTTGTCTATAATATATCATTTAAAATTTTCAACCTATTATGAAATCAAGTAAACTATTGCATTTGGGGTTTTTAAAACTAATTACTTATAGTCAACTCTTGCATCATAAATTGAAAGCATTAATATTTTAATAACATAAGATATAAATAATACCAACTCATTAATATAAATATTTTTAAGGTATAAAAGTTTAGGAGAAAGAATGGACTTCTCGCTCGTTAAAAATTCAATGACATTATCATATCTTATCTACTATTTTCATAGAATTTAGGGGATATTTGATTGACAAATAAAATCAAAATTGATTGATACATTTTAATTTTATATTTAATTGAGTTAAAGAATGAGAATAGAATGTAATCGATTCTTAAAAGATAAAGAATGAGAATTCTTTTTCTGCTTAAGGAATCATAATTTCATTCCATCTTAATTTTTTGTTCTAATTTTACCTCAATTCTAAATATAACCATGAATCATAAACCCTAAATCTCAAATTTCAAACCCACAAATCTTAAATCCTATTTAGAAAAATAATAATTTTAACCCTAAATACTAAAACTTATTTAGAAAAATAATAATTTTAACCCTAAATCTTAACCCACAAATATAATCTTAAATCCTAAACATTATACCTTATACCCTAAATCCTAAATCATATATCCTAAACTCTAAATTCCTAAATTCTAAACCCCAAACCTCAAAACCTTATTTTAAAAAAATAATTTTAATAATATATTTTATTTTTAAATAATAATTATTTTAAAAAATTATGATTCCAATAACGTATTTTATCTAACAAAAAAAATTAAATATTATTATTTAAACTTTACTGAATATAAGAGTATTAAAGTAATATATAATGTTTTTCGTTTAATTCCAATTATAAAACAAACACTATAATATCAATATTTTTTTATTCTAATAGTCAAACCAAACAATATTGATTCATTTCTATTCCATTTTCATTTTTATTTTATTTTAATTCTATTTAATAAACCAAAAGTCACTTTAATAAAAAATATATATTTAATATAAGTTATGGTATTATTATAATTAATGTTATAGTTAATTATTGGTTAAAAATAAATCTTATTATTTTAATCAATAATTATTTATTATATTAATTATAATTAAACAACTTGTGACATGCAACACCCGATGCCTCTTTTCTATTTAAATGAATTAGTATAATATATTCTAATTAGTCTAAATTGACACCCAAGTTATTTTTTATTTTTATTTTTTATAACTCGATACGAACTTATCAAATCTCAGGAATATGTGGGGATGTTTTTTAATAACTCTTTTGTCCTCTTCCAAATCCCTCGACGAAGAGTGAAGACAAAAGCGACACATTAAATGTACGGGGATCTACACGGATTCTACGTTTTCAACGATATCAGACTTTCCATAACACAAGCTAACTATAGTTGATATGTCAATTTTAAGTAATATTATAAAAAATGCTTTGTTTTATAAATTTGAGCTTTCTCTACCAAACATTATATTATTGAAGAAAGTTTGTACCACGGCCTTGCACATAAGATACGAGTGAGAGAGACTTACAGCAGTACATGGAACGCTACACTTTAAATTATATGGGGGAGAGAGGTTGGATTTACCAAAAATTAAGACCCAGTTCCAGCTTTCTTCGTAAGAGCAATGCATTAAAGTTAAGAGAATTAGGATTTTTCTGGATCATGCTTCGTATAACCCTGCCTGCAGTCTGTTACGTTCAAATGATACAGTAAGTAGCAAGAAAAAACACTTAAGTTTAGGACATCAACTTTAATAAAAATAAAATAAAATTACGACATCAACTTGATTTATTCATAATATTTATACCCCATTTTTAATTTTACAAACTCAATTATTTCATATTTCTAGGCTTCTAGCTATTTCAGAAAAACTAAGTACATTTTATTGGAAACAAAAGACATTAATATTAAGAAAAAATTACTAGAGAACCCCTTTTGTTTTCAAAAATAGCAAAAGCATCCCTCAATTTTAAAAAATAAACAATCATATCTCCTCAATTATTGTTTTATTACAAAAGCCTTCCTCAAATTTCTTGACTTTATTGATTTTTTTTGCAAATATCTCTTAAAAAAATTTGAAATAGAGACAAGAAGGGATGTGATTTTTATTTTTCAAACATGTAGTTTTTTTTCTTCATGAAACCTAGAGGGATATATCTAAAATTGACCCTAATATTAAAGCTTTAAGAAAATAGTTGGGACAAGAAGAGATATGATTGTTATTTTTCAAATATGTAGGTTTTTTTGTTATTTCATGGAACGGAGGTATCTAAAATTAACCCTAATATTAAAAGCTTTAAAGAAAATATTTGGGTCAATTACAAATATCTCTATGACTCTTCAGATTTTTTGAAATAGCAAAAATACCATATGTTTGAAAAATAACAACTATACCATTAATGTTACTATTTCTTTAACTTTTTAAGGGAGTTATTTGTAATAAAATTAATAAAAGTTATGAAATTTAAGGGATGGTATTGTAATAAAACAATAGTAGAAGGGATATAATTGTCTATTTTGAAACTTGAAAGGTGTTTTTGTAGTTTTAGAAAACCTAAAAGGGTTTTATAATAATTTTCCCTAGTTTCATTATGTAAGTTATTACCTGTAATAAAGTGCTTGGTGAAGACGCACCATGAGAAATTGGTCGAGTCTTTCTTCCATCAAGCTCATAGAGTACGCCTGTTTAAGGGATAGGAGGGAGAAAATGCATGAGTCTTGTATTCAGAAAAAGAAAAGCATTCAAGAGATAGTATGTACGGTCAACACATGTGAAGCAGATAAAGTTAGCATCAGCATTGTCAGAAGCCTGAAAAGAGAAACAGCATAGAATGGTTCAACCAAACGTAGTTCAATGTTTATTGCTATGTAGAGGCCAAATATACTTGTATTCTGGTGTGGTTTGAGGTTCAGTGCGCTTGAATTTAGCTATACAGCATGTAGGCATCTGCATCTCTCTGCTCAAACCCCAAATAGAACATCAATTAAGCAGAACAACAGTCCATTGGCCTCTATGAGTGATGGGTTCCATGCAAAAGATCAACAGATAACCCCAAGCATTTATAAACTCATTTAGATTGTCGTATTCTTTCTCCATGTGGACCTATTGTTTGTCTTTACCTTTAACAAATAAATTGTTTAAAATTTTTCAAACCTATAGCACATTTTTATTCTCATTTTCAAAATTGACACATGAATATTCATTTCTGTTTTATCACAAACAAGCTTTTAGAGCTATTCTATAACCAAGAGCCGTATTTTAATTATTTAATCATTATGATCTATCTAAAGATAACCTAACAAATCTTGCAATCACTCTAACTGTTACCAAACTTCTCCGGATAAAGAATTCTCTAACTTGACCTACATAGAACAATGTGATTCATTACTCTCAAACCAAGCAATTGTCAATGAGAAGTTGAGAATTTCTACTCCCAGTAAGACACCAGCGGGAATTAATTCTCGACTGAAATGCTATTATTCAAAAAAATTTAGTTCTCATGTTTTGTACACCATATTGAATAGGTTAAATATAATTATATTTAGGGGTGTACAAAAAATTCGATTATCCGATTAATCCAATCCATTAATTCTTTGACGGTTTCGATCCGACCATCGGATCGGATCGGATGAAAAAAAATTCAATCTGTTAAGTTTGTATCGAATAACAGATTTCACTTTGTATCATTTGATCCCATCCGATCTGACAGAAAGTATTTAAATATATATTTATATTTTATATATTAGTCATATTCTCATTGGTCATCTTATATTAGTCATATTTTAAGGTTTATTTTAACTTAAATAAGTTTAAGTTGTGAAAATTTAAATTTTTTATTCAAAAATATTAAAAATAAAGTTAATTAAGTTTATTAGTCAAATTGATCGGATTCAACCGATCCAATTCGAATAAGTTAGAGATTGATCAGATTCAACCGATCCGAATAGATTATGGATCGGATTACATAGGATTTGAAAGGTGATCAGATCGGTTGCGGATTAAGATGCTTCAATCTGATCGGATCATATGAGTATAAAATCAATGGTTTCGATCCGATGTACACCCCTAATTATATTAGACTAAAATATGCTTAATTGTATTATAATTAATCTATACAGTGTTTAGTTACAAATTGTATAATATAATCGAACAAAATTGATTATACCTATTTTAATAAAATAATTTATATTTAAAATAATTTTATTTTATAATTTTATTTAAATAAATATTAATTTTATATTTTTATTACACTTTAAAATATAAAAAATATTATCTTTAATTTTAGATGAAAGAAAAAATCAAAACATATAATTTTATAATTGAAAATTCAAATAGACTAAATTAAATATCCAGTACGATTTAAACACACATCCTCCCTCTGATCGTACTAAATTTTTACATAATTGTCCTATTTTTATAATGTACAATATGGTTTGATATCATAACCAAACACATGATTGTATAAAAATTATACAATCATAATCTTTAATATTGTGTAACAAAGGGTCAACAAGAGATAATGGCTTGGTAAGAAACATACGTAATTGTCATATCCTCATCGCTTTAGAAAGAATAGCAGTAGGTGAAAATGTATCAATGCTTACCTCTGTTTCACTAGCTGTAGCAGCTACTGTATGAACAACTTCCATTTCTCTGTTATTCTCAAGAAATGCTGCACGCTACGCAATAACAGGAAACATGGTAGAATGAGGCACAATAATGCAACCATACAAGTAGAATATCAGTTTATCGAACAGTCAGGATGGGCAAAAAGAAAGAAAGAATTAGAACCTCCATCGGTCCCATGCTTGCAGTAGAATTGAAAATTTTATCCAAGAAGGATCCCTCTTCTGAAAAAAGTAACAGATAACAAGGACAGTTAACATAATATATACTACTAAAAAAATTATGTACACTGCTGGAATGAAGAGGACAACTTAAAGTTGAAATATGGTTTTCACGAAAAACCTGTAGTCTTGAAAATAAAATGCAAAACAATGAATATGGAGGATAAAATGTGTTAAGCCTTTTCAAATCTAGCATCCCAGGTAGAAGCTATGAAAAGAAGATATTGATATGAGCCACATCTGCTCGTAATGCCTAGGCGCAGAACTGGGCGCACACGCGGGAGTGCAGGAAAGCGTGCATAAATAGGCGCATGTGGGTGCTGAGGAGGACCACAAACGGCGCTGAAATGCAGGCAACACACACGCGAGGACCACCGAATAATGCAGCGCAAAAAGGGATATAATTCTGTTAGGAATGTCAGAAATTAGTTAAAATATTGTCCTTTTAACTCCATCTATGTAAGGCTATATATAAAGTCTCTAGAATTGAGAAAAGGCCAATCAGAAAATATAAGCAATTCAGCTTCTCTTTCACCTGTGTTCCTCTTCCTCTCTTATCTGCTATATTCATATCAGTGGTATCAAAGTCGGTTCCAACCATTGATACCCGAAGAAAATCGAATGTTGAGTTTCATAATGATGTCATGGAAACTCTAGCCGACATGAAACAAGCTTCGATCAAGTTGGTTCCACTTTATAGGCAGTGCTCACCGAGTTGCAAGCCTTGCGTGCAACTCGCATCAACTCATAGATTAATCCCTTCGCATGAGAGGAGACTCTGCGCCCACACCCCAACACCCCCACTCTTCACGATCAAACACAAATAACCCTAATTTCTACTTGAAATTATCATTTCCCAGATTTTCTAGTGAAGAGCCCACCGATTGGATCTATAAGGCTGAACAGTATTTTGAATTCAACAACATTATCCTAGACCATCAAGTGCAACTCACTTCCTTTCCATCTGGAAGGCATTGCGTTGCCATGGCATCGGTGGTTGACAAAGTTTCGTGGACCACTCACGTGGGAAGAGTTCACCAATGCTGCTCAACTCAGATTTGGACCAACTGACTACGAGGACCCCTTAAAGGCCCTCACTCGCCTTACACATACTACAAGTATAGCAGCATACCAGGAGTCGTTTGAGAAACTGTCTCACAGGGTAGACGGCTTACCGAAAGAATTCCTAATTGGATGCTTCATAGCTGAATTGAGAGATGAAATTCGCCTTGATGTTAAAATCAAACAGCCTAGAACATTGGTTGACACCATTGGGGTAGCTAGGCTAATTGAGGAAAGGAATCTATTGCAGAAGAAGTCTGCTCAAAATTCACGTTATCAGCTTTCTACAACACCTCTAAAGTCAACAACTAATGCCACCGCTGATGTGCTAGGACCTCCACCTCAACAGTGTTCCATTCCACCTCAACCATTAACCTTTAGGCGGATTACCAATCAAAAAGCACAAAAATGAAGAAACAAGAGCCTATGTTACTACTGTGATGAGAAGTTTGTAACAGGCAATTGCTGCACGCGACCCCAACTATTTATGATTGAGGAAATGCCTCAAAAACCCACAGAAGCTCAAGAAGAACTTCCTAAACAAGAGCTTCAGAAGTTGGTGTCAGAGATCTCATTCCATGCTATAACATGTACCAACCATCCCTAGACACTTAGAGTTATGGGAAAGTTAAGAAATAAAAAGGTGTTAGTTTTGATAGATGGGAGAGCACCCATAACTTCATTGACCAAACCCTGGTTTCTCAGTTTGGCTTAACTGTAACTAAGAGTAAGAAACTAAAAGTTATGGTAGCCAATCGTGAAAAAATAGAGTATGATGGACAATGCAACAGCCTCACTCTTTCCATTCAAGGGTATCTAGTCTTTGTAGACTACTCTGTGCTACCAATGGCCGCCTGCCAAGTAGTACTCAGGGTTCAATGGCTCGAGACCCTTGGGCCAATCAAAATGGACTACAGAAGGCTTACCCTCAGCTTCAAGGAAGGAGGAGTCATCCATACATTCCAAGGGTTACAACAAACCCATAGTGCAGTTCTAACTGACAAGGAATGTAGTGAACTGTAGAATATCTGATTGTTTTTCCAATTTTTACCTGTTGGCACCTATGATAGACAAAAAAAAACAAACCAACACTTCCGAAGGTGAGACAATTGCTAATAGAATTCTCACACATATTTGAAATTCCTACCAACCTTCCACCTAGACGTCTACAAGACCATCATATACCCTTAAAACCAAGTGCATGGCCAATCAATGTCAGGCCCTACCGTTATCCCTATTATCAGAAAGCAAAAATTGAAAAGTTGGTTAAAGAGCTCCTTCAATCAGGGTTGATAAGGCATAGTAACAGTCCATTTTCTTCAGCTGTTTTGTTGGTTAAGAAGACTGATGGCAAATAGAGATTTTGTGTGGACTATCAAGCTTTGAATGATAACACAGTAAAAGATAAGTATCCTATTCCTATCATTGATGAGCTGCTAGACGAGCTCCATGGAGCTCAAATTTTTTCCAAATTAGATTTACGATCAAGGTATCACCAAATAAGAGTACAAGAAGAAGACATCCCTAAAACAACCTTTCGAACCTATGAAGGGCATTATGAATTCCTAATAATGCCTTTTGGCCTCACTAATGCCCCAACTACCTTCCAAGGTCTCATGAATGACCTTTTTCGTCCTTACCTTCGAAAATTCATTTTGATGTTCTTTGATGACATCCTGATATACTCACAATCGAGGAATGATCACCTAGTGCACCTGCGAGTGGTTCTACAACTCTTGGCTGCTAACAATCTATATACCAAAGAGACCAAATGTAGGTTTGGAGTGACACAAGTGGAATATTTGAGATATATGGTCTCAAAACAAGGTGTCTCAGTAGACCCTTCAAAGAGTCAAGTTGTTAAGGATTAGCCAACCCTAACCACAGCTAAAAGAGTCAGAGGGTTCCTAGTGTTAGCTGGGTATTGCAGGAAATTCATACGCTACTTTAGTAACATGGCAGCTCCATTAACTCGTTTGTTGGGTAAGGAAGGGTTTCATTGGGATGAGGTGATTGAAAATGCCTTCGAGCAACTGAAGGTAGCTTTAACATCCCCACTAGTCTTAAGTCTTTCAAATTTTTCTCAAAAGTTTGTAATTGAGTGTGATGCAAGCAGTATTGGGCTAGAAGCTATCCTTACCCAAGCAAACAAACCAATAGCCTACTTTAGTCAAGCCCTAAAAGGTTCAGCATTGGCTTTATCAACCTATGAAAAAGAAATGCTAGCTATCATCGAAGCCATTAGGGTATGGCACCCTTATTTACTGGGAAAACCCTTCACCATACACACCGATCAAAGAAGCCTCAAGTACCTATTGAAACAGTGCATTACCACTCCAGCACAAGCACGATGGCTTCCTAAACTCATTGGCTATGACTATGAAATTAAATACAAACGTGAGTAGGAAATCCAAGGAGTATACTCTTTTTCACGAGTAATGGAGTTCCACTTCTTAAGCATATCTCAACCACATGCAGAGTGGTGGCCACAGTTCAGAAGGAAGTACAACATGACCCTTCTATGCAGACTTGTTATCCAAATCCCCTCCTGCAGTTGCTTCACCGAGATGAAGTGTGATTTAAGGATAACAAGGTATACCTGAGTCCCAACTCTTCCCTTATACCCAAGATAATAGCTGATTGCTATTCCACCCCAATTGGAGGACATTTTGGGTTCCACAAAACCCTCTCCCGCATCAAACAAAGCTTTGTATAGCCCAAGCTACGCCAAATGTTGAAGAAATTCATAAGGCAATGTGAGCCTTGTCAACGGTTCAAAAATGAAAGTATGAAACCAATAGGCTTACTCCAACCCCTTCCCATACCTACTAAGATTTGGGTTGACATTTCAATGGATTTCATTTAAGGGTTGCCATCCTCAAAAGGGTACACAATTATAATGGTGATTGTGGACCATTTAACTAAATATGCTCATTTTGTTCCTATGAAACACCCTTTCACAACCACCATTGTGGCCAAGGCATTTGTGGCCAACGTGTTGCGCCTGCATGGCATGCTAACCACCATCGTCAGTGATCGTGAAAAGGTGTTTATCATCTCCTTCTAGTATGAGTTATTTTACTTGCAGGAAACTCAATTATGCATGAGCTCCAGCTATCATCCCCAATCAGATGGGCAAACTGAGGTGACCAACTGCACCCTCGAGCAATATCTGCGCTATTTCACTGGGGACCAACCATGCAAGTGGATCGAATGGATTCCCTGGATTGAGTATAGTTACAATACTTATGTCCACTCCTCAACGAAGATGACTCCCTTTGAAGAAGTCTATGGCATTCCCCCTTCACACTTATTAGCATATGTTCCAAAAACTGCTCAGGTTCTAGCTGTCGATGAACACCTACATGCCAGATACATTCTTCTACAAGAATTGAGGAATAACCTACTGTAGGCTCAGAACCGAATGAAATGCCAAACTGACAAGCACAGGCGATAGGTCTTCTTCCAGGAAGGAGATTGTGTATCTAAAACTCTAACCCTATAGACAAACCTCTGTAGCCTTTCGTTCTTCGAGAAAGCTAGCTCTACGATTCTTTGGGCCTTATAGAGTTATTACATGAGTAGGACATGTAGCTTACAAATTGGCTCTTCCTCCTGACTCTCAAATACATGATGTATTCCATGTCAGCATGTTGAAGAAACACGTGGAGATAATTACACCAAGCTCAATGCAACTACCTCCAATCTCTGATCAAGCAATAATCATGCCCCAACCTGAAGCCATTCTAGATCGTTGTGTGATTCAGAAGGACAAATATTGACCTAAACTTGAAATTTTGGTTAAATGGAAAGGAGCTTCCACCGAAGAAACTACTTGGGAAAATGAATGACGTCTTTCAAAATACCTGACTTCATCCTTGAGGACAATGATTCTCAAAGGGAGGGAGAAATGATACAAGCCACATCTGCTCTTAATGCCTAGGCACAGCACTGGACGTGCACGCGGGAGTGCAAGAAAGCGCACACAAGTAGGCACACGTGGGCAAGGAGGACCACAAACGGCATTGAAATGCAGGCAACGCACACGCGGGGACCACCGAATAATACAACACAAAAAGGGATATAATTCAATTAGAAATGTCAAAAATTAGTTAGAATATTGTCCTTTTAATTCCATCCATGTAAGGCTATATGTAAAGTCTCTTGAATTGAGAAAAAGGACATCAAAAAATATAAGCAATTCAGCTTCTCTCTCACCTATGTTCCTCTTCTTCCTCTCTTCTCTGCTATATTCATATCAGATATATACTCAGACCATGTGGCTTGCTGAGCTTAAGCAATTGCAACTTTGTGTACTATGGTGTAAAAATCTTCGAAAATATACACCCCTCAAGAAAGAGGGAGGAACCTTCACGTCTTTAGGTTTGTGTGTTTTCTTGGATTGGGCGCTATAACAAAAAAAATCATTTGGCCAAAAAAAAGGGAGGAACCTGTACAACGTAACTTTATGGCTTCAACAGTACATAAGTCATCCATTATATGAAACTAAACTAAGTGTTTGGAAATCTTACGCAGCTTGATCTCTGAAGTGATATTTCCAACAGCATGAAGAAGGCCAATTGTTCCACAAGCATTCCACAGTTTGTTTCATAAAATAAACTCCACCATGAGGTTCCAAGCAACAATTGAAATCAGAAGGTCTGATTAATGTACGTCAAAATAAAAACATACCTCAAGTGCTAGAAAGAAAACAAGGAGAGAACCGGAAATGCAAAAATAATAAAAGAGATTAGTACACCTACAGATAACACATGATGTAGTGAATTATAAATAGAAATCCGGAAAATGTGTAGTCCCTAAAAAAATACCCTACAAAATAATACATGATGTAGTCAATTATAAACAAAATCCAAAAAAAAAAAAGTGTATTTCCTAAAAAAACTACAGGAGTTTGATTTAATGCTTAAAAATAAACTATTTTCAATTATCAGTTTCCAACATTTTCAAGCATCTAAACAAATAATGAAAATATGTGCAAGGAAAAGAAAACAAAATAAAGGCCATCAACAAGAGTAAAAATTTACTTAAAAAGGTCAAATATCATTGCACTCACTTTGTTTTCATTTGCCCGCAGCATTCTCTCTTCTTCAGTCTGAGAAAAAAAAAAGATAATCAAATCAGCACTAGAAATATTTCATCACGTAAAGCGAGAAGCAAAGAAATAGAAAGAAGTTAAGTTATATTCTTATAAGTTGATTATGGCAATTGAGACTGATATAAACATTTCCGATAAATAAAATTAAATGAAAAAAAAAACTGAGCTGTTATCGGGTAAAGAAAAAGCACGGCAAGAACAGGCTTCAGAACCATTTCTAGAAGTTCTTCATCCAAGGAATTTGTTGTAGGCGGAATCAATGAATAACAGTATATGAATATATCAAAGCGGTAAAATGAACACACAGAATTTACGTGGTTCGGCAATTCGTCTAAGTCCACGGGAGGCAACAGATATTATTTGAACTGAGTAAGAAATATATAGAATACAGATACAGATTTCCTCACTAATAATATCTCTTAAGTGTTTTCCCAAACTCACAAAAAACTCTCAAATTCACTAAGTATTTTTTCTCTTTGAGTTTGCTTATACTCTCTCTGTTTTTTTTTTCTGATGTTTGACTTGTTCTTTAATGCATGAACTCTTTCCTATTTATAGATGAAACAAGGCTCATTTTTCTTAAAATTGTGCCATAATTTAAGCCTTAAATTAGGCCACTAATTTACTTAAATCATGCCACAAATTAGGTCACTAATTTTCTTAAATTATGCAACTAATTTGTTACTTTTAGAGCCAATATTCAACAGAATAAACATCACATCACAGCATATTGTCTCTTTGACTAAAAAACCAAGGCCTCGTACGAACTGCATATCAACAACCAAAAATTTACATTTTCTCGAACAAATAGATTGACTCTTGTGCCCATTAATCTGGTTTCCAAAAAGCATTTTGGAAGATAGAGAGACACACAAATTACATAAGGGAACCAGTAAACGCGACAGGCAACACAATCATTTTAGTTGCATTTATTTTTGGAGGCATTTTGAATAAATTTAAAGTAGAAAAGTTTGTACAAATACATGACTAATAAACAGGACCAGAAATTTTATGAATCAAAGCATCCCTGAACAATTTTATGCTTCATTTCCACTATCAAAAAATTTCATTTTGCAATTGATTTTCTTAGCTATTAACTCAATATAAAGACAGAAAACACAAGATATCAAAATAATATAGAAGCATCAGCTTTGGAAGTCACAAGTTATAACGACATGCTTCGCTTCAGATCTAGAAGAGCAAATTTTTCTCAAGAGTCATGACCCAGATGACAATTTAGAAGCTTCGACAAAATGTAAACTTCAAAATGACCTTTTAAAATTATTAAAGGCAAAATATTATGAAGCAATCCATACTAAATTAAAAAGTAAATGGAAACATGCAAATAAATTTTACTTTAAAAAAATTTCCCTATTGACATTGAAAAACAAGAAGGAACCCATAGAGCTAAAATCTGAAAATATAATATCGAGTAGATTATGAATCTGAGATAAGGAGTAACAAAAGTGTAGATTTACCTGGTTCATAATATCGGGATCAGCTTTAAGAGGAAGCCACCTCTTAGAAGTAGGCATTTCATCAAAGTAGCCATTTGCTGAGACAATTATTCTCCTTCTTTTACTTTACTATGGAATGGAGGGAATGGAATGGAATCAGAATTGATTTCTTTCATTTTGTGTGTTTGGTTGGACGGAATTTCCATTTTGTGTGTTTGGTTGGACGGAATGGAGGGCGGAATGGAATCGAATTACCAAAAGAGAAGGAATCACAATTCCTTCTCCCACCTTTGGTAATCATTATTCCATTCCCATCTAAATTTTTTTTTTCCAATTTTACCCTCCCCTAAAATATAACCTTAAATTCAAATCCCAAATTCTCAAACCCAAAATTCCAACACCCTAAACCCTAAACCCAAAATTCCAAAACCCTAAACCCTAAATCCAAAATTTCAAAACCCTAAACCCTAAATCCAAATCCTAAAATCCTAAAACCTTAAACCCTAAACCTCAAATCCCTAAACCCTAAAACCCTAAACCTTAAAACATAAATCCCAAAACCCTAAAACATAAATCCCAAATCCCTAAAGCCTAAACCCTAAATCCCAAATTCCAAATCCTAAAACCCTAAATCCTAAACCCCAAATCCCTAAATCCCAAATCCCTAAACCATAAACCCCAAATCCCAAATCCTAAACCCTAAACCCTAAAACCCTAAACCTTAAAACATAAATCCCAAAACCCAAAACCCTAAAACATAAATCCCAAAACCCTAAACCCTAAACCCCAAATTCCAAATCCTAAAACCCTAAACCCTAAATCCCTAAACCCTAAACCTTAAACCCTAAAACCCTAAACCCCAAATCCTCAAATCTCTAAACCCTAAACCCTAAAACCCAAATCCCCAAATCTCTAAACCCTAAACCCTAAACCTTAACATAAATCCCAAAACCCAAAACCCTAAAACATAAATCCCAAAACCCTAAACCCCAAATTCCAAATCCTAAAACCATAAACCCTAAACTTTAACCTACAAATATAACCCCAAATCCTAAATCCCTAAACCCTAAATCACACATCCCAAACCTCAAAACCCTAAACCCTATTTAGAAAAATAATAATTTTAATAATATATTTCTTTTTAATTAAGTAATACTTATTTAGAAAAATAATGATTTCAATAATGTATTTTGTGTGACGAAAAAATAGTAATTAAATGACATTATTTAAACTTTACAGCATGTAGGGGTATTAAGGTCATTTACAGCTTTTTTCATTCCATTCCAGTGGCAAACCAAACACTATAATCCTGATTCAGAGCTTGATTCCAGTGGTCAAATCAAACAAAATTGTTTCCTTTCCATTCCATTCCATTCCGATTCCGATTCTGATTCCATTCTACGAACCAAACGCCACCTTAGCGCAGGGTTTCGGATTTAAATCAAATTTCACCTGGTAATGCAACGATTCTTTTTTCATTGTAGGTGATATTTGAAATCCGAATCAATATTACAAAGTTTGATTTACCATTAAAATGAAATAAAAAAATTATAAATTATCTTAATATTTTTATATTTAAAATAATTTTAAAATATTATTTAATTATTATTATTTCGTTAGATAAAATACATTATTTAAATCATTATTTTTTTAAATAATTATTACTTAAAAAAATATATATTATTAAAAATATTATTTTTCTAAATAAGATTTAGTGTTTTGAGATTTGGGGTTTAGGGTTTAAGGATTTAAAATTTAAGATTTAGGGTTATATTTATAGGTTAAGGTTTAGGGTTAAAATTATTATTTTTCTAAATAAGGTTTAGGGTTTTAGGATTTAAGATTTAGGATTTAAGCTTTTTGGATTTAGGGTTTAGAGATTTGGGATTTAAGGTTTGGGGCTTAAGGTTTTAGGTTTTGGAATTTGGGGTTTAAGGTTTTAGGATTAAGGGTTTTGAGTTTTGGGTTTTGAGATTTAAGTTTTAAGGTTTAAGGTTTTGGGTTTTGGGATTTGAATTTAGAGTTATATTTAAAGTGGAGTAAAATTGAAAAAAAAAATTAAGATAAGAATAGAATCATGATACCTAAAGGTTAAAAGGAATCAACTCTTTTAAAAATCGATTTATTTTTAACTAATTTTTAATTCAATAAAACACACAAATAGAAAGAATCAATTATAATTATTTTACATTCCTTTTAACAAAAAACAACATTAATGTATAAGTTTTGTTTGCTTGAGAACTTGATAGATGATGTGCCTCAATATTTAATGGTATGGTCCATCGTGCCTCATAATTGTAATAAATAAAATTCAATTTTAATTAAATTTTATTTAAAATATTAATTAAATTTACTTATATTATTAATTAAATTAAAAATTAAAATCGAAATTTTAGTTATAAAATATTAATTTAATCTATTTGATAAATTTAATTTACTATTTAAATTTATTTATTTTTAAATAAATTTAAATTTTTTTAATTTTTTGTTAATACTAAACTAATAAATAAAATTCATTATTTAAGCAATAATTTAATTAAAAAAACTATTATTAATATTTAATTTATAATTTTGTATCAAATTTTAAGTAATTTTTTTAAAATAAATAAATTACCGATAATTTGAGAATAAAAAATATTTTTTTATAATTATAGTAAAACAAATTTTAAAAAATAAACATATGAGATTAATAATATAATTTGTTTCACCTTCTTAATTGACATAAAATTTTAATGAAAATTAAATAATTACAAATATATACACATACATGATATATATATATATATATATATATATATATATATATATATAATATTATAAATAATATATGTATCAATTCAATTAAAGTGTTTTTGTAAACTCTAAAATGTAAATGATTAGATACAAATCATTTTTATATTTTTAAAACTGAAATCAATCTATTTAAATATATAAAACATAAAACTTAGTTTGATTGGTTTTTATGTAAAACTCTATTATCTCATTCTCAATGTGGCTAGTGGCTACTATGACTCATTTGTTCTTTTTGCCAATTTTTATTTTGGGAAAAACTTTGTTCTCTAACTATTAGATGTGCTGTAAATTTTCCTTTAATTTATGATTTGTTTAAAAAAATTCCTAACCTAATGATCAGTCTGGTATTTAAAAACTATTTTCGTTAACAAATATAGGATTAAGTGATATATTTTCTTTCATTAAAGGATTACGTGATATTTAATTACATGTAGCATATATAATTTTATATTAGCTTTGTTAAAAAAAAAATAAACAAAATTATATGGTTTAGCAAAAAAAACAAAAAACAAAATTTATATGAAATTTCTTAATTATAACAAACTATTAAATTGATACATTTTTTTAAATAATTTCAACATAACTGTCTTAGTCCATGGCCTTATAAATTTTTGAGTCCTCGTTAACTTATCATATGATCGTCTTCCAGTGACACTATTGTGTTATGTTTTAGTTTTAATTATATTATGTTCATATGTATTAACACATAAAAATAATTTTTTTCTTTTTTTCTTTATTATAGTAACAAGAAAAAAATATTAATCAATTTTAATTAAATTTCTTATTTGTGTTATCGTATTCATATCATATTATCCTATTATGTTGCAGATTGTCTAAATAAAGAGAGATTCTTTCAACTTGTTGATATCTCCCTCCCTCCCTCTATTTGTGTGTATGCGCAAATCTATAGTTAGTTTCATCCTCAACCCTTCTTATTTTAGTTTTGTTTTTGTGCAGCAATGAAAGTAAATCTGGTTCCAAAAAAAATAAAAATAAAAAATGGTGTTAATCAACTTCAGAAATAAAGCAGCAACCTATTAGTACTAGAGGTTGGTCTCTCCTCTTCCCAGTATGATATATCTAAGCAATGTGCCTCACATTGAGTAGGTAACAAGGATCAAGCAATAATTCCTAGTGACACTCAACAAACATGGCTGGTGCATCCAGCTCCGAACTGGGCCGCAACAATTTGATCAAGAAGAGTGCCACTTACATTTGACTTACATCTTGAGCCTCTGTAAGACAATGATGTTTCTCATAGATGAAATAATGACCCGTAGATACAAGTTTTACCCGCAGAAAGACTATTTCCTGACAGTGTAATATGGTAAGTCTCAAGCTAGAGTAGCCTGCCTGAGGTCTAGACACGAGAAAAGGCACCCCTAGAAGAAAAGTTAGTGAGAAAAAGAGAAACTATAATGGAGAAAGGTGAAAGAGAAACTGTAAACATAAATAACCAACCCTAAAAGTGTACGGACAATAGGAAGAATGGAAAAATAACATCAGTGAGGCCAAAGCCAAATTTAGCAAGTAATTTATAAAATAAATATAGTTCGTTTAGGCGCTAAAACTACTCCTTTCCTATTTCAAATCACTATTTGAATCAAACAAAGAAATGTTTGAAAATTATAAATAATAAAAGAGCTAATTTCAACTACATATATAAATATTTCCGAAAGATACCTTAGTTTCCTATTCCAAGTACAAAAGAATTTTAGCCTATATTCATCAATGTTACTATCAACATTTTTCCCCTTCTTTTTCTGTGAGAAAAATCAAGAAAAATCAAAGCAGCAACGTATACCACCTCATCTCTGTGCTCTTCAACACAAAATTTTAACACCTCGTGGGATTCAATACCTCATCATTTCTATAACTCTCAAGAATTAAATTGCAGCTATTCATGGTACTTCCATCAAGAAGGCCATGATTCCAAAGTTTGATCATGAATAATCTCCAACACCTGTGCCATGAGCATTGAATATTCATATAATTTATCAGATGGTACACTTAGAAATCAAATATCCATTAAATAACAATCAACCATAATTATGTCACGCAGGCAGAGTATGACTGTATTCAATAGATATGATATGTTTCATAAAAAGTAATAAAAGGAGAAGAAATAAATATATGATCTGTATAAACACGTAATGAAAGAAGTCCCCTCAATCCAAAAATAAAACAGAAGAGACAAAAAAAATCACTTTTATCTTTACCGAGATAAAGTAGTTTCACCTGGAGGCAGAAGATAAATGTGATTTGTGGTTTATGCAAACCCAGGAAAATTTCTTAAAAATATGCTTTAAGGAATGGTGGTAATGCAAGAAAAGTACCAAAAAAGTGCTTGAGATAAGACCAGCTCTCTTCCATGAAGTTTTGAAAATGCCTCGCAAGCCCATGGAATGTGACCATCAGCCAATACCCTTACAAAACGAAGAAAAAAGTTCCCATAAGAAAATTGCACAAATAAGAAGAAAACAGGGCAAAAAAGCAGAGCTGGAATCTGATGATAGAAATCCCGTCACTTTCATGAACTTCGTTATTAAAAAAAATACAGAATTTGAAATAGACGAGTGTAATAATTGGGGGAAAAGTACCAACCTCTGCTTTCTCACAAATGAGTTCCAAAGATGCATCAACTGTTTTTCATCTTTGGTAACATCCACAAAATCATCGAGCATCTGCCACGTAAAGTTTTGGTATTAGTTCTAAATGATATTAACCAGGAAACATCATCAAATGCATGAGCGATTACTAATTTTAAAGCTATGAGTTCAATTTTTGAGGGAAAGGAGTCAGAGCTTAGGCTTTAGCCCATTTTATGTGTGTAATATTCCAATGGCATTGATATACCACTGAAAAAGTGTAAATTCGTTTAATATCACAACTGTAGAAGAGTTGAAGAAGAATCAGGATACTAGTGTCAAATTAGACAGATAAACCAGCCAACCATGGTTATGTTGCTTAATGAAGAGCCCTGGAAAAAGTGAGGGAAAAAAAAGGCCAATAAAAGTGAGAAAAAAGTGGCATAACTATTGAGCATACCCTTTTATCTTCAAGATCTGCAACGCCATCATCCACCTCATCTTCACTATCACGATCTGATAATACTTGCTCTAATTCCATAGGCTTGACAAGCAAAAACCATCTTTTAATGATTTGGTTAAATCAGATAAAAGACAGCAACCGAAATCATAATATAAAATTGTCCTTTCCTCTACAACTGCATATCAGATTTCTCATGTTTCCACAAGCATCTCAGAGGTATGAACCACATATACCAAACTTATTAGGCCAAGTTTAAAATTTTCAAACAAGTCTATAATTACCTGAACCCTGTGAGAGTGATAAAACTGTCGTTTCTGGAGGAGCTGACGGCTGAACAAAGAAAAGTTTGCATATAATTAATGGCTCAGTAGTCTTTAAAATGAAACTTCTAAAAGAATAACAGTCTCATAATGTGGAAACATTACTTCTATGAAGCAGTCAAAAATAATTCTCAGGCATTTTTAATTCAAGTGATGGGAACAGGACAATGGAATAGGAAGTTTATAAAAGGCACGGAGTCACAAATTCCTTGAATGAATGGAATTGAATACTAAAATCTATAAAGCCTCTTTTAACAACAGGCATTCTCAAGGGAAGATGTCTGAAGCGATGGTGACATGTATCTGTCGCGTGACCGATTTCCATTAACTAACTTAATGTAGTCTAATACCACGACTAAATTTTAATTAATGTTCATGACCAAATTTTAAACAGGAGCAAAGTTTGGCAACTAAAATCGATTAAACCCTATTAGGAATAATATGCCATGCACAGAATAAGCATAGGATCATCATATGCTTGTTGGAAAATTAAGGGAGTTTGAAAAAAAATTATAAGAAATCAGACAGAAGATTCTGGAAATCAATGGACAGCTACCAGAATGATCTATTCACATACATTCTAGAATCCGAACGCTCCATAGTTAGCTTCTTGCCTTTAGTGGGGAAGACAATATCATTTCCAAAGGGTGGTTTGACAGTATCAAGGTCCATAGAAGAGTGAACCGTGGACATTGTAGCAGCCAGAGTATTGGAACTTGATGCAACCCGTTCTATGCAATCAACGGAACTGGGATAATCAGAACTAAATATTTCCAATCCATGTCTTCCATTCAACATATCTCTTTCCCCTTGAAATGACGTTGAGGCCTTCTCACCTTTACAGGAAAGAGCATCTAAAGCAAAGAAAGCAATTGTTTACATGTAAAAGGCATACAAGAGCGAAAAATTATTCCACCAAATCTTTATAAACACTAGAAAGAAAGAAGAAATCTAACATATGTCACGGATGAAATTTACATCAAATACCTATATTTCTGTTTAGAATATATCGATCCTTCTATTCGAACTTGTTCCCATATTATTATAGATGATAAAACATAACTTAGACTTGAAAATAGACAAAACAAAATTCCACTTTCAGATCATGTCACAGATCCTTGACTTTTGAGAGTCAAATTATCTTGAACTTTGACATCCATGGTAATAGAATTTGAACAGAGTAGCACGATGACGGAGGGCAATCAAATGCAAAAGTTCAAATTTTCTAGAATGAGTCAACTTGAGTACAATTTTTTTGAAACAGTCTGCATGGATGATGGCAGAGGTAAAATTCCTCCACCCTAGGGTCCTTTTATCTGATCATTTACTGTCATAAAGCAAGATTGTCCAACAAAGATCACAAAGAAGCACCATTCAGAGAATTTCAGAATTCAGCATCTCAGCAAATGGGGGAAGCTACGATGCAGTTTTAAATTAAGCAAGAAGTACTATCAAGTTCATAACTACTAATCAGTCATAATTACTCACATTGGTTTAGGGATTTACAATTATCTAATTGAGCACCGTGAATATTTGTAAGGGAAAAAAATAGAGAACACTTTTCTATTGGATATGTACTTAGAAGACATGGATCTTATATTGTCCACTTATTTCATAGGATAACAGAAATTAATTCCTATTTTTTTCTCTTCTATTCTAGCTCTCCTTTTATCTTCTTTCTCATTGGTGGAAACTGGAGAGTGGAAACAACCCAAAAAAAAGGAGATTATGTTGTACAACTACTAGTTTACGAATCCTGCTATCTTTATTTAATGCAAAAGAAAAGAATCATTACCATCATCTTTCCCCAAAAATCCCTTGAGTATGCCTCCATTTGTTAGTTGAGGTGAGTCCAACTCCAAGAATTGAACATTAATTTGCTTCAGATAAAGATCCTTGGGTTGCCGCCTTCGTGGCTTTGAACTGCAGAAACCATTATTTAACCTCTCAGCATTCACAAATCACAGCCAAAAGATTAAAAATATTCAAAACTACAAGTTGTAAACAAAGATTTAAAACAAACCAGAAGAAGAATGTGTGCAATTGTGGGACTGCTCCATCAGCCACAGTCTACATGAAAAACAGAAGGCAGGAAATGTTGAGTGGCAGAAGTAATATAAAAGAAAAGGAACTTAATGATTTATGATTAAATTGCAACTACAATGAATTCTATATTTCTATGTTGGTATACAAGTTTAGCCATGCCCTGTATATAAAATAAAGTATGCTGACAAAGTTCAGGCTGAAACAGTATAACAAGCAAAATATGAATGCAACTTGTGAGTGAAGCCAGCTATCTTCGTGTCTTCATTTGTAATTTTATTTTCCCAAGAAAGAACCCATTACCAAATTTTTTGATTCCAATCTCATATGGTTGGTTTCCTTTAAAATGCTGGTCTGTATGCATATTAAGTCTAAGACGACTGTAATAATTCTGACACAAGAACTGACCTCGGATATATCAACATTCACAGAGACATTCACTGTCTGATACTCTTCAGTCACCTATAAATGCTTCTTGATTAGCCTTTAAATGGACTAAATATGCACACAAAGTTTGAAATTGTAGATTACTAACCCAAAACTCGAAGTGGAAAAGATCATGTGAAGAGGTCAAGTGATAACGCAGACCCTGAAAGCAAAAGGGATTCTATGTCAAGACTATATATAACTGGTAAAAAGGCACATTCACTAATTACTAATATATGCACAAAATCGAAGCTGTAAAAAATACAAGGAAATGAAAAGGAAAATACTTGAGAAAGTTGATGAAGAAATCAGGTAAAAGAGCAATTAAAAGTTTGTTGGAGAAAATATATCATTTTATCACAGCAAGTTTGAAAGACAAGTCAATGAAAGACAGCATGAAACATTATTATGACAAAGTTATCCTCCGCTTATCCGTTATCCACTATGCTGGCACTTGTTTCCTTCATTTGCCTGCTCTCTAGCAAAACTTGATATTCCACTAAAAAACATGCATCTCAGTTAATACCTTAAAACTTGCACATCCCATCAAGCAAAGTGGACAAGAAAAGCCTTCAGTAACTGTATGCTCAAATCAGAAACAAGTAATAGTTAGCACATAAATGATATTAAATTAAAAACCAAAAATGTATATTACCAATTCCTAGATTTGTATTTTAATTTCCTACTTTCTCATTACAATCACGCCATATTTCTACAACCCTATCAACAAATAAACTCAAAGTGTATCCAGTCCCTACCATCAAGGCATCCAAAGATCCTTAATATCAACATTACCCAAGTTACTCAAGAAACTATAATGTAATACTTAACCACACAGAACATATAACATGAGGAATGCAGTCATCTACAAAAAATATACCCTTAACATTGGATAAACTTTTGCATACTAAACGTTCTAAATGAGGCAATGATGGAAACGTTCTATGAGGGCATAGAAATTCATTAACCTTCAGTCTTTTGTAGCATGTTGTTGTAGTCCCTGTAGTTGAAGATAACAATTCCACCCCTCAGCCTAGACAAAATATGAAGACAAGTACAGTAACTACCCGATAATCATACAAACAATCGTTAAAAAACATAAAGGGCATAAAATCAAAATGTGGGAAATTCTTTTGCTCTAGTTCAGCCAGAAAGGTTAGGCCTTTTGGAGTAAGACATGGAGATTGGAAGTAAAGAACAGATAAATTCACAGGCAAATGAAATATTAACCGAAGTATGCAGTTATTGCAAAAAGAGTATGAAGCTCACCATCCAACCAGCTGGCATCTTTCTATGAATCTTAATCCTAGTTATATAGAAAATTGGACGACCCTGAATTAATTTATTTTATTAAATTATATAAGAAAGTTTCTTGGAAAGAGGAACTTGATGGCTTGTTTTAGCATTCCCAATGAATTGCTAAATATCATCAACTTCAAGCACTTTGAAGTATTACTACCCATCAAGAAGAAACCCATACCTCTTTTTGTGCCTTGCTTGAATTTTGTAACGCAAACATCTTCGAAGAAATGAAGGCTGCAAGGACAAAAGGCCGAATTAGAAATTCCGCATAGAGTCCAGTGGAGCCTTTCCAAACTTGGAAGGCTAGCCCACAATTTAGTCCCTTATAACAAAAGCCAGTATCCCTTACTCAAAATGCAGGCAATCCTCTGCTGAAAGGATTGCACTTGTTTTTGTAGTCCATTTCCCCCTCACCCACTAAAAATAAAGAAACCTCTCTCTGATAGTCTTCAGTCACGATATGAAAAACCAAATAACATAAACAAAGACCGCAGCCTAAGTGTTTAGCTGAATAACAAAACAAGATCAATTTCTCAAGTTACAATGTAACAAGCATAAAAATAGCCAGACCGAATTCGCACTCCACAACTCAAGTAAGGATTCTCTAAACTTTCTCTTAATTATTCACTTATTCATTACCTATCAAAGAAGCACCCATGTCACTTCAACCCACTAATATTCAAACAAACAAAAGCATCCATTGAAACATATCTTATTTCCTTTTTGGCATTTGACACCACCGAATACATGATTTCACAAGTAATAACATTATCAAAGCAAAACAAGAGCATTGATGCTGCCCAAATTGACCAAAGGTCACTACAAAGGAAGCATTAGCAAAACCACAAACATAATTAGATTTACGTATAACCATAGAGAACAACAATAAACAGATATAAGTAAGTTCAAATTATTACGCTGTGAAGGGCCCGGGAGCGAAGAATATTGTACAGCTCAACGGGCTTGCAATATATAAGCAATTTCTCTTCCATTGCAGCTGCTTCATCTACACGCAAATGCAAGCATGAATCTTGACGGCACATCTCAATTTCAAAGCTTGTTTCCTGTAGAGTTTTGCATAGCCAATTTAGTAAACCCTTGAACAAACAAATTGAATATATGGGACAAAAACATGAAAACTAGATCAAACAGACAAAAATTAACTCGATTATTATTAATTCAACGATATTACCTTATGGGAATCTGATAATTACTAGCTATTGAAGCTCTCAAAACGCCAAGTCCGACAACTTAATTTAAGTATAATTAGCTCAGCTCGTAGGAAATTTACGGATCCACTGACTTTTGAAGATCGATGCAGTATCTCTTATCCTGCTTTTGTTTACCGTGTTTACTTTCTCTCTTATTTCTATTTGGTTTGCTTTTTTACCCAGACTTCGCATACATATTGAGAGAGACCCAGAGAATACTTCGTTCTTTACTTTCTTCCCCCTTTTGTTTTTTCTCTTTAATAGGTTGCTTTGTTCTCGGGAAAGAGTTATAATAATAACAAATTCTCATAATTATATTTTGTTATCCGGTCATAGCCAAAAATAAATAAATAAATAAATAATAATAAAAAGAGTTATTATCCTATAAAAATATGTTTACCATAGCTCTCTTTGCCTGTTGGACGGCCACTAGCCGTTAGTTATGCCTCGTAATTCTCGTTTATCCTCTTTTTTTTTTTTAACGGTTCAAAAGGGAAATTGGGTTTTTATATGAATACGAGATAACGTGTTATTTTAAGTTTATACAATTAAAATTAATATATTTAAAAAAAAATTAATTATAAATTAAAAAATAATAATTTTGCCTTCGCACGGACTAAACTTTGATATTACAGAGGTTAGGATACTCCGTTACATAAATATAATTATGACTTAATTATGTTTATAAATTTAATAACAATTTACATAATTAATAATAAAATTATAATTTAATTTAATGATATAATTGTAACGATATATAAAAAATATTTTTAAATACTATAATTATAATTGATATATAATTTTTTATTAAATTTAATTATATTTATTGATAATATTATATTATATATTTATAATTTATCATTAATTTATAATAAATAAATTTTTTGATATAAGTAAAACTTACTCATTAAGAGTTTTGTGTGGCTCGATGAAAATAAAAGAAGATAATAACATAAAATCATGAAAGTGCTTTAAATTAACTCTCCCTTACGTTAAAAGTTTTCTAGAAAAAATTAGATTTAATTGCATAATTAGTTCTTGAATTTTTTTCAAGTCTATATTTAGGTCTTGGTATTATTATTTTTTTACAATTTAATAACTAAATTTTTTAATTTTTTATATTTAGGTCCTAAATTTTTATTTTTATCCCTAAATTGAAAATATTGAATTGATAATTGATTTTGGATAAAAATAAAAATTTAATATCCAAATGTAAAAATTAAAAAAATTAGTGATTGAATTGTTTGAAAAAAAGTTGAGAAAATAATACTTTAATGATTAAGTTAAATTTGATCGATTTTTTAAGAAAATAATTATAACAACGAAGATGATTATATAATGATTAATTTAAATTAAACATTTATTAATATTATATTTTTATATATATATATATAATTATATATAAAAATATTATTTTCAAAAAGAAAATAATTTTTAATGATTAATTTAAATTTTTATTTATTTATATATATATATTTAAAAATATGTAGGTTAATGTTTTCAAAAAATTTAAATTAAATATTTTTTAAATAAATATTAAAATATGTGATTAAATGATGAAAAGTGAAAAATATTATTCACCCATAATCAATATTTATTTTCTAAATTTATTTAAAATTGATGTATTACATTTATGGATATTATTATAATAGCCTTTGTTTGTACGTATGGCCTCCCTAATCAACATCATTGGTACAAATGCCTACTGCGTTATATATAACTACTTTATAATTTGAACTTATTTTACCTTTACAATTCTTATATTTTATGATATGTTATGATTATTTTATAAATTAAAAAATATATTTTTTAAAATAATACTTGTTTAGAGAATTTTCATGTTATATAATTCTATTAATTTTAGAAAAAAGTATGAAATGTTTATTATGAGAGGATCCTTTATTTTTCTTATTAAGATATATATATATATATATATATATATAGCACCTATTAATGGTACAAATGCCTACTGCTTTATGTATAACTATTTTATAATTTGAGCTTATTTTACCTTTACAATTCTTATATTTTATGATATGTTATGATTATTTTATAAATTAAAAATATTTTTTTTTAAATAATACTTGTTTAGAAATTTTTCATGCTATAAAATTCTATTAATTTTAGAAAAAAGTATGAAATGTTTACTATGAGAGGATCTTTTGTTTTTCTTACTAAAGAGGTATATATAGCACTTATTAAAAATGCATCAAGATTATATAAGTTGGTACTCTCATACGAGTTGTCAGAGTACATATAAAATAGTTTTTCATAAAATTAGGTCCATATCTTCAAGTCTTCATATACATGATGCCTAAGGTCTTATATGCAAATGTGACCCAAGTCGTTAGGGGTGATGTACCAGGTCATTTACTTAGGCCAGATCTCGACCCTCAGGTCTTGACCGAATACTTCCAAAGATCGTATCATTATATACAAGCTACTATATGAGTGCTACCTCTACCATACGAGCGAGGTAACTTGGGTTTCTAGGGTTGCGTACCTACTACTTTAATAATATCAAACTCCCTTATTCACTTTAAGGGAATAATACTTCGTTGCCTCATCCTTGTATAGTTAGGCCGCTATAAACAAGAAGTCTGATTAAGTAGGTTCTTTAATAGATAGCAACCTTTTTCACGAGTGTTATGTCTAACACAAACTCCCCTAGTTACGAGGTAACCAGGTCATTAAGAGTATATTCTTATTACCACATTGTTGTATATAGGTTGTTAAATGATAATGTTACCTTTACCATATTAGCGATATACCTTAGGTAGCTATGTGAATGCTACAACGACTCTTCATTGTCGCGGGGGAACAATTGAGTATTCGATATGAACAAAGAGATAACCAGGTCATTAAGAGTATATTCTTATTACCACGTTGTTGTATATGGGTTGTTAAATGATAATGTCACCTTCACCATATTAGCGATATACCTTAGGTAGTTATGTGAATGCTACGACGACTCTCCATTGTCGCGGGAGAACAATTAAGTATTCGGTATAAACAAAGAGATGAATGGCCTTATAATTAAAGGGCATATATCTAAAATTTTGTTGGTCACGCGTTAATACTGAAACTCTCTAATAGTGCGTCCTTGCCAGCGATCTCCTTACTAGTTTAGGACGAGTTCATTTATTTTTGTAGGAATGGATTATACAAATATTTGAGTTTGAAGATATAATCGATGTCTGGTACCTGTGACCTGTAGTCGATAATGTCAAGGACTAGTCAAAATATCTTGCCTATATTGAAATTCCAATTGTGTAGACGAGAAACTTATTAAAATACCTCCTTTAGCCTCAATTGATTTGTCAAACATTCCTAGTTCACTATTCGACTTAATTGAGACCACGAAAGCGAGGTGAGTTTCATGATTTGTAATTTCAAAATGTAAGTTGAGAAGCTGGACTTAATTGTGTCGTATTACACCTTGATGTGGCCTTTTCAAAATAATAGGAGTAAAGCACCTCTTTGTAGTAAAAAGATATCTCATATACCTCAACTTCCTTTTAATGAGCAAAGGAGTGGACAAGGAGTCACCTTTCATAAGTATCAAGGTGAACTAAGGACCTATATTCCTACCTCACTAAATGAAAAATCTATGGATTGCCACATCTATATTGCTTCTAACACAAAAGTCATAGGGGGACGAGGTCCCTTTCGAACGAAGTGGGGGGAACTTGTTAGAGGAAATTATTAGCCCACATTCGGATGCGACATGCAAGGGTGAAATATCCAACCCCTCATATGAGCTTCCAAAGGGGGGTTCATATTGGTGATCCCAAGATCATTTTCATGAAATGAGACATGCAAGGGTGAAATATCCAATTCCTCACATGTGCTTCCAAAATAGTGGGTGTACATTGGAAAACCCAAAATGAGACATGCAAGGGTGAAATATCCAAACCTCACATATGCTTCAAAAAAATGGGTGCACCCTTTCTTAGGACTTATCCCACATCGCAAGTAAGGGGTTAGTTAACCTCTATCCTCCTAACTTGAGGCATAAGACATATTCTGCAGCCAAAACGGGGTGGTCAGTTGACTTATTTCTCCAAACTTAAGGGTTATTGCATTAATTCTTCATGAAATAGGATACATGTAAGGGTGAAATTGAATCCAACCCCTACATGTGCTCTCAAAGAGGAGGTTTACATTGGAACTTAAGACTTTTTTTTATGACGTATCCCATATCTCAAGTGGAGGGTCAATTAACTCTTTTCTCCAATCATGAGGCATATGACATATCCTACATCCCAAGTGGGGGTCAGTTGACTCCTTCCTCCAAACTTAAGGGATTAATCACATTAATATTTCGCGAGATATACGACATACAATGGGTGAAAAATCATACCCCTCATATATGTTCATATTTTTTTTGCATGAATAATCAGTCTTTACTTTGACAATATTAATTAAATACTCGAAGCATGAGAGTTCATATATTTACCTTACATGCCAAGAGAAAATATGGTAAATTGAGCAAATGATGTCGTGTAATAATAGATCAAATAATGAAATAATCTTACATGCTCTGAAGTAAATAGCATGGACTTCATAATAACTTCATCAATGTATGAATAATAGATTAGTCGTTTACGCTATATATGGAGTGAATAGTCCAACTTTATAATAATTTCACCAACAATCTTTCTTATCATGCTAGAGTAAATAATACAACTAGATAAATTCATTAATACGAAGAATGAATTGCAAATATATCTTTTATGTAATGTTGGAAGAGTAGTCAAAACTACATAATAATTTTGTTGACTCATAGTTAATTAGAGTAGTGTCGGTTCACTCTTGCAATAAATAAATAAGTACAATGATTGTAGAGTCCTACGCAAATGGAGGAGCCAGAGTGATCAACCCTCATACCAGCATTAATGGTGGTGATTTCTTGTTTAACACCAAACTATTGTGAGAACCCATGATTGGGGACCTCAATTGGAAGAGTCGGACGTGAAATATGGCTATCATCGTCGATCAAGACACGAGTAGCGATCTCTATTCATAAGAAAACGGTGCCAAATGAAAGACTTGGAAAAAACTCAATTAAGATATCACCACCGTGTTTTCTTCCATGTAATGATAGGAGCAAGTTGGGTGAGCTTGATATGTTATATTGTTACCCAACATGTTTTTATATGATTACATTGAAGAACCCTTGGGCAAATATACATATCTAAGAACTTTGTAACAAATTACAACAAATTTCAACGACTCCATGTGGTGCCATAAACCACACTTCACTTAACTAGGACAGATTTAACACTTTAGTCCACAACAAAGAGAACGAGACTAATTTTTTGCGAGAATTCTTCAGTGTTCATAAAATTAGTTTATCTAACATATATAGCATCTATTAGATAGATGTCGAGGTTACATAGGTTGGCACTCTTATATAAATTACTAGAGTATATACAAAGTAGTTTTTCATAAAATTAGGTCACTATTCTTAGGGAGTATATACAAAATAGTTTTTCATAAAATTAGGTCACTGTTCTTAGGTTTCATAAAATCAGGTCATTGTCCAGCTTCCAAGAATCTGTGGCTCTAGGGGTAGGTCACAGGTTCGAAGCTGAGAAGACGTTAAAGAAATACGTGTCAGGTTGACCGCCCCATCGTGAACATAGATCGATGAAGAGCATCAAAACCAGACCTTGAGCCCCTACGTAGATATTTTTAGCAATAAGGGCACCTTTTGATGTTTGAACCAGAGTTCTTCGATCTCGGGATATCCACGTGGGACCCAGGGTTTTGGCGTTGATGCTTTGCACCGATCTATATTCACAATAAGGCGGACATAGCCTGATACATGTTTCTTTCGCTCTTCTAAGATTTCGAATCTTGATCTTGACCCTTAAGACCTTATTAGAGAGTAACCTGGTACCATCTACCTCACTGTGAAAATAGATCGGTGCAGAGTATCAACGCCAAAACCTCGAGTCCCACGTGAATATCCCGAGATTAAAGAACTCTGATTCAAACAATGCTATATGAAGTCTTGTATGCAAAGGTAATTCATATAGTTAAGGTGATGTACCAGGCCATTTACTTAAGTTAGGTCTTGATCGATAATTTCAAATGATTAAGTTGTTATATACGAGTTGTTATACGAGGGTTACCTCCACCATGCGAGCGAGGTGTTTTATGTCATTGGAGTTGAGTACATAATACTTGAATAATAACAAACAATATTAATACAAAACATGTGAAAAGAAAGAAAATATACTGTGTTCCGTAACTTTCCCATCAACATGGTTTTAAGATTAAATTCTGCTTAGCTTGGATATTTGTCTAAAAAGATGATAAAAAAATTAATATGAAAAATATGACTTTGAGGTTTTACAAATATCAATTTTTAATCCGCCATTTATTTTTTCACCTACTTTTAAACATTATCATCATCTGCTCTGTATCAACTACAAGTGATACCTACTCAAAATTAGCTGAGAGTTCTTGTTTTTTCCTCCACTTTGGCCTTGATTATCATCATCTGCCGCTTTGACTAGGGTTTTCCTGAACCCCAAATTTTTTTCTCTGTCAAACTCGTACTCTCGTCATCGTTATCGTTCGTCTGCTAACTATCACTGTATCATTACTTGTGTGTCAGTTCTGTAATCTTTTATTGATGGAATCAAATAGTTAATAGGGTTCTCCGGTTGCTACTTTGAGGTCGGTGAATTTCTTAGGGGATTTATTGAATCGGAGCGATGGCAACCACCAACCCTTTTGATCTTTTGGGCGATGATGACACCGAGGATCCAAGCCAGCTTATAGCTGCTCAGCAAAAGGTTGCTCCTGCAGCTGAGCCAAAGAAACCTCCGGCTCCGGCTGCTCAGACGGCAAAGCTAGCTAAGCTTCCTTCTAAGCCCCTTCCTCCTTCTCGAGCTGGTGAGCGCCGGCTATCGTTTATTTGGTTTCTGTACTTAAAGTTTTGGATGAAAGATTGGTTTATGATAATTAGTTTTAGGGATGCTCCAAAATGTGCGGAAAAGTTAAACCGTTTAATGATATCTAATGCTTTTGTTGCTTAAGTTTCTGTTTGATCAAATGGTCTCTAACGCCAAAATTTTTGTACTTTTACGGGTTCTTTCATTTTTGTTATAATCGTGATCAATGGAACGTGACCCAATTTAGTGGATTCTACCCATATTCTTTTTGGTTGTCCCTCTTTTTTCCCCCCCTAGCATTTTTAATGTTAAAGTAGTTTCCTTCAAGTCATGATGTAGTGTAATTCGTAGAAATTAGTTTTGGCTGATGTACTTTATCTGTCAAGCCTTTTGATATTCTGGAATTGCATTCTTGAGGTTCTGGTCACTTGTGTTAATTGTATTGACCCGATACCTGAACGTTGTGTTGATTACTCGTTAAGACTTAAGAGAATGAAGTATGAACGATGTGTTGAGAGTCATCTGAGTATTATTAGTTTGATGCTGGCCGACTAGTGAAAGAAATGTTTTAGTTAATTATTTCTTTTCTATTGAAAAGTTATTATACCTCTTTATCCTCAATGGGAACTAAATGTTTTTGTAAATTTTGTTTTTGTTTGGTGTGTATATCATTGTTTCTTTGTTTTTATTGTATAGTGAAGGAATCAAGGGAAACTAAGAATGAAGGTGGACATGGAAGTGGATTTGGTGGTGGACGAGGGTCTGGACGTGGACGTGGTGGTGGAAGAGGATTTAGTAGAGATTCAGCCAACAATCACAACTCATTTAACAATGGATTTTCTGGAAGATACAGGCAGCTCGAAGATGGAGATACGGAGAAACCTAATGAAAGGTGTGGTGGTTATGGTGGTTCTCGAGGTTCCTTGCATGGTGGTTGCCGTGGTGAAGCTGTGGATGGGGAACACCCCAAGAGGTATGAACATCACAGTGGTACTGGACGCGGGTAAGTCTTTTTGGATTTTTTGGTTCTTGGTAGGCAATTTTTTCTATTTGAATTATTCTTAACTAATAATTTATTCTTTGTATTTTAACTTGATCAGGAATGAGCTTAAGAGGGAAGGGTCTGGTCGTGGGAATTGGGGAATTCCTTCTGATGAGATTGTTTCGTAAGTATATTTGTTACTATTGATAGAGTGCAAAGTATAGACGCCTTATTTAACTATTATATTTGGTTTAGTAAGTAATGGATGCCATGTCATGTTTGATTCTTTATGCTAAATTAAGGGATGCTGTAGAGCCTGTTGTTGAAAATGAAAAGAATGGTGGTGCTAAGAAGCAGGTGGTTGAGGAGGAAGCTGCAGATGGTAACAAAGAGAAACCTGTTAATGAGAAAGAAGAGAAGGAGCCTGAGGAGAAGGTATAGTCTATTTTTTTAGTTTTGTAGAATCTATTGCTTATTAAATATGTGTTGGTGATGAATAGTCTTCTGTTTTGCTCATAGGTATCTTGCTTTGTTTTTCCCCAAAAACTGCAACTATGGAACTACTAGGAGTTGGGATTTTTAGTTTATCATTGCAAGTGTGAGTGTATAATAACTAATATTAATTTATATGTTTGTTTTGCTTGAAAACTGAAGGATACCATACCGAGAAGAATAACTATGATATTGTTTTCCAGACTTCAATTTTTTTTAACAGAATTTATAAAAATTACGAAATAAGTAGCTTGACCCATCTTTACTAGAGTTTAGCATTGAGATAACGACATGCAAAGTTTGAGATGTTTAATCTACCCGTTCTTTTATGCTATGATACCATACCAAGAACTGGCCTCCATACAGTCTCGGGCTACTAGTAGTTTTCTATTGAACTGAGGGTTCGAGAGCTGGTACCAGGAGCTGGTGATGATGATAATAATTATAATTAACGATGATGCCATACCAAGAAGAGAAACTTAAGGTTTTTTAGAAACATCTTGTAACAAAACTTTTATAAATATAAATTAACTTTATTGGGCTGTCATTTACTTGCTTTGAGATATATAAACTCGAACATATGATAAGATGCTTAATCCATACTTTCTGTTATTCTGTCGATGCATATGTTGCAAAAATCAATTAATGCAAGCTTCAGGTGGTGGGATTGGATTAGTAGGATTTTGGTAGAATTACCATGTCTTTGGGCTTCAGCACCTGAAAGTGCATATCAAATGTCTTTGGCACTGACATATCTGTTCTATCTTCATGAATCAATTGAGTGTGATTTTTGTAAGGATTTCTACAACACATTGTTATGCTCATTTGGTCCTCATTTGGTGCGCTTTGATTATTAATAGGAAATGACTTTGGAAGAATATGAGAAGATACTTGAAGAGAAGAGAAAAGCTTTGCTTTCTCTAAAGACTTCCGAGGAAAGGAAGGTCAATGTCAAAGAATTCCAGTCGATGCACCAACTTTCTAGTAAAAAGGGAAATGATGAGATTTTCATCAAGTTGGTATGATCGAACCAATACCGTGGTGCTATGCTAATGTACTTAATACAATTTAATTTGTTCTTTAATCCCCAGGGTTCTGATAAGGATAAGTGCAAAGATGCTGAAAAGGATGAAAAGTCGAAAAAGGTTATTTAAACTTCTATTTGTGATTGCTTATGGTTTCAGTGTTTTGGTGTCTTGCTGAAAATACTGAAGAAAACATCAGTATGTTTTTGTTATTTGTGGCTGCAGGCTTGGAAAATATTAATTATTCTTTCTATCCAGTATTTCTTTGAGTCTTGTCTCTGGTTAAAATTGGGTTTATTTGTTCTTGAATACTGATCATGACTAATGACTAATTCATATATGGGTGTAGTCTGCTGTAAAGAAGGATTTTTTAAAGTCTGGTGAAGCGAAGAGTTTCTTCGCTCCTGGGAGACGAGGAGAAAGAGGCCATGGCCGTGGATACCGAGGTGACCGTGGTTCAAGAGTTGGCCGTGGGTTTAGTGGTACTCATGCATCTTATAGAGTGCCTGCTCCCTCCATTGAAGATCCTGGGCAGTTCCCCACCCTGGGTGGTAAATGAGATTCTATATCAAAGCATTGCATCTGTGTATTCATTTGGGAATTATGTGATACACTTATTAGAGTGAGGGACATCCACAAGAACGTTAAAACTATTTTTTTAATATTTATGTGTTTTATTTCGGGTGTAAATTTTAGATGTTATGTCCTGGACCGAAGTAATGCAGAAGTTTTGATTTGGGATAGGTTAAGGAAACATTCTAGTTATTTTTGGATTATTTAATTTTTTTCTTTCCTTTATTCAAGCCTTCAAGCTATATGCGCTTTGAAACTTTGAACTGTCTAAGGTAACGAGTAACTTTGTATTGTTTTTCCTTTATTTGCTTGACTTCCCGAATATCTTCTACCATTCAAAGTCCATATTCCCTAAATACCTAAGAGCCTCTCAAACCCAATATAATTGCATTAAAATACTGCAATTTTTGGTATAAAATTTGCTCCAATCTAATACTAAACATTGCACTAAATATAACATAATGAAGAGTGTTATTTAGTGCTATGTTCGTTTGGTGTGATATTATTTACGCATTATTTTTTCAAATAAAAAATTTAAAAATATTATTCTAATTTATATTTCTCTATATTAAAATTTATTAAAATTATATATTTTTTATTTAATAATACTGTTTAATTTTTTATTATAATAAATTAAAACTATATGTATAATACAAAATTAGTAAAAACTTTACTAAAATAACAATTTAATAATTAGGTAAATTATTTTTGGATTCTCTAAAATAATTAAAATATTGATAAAAAAATATTGTTATTTTGGGATTTTTAGTTTTGATTTTGAAAATTTTAAAATGTATTAATTGAAAATTTGTGGAATAAGTATAATAATTTGAAAAATTAATTTTTATTTTTTGATTGTGTTTCTTAATGTAATGTTTGATTTGATAATAAATAAAATATTTTAAATAGTATATTTTAAATTTTTTTCTTAAAAATATAATTTCTAAATTTATTATTAATTAACTAATAATAATATATAATTAATTGATTGATTTAATATAATAATTATTAAAAAATAAAAAATATTTTATTTTGTAAAATAATGAATTTTTAAATTTATTATTAATTAACTAATAATAATATATAATTAGTTAATTGATTTAATATAATAATTATTAAAAAATAAAAAATATTTTATTTCGTAAAAGAATGTAATTTTTAGTGTAAATTTAATGTTGTGGATTAGGAATGAAAAATTATAATATAACTTTTACATTAAAATAATTTAAAAATTACGCTCAAATGATAAATCTCATGTAACAGTATCATGATATGTTAAAGGATACCTCATTCACTCGCATCTTAGCATAATATCGTAGCCCAATAATATAAAAATAAAATAAAATAATATATATTATATATATATTTGATCAATTTATTTAGGTTTTAAGTTTTAACTATATGTATTATTAATAAGTTAATATTTTTTCTTATTTAAATTGTGCCTTTTATTATCCTTATTTTTATCTATTTTACTCTTAATTATAAATAATATTTATATTGATTTTAAAATAGATTAGATATGTTTCAAATTATTTTGAGTAAAGTAAATGTTTTAAATATAGTATTTAATATATTTTAGTCATATTATTATTAATTTAAATAAATGTATAAAGATAAATAATATTTACTTTTTTATGTATTTTAATTAATGTATAAAATATTAAGATATTTTAGCATTTTATGATCGTAATTTTTTTGGTTTAGTGAATTATTTAAATAATTCCTTTGTTTTTCTATAATCTAGTTTTTTAAATGATTTTACTTCTATTTTTCTAAAAAAATATTTTTACCTTATAAAAAAATATATGTACAGTATATTTTTTTAAGTTATATGAAAAATATGTAAACTAGGTAAATGAAAATTAAAAATAAAATTATTTAAAAATGAAATTTCATATATAAAATAAGTTATGTAATATAATTAAACATTAAATAAATATTAATAATAAAGATTTCGAAACTAGCCTTACATTTTTTTCACAAAAATCCAAAGGTTTTATTAATTAACAGCTTTTACTCTTATAATGTCATGGAACCTAAGAGAAATATCATTAACATTAAAACTACCCTTCTTTTCGTTATAGAATGTACATTTAGTTTACTCGTGAGCAAAAATATTACAATACTTTGGCATCTAAGTAGAAGAAAAATTTAAAATTGATTAATAAATGATAAAATTATATAAAATATTGCTTAATTTTTTAAAATATACAATTCAAATTATGAAAAATATAATCAATAATTGATTGATAATCTCTTTCAATAATTATAATTAAAAATTATAATATACTTCGATAATCAAGAAAAACTAGCCGTAGTTTTATGTTCATGTATTGCCGTTTAAACAATAAAATTGCTCCTTTTTTTTATCCTTTGGATCGCTGCGAAATGGTTACTCATTAGTAGTTATAGTGTAAAAAAAAAAAAAAAATCATCGCTTATTCTTAATCAACACTGCTATCGTTAGCTCTTAAAATGAGAAGGGAAAAAGAAGCAAAGAAATAATAAGAGATTAATAAATAATAGAATAATTTACACCAGCTCCGTTGTAGTCTAGGTGGTTAGGATACTCGGCTCTCACCCGAGAGACCCGGGTTCAAGTCCCGGCAACGGAATTTATATTTTAAGTTGTTTACCTATTTTCATTTCAGGTAAGGTGACGTTAATTTTCTTTTGTGGAGCATATAAAAAATGAAAAAAAAAAACACTAATTATTTTCTGCCTTTAAGATTTTGTCATTTATTTATGTATTTACATTTTGATTAAGTGATATTTAATAACCATTCAAAATTTTGAATTTTGAATTTCAAATTTTTTTTGAGAAAAAATAAAATTATTTAATAATCAAATTTTAATTTCAATAGAAAAAATAGAAAATTGAAAGTTTGATACGCCTACTTGATAATTAATTTTTATTTAGTTTTTAATTTTTAAGATCTAAAATTTATTAAATTTTTATTTTTTAATTATTTTAATTATTTATTGACTGATTTTTGAGAATCGTAGGAGAAATTTATTTAACATCAAAGATTCTTTAATTGCCTATTTCTTTCTCTTTTATACATTTAATCCGTTAAAATTAAATTAATTTTAGGAACACTCCTAATGAATCTTCCTTTTTTTGTTTGATAAAGCTAATGTCTTTGTTCTTTATCAAATCAAATAAAGGATTACAAAAACGTTTTTATTTGTACGTTACATGATAAAATTATATATAGATTCAACATTTTGCTTCCCTAATATAGGTCTGAATGTTGAATATGTCATTTTTTTTAAAAAAATATTGAAGTAATATTATTTTTTGAGGATGATACCGAGGCCTGTATTAATATAGGAAAAGTGATAAATTATAGTTTGGTTACTCATTATTTAAAAAAAGAAAATTAACGTGATAATATAATACGTTAGGTAAATATAATTTAAGATTTTGAAAAAAATAATATCAAATAAATGATAGAGAGAGAAATTAATTTAATCAGTAAGAAATAGATTTAAAAAATAATAAATAATTCAAGTGAGAATGAAAATAAATACCATTTTTTTTATTTATTAAAAAAACAAGGGCGACTTAAAGTCATACCAGTAGTGATACCACTTTTTTTCCTGTCCATCTGAAGCCTTAATAATATTGAATTTGTTATCTTTCTTCCATGCCACCAAGGGATCATCATCATCATCATCACTAACAAATGAAGTGTCATTTGATTCCAAAGCACCCACTTTTCCTTCCCTTTCACAAAAGTTTCCATCAAACCAAACACAACAAGTCTACTCTTCACCTTATCACCATACAAAACCCATATGAGAATCCAAATAAGGAAGCCATTCAAGCAAATTTTCAAACTCACTTGCCAAAAAGAACCCACTTGGTTCACCCCAATAACGTGACTAAGGAAACCATTTCCGGCCCGTTTGGCAATAACTTTTCTCAGAAGGGTCATGGTGATTTCGGCGATGCAGTTTCCTCGAATAAGCTTATTACCAACTATATTCGAGCTGGGGACTTGTATTCTGCTTTTCAAGTATTTGAGAGAATGGTAGTTAGGACCACAGTTACTTGGAATTCAGTTTTAGCTGGTTACGCGAAGAAACCTGGGAAATTAAAAGAAGCCCAAGAACTGTTTGCACAAATTCCTGAACCAGATATTGTTTCCTATAACACTATGTTAGCCTGTTACTTGCACAATTCTGGTATTGCTTCTGCTACGGAGTTCTTCAATAAGATGCCTTGTAAGGATACCGTATCGTGGAATACGATGATATCTGGTTTCACTCAAAATGGGGAGATACATAAAGCTCAGGAGTTGTTCACAGTGATGCCTGAGAAGAACAGTGTTTCTTGGAGTGCAATGATTTCAGGATATGTGGAATGTGGTTATTTAAACTCAGCAGTGAAGTTGTTTGAGGAAGCTCCAGTTAAGAGTATTGTTGCATGGACTGCAATAATTTCAGGGTATATGAAGTTTGGGAAGATTGAATTAGCAGAGAAATTGTTCCAAGAGATTCAAGTGAAGAATCTAGTGACTTGGAATGCTATGATTGCAGGTTATGTGGAAAATTGCCGTGCTGAAGATGGTTTGAAGCTATTTAGGGAGATGATTTCTTCTGGGATTAAACCAAATCCGTCAAGTTTGAGCAGTGTTCTGCTTGCTTGTAGTAGCTTATCAGCATTGGTGATGGGTAAACAAGTACATCGACTGGTTTATAAGTACTTGTTGCATAATGATACAACAGCAGGGACGTCTTTGATTAGCATGTATAGTAAGTGTGGAAATCTGGAAGATGCCTGGAATTTGTTTCTTGAAATGCCCCAAAAAGACGTGGTGACTTGGAATGCCATGATTACTGGTTATGCACAAGATGGAGCTGGTCAAAAAGCTCTCGGTTTATTCAATGATATGAGAGAAAAAGGGACCAGGCCAGATTGGATCACCTTCATGGCAGTACTAATAGCTTGTAACCATGCAGGGTTAGTAGATGTTGGAGTTGGGTATTTTGAGTCGATGGTAAGTGATTATAAGATTGAAGTTAAGCCAGAGCACTACACTTGTATGGTTGACCTTCTTGGCCGTGCTGGTAAGCTAGTTGAAGCTGTTGATTTAATTAAGAACATGCCATTTAAACCACATTTTGCCATTTTCGGAACTCTTTTGGGTGCATGTAGGATACACAAGAACTTAGAGGTGGCTGAGTATGCTGCCACGAACCTGCTAACTCTTGATCCGGCAAATGCAGCTGGCTATGTTCAGCTTGCCAATGTCTATGCAGCAAAAGGTAGATGGGACAGTGTGGCCAAGGTTTGGCGAATAATGAAAGAAAACAAGGTTGTTAAGACTCCTGGGTATAGCTGGATTGAGATTAAGAATGTAGTTCATGAATTTAGATCTGGCGATAGGGTTCACCCAGAATTGACCACTATACATGAAAAACTAATGGTGCTAGATAAGAAAATGAAATTGGCAGGGTATGTTCCAGATCTCGAATTTGCATTACATGACGTGGGAGAAGAGATGAAGGAGCAGCTTCTTCTTTGGCATAGTGAAAAGTTAGCAATTGCTTTTGGTCTCATAAAGCTGCCATCAGGGACACCAATCCGAGTTTTCAAAAACTTGAGAGTCTGTGGGGATTGCCACCTTGCAACCAAGTACGTATCAGCAATAGAAAGAAGGGAAATCATTGTTAGAGACACAACAAGATTTCACCATTTCAAGGATGGGGTTTGCTCCTGTGGTGATTACTGGTGAGTCTAAAAAATTTCTAGCCTGACCTAGAGTGCTTCATTGCTTTGAGATAATCTGAAACATAGTCCTTTGAAGAATTCTATAATGGAGAGGATGAAGGGAATGGGATTTGCTGCAAATAGTTCCAGTGACTGATGCAGGGAGTTAAAATGCAGCTGAAAATTAACAACAATTTCCAGGAAAAAGATGGCAGTTCATCGACTGCTAATCCCTGGTTCATTCAAAGAGAAAATGGAGCTCACTCCAATACAAAACAAGCAATGAAAAACAGCCCCCTCTGTTGTTTCTTTGGATGGTTATATGTTAGCGGTTCCCTCATGCCGTGCATGGTCCTAACAGAATTAAAAGTCATCATCACAGCACATGGGCTCCTAACGATAACTCAAGGCCAATATGCCAGCTCTAAAACATGCTGTTAAAACATCCTAACAGAATGTAAATAAAATGTAAACAAAGATGCTTATTTAATTAAACTCTTGTATTTGTAATAAAAGATAGTTCAATGCCTAAGTGACATTGTTTATAAAACCAGCTTCACATTCATTTGATCATGGCATCAGAGTCCTTCTCTTCAGAAGAATTCGACCTTGAATTCATTTCAGTAGCTTGAGCATCCTTAGGAGTGCGGTATACTTGAATATCAACAACATTAAAGGTGGGAGAAATTTGCCAATCACTTGGAATGTCAAGTATGTATGAATTGTCATTAATCTCACTTAAAACCTGAAAAGTACCACAGTTTCTAGGTTGCAATTTGACACAATGACCAGCGGGAAGCCTATGCTTGTTAAGATGAACCACCACCAGTTTACCTTCTTTGAACACTTGAGCCCTTCGATGGGTATCCACACGATTTTTGTATGCATTGTTCATAGATTCAATGTGTTCCTTGATATGCTTGTAAAACTAGGCAGCCTTGCTTTTGGGATTTGGAATGACTAATAAATTAACACTAAAAGATAGGTACTTTAGTGTAGACAAAACAGAAAGATGAATATCCAATAGATCGATTAGTGACACTATTTATAGCAAATTCAACTTGAGATATAAAACTCAGTGTTTTGGTTGTTCATTTACTAAACAACGTAGCATGCTTTCAATTGACTTATTAATAGTTTCTGTCTGCCAATTAGATTGGGGATGATAAACATAAACACTACTAAAATTAAGTGTATGTCTAATCTTTTTTAGACTTTCTTTAAAAAATGGCTTAAAAATTTGACATCTTGGTCCAAGGTAATAGTTTTAGGAATACCATGAAGTTTAACAATATATTGAAAAATAAAGAGAAAATGTGACTAGCATCATGTACCTTTTTGCATGAAATGAGATGGGACATCTTTGAAAACCTATTCACAACAACCAAAATGAAATCCACTCTCCTCTATGTGATTGAAAACCTAAGGATAAAATACATATTAAGATCTTTGCATATTATTGAGGGAACTAGCAAGGGCATATAGAGACCTGTATTCTGACAGCCATCTAAGCACTTTAACAAATGGAACACCTCTAAACAAACATTGTGACATCTCTTTTGAGATGGGGTCAAAAGTATCTTTCTTCAACTAATTCAAGTGTTTTATCCCTACCTTAAAAGCCTGCAAGCCCCTAGCGTGTAGCTCTTTGATCAAATAATCCTTGAGTGTGGTGTTAGGTATGCAAAGTTAGTTACCCTTGAAGAGACAACCTTAACACAAATGAAACCCCCAAAATGCTCCTTATTTTTACATAATTCCCATGTAACTCCAAACTCGACATCGATAGGATAGCTTTTTGGAAGTGTGTCAAAATTGGTGACATGAATCTCCAGAATTGTGAGCAACTTATGCCTCCCACTCAAAGCGTCGACTACTTTGTTTTGTTGTCTAGTTTGATGTTTGAATGTATAGGTGAATCTCTGTAAATAGATGACACACCTAGAATGCATTCTAGAGATTCGTCATGAATTGATCCATTTCAATGCTTGGTGATCACTGTGAAGAACAAACTCTTTAAAAATAAGGTAGTACTCTCAATACTTAAATACTCTTATACTTGCAAAAAATTATTGATTATAGGTTAACCATTTCTACCTTGCTAAATTGAGCTTTTCACTGAAGTATTCCATTGGTTTTCTTCCTTGTGGTAACACATCCCCAATTCCAACCATATAGGCATCAGTTTCAACCTCAAACACTTAGTGAAATCTAGTTATGTATGAACTGGTGTTGAATACAGTTTATCTTAAATAAGTTAAAAACTATGTTTTTGCTCTTCCTCCCATTTGAACTATCCTTTCTTCAAACAATTGGTTATAGATGCCACAATGGAACTAAAATTATTGATAAATCTTCTATAGAATATAGCCAAAACCATAGAGCTTCTAAATATATGAATTATTTTTGGAGTAGGCCATGTTTGAATAACTTCAATTTTCTTGTCATCCATTGAGACCCCATTTGAACTAATGAGAAATCCCAAAAAAAGTAACCATTTTTTCATGAATTTACATTTCTTCAAGTTGAGGAACAACTTGTTTATTCTAAGTGCTTGTAGAAGTACTTCTAGATGGACTAGGTGTTCTTCCTTAGAATTGCTACAAACCAAAATATCATCGAAGTACACAAATAAAAAATGAGTCGTTGAATGGTTTAAGCACTTGGTTCATCAATCTCATGAAGGTGCTCAGTGTATTACACAGCCTAAATGGCATAACCAACTATTCATAGAGTCCTTTCCTAGTTTTGAATACAGTGTTCCACTCATCTCCACTCCTTATTTGAATTTAGTGGTAACCACTTTGTAGGTCTAGCTTGCTAAAAAATTTAGCCCCTTGTAATTTGTCTAACATATCTTCAACTCTCGGTATAGGGAATCTGTACTTGACTATTATCTTGTTGATAGACTTGCTATCAATACACATTCTCTTAGAACCATCTTTCTTAGGAACAAGCAAAGCTGGCACAACACAATGAATGTTGCTTTCTTGAACTAAATTCTTTTGCAACAAATCTTCAACTATTTGTTGTAAGGTGTCATGATCCTTTGGACTCATTCTATAATAAGGTAGGTTGGGTAGGCTGTTTTTGAGCACAAAGTCAATACGGTGTTGAACATCTCAAAGATGGGGCAATTCATTAGGTAGTTCTTGTAGAGATAAGTCATTAAATTTGTTAACCAACTGCGTAATTTATGGAGGCATTGCAATTGTCACTTAAGCTTCTTCTCTGATGAACAAAGCCAACACCACTTATGAGTCCATAATTTCCTTGTCAAATTCTCCAATAGATTGACTAAGAAACACCTTTTACGTGGGAAATTTTGGTTCAGTATGTGGTTTGTCTTCAACAATGGGTAGGAGAGCCATTTTCTTTCCCTTCCATGTGAAAATGTAGACATTTTGCCTACCTTTATGAGTTGCATCTACATCATACTACCAGGGCCAACCAAATATAATTTGGCATGCATCCATGTCAACAACATCACAATGCACTTCATCACAATACAATTTGCCAATAGAGAAAGGTACCTTACATATTTCTTGAACTTTAACTTCATTATCTTTTTTAATCCACCCAATTTTATAAGGGTAAGGATGAGGGTTGGTGTTAAGGCCCAAAGCTTTAACAAGTGCTTGAGACATTATGTTCTTTGTGCTACCACTGCTAATGATGATATCACAGACATTCTTCTAGACAATTCACTTGGTCCTAAAAAAGGTATACCTCTAAGCTAAGGCTAGCTACTTTGGTGATAATAGTATTTTCTAGATTATACAGTTCAGTGCCATTTCTCATTCATCTTCCACTACTGGTTGTGCATCCTCAATCTCTTTTAGAGACATTAGATCAAACTTTTCTTCTAAATTTTCAAATTTATTTACTAAGTTGAAAGCTCTTCGTTGGGGGCACTCATTGGATCTATGACCTTGTTGATAACATTGAAAACACTTGATGGGAAAAGGTTTGGCATATGGGTTGGCCTTTTGTGTTGGTTCAATAGGTTTGTTGGGTGGTGTATTAGGTTTGCTTTAGGTATTAGGAGAAACTTTGGGTATGAAAGGTATGGTTGGGTAGTATTTTTACTAGAAGTTGTCATTGTATTTTGGTTTAATTGATGTAGGTTTCTTAGATTTATAAGCTGGTTTTCAACTTTCAGTGCTAAGTTGCTTGCTTGGTTCATTGTCCACACTGTTTGGTTAAGATCAATCCTTTCCCTGATTGGTGATTGTAAGCCATGAATCTATGTTGACACCCTCTAAGGTTCATATTCCCATATATTGGCTCTAATGCCCAAATGCATGAATTCTTCAGTGTACTAGGTTCATGTTCCCATATATTGGCTCTAATGCCCAATGCATGAATTCTTCAGTGTACTATGTCACAAAATGTTGGTCTGGATGGCACTAATGATACCTTTGATACAAGGTTTGTTCATGATCTACAAGGAGGAATTGTTGGATCATAAATTTCTTCATGTGTGACCAGGTAACAATGGGTTATTTGTCTATCAGTCTTTTTTCTTTCTGTAGGTGCTCCTACTATGTTAAGGCTCCCCCTTTCAGTTTATACGCCACCAACTTTACTTTCTTTTCCTCTAGTATGTTAGTATAATCGAAAAATTTCTTAATAGTTTGCATCCAATCTATGAACTCTTCAATGTGTGTATATCCAGTTAAACTTGGAAGGTCCATGTTAGGTTTATAATCTTGTCGATCAAATGATCATGGATTATAATTGTATCTGTCAAACCTAGATTCACAATTGTAGAAATCCTGCGTACCTCTATCAAATCCAAAACCTCTTTTGTTGATTTTTCCATGTGATATGTACTCTTCATCTGAATAGAGAGTGTGATACCTGTGATGATTGTTCAATCTATTGAAAGATTGATTACAAGTAGATTTGGTTGATTGTTTAGAATAAGTTGGGGATATTTCGCGACATGTCTCCTTCCCTTTTACCTTGAAACTCTTCTAAAGCTCTGTCATCTGTGTAGTAAATTGTTCAGTGATTCGCATGAGTGAATGTTGAAGGTCTCGCGAGACTTCCTCATGTCTCTACTCAAATCTACTTTCCATTCTAGTCATTGTAATCCATAATTCGCAAGAATCATGAATGTTGTTTCCCACTTTTTGACTATTGATGTCTAAATTTTCCATCAAAGATAAGGTAAACCTTCAAGGCTTTGATAATAATCTGACGTAGGGAGTTAAAATGTAGCTAAAAATTAACAACAATTTCTAGAAAAATGGATTGCGATTCTTCGACTGCTAATCCCTAGTTCATTAAAAGAGAAAATAGAGCTCCCTCCTATACAAAACAAGCAATGAAAAATAGTCCCTTTTGTTGTCTCTTTCGATGGCTATATGTCAACAGTTCTCTCATATTGTGCATGGTTCCATATAGAATTACAAGTTAATATCACAGCACATGGGCTCTTAACAATAACAATAACTCAAGGCCAATATGCGAGCAAGGCATTAAAACATGATGTCAAAACATCCTAACAGAATGTAAATAAAATGTAAACAAAAATACTTATTTAATTAAACTCTTGTATTTGTAATAAAAGATAGTTTAATACCTAAGTGATATTGTTTATAAAACTAGATTCACGTTCATTTGATCACTGCATCATACTCAAGTCAACCTATATATCCTTCCATTCAGGTTGATGAACCTGCGTTAGCTTCAAATCTGCAACTACGATCACATACTATTTGAGTGCCCTTTTGCAAAATAAAAGGGTGATTTATCCTTATGATTAGTATTGCTAACTTGCTAGATTAGATTAATGTTGTGTTTGGTTGGAGAGAATGAAAATGAATCAGAATTGATTCTTTCATTTGTGTGTTTAGTTGGGCTAAAAAAAGAGTTAGGAATGGAATCGATTCCTATCTCAATTTTTTTTCTAATTTTACCCCAACCCCAAATATAACCCTAAACTCAAATCCCAAACCCCAAAACCCAAAACCTTAAATCCTAAAACCCAAAACCTTAAACCCTAAACCTTAAATCCTAAATCCTTAAACCCTAAAACCTAAACCCTAAACCCTAAACCCCAAATCCCAAAACCTTAAATCTCAAATCCCAAAACCCTAAACCTTATTGAAAAAAAAATAATTTTAACCCTAACTTAACCCACAAATATAACCCTAAACCCTAAACCATATTTAGAAAAATAATAATTTTAATCATAAATCTTAACCCATAAATATAACCCTAAATCCTAAATCCCAAATCCTAAAACCCTAAACCCTATTTAGAAAAATAATAATTTTAACCCTAAACCTTAACCCACAAATATAACCCTAAACTCCAAATCTCAAATCTCAAATCTCAAACCTCAAAACCCCAAACCTTATTTAGAAAGATAATAATTTTAATAATATATTTTCTTTTAAAGTAATAATTATTTAGAAAAATAATGATTTCAATAATATATTTTATCCGTCGAAAAAATAATAATTAAATGATATTATTTAAATTTTACTGAATATAGGGTTATTAATATAATTTATAGTTTTTTCCATTCCATTTCAGTGGCAAACCAAACACTATAATATTGATTCCTTCTTTGATTCCAATGGTCAAACCAAACAACATTATTTCCTTTCTATTTCGATTCTGATTTAGATTTCGATTTCGATTCTGATTTCATTCCGTGAACCAAACGCCACCTAAGGGTTTTACTTTTTGTATTCAAAGCATTTTTCTGTTTTGTCCTTCCTGTCATATTTCAGCAGCTAAATAGTAAATTTATTTTTAAAAATGTATATTTTAGCCTCTAATTTTTTAAAACGTGTTCTATAAGTTTTAAAAATTATTTTTAAGATGCATAGAAATTAATTTTACACTAATTATTTTAATTTGGTTATTATTTATACATATAAAAGTCATGTACTAAGAGATGAGAGGCATATCTAAGCATGTATAGTGATTGGTTACCTACAATAAGGTTAGCAACACATCAAGAAGGTGACATACACGTAGGGTAATAAATGAAAAGTTATTTTTCTATGTAAATTGTGGTACAATTATAATTTATATATCAAACAATTATTAGTTAAAAATAATATTACTTACTTTTTCATCATACAATTAATTATGACATCAGTTGTTATAATATCATAACTTCTGATAAATATATTTTTTTCTAAATGAAATGTATTGAAATCTTGAACTATTATGGATCTTAAAATAAAAAATAATTAAAACACAAGTGTATATTTTAAATTATAGATTCACTGTTCCTTTTTTAAATTATTGTTTCTTGATTGTTAGGAATATTTAGTTTTTATTCTATTTTATTGTTATCAGCTTGTATTATAAATACATAGGATGTAAATACGTTTAATGTATCAGGAATATACAATTTCTATCCATTCTTCATTGTAGCGGAGTAGGATTTTCCTAAAACAAATATGTCACTTATGACTAAAACATGTAACCATAATAGAGAATCTGTTCCGTCTGATCTCCCTGAGAGAAAAACTTAAGGGATATCAAGCATGAGCTTTGGAGGACTCGATAACTTGTCCATTCAACTAATAGTTGAAAAACTCAATGGCAAAAATTACCATAAGTGAGCACAGTTCATAAAATTAGTAATTGATGGCAAAAGAAAATTAGTTTACCTCACTGTTGAGATAAGAACTAGCATTGGACAATCCAACTAACCTCCAAAAATGAAAATTAGAAAATTCTATGGTCACTGCTTGGCTAATACAATCCATGAAGCCTTCAATCGAAAAAACATATCTATTCTTGACGACGACAAAGGATGTTTGGGAAGTCGTTCGAGAAACTTACTCTGATTCAGAGAATTTTTCCTAAATTTTTTAATTCAAAACCCAGCTATAGTAGATGAAGCAAGGGAATCGAGATGCACTGATTATTATATAGAGAGTGACATTGTGGAAATAATTGGATTTGAGCTTTGAGGAAGCATGAAAATATATGGGTGATAGTGTGAGATACAAAAATAAATTAAAGAGTGATAGAGTTTCCAAGTTTCTTGTTGGACTCGATTGTGAGCTAAACAATATGAAAGGTAAATTTCTTAACTAGTGACCTCTTCCATCAACTCAAGAGGTTTTTGCAAAGGTGAGATGCGAAGAACAATGCTAAAGAGTGATGATGTGAGAACAAGGGGCTGAGGCAAATGGGGATTCTATTAGTTCTGGATTGATATTGTGTGAGACAATTACACCTTATAAAGCTGGAGTCGGGTTATTAACCTATAGGCCTATATGGCCTTATTTTAGAGGGCTCTTTTCATGTGGGCCTCAAAATAGGCCTAAAAGTGGTATGTGTCAAAATCAACAAAAAAGTTCTTGGTGTGAACATTGTCGTAAAAATGAATATATAAAAGATACTTGTTGAAAAATACACAAGAAAACTATGGATTGAAAATCAAGACAAAATAATAGAATTTGTGGTTATCAAGCCAATGTTTCTCACCATAATGAAAAACTTTAATGAGACAAACCAATTTCCAATGTGAATTTCAACTTTGAGCAAATGGAACATCTATATAAAGTGTTCTCAAGTTTTCAAATTTTTGGGTTAGTTCTCCATGTATGTTCCTTGTGGTTCATTAACACACAAGGTTAACTTCTTAAATGCCCTAAGTATCACTATTAGGACTAAAATTCCTTAGATTATTGACATAGGAGCTTCATATCACATGACTGATACTTATCACATTTTTTCTTCACAATCACTTTGTGTTGAAAATCTTAAAGTAAAAATTATAAATGACACTCTCTCACATATTGTGGGAAAAAAAAATTATTAAAATTTCTTATTCTATAACTCTTAAACTTGTCTTCATATTCTAAAATTATCCTACAATTTATTATCTATCAATTTGTTAATGGAAATTTTTAAATGCTTTGCTAAAAATTTTCCTTCATCTTGTGTATTTTTGGACCTATCATTGTGGAAAATGATCGATAGTGCTAAAGATTATGATAAATTCTACTATTTTAAGGATGTCAATGTGAGTAAACAGTGTCAAATTACAAAATTATGGTTCTACTTTGTTCTTAAGGATAGTGAAATTTTGTTGTGGTATTTTAGAATGGGTCATCTTAATTTTTAATATTTGAAACATTTATTTCCCTTTATTATTTCTAATAAAAGGCTATTTGATTTACAATGTAAAATTTATGAACTTACAAAGCATCATCGTAACTCCTTTTCAAAATCCAAGTATAAACCTTCTAAACCATTTATTATAATCCAAAGTGATATATGGGACCCTCTCGTGCTCAAAATTGTGGCCATATAAAATGATTTATAACTTTTATTGATGATGATAAACAAGTTTGTTGGGTTTATTTATTAAAAAAAATAATGTTTGTATTGTATTTATCAATTTTCACTCTATGATTAAAACACAAATTTAAATTTTATGTACTGATAATGGTATCAACTACTTCAATACCACCTTGGGGAATAACTTACTGTTGAAACAAATATGTTAAAATAGTATTGGAACAATATTATCGATAATTTGAAATAAACTGTTTGGGTTAAGTTGCGGACTAGGTCTCTCTCTTTAAGACGTTTCGCGGCTCTGCCCAAACTTGTGCAAGCAAACACAACCTCATCATCCCAAGGATAAAATAGCCCAGAATCTTTTTTCTGTCTCGGATCTTCACTTTACTGATCAAGTCTGGATTATTACACCTCTTAAATATTTATGTTGTTCGAAAATCTGAGAAAACAATTCTGAATTTTCTTTTCTTTGATTTTGCTACGAAAAATCGTAGAATTATTTTTGAGTTGTTAAGTTATTTTCTAAACTGAGGGCTATTGCCCCTATTTATAGTTGAAAAAATAAGTGTAACAGTCATATAATTATGAAAATAATGGTAAAAAATAACGGACACATAATTATGAAAATAACTGTCATAAAAGTAACAGTCACATAATTATGAAAATAACGGTCATAAAAGTAATAGCCATATAATTATGAAAATAACGATCATAAAAATAACGGTCATATAATTATGAAAATGACAGTTACATAATTTATGAAATAACGATCATAAAATAATAAAAAATATATTTATTTTTATTTAATTTCATTTTCAACACTTACAAAACCATTCACCAAAGTTTCTCTATTGTGACTCCTCATTAAAATGGAGTTATCGATGAAAAAATAGACATCTTCTGAAAATTGCTCGTACCCTAATGTTTATCTCTAATATGCCAAAAATGTTTTGGTGGGATGCAATTTTGACATATGTCTATCTCATAAATAGAATACCTCGTCATGTTATTTCTTTCGAAACACCTTTTCACAAACTAAAAAATTGTTCTCCTACCACTCGTCTTATTTATGAGCTATCTCTCAAAGTGTTGGTTTGTAGTGCCTTTATACATATTCATTCTTATAATCGAAGTAAATTAGATCTGAAATCACTCAAATGTGTTTTGATTGGATATTCTCCTACTAAAAAAGACTACGTATGTTACGATCCACCTACAAAGAGGATCTTAACTAGTTTTGATGTTACAGTCTTCTAGTAGAGAATTTAAGTAGAGCTCAGATATTTAACTTTGATATTTCATTTCTTGAGAATTTTTCACACATTAACCTCGAATGTATTGTTCCAAATATTAACCATGAGGCTACCACACCATATCGTTCTAATGTGCCATTTAGAGAAAAGAACTTAAACTTAGAGAGATATGTTGGTACCCAAAAAGACAAAGAGATACTAGTTTATTCAAGGAGGTCAAACTCAAAGTATAAGGAAAATCTCACACTTGAAACACTAAGAGAATCTGATCCGGTGATAGTTCCAAATATCCTCCAATCTTTTTCCAACATAGCTAACTTTAAGCCTTATATTGATGATTTAACTATTACTCTTAGAAAATAAATTAGGCCTTATACTCTCCATTCTATCTCAAAATTTGTGTCTTATAATATTTTATCTTCTAGATTTTATGCTTTCACATCTAATCTTGATAGGATAAAACTTTCAAAGAATATTCAAGAAGCGTGTGAAATTCTTGAGAGGATAAAAGTAGTAATAGAAGAACTGCGTGCTTTAAACAAACATGAAACTTGGGATATGATGGAATTACCATAAGGTAAAAAATCTGTTGGTTGTAAATGGATCTTTACAGTAAAGTATAAGGTTGATGGGACAATTGAACGTTATCAAGCTTGTTTGGTTGGTAAAGGGTTTACTAAAACCTATAATAAAGAATACACAGAGACTTTTACATCGGTGGTGGAATTAAATACAGTTCGAGTTCTATTATTATTGAAAGCAAATCTAGATTGGAACCTTCAAAAACTGACATAAAGAATGTTTTTCTCAATGGTAAGTTAGATGAAGAAATTTTCATGATAATTCTACTAGGTTTTTGTCAACAAGGAGAGGAGAATATAGTGTGTAAACTTAAGAAGCCTTTCTATGGTCCCAAAAAGTTACCTAAAGTGTGATTTGATAATTTTACAAAAGTGATAAAAATTCAAGAATATCAACAAGAATAGTCCGATCACACTATGTTCTTTCAATAATCTAGAGAAAGATTGAAGATAATTTTAATTTTGTATACTGATGATATAATTCTTACTAGAGATAACTTAGCTGGGATTGATAGACTTAAGAAAACTCTGGTTAATGAGTTTGAAGTAAGAGAAATGGGATAAATGTATTACTTTTTAGATATGGAAATTGCTAGGTCAAAAATAGGTATTAGCGTATAACAACGAAAATATGTTCTTAATCTTTTAACTGAAAAAGGTATGCTTGGGAGCAAACCAAGTGACATTTCAATTAAAATAGGAAAGAAAGTAGAGGATCACACAAAATCAATTGAAAAAGATAGATATCAAAGACTGGTTGGGAAGTTAATCTATCTATCACATATAAGACTTGGTATTGCGTTTGTACGTATTTTAGTAAGCCAATATATGCATTCACCAAAAGAAATTCATGTAGTCAGTATACACAATCTTTTTATGTCTCAAAAAGGGATATTCTTCAAAAAGAGTGAAGTTAGAGAGATAAAAGTCTTTACAAATGTAAATTGAACAAATTCAACAGAGAATAGAAGATCTACTACTAAATATTGCACTTTTGTTTAAAAGAGTAAAAAATAAAATGTAGTAGCTAGAAGCAACACCAAAACTAAATTTCGAAAAATTTCACAAGAGATATGTGAAAGATTATGGCTAAAGAAACTGAGGATAATTACAAATCAAAATAAAGGTTTCGTTCAAAGTTTATTATAATAATAAAACTGCCATTAAAATTTTACTCAATCTAGTTCAACACGGTTAAACCAAACATGTAGAAGTGAACAAACATTTTATCGAGAAAACATTTAATGACGAAATTTGTTGTATGACCTGCATTCCCACAAAGGAACAAACGGTTGACATCTTCACGAAATGATTTTCTCGATCAAGTTTCGATGAATTCATTTACAAATGACATTATTGATAGTTATGGTCCATGACCAACTTGAGAAAAAATGTTAAAATCTTAAAATATTATAAAATATCTTAAAATAAAAAATAATTAAAATACAATTGTATATTTTTAATTATAGATTATCTATTCCTTTTTTAAATTATTATTTCTTAATTTTTAAGAATATTTAGTTTTTATTCTCTTTTATTATTATCAACTTGCATTATAAATACGTATATTATAAATACGTTTTTATATATATATATTAGAATACAATTTCTATCCCGTAAAGTCATTTACATCAATATTAAATCAATTAACTTTATTTCATAATATATTTTATTAATATTCATTTAGTGTGTTTTTATTTTACAATATATTTTATGTAATAATAATTTCACAAAAATATTTTATTTATGATTTTATCTAATAATGATTGCATTAATGTATAATTAATATTATAAATTAAATTAAATTTTATAAAACAATAATAAAAGTTATTATCCTATATTTTAGTCAAATAATCATCTTTCCCAATATTCGTTTCTGCGCGGAAATTTCATATTTTTAGATTAAATAGTATTTTAGTAAAATTCGATCATTTGAGTCAAAAATGAGAGATATAAGGTAAATCACAGCCCATGTATAAATTGGGTGATTTTCGTAAAAGGAAACCCATCCGGCCATCCCTCTAGATTTCTATTTTTTCCCAAAGGAATCCATCCCTCTTCGAATCCTGTGCTTACAAATTTTTTCTTTCTTCCATTTCCATCACCGGATGCAATTATAAATTTATAATAAATAGAAATATTCTTTACGTTTCCCCCTGTTACTAGTTTTAATTTAGAACACGAAAAAAGAACATTTCGGAGCAAAGTAAAGAGGGCAAGTCAGTGAGCAGAATATCAGATAACCTGGTACGAATAGTTAGGTAATAGAAGGCAAATGCACCCAATCACAAATCACCAGTATTCCTATTTTGTACAAATGTTAAAAAAAAATCGAAAACAAGGAAAAGAATGGATCAACAAAGTGTAGACAACTGACAAAGAACATAAATCAGTAGGAGTCTTCCTATCAAAAGCATTAACATGAATAACAAGTTTTACATGCCATGAACTTGGTTTTTGTCATTGCCCACTACTATTTCAAGAGGAGCAGCAACCAGACTTCTGGTTCACAGGCTGTCCTTGAAGCTGCACTGTTGGAGGCCTGGCATTGTTCATTGGTTGGCTAGCCATCCTACATATGATGCATATGTGAACGTCAATCATCAAGAAAAAAAAGTATGATGAAGGCATAACTTCTTAAAATAAATTACAAGCAAAAACGGATAAGATGGTTGACCAAGTCACAGATAGCAGGTGATAACATTTCAGAAAGGCAAAGTTGCAGAAACTTAAAAAGACAAATAAAAAAAGGGAAAGTGTTACTTACCTGTTCTTAATAGAAGCAGCCATGGCCATGAAAGCCTGCTCCACATTGGTGGCATTCTTGGCACTTGTTTCCATGAAGGGAATTCCAATTTCATCTGCAAATGCCTAAAACAGGAAAAAGCAGAATGCTGAGTTTCGATATCAATTCTCAATGATGTATAGAAGGAAAGACCTAGAACTAACACATATAGACTTACCTTAGCCGTCTCATAGGAAACTACTTTGTTAGCTGTGAGATCAGACTTGTTTCCAACTAGAAGCTTGTTCACATTTTCACTAGCATAACGATCAATTTCGTTCAACCATTGCTTAACATTATTGAAGCTCTCTTGGTCAGTGACATCATAAACAACCTGTAAATTGCCCAAATCATGGGATACATTATTTAAAGGATTAAAGGGCAAACAAGAACCACAAAGGAACAGGAAAAGGAAAGAGAGGGAGATGCAGAGAAAAAGAGTGGGTAGTTGACAAAGAAATAATTTGAAATATGTACTGACAATGATTCCATGTGCCCCACGGTAATAACTGCTTGTGATTGTCCTGAAACGTTCTTGACCAGCAGTGTCCCACTGTACATTGGAACATAAATATATTTACAATTATGCAATTGCAGTGACAAACGGCAGGTGAATGTCTCCACGGAGTCTTTAAAATTCAAATCACAAGAGAAAAGGAAGCTAATTAATACTGAATTGTCATGTAACATTGATAAAGACCTTATTCTAGTAAAGTTCACGAGACTCTGAAGATGATATTGATAAGAATTAGTAAGAACTTTACCAGGTCGCACATTTTCATGATTTAATCAATGATAGCTAAAAAACTACCGAAGTTAAGCGTTAACAGCAACATTATAAAAAATAAGGCAATTCAAAAACTCACAATTTGAAGTTTAATAGTCTTCCCATCCTGCTCCACAGTCCGGATTTTCTGTCAACGCAACACTGTTTAGAGCTCATTTATGATTTTTTTTTTAAATATTAGTGCTCATTAAGTCAAAACGGTCACTTATGTAAAATAAATGCTTACAAAGTCGACTCCAATTGTGCTGATGTAGCTATCCAAGTATGAATCATCCTGATTAACAAAAATAAAGAAGACAAATAAGGAGATCCAAGACATATAGAGTAATCACTACGGATAAGTTTGTAACATTTCCATGGTACACAAAAATGTCAATAAAATGTACCTAGCAAATCCTTTAAGCAACCACATGACATTCTTTACAATTTAGTTTACTATAAAGGCTATCAGACAGTAGACACACCTAATTTGAAGTTATCAAGATGAGTGAAAGGAGGAATAAAACTCTTATCAACTTACAGCAAACCTCAGAAGTAAACATGATTTGCCCACACCCGAATCTCCAATGAGCAAAAGCTTAAATAAATAATCACTGCGCATCACAGAAAGATGGAGAATAAGCAATAGATAAAGGCTGAAATTTCCGGGAGTACGTTAGACAGCTATACTAAGCGCTTCCACATTTCTAACTTATTCAAACCATCGTGGTTGATGTATCCTACCGAAATTAAACATTAATAAAAACTCCACCACAAAATTCAAAGGCAACATCTAGAGCTAGTAAATGGATCTGACTCGGAGGCAACAAGATCTAAATCAAATACACCTTGAATTAATCTTGTATCCAAAACAAGTATAGGAATCCGAATTTTACGTAAAACAACAGCAAAAAAATTATTTACAAAATACAAATTAATAAGCAGTTAATAATAGTAGTACCAGATCTACCAAACTCGAAAGATAACAAACAAAGTAAAAGAATTCTTAGAAATTAAGGTTAATGATAACATCGTAAAGATATAACTAGAAATTCAAAGAAAAATAAAGGAATTTAAGGGTGAAATAGAGATTACTATTCTGGATTCATGACTGAGAATAAGAAATTTGAAGGGAATTAAATAGACGATATCAAACTTTCCGGTGAGAATTAGAAAGACGCTGGGACCGTCGCCGGAGAGAGAGCAAGGGACGTACAAGTTTGATGAAGAAAAAGGCGTAGATGGAGACACAGAATAATCTAAATAGAAATAGTTGAAGAGAAGGGTAGTGCGTGTATATAAAGTACCCAAACGTCGGATTTCTTGTGAGGACTGAAGAGCGACCGGGGTTAGCTTTTGCCACGTGCTCCCCACCTTTACTTAATTTACGAAACTGGACATGTAATTATATGACTTTTTTCCACTTTCTTTTATAATTTATTTAAGAATTCTCTATTAACTGTTATTTCACCGATAAATCTTGCGATAGTATCTTTAGCCAAAAAAACATAATCAAATTATTCATTCGCTAAAAAATCATAGTGATTGTTCTTCTTCTTTTATTATTTCTAATTTTAAACCAGAGGGAAAACTTTTTTCATAGAAATTTTTTTTCTTTCGTAGATTAATAATATTTACTTTTAAAAATAAATTTCACAAGAGTTATTTTATTTTTTTATACATGATATATTTAGATATATTGTGATAATTTATTCACATAACTATAATATATGATGACATTTAAAATATTTTATTATGTTTTGTAAAAAATTTCTTAAATATAAATTTAGACGTAGAATTATTATCTAAAGTTTTGTTATGATTCACTCAATCAAAATTTATTAAAAATTTATCATATTGTTAACTAAAAGAGTCAAACTTAAATAAAGACCAAAAATAATTAAAGAATAATGTTCAAAAAAATTTACTTTGTAGACTAGAATTTTGTTTTTATGGTTCTTAACTTGTGATAATAATTTTGATAATTTTATATATTTTCGATTTATATGTTATTGATGTACTTTTATTTGAACTAAGAAAATTTATTTAAAAAAAAAACTTATTTACGTGATTTTATTTTTAATTTTTTAAAAATATATATTTTTAATGAATTACATCTTTGAACATATAAAAAATAAATATTTTTTATGTTATTAAAAAAACACGTATATACATTACATGAATAAGATTAAAAATAAAATTTTATTCATAAAATAAATTATGTTATATAATTAAAACAATTATAAATAATTTTTATCTTCAATTCAATTATATTTTTTCACAACCAACATCTTGCAATTCATAAAATGGGGTTTAATACTTTAAATTAAGATATTTATTTGAATAATGTATTTATATATTTATATTATTAAAAAAATTTAACATCTTAATTTAAATATTAGAATCTATTTTAACAATATTAAATAATAGTTTTTAATCAAAGTATGTCAATAAGTCATATGCCATAAATTTTACAATAACTTCCTATAACTTTTAAGAAAAAAATATATTACAATTATGATTATCAACATTAACGTTTTCATCCCTAACTATTACTCTTAAAATATTGCATCATTCGTCGTTCTTAAGGTTAATAATTGGTTATCATTTTACAAATTTTAGACTTATTCTTAAATATTTAAATACAATTAAAAACTTAAATTTAATTTATTTTTTCATGTTCGCAAATAGTTAAACTAATTTTATTCTGCACAAGATTAATTCCTAAATTCAGTTTATATATATGACTCTCTTGTTATAAAAAAAATTAGAGAGATAGTTGTCAAAGTTCAATGGCTTTCTAATACTTCTTTTATTTTTTTCTTCAATTTTCACGTCATTATAAAAATTTTCACATAGAACACATACATCATAATTTGGCAAAAAAAGAAAACACTATTTAAAATGATTAAAACATATATTAATTTTAAATTATAATACTAAAATAAAATATTTAATAATATAAAACATAAATGATATTAATACAATAATATAAATACTTTTAAGATACCAGACCCCTAAAATTGGTGTATCTGATCTAACCCAAAAAGAATCTATTTTATTTTTTTATTTTTTAATCTTTTATCATTATTTAAAATATTAATTTTAATATATATTATTTATAATTTAAAATTTTAACTGATTTAAAGAAGAAAATAAAAATTAAGATGATAGGAAAGTGTTTGATATTTTTTTAATTTTAATATCAATACAAAGTTTTTTTATATTAAAAAGTAAATAAAACAGTATTTAACTTAATAATTTACTAATTTTATTGTATAAAAATAATTAATATAAAAAAAATCATATATTTATGATTTATGAAAGATAAAATCTTATATTAAAATCTAAAATAAATTTGAATAAAAAAATTCAAAAATTTAAATGTAATTAATATATTTTTAAAAAAAATTACTGTTAAAATAGGTCTAACGGACCACCTCATCCTAACACACAAACTAATAGACAAGATCTAGACTATAAACTATTAATAAACCGGGTCTGAATTTACATAAACAAGCGAGTTATCTTACATTTCTACCCAAAAATCACATTATTTGAAATTTATCATACAAATATTGTCATTAAACCCAACATCGATCCAGGTATAATTATCAATGTTGTCAAAGCTTACCAATTATTTATCGAACACAATGGAGTCAAAAATTGACCAATTCAAACCTACACAGAAGAAGATGGTCAATAATGAACAACTTAAAAAGATCAAATTTTTCAATGAATGTTTTTTGGCAATAAGAAATTATGATAGTGTTTATGTACGTGTAAGTTTTTTTTTCCCCTTCTAATTTGTGGTTGGTGTAGTAGTGTGTATTTTTTAAAATATTTGTTGTGTTTTTAAGAGATAATTTTGTTGGTAGAGTATTATAAAATATAAAAATAAAAACATTAAAAATAGATGTGAAAAATATTCAAGTTAACGAGAGAGTCCTCTAAAAGTTATATATAAAAAAGGCCTTTACAAGATATTAAATAATCAAGTCAAAAATATTTGATGGTATAAAAATTAAACAATATTTCAATTAATTAAGATTTATTTCACTAACGAATTTAATTCTTAATTTTAAATTCAATTTTTTTGAAATTAGTCACATTTGTTAACATATTTTCAGTTTTTTTATTTTCTTAATTTAAAAATTTGAAAAAAAAATTGAATAAAAGATTAATTTTATATTTATTAAAATTTAATAAGAAGTTATCAAATATAATTGCAAGAAAGCTAAAAAATTAGACATCCATTATTAAACAAGAAATATAAGATTTTTAATTTATAATTTTTAAACTTAAAATTAAAAATTTATTATCAAATAACTTTTATTTAAAAAATAATAATTTGAAATTAAATTAAAAAAATTAAAAATTTAAAAGTTTAAAATTATATTGGTAGTTAGACATAAAATTAGATGTTAAATAAACCAAATAAAAGTAAACTTTATTATCAAATTACGATGGGATTGTATACGTTAATATTCATTTTTATTGTTTTAAATTCTTTAAATATAATAATTATGTATTGAAACTTCATTTATGGTATAAAATAAGATAGATTTTGCTAATAAATTAAATATTATCTATAAATTTACATAATTATTTTTAAAAGATAAAACTAATATGGCTAACATACTTATTTCCAACAACAGTATATTTTTAGTATAAGTATTTTTCAAAGGAAAATAAAAAGTTTATTAATTCATTAATAATATTTAATATTATCTATCAAAATAATCATAAAATTATAACAAATATTTTTTTTCATTAAATATGTGTCACAAAAGTAATTGACTTGATAATTTTTAGTTTTGTATTTTCCTTTAACTCTCTACATTATTGAAAGATTTTTGATAAAATGTTGAATACTTTTTTACACAAATTTAAAATTTTAAGTAAATTATTTTTAATAAAACACTCACCCACATTTATTTATAAAAGATAGAATTATATGGTAGAATATAAATAAAATATTCTTACATAGCTCGAATTTTCCAATAATATATTTTGTTGTCTAAAAATATAAATAGTTATTTCTTTAATTATATTTTCTCACTGTCATAAAACTAATTTCTAAGATCTATGTCACGTGATCAAACAAACAATAGCGATTAGACTCAACATCAGTCTATGGTGTTAACGATGTTATAATCGATAAATTAGGAAAAGAACGTACAATGACTATGATAAAAATTTATTAATTGTTTATAGATGACAAATATGTTAAAAATTAACCAATTCAAACTTAGCATCATAAGTTACCGTTGATAGAGAGACAAAATTCACGTCAATTATTTAATCTAATGATTATATATGTTTATTTGGTCTCAAATTCTAATATAAATAAACAATAGTATCCACAAAGTTCATTAAATAATAGTACAACATAATTTCATAAAAAAAATGTGTTTAAATAAGTGACAAAGTAACAATTCAAACGAATTTAAAACACTTAATGATAAATAGATCGGTTATGGTTCAAATATATCAAGATGTACTGACTAAATTAACAAAATCTCTTGACGACATAGAAGTGACAAGCTCCTTTAACAAACTAGTGAATATGAATCTCTTTGAAGCTAGCCAAAAACGAACTCTTTTGACAAAGTGTTGTATGTAAGCTTCATTGACAACTTGATGAACAATTTGATTATTTATATGGAATCAAATGGTATACGAGTATAACTTAAGATAATAAATAATAATATATTATCTAAACATTCTTTGTCAATCTTTTAACATAATGTCATCCAATAAATGATTTGGTTTTGTCTCTCAAATCTTTCATTAAAAATCTTATAACATTAGCAATTCTTCGATCATTATACAAATTGGTTTGAAACAATCCACTATTGAATTTATTGTTGTTCATTGACACGAATGAATTGTTGTAGATTGAGCTTCAAAAATACCTTTTTCCTTAAGATAAAGATGCAAATCGATATTGTCACAATAATGTCTTTTAATTAAATATTCAGACATCAAAAAATGATATTCATATTTTTTGGTCAAATTATTATGAAATTATCAAGAATATCATTAAAATATTACTTATACCATTGTCGCTTTAATGTCATTTAAATATTTTTTTTGTTAAAATATCATAAATATTATGGATATTATCGTTAAAATATTGAACAAAATATCAATTATTGATTTATTTTTTATTTTTTCTTATTCTTCTTTCTAAATAATTATTGTAATTCAATTTTTTCTTACTCTGATAGAAGATAATATATTATATTATTCTTATTTGTAGTAATTTTGATATATAATAATTTTAAAAGTAAATAATCGATGAAATTTATTTTTTATAATATAAAAACTTATTTATTTATAATAGTTAATATAATTACAAAATTTATTTAATTATTTATTATAAATAAAATATATTTTATTATATAATATTTTAAATAATTTATTAACTTATTAATTAATATAAATATTTAAAAATATATGTATTAAATAAAAAATTAATTTAAATAATTAATTATTTTGATATTTTATATTTTTTTAAAATTATTTTAATAACGATAATATTTTTAACATTTTCGTAAATACTTCGTCTTGATTATTGAAGTGGTTCTCACCTCTTCGTATTTTTTCCTAAGGAACAAAAACAAAATAATAATAAAGTGCAAAAGAAAACGGTCAAAGTAACACGTTCCAATTTCCAAGCGTGCATAGTTACACTTGCGAATTAGATTTAGATTATTGTATTAAAAAACACTGCGTCAGGTTCTCTCAGTCTAAGACAAAACCAAAAGAAAGATGTTGAGGTCTGGGAGAGCCTCCTCCGATGGCTTGTTGGTGAGTCCATCATCATCAACTTCTCGTCCGTCTCATTCTTGGAGTTTCATGAGACCAAACGATATAAACCAAGATCAAGACTCAATAATAGTAGAACAGCAGCAACAACTACCCACGTACAATCCCATGTCTCATGCCGCCAAGAAAGAACAGTCCCGTCTCAGATCCGCCCAGAACGCCGTCCACTTCATACCTCTATTGCTTCTTCTCTGCGCTTTTATCCTCTGGTTCTTCTCTAACTAAGCTGGTATTAACTTTCTTTTCCATTACCCTGCTATAATATTCTTCTTTATTTATAGTTTTCTCAATTGCCTTTTTTAAGACTTCAAGTATCTAGGTTTTAAATAATTAGCTCGATTGCCGATTTCCATATTTCGGATTTAAAAAAAATATATTTCTAGTTCTATGGTCGATGTTTGTTGATGAAAACTCAAGCTTAATGTCAGAGATAAAAATCATTAACTAGTAAAAAATGAAAGAGAGAGAAGGGGAAAAAGGCTATATCATCTATGAAACTTGAAAAATCTTCCATCATTATATTTTGATGACCAAGTACTTTAATATTATGTAGGTTTCACTCCTTATTTTTTGAGTTTGTTGCACAGATTACTTTATCTCTATTTTTATTGGTTGTTTATTTTTTCTTAAAAAAATTATACTATCTTAAATTTTATTAGTATGTAATACCAAGTTATTGTTGCCAGAATCTGTTTACTTTATGAAGATCGATGACAGCGTCATAATTGAAATTGCAGATCAAATCACACTTTGCCTCCAATCATTCAACTTTGATTATTTATTTATTATTTTCTGAATGATATAATCTACCAATTTCCATTGCTCATGGAAGATAGCTAGGCTTACTCCTATCTTTCTTAATATCTAGTAGAATCCTAGCAGAATATGGCTTACCACTGTAATATAATTGTAGAAATATATATTCCAAGAAAATGACCTTTAAGAATAAAAAATGTGTCTCAGCAACTGTCAAAGATAACCAATGACAGAAGATTGAATCATGTTGCTAGGGGATCACAATCAAAATTTGTATGCTCCAGCAATGGTCCTAACATAACTAGCTTGGGGATGATGACATTGTCTCGCAAATAACACACAAATGGATTCTCCCACTGCAAAACTGAACCTACGAGATTTGCTCGTATGCTTAGTGGAAAGACTCGGGGCCATCTTTCATTTCCATAAGAACTAAGAGCATCTTCTACAGTTGCTGCTCCGGAATTGATTGCAGTTGCAAGCTTTCTTGCCAGAGTAACTGAATCTTCCAGAGCACAACAAGCACCTTGGCCTAGATTCGGCGTCATTGGATGCCATGCATCTCCTACAAGCACAACATTCCCTGCAGAAGCTGGAGGACTTATAGCAGGCCATAGCCACCGGTCTACAAGTGGTGTTCTAAGCACTGTGTCATCAGGTGTAACATCTATGACGTTCAATAGATCCATAGGCCAGTTTCTAACAAGTTCTTTAGCTTGCTTCTTCAAAACAGCTGGATCGGTTATTTTTGGACCTGCAACAAAAATGTAAAATGGAAATCACCTAGTTTAGGCTCGAGTTTGCAAGTATTACATTATGTAGGTAGAGTTCTGAAAAATATCACAAAATGTACAAAATACCCTTGTGCATGGTTTAAAGCTTAGCACCTAAATTGTCTACATGACCTTGTAGATATTCCACGTGGTTGTGTAGATATTCGCATGACTGAGTTAGGAGGATATTTTGGTCACGCCAAATATATTGTTTTGATTTTTAAAACTAAGGGTAGATCGTAAAATACTAGCAAAATGAAGGCCGGTTTAAGAGTTTGCCCAATGCAAAATGCCATTAGATCAACACAATAGAATATAAGTAAAAACAAAAGATATCATAAGAATTGTAAAAGATTAGACCTGGAGATGGGCTGTTGAAGCAGATAAACCAGTAGACTTTGGTAGGAGAAACAGGGACAAAGCCAGCTCTGAGTCCTCTTCCATAAACATAATTGACTTTAGGTTGAAATGGCTGTCCGTTAGGATAAAATCCAAGTCCACGAAAAGCACAATGGCCAACATACTTAGGATCTGGGAACCCCATCCACTTGGCTATTGGAGATCGAATTCCGTCACATCCAATTACAATCTGTAGAAATTTCATAACTCACCATAGTGAAGATTATCTCACAAACAAGAATTGATATCTGACTCTAGTAGAGTATTTTTTTTAAAACAATTATACTGCTCATATACCCGTAATTAGGACTGAATTTCAGAGCTTTTATATGCTCAAATAGGGCTTCATGTCGTTGACGGACTCTGATAGAGTTAAACAGCAGGCAATATAACTAACCTTTGCAGACAACTGATTTCCATCCTCCATTTCCAACACAGTTTTGCCATTTCCATTCCTTTGAATATTTTTCAGCTTTGAAGAAAAACGAATGGTAGTTGGTGGCAGTTGGTTGGCAAGAGTCTCTAGTAGTATTCTTCTTTCCACAGCCCGAACTTCTTGGCTGTGCCATTGGGTTTATAAATAAAAGACCTGATTTATATTAAGTATGAAAAGCTTGTCCCATATAAAATAACTAGACTCAAATCACCTTTCATCTTCATCTTTGAACGTGAAGGAGCGTAGCTGCCTTCCATCTTCCGACTTTATCACCATCCTGCATTAGCTGATACAACTGAACCAGTTACGAGTCAACACCCAATTCCAACCAACATTAATGAGATGAAGAATTAATGTGGTTAGAGCCAGCTTGAAAAATATGGGGGGAAAAATAACAATGCGTACCCTTGAATTTCAACAAATTGTTTTCTGAGTTCATTTCCAACGCCAATGACGTCCAATACACGCCAACCGTTCTTGAAAAGGGTGAGGGAAGTTCCTCCTGTTCGAAGTGATTCTGACTGCTCAAGCACCAATGATCGAATTCCAAGCCTACTTATATTAAACTATTAGAATTCAGTGCTTATTGGTATGTAAGAGGCGATAAACCTAAATTAAAAAGAACAATTACTCAATTCTTTAAAATTAATCGAAATATTTCGGTAATTTTATAAATATCCAACTCCACTGAAGAAACTTTTTTCAGAATTACAAAACTTTATCTAAAATATCCAAACCACCTTGTGAAACTTAGCGAGAATGGTAACAATAATAAGAATTCAATTCAATGTAAATTGTATCATTATGTTTGGATTCCATTTTAATCTATCTTAACAGTGAAACCAGCACAGAACTATTGTAATTGTCAATTGTCAAACAAACATGACAATTTTTAAAATTTGATTCTTCGTACATCCAACCTGTGTAGAGAAACTGCGGTGGCAAGACCAGCAATTCCAGCACCAACGATGACTATATCGTCATTCTGAGCACTAGAGTGAGCTGTGATGATGGATAACGAAGTGGGTTTGCTTTTGGGTCGAGCTGGAAACCATGATTTGGTCTCAAAAAGTTCTCTATTTCTAGTTTTTGAGTGGTATAGTGCAACTGGTGGCTTCAGAAACACCATGGACAAAGAAGTTATAGCCATGGTCTTTTTCCTTTGCCGAGAGAATCTCTGCAATACGGAAAACTTTGTAAGGGAACTAAGAAGTGACTCGAGAGCATCGTTGGCATAATACAAAAACGAGTGGTTAAGATAAAAGTAGTTGCAAGCTCTGGTGCACGAGTGGAGACCAGAAAATGGCTAGGATCTCTTTTGAGCTTAGTTATTTTGGTTGGGCTTCTAATTTAAGAGCCCAATCAGAAACCTATATAGGAATAAATACTTATTTATTTATAACAATAAAAATATAAAAATAATATATTTAATAATTAAAAATATATGATATTAAAAAAATTAAGATAATATTAAATTTAATAGATTTAAGATTTATGATTTAAATTTTAAATATAAATAAATATTATGGATAAATTAATATTTTTTATTTAAAACATATATTTTAATTATTAATTCTCGTAATTTATACATGCACCTTCCTTCTTTGAAACATAAATAAATGGAGTAGCTTTTAAAATTGAATGACACTTTCGTTTTTTCCATTATAGCTCTAGTCGTTGTTTGGAGCAAGGAAAATTACACTTTTATCCTTTTGAACTCGTTGATGAACTCACGACTGGGGTGACGTTTGGAAGTCGCAAAGGGTGTTGGCCATATCTGGATGACTGGTTCTGTTTCCTTCGATGCCGGTGAATACGGTTGTTGCTGAGGATACGATATCGTGCTATAAGGCTGCTCGGGTACTTTCAGATAATTTCAATTTTTGTTTGAAGAAATTAGTTTTCTTTTGCACGATATTGCTCTTGTGGGTCTAGCTCCCATATTTCAATTTGTGTTTGTAAGATATCCATGTAAGTGTTTCTTTATATATATATATATAACAAATTATATTCATCGATATCTTTATATATAATTTATTATATATTTTTTAATTTAGATGAAATAATAAATGCAATTTATTATAATTATATGAAAAAATAATATATTTTAATTATTTACAAAAAATTAACGATTTTTTTTTTAAAATAACCTAATTGATAAGACGTGAATAGTTATTATAATATCAAAAATGTGGTTAATTAAAATTAAATATGTATTAATATTATTTTTTCCATATAAATTTCATAAAAAATATATTTTTAATAATAAAACACATTATTTAAAATAATTAGATTAAATTTTATTTATTTTATTTATTTTATTTTTATATTTTACTTACAAATATATGATAAATAATTAAAAGATTAAAATTAATATCAATATTTTAAATAATGTAGTAGAGTATAAATTATATTAATATTTATTTTTTTAAAATTAAATATATTTTAAATAAATGTTAAAAAATAAAAAGCATGAAAGAATTGATACTCGTTAATAACTAACGATTATTACACAAATTTACTTGAAATTGATACGAGATGGTTATAATTATTAGCATAACTGTCCATGTTCATCCCACGCCCATTTTTAAGCGTATATATCTTTTTATATAATATGTTACATTTTTATAATTATTATGATCTACCGAATGAAACCTATTATATTCATATGTATATTTTTATATGACATGTTACATACTCTGGAGCTCCAATAGGATCATTGGCAGTAATTGTTGGAGCTCTGATGAGTCATCAGAGCTCAAATGGAGTTGCTTATGGTTCAATAATGTATTTTGTTTGACGAAAAAATAATAATTAAATAACATTATTTAAATTTTATTGAATGTAGAGGTATTAAGGTAATTTATAGTTTTTTTTATTCCATTTCAATGGCAAACCAAACACTGTAATTCTGATTTCGAACTTGATTTCAGTGGTTAAACCAAACAACATTATTTCCTTTCTATTCCGATTTTGATTCCGATTCTGATTTTATTTTACGAACCAAACCCCACCTAAGTATCATCTGTTGCCTAAGCTGCCTTATTTTTGTTTGAGTTACAATCAGTATCTCCAATTCTCTAAGTAAAAGATTTTCTTCTAAGCACGTGAAGAAATTTCATTTCATATTCTTTTTCTATGCTTCGGAGAATTCAAATTTAGATTTATTATATCATATCATGAATTAATATGTTGTTTAGAACGCGCAAAAAACATAACTTTATAGATTCTTATAGAATTTGTTTGATTTTTTATACACTTGACAAATAAATACCAGGTTTTGAAGCACCAGCAAGTCATAGAAGAACTAAAGGAGGAGAGTGAGAAGCTTCAGCAGATACTTGTGGAAGAACTGAAAGTAGCACCTGAAAAGCTGCAAGCAAGTAATTCCATTAAAAACAAATCACCATGTAAGGACTGTTTTGAGTGTAGAAGAAAACATAGAAAAAGTAGATGACACTACTTAGAGGGAATTGGTACCTTCAATAGAAATATTTCAGAGTAACGAAAATAGATAATAAAGAATAATAGTTATTTATAAATTTTATTAATATTTATATTCAAACCAATTATTATGTTATTTATATGAAATATTACTCCCTTAATTACATAAAAAAATGTTATAGTTATAATGAATAAATAGTATAGAATTATAAAAAAGAAAAGGAAAGAGAGAGTACCTATTCTTAAGTTTTTGCACAAATTTTGTTTAACTATCTAACTCTAACAACAAAAATAGATAAAATTTATTTATATTACAGTAATAAACTTGAATGCAAAAATCAATTTAAAAATATTGAAATAATTGAAAAAAAATTATCATCTTAGATAAAATTAAATACATAATAATAAATAACAAAGCAAAATATGGGAGAAAAAATACGATAAAGATTCATAATAAAAAGTAAAGGAACCTAAGTGGAAAAAAAAAGAGAATTATACAAATATATAAAATAAAAATATGAAAATTAAATAAAATTAAATATGTATGAATTATTTTGATTAACTAACCTTATATAAATAGATTCTAAAAAAATTAAAAATAACCCAAACAAATAAAAAGTTAAAACTAAAAATATTAAGTTGATTTGAGTAATATAGATTAGGTTGATTCCAATATATTTTACACACTTCTAATAAATAAATAAATAAATATACTATACTTTTACTGGATGATCCAACATGAAAATGTCTTTATGGGATGAGGTTCGTATTAGACCCCCCAACTCTTGTTTTCTTATAATTTTATATATGGAAAAATTAATATATTTGATTGAAAATTTTATTTATTATAAATAATACTTTACTTCCCAAATTAACTATTTTATTATAATATTATAAATAATAAAATAATATATTTTATTTTTATCAGTATACATTGGCGGAATAACATGCACCATGTGTCACAAAATCCCTCTCATTTTTTTATTATAAAAATTTTAAGTTTAATATTTAAAATATTATAAATAAATTACATACTAAGTCTGTATTTCCTCACTATTTTTATTCTTAAGTTTTTATCATTTAAAAATACATTAAAAAATTAATAATTTAAATATATTTATATTCAAATGAGATACATATAACATATTTTTCATAAAAAATAAAGAATAAAATAATAACAAAAAATAAATAATATTATTTTGACTGTTTGTATGGTGTACTCTCTAAACTAAAATCATAGATCTATCACTACTATATGTATAAATCACATTGATGATCCCTACATTTTATAAAATTTAATATTTTGATTCTTTAATTTTGTTCAAAATATTAAGTAAATTGTTTTTTTAAATTTAACATATTTAATTTAAATTTAAAAATTCGATTAAATTATATTATTACAATCTGAATTAACACGTTAAAAAAGCTTTTTTTGCACTATTTATTTTTTAAAATTTAATATATTTAATTAATTATTTTTAAATTTAAAATAAAAATAATAATAAACATAATATATATTACTGAAAAAAAATTAATAACACTGATAAGTTTAATAATCAACAGTATAATTTAGCATTTGTTGTTTAAAAAACGTTACCGGATCATAGTTACCGACAATTAATCTAGTGAATAAATTAAATGTCAACCACAAAACTTAAAAATATCTCCACCCTTGATCAGATCAGATCAGATCAAATCAAATCATCTATGGACAAAAACATTCACGAGCTTCAGAGATTTGTTTTTCCCTTTCTAATTAATGTAGTTTCATTTACCATATATATATCTTGTCTATCTTATACAACTGTCCTCCCGTAAACCACTCAACAGAGAGAACATGTTAGCTGGGGAATGAATAAGTTATGAGTCATAGTCCGTGTCTTTGTTATTTGTTATTTGTTATTCATTATTTTTAATTTAAATTATATTATTTATAAATAGTATATAATTTTCACAAATTACATGCTATTGTAACAATGCTATAAATGTGTGTATCTGTTGAGGAAATAAGTCAGTTGCAAGCACGCGTGTAATTAATTTGAGAAAACTACTTTACATGATATTTTAATTTAATGGGTTACGTTGGGATAAAAAAATAATATTAATAAATCATAAACTTGAAATTATTTAAAGATATATATATATATATATTAATAAATATAAAAATTTAAATTAATTGATAATTATTAAAATCAATAAAAATATTTAATTACAACTATAAATATATATATATTTACATGTTATTCATTCAAAAATTGAAATCATTTATCTAAATCAATATTTAGAATAATCACTAGCTAGCTTTAAATACTTATGAATTTTCATAAAACATATACCTAATCATAAAATTTACTAATATTGCCTAATTTGGGTATGGGATTAGGTGAAATTCAGGAACACGTCTGAGGCTGATCTGAGCTATGCAAGTGGGTGTGATGGTTACAAGTGCGTGCAAAATAACATATTGCATAACTTGCAAGTTAATTTTTTAAAAAATAAAGAAAATAAAATTTGTAAATAATAGTATAATGTATAAAGACCTAGACATAACCTAAAATAAATCTAATTCTGATTAGACAGATCAGGAAAACTCCATATTCTGAGTTCTCTACAAAATTTCTGAGCTAAAAACCATATGGCCACGTACTGACGAGGGAGAGAGATTGAGATGAAGAATAATGCACACGATTGGACTCGATTGTAAAAAAAGGAGAATAAGGTCGGATAAGCTATTAAAGGATCCAATCCTCATCTCATTTGGTTTGAGAATTGATCGAGAATCTGATTTTCATCTTTTTTTTTTTTTTTGGGAATCGTTTCCAAATTCCAATGCCAGATGTTATATAGATATATGCACACGCCCACTTCGCATTTTTTGCTCCAAAAAACGTCTATAATTGTCTCTAAAAAGTGTAATTTAATAAACGTTTATCAAGGTAATAAGTGACAGTTTGTTATTCTGATCACAGCGTAATTTATATAAATTGCAGGCATCAATTATTTTAAAGGATAAATTAAATAAATTTAATATTAAAAGAATTTAAATAATCATAATTTAATTATTTAAATTGTAACATTGAATATAAAAGGATAATCTTAACTAAAAAATATAAAAATTTAACATAATATATATTATTTTTATTATTACAAATTTCAAAATAATATTTATATATATATATAATAGGATTAGTTTTCATTATTTATTATACAAATTATTCCTTCATTCTATCTTAACTATTTATACTTTGATATATCTGAGATTTAAATACCTAACTATTTTATCTCTCATTTTTACCCGTGAACCTAAACACTTTATCTATGAATATAAAATGTTAAATAATATATTATAACCATTAATTATATATATATATATATAAAATATTAACAATGTTATCAATATATTAAATAATTTATTTTATTTTCATCTTTTAATAGTTAAGATTTATTAAAAATGAGAGAAAAATATTGAATTTTTGAAATCTAAATCATGAGGATAAAAGAATGTAAAAAATTATGTATAAATTTTTGATAAGTGATCCTATCTCATATATATATATATATATGTGATTGTATTTTATATAAATATTTTAGACACATAATTTTATTACATAATCTCTACTTTTAAATAAATATAATCTAATTTATATTTTTTTTTTGTAATTAAATATTTTCTTGATTTTACGAATCATTCACTAGTTTAAATTTTTATATTTATTAACATTTATAATTTTAAATAATTTTATCATTTTTCATCAAAATGGGCGCATATATATAAAGTTACTTTTGAAATTTAGTTCAATTTCTTTACACTATTTTTTATTTTAAAAAAAGTTTTTGTAAACAATATTTTAAGTTTATTTTTTTCATTAGTTAATTTTATATTTATTTATTGTAATTAAAGAAGGAAGGAACAAAAAATATATATATATAACTTTTTACCTAATAAATTTTTAATTTTTTAAATAAAATAGAAGATAGATAATTAATTTTAACAAACATAATTTTAAAATAAAATTTATTACAAAACAAACCAATAAATTTTAAAATCTAATGAAATAGGATTGTTAGAATAGAATATTTACCAACGTGATCTTGGTTGCCTTGATATTTATTAATTGCTATAATTTACTACATCATCATCATACTTTAATTATTAAAATTAAAAAAATATTTTTTTCTTATCAATTATAAATATTAATAATGAAAGTATAATAATATAATAAATTATGTTATATATAAATAAAAGAAATGTGTCCATCTATTTTTCTCCGATAATAAATGGTGTTTGATCATTAAAGAATACCACCCCTCCCCAACTAATCATCTAATAAGCAAAGAATTATTATGTTTCTATAAGTTACTTCATATAATATCAATACCTATAAAATATAACAGTGATAATTTATAATTTTTATCTATATTTATCATATATTAATAATATATAAAATTACTTACTAAAAATAGAAATAATAATTATACTCACAAACATAACATAACATGCTTTGTAGGGGCTAAAACACCATGTGCAAAATCACTATCTTTGCTTATGTTTTTTTGTAACGAAAATTAAGAACCCCACCACCACCAACCGTCCCCTTATGCTCTTTAACACCTTGAGACTGCCTCATTTTTCTCATAGAATTAATTCTCACCCTCCCACAATTCCATTTACAAAAGTAATAATATTCACTGCCATGCTACTCCTTTTTACACATTAATTAATTTGTACCTCATGACATAGCAACTTTTAAATGAGTCGTCACTTTTTAAATATAAATCAATATATTTAGTATTAATAATATATACTTACATATTTAAAGCTCGTTCTTACGTTAACATATACACTAAACCACCTTTTTATTATTCATTAATATTAAATAAAAAATAAAGAGATAAAAAAATTTAATTGATAAAATAAATTATAAAAAATTAATAGATAATATGTTACTAATTACCTTTTACATTCTCATTCTTTCTTCTTCACTTCCACAACCAATTACTTAATTTACACCATCTCAACTTTTATTTACTTTCCTATCTACCATCTTCAAGCATCTACCTACCTTTTTTTCCTTTTTTTAAAGTTGTTTTAAAGGTTTTTTTTTTCCTCTCTCTCATGAATTGGTGTGGGAGGTGAGATTAAGATTTAAACTTTGGATATTTAGTTTTAAAAAAAGGCATAAGCAAATCCTTTTAGTTAGGAATTAATTAACTTGTTCTAGTTACAAAACTAACAAAATAGTTTCTCCTATATATTATTGGATCTCAAAATTAATTTACGTACGTAGTCTAAAAGTCGACATTAATTATTGTAATTTATTGTACATATAAAAAAGAATTATATTAATATTAATGAATTATATATATAAACAAGAAACACATGTATTATTCAGCTGGGTCACGAAAATGCTAAAAAATCAAAAGAGATATATAATATTAGAAAACAAATTATTTATTATAAAATATATAAATATTATAATGTAATATTACTAATAAATTGATTGAATATCGTATAAATATATTGTAATATAATTGTATTATAATTATTATATATAAAAGTAATAAATATCGCAACCTTCAATAAATTTATAAAAATCTTTCCTATTTCTCATCAACATCACAAATCTAATCATCAATGCACTAAAATGTCATAACTAAGAAATCAAAGGGAAACGAAAGAACAAAAAAGATCAGCCTCAGGGCATAAAAAAAAACATAAATAAATAAAAAGTAGAAGAAGTGAAAAGTGGGAAAAAGAAAAAGAAATTAAAATACTAATTAAACTGAAATATAACTAATATTTATGAAAACATAGTCCCTGTGTATTGTTCTCTAGAAAACAAGTGCGACTCCAGCCAACAGTAATACAAGGGTGGTGGTGTGAATTAGAAAAGCAGACGAATCAGGAGTAGTAGCAACTGGAGGCTGACCAGCAGGTGTACCAGCAATAGTGGAAGGTTCTGGAGACATTGGCTGAGATGTACTGGGAGATGACTCAGGTCCAGCAGGTACTGGTGGGGAGCTCACACTTGGACTTGGGGCCTCTGAGCTGCTCATTGGAGGATTAGAACTTGAAATCGTTGGGGCTGATGACATTGGGCTTGTTGCTTCTGATGACATTGGGCTTGTTGCTTGACTTGGTGGGCTTGCTGTGCTTGTTTGTGGTGGGCTTGCTGTGCTTGTTTGTGGTGGGCTTGCTGTGCTTGTTTGTGGTGGGTTTGATGTGCTTGTTTGCGGTGGGCTTGCCGTGGAGGATGGAGGTGAAGAAGATGACGAAGTTGGTGGTATGAAAATCATCACAGGTGGTTGTGCAATAGATGGAGAAGGTGTCGGTGCATAAGCTGGTGCCAACTGAGCTTTAATGGAGAATGCAATTAGAGCAAAGCAGAGACTGAGTGAGAGCATGGCACTTGTCAGAGATGCCATGGCTCTCTGATTTTGGAATATATTGAGAGAAAATTAACAAGAGAATAAGATAGAAGCTAGCAGCCTAGCTAACTTTTTGAGAGAGAGAGAGAGAGAGAGAGAGAGAGAGAGAGAATTAATGTTGGAGTGCAAAGAGATATGAGGGTATGAATTAATGTTTGCGAGCAAAAGGGGTGAGTGATGTGAGGCTGTTATATAGAGAAATTTATGAGGTGAAGATTTTTGAGAAATAATGTTGATTCTTTTTACTACTTTGTGGTAAAGAATTCATATACTCTTTTGAAACGTGTTAAGAAGCTTTTTCTTTTTCTATAAAGTCTTTCATTTCACGCGGTTGTACGTATAATAACAATGAAAAACTTTTGTACGATAAAAAATATTTTTGAAATCATAATATCTTTTATACGTAATTATATAAATTCATGTAAAGTAATATTGCTCCACTTATTAATTTGTCTCGTATAAAATTCCCTTAACAATGGTTTAAAGTCTCTCAATAATAATTTAAGTGATGATCGAAAATAACAAATTTAAGAAAAAAATGGTCCATCTTTCTTATTTCTTTATTGTTTGCTAAGTCGATTATTTTATTAAGACGAATAATTCTTTTTTCTTTCCTAATTTATGATGAATAATGAAAGCATTGCACTTTTAATAATAATAAAAAAAGAATTAATATGATTGACCTCAAATAATCTTTATTTTTTTTAGCGTCACTTTTTCTTCTAAAAATAGGCTAACATTGACACAAGAAAAAAAATTATTCAATTTTAATACAATTAAGACTATCTATTACACTTATAATATAATACCAAAATTAACCCAAAGAATTTAAATTAGGTTAATAAAGGTCGTTTACCTTAATTATCTAAGTGTTATGTGTATAACACGTCGTTAATACATTTAGTTGTGATAATATATTTGTCTGTTATAAATAAAACATTATTTGGAAACCTTATCATTATAAAATAAAGCATTATTTTGAAAAGATTTTAATAAAAAATAAAATCTAATATAAATAACTTATTAATTTAATAAATCATTCCATTAATATTAACCATGTTAATTTAATAAATCACTCCTTTTATACGAACATCTATTTTATATGTATCTGCTTAGACTCCTCTTCTACTACACTAAGTTAGGGACAAAATAAAGGTTAGAAATCATGAAACTGAAATGTGTTAGAAAAAAAACAATATTAAATTCATGAATGGAATCAATAAAGATAGAGAAAGAGGCAGCTGCGTCAATAAGGACGTGGTGGCCAGGCATACACTGTATTCCTTCTTATATTCATTTTATTTCACTTTTTTTGGGTGGCTAGCTGGGCTTATGAAACTTGAAAAGTCTATGGATCTATGCACCATTGTGATAATATCGGCCATTTATTCTCCATTTTCTCCATTAAATAAGGAATATATATATATATATATGTGTGTGTGTGAAAATGAGTGCTTTCCGAGCCTACCATATGTTTGCAAGAAGAGACCCATTAATGTTCCCAACAGAAGGATGAGCATTCCAAACACCCATTATTAATCCTCTCTTCGATTTATTTTCTTCAGCACTATCACTATGTACTGAGAAGATTTCTTAATAGTCCAACAACGTCAAAAGAAAACGAAACTGATACCAATTTCTTTAATTTTATTTTACTATATATATATCCCAATTTTTTAGAAAATACATTATAATTTTGAAATAAAATTGTGAGTGAAGGTGGACTCTTAAAAAAAAATGGAAAAGAGAGTGGTGTGGTGATCAAACCCAAACCACCTCTAATGCTAATTGAATATGAGATGCGGTGGAGGAAGTCACCTCTAATGTTAATTAATATTTATAATTTTAAATAATTTTGTCATTTATTCGCCATTTTGTTTCTCTACCATGAAATAATTAATAATTTTGTTGTCAAAATCATAAAATTTTAAGAAAATAGTAAGTCTAAAATAAGGGTTAGACATAAGTACTAAAATAATAATTTTTATTTTGATTAAGTTATAAATTAAAAATTGTTGACTTAATTAAATGTTATACTTAAAAACTCGGGTCTAATTCTAAACACAAAAGTCACCTCATGAGTTAGGGAGTCAGCCTGCATTTATAGAAGATCTTGTTGACTTACTCTTCATAACGCAGACTTAACATCCCCCCTCCACATAGGCTAAAGTTCGGATTTACGATACTGTCAGGATTTATGGTACGAGGGCCGATGAGAGTACAAAGAAGTCAAGAACCTAGCTCTGATACCAATTTAGAAACTCAGGCCTAATTCTGAATCCAAAAATCAGCTTGTAAATTAGAGGATTGACCAGACTTATAAACAATACTGTTGTCTTACTCTTAATCAATGTGGAACTTAACAGTTATGAGAATTAAAATTTATATCACTAATTTTTTTTTAAACTAAGCTCAATGAATTAGTCGGTGAGTTTAGCTAGTGACTTATTTATATCATGTAAGTAGACTAACAATGCTTGAAATATTATGTAATTGTATGTTTTTGTTGCTATAAAATGTAATTACGTTATTTTGTTGTTTGATGTAGAGATATTTTATAAATATATATGCTGTATGTTGCAAGTTTTTTTATATTCATTGGATGAACACTTGTATAGTTCATGCATGTTATTACAAATATGTTTTTATTGACTTTCAAAAGCTTTTAAAGAAATAATTTTTTTCATACGCAAAGGTTTAAGTAAATATATATTTTGATAGAATGCATGAATTGATTATTTATTTATATATAAATTTAATATTTAATAACAATATAGTATAAATTATGATAAATTTGATTAAGCATTGTACTTGGGATGTGTCTCTTATTTGGTCACATTTGTGCACGTGAGAGTGATAAAATTTAAATTTCTTAATAAGGCTTACTTTACACATACCCTTCGTACGTGTTAATAATCAATGAATGATTTAAGTAAAGGGATGATTCATAGGACTCCCAAGGAAAGTATAGCTTTTTGAAAAGCATGTTATAAATATTTACTTGTATCTATGTTTTGTATATTGTATTTGTTTAATATTTAAATAATAAGTTTACTTAATGAGTGGTATTACGCACTGAAGTTTCATCTATCTTTTAAAAAACCCTGTAATAAAGATTTTAGTTTAGCATGCTAGTTTTAAGAAATTCCTTGACTAAATTGTGTTATTGTTGGGTTTTATAAATATCAAATTTGAGGTGAGATTAGCTCATGGTTAAAATAATATGACTCATCATTTTTATCACCATGAATTTAAGTTTTAATTTCACTCATATAATATTTTATTTATTTAATAAAAAATCAGACATAAGTGTTTCTTTAAAAAAATAAAAATTAAAAAGCTTAAAGATTATTATGTTCTAAAATAATGATATTTTTATTGATAAACTCTTTTTTTTAAATATTGTAAAATAAAAAATTAATATTTTATTTTTCACAAATGAACTCCATTTTAACTTTACATGTTAATATATATATATATATATATATATATATATATATATCAAGTCATTTTGTTTGTATTATTAAGATATTTTGATCATTATTTTTTGTAAGGGATACATGAGTAACTCAATTTTTAAAATTAAAATACTTTAATCATATAACTTCATAATTATGTAATTAAAGTGTTCATTTTTTATAATAAAAGATGGATACTTTAACCACATAATTATAAAAAAAAAGATATTTTAATCACATAACTTCATAATTATGTAATTAAAGTCTTCATTTTCTATAATAAAATATTGATACTTTAGTCACATAATTATAAGAAAAACATATTTTAATTACATAATTATGAATTTATATGACTAAAGTGTATTAATTTTAAAACGAGTAATTTATGTGTTTTTTTAAAATAAATTTTCATTAAAAAAACAGGATAAATAACTTGATCATTGATATTAGCCAAAAGAGCAAAAAAAAATTAAAGGGACAACTTTTTTAAATGAGAATAAGAAATACTTAAACGAGTTCTTATCACAAAAATATACCCTAATTTAAGTTAATTTAACTAGTTTTTTATATTAGTTTCATTTAAGATCATAATTTTTTTGTGATACAATAAAACTTGAATTATTTGGTTGAAGTTAAGGATAAAAACAATAAAATATGAAATAGAAAATGAAAAAGGATGATCCGTAATTTATAATATGAGGAAGGATAAGAATGGAAATTATATTATCTTTCCTATTTTAATAAAATTAATATTTTTTTTATAAATTTAATTACATTTGTATTTAAACTAATCATAATTAGTATATTATATATTTTATATTTCACTTTTAAATTATATTTTTATTCTATTTAAACATCAATAATTTTTATTTTATAAATCTAAAATCTTATAATTATTTTATAACTTATAATTTTATTTTAAATTAGTATATAATAAAATTCTATCAACATTATTTAATATAAAATAATTATGTATTTATTGTTATATACATTTTATTTTTATCCCTTTAACATAAATATTATTTATTTTTATTACTTATTAACTCAAAATTTTATTTTTTTCATTACAAAATATTTATTATTGACTTACACTTTTAAAAAAATTTCTTTAAAATAAAAATAAAAATTTATTTAAAAATAAAAAATAATATTTAAAATGTTAATTGAATCCTTTTTTCATTTCGGGTTCCTCACTATTATATCTAGTATATTCTAATAAAATTTTTACGTAAAGATGAATGATAAATTTTAAATCGTAGATAAAAAAATAAAGAAAAAGTCTTTATTCCCATCCCGTTATATTAGTAATCATAATTTTATTTAAACTTTAATTTTATTCGAAATCTTTTTGAAGTTTTATTTATTTTTAGGATATCATGATATTTAATAAATTTCATTTTAAGCTAACAAAACTCACATTTTATTAATCGACCCAAGATCCAATTATAAATTCTGATATTATTTTATAGATTTAATAACTACGGTGAATTTCTACAGATTATGATAAGCTTCCATTCCCAAAAAAAAATAAATAATAATAACGAGTTTGACTTAATTCAGCTATAAACTCTTAACATTTATTTGCTCTCACTTGTCATGTCGTTTGCGGCCAGCGAACAAAAAAGAACCGTTAGGTTTAGATGTACGTATCCTACGTTGGGTCAGAAAGAAAACTCTGTGAATCAGAGTCAGCATGCTGTCAGTGTGATGTAATGCTACTTTATATATATATATATATATTACAATAATTTTTTATTAAATATAATTATATAAATTTATTTATTATTATTAATAATAATAATAATCACATCATTTATAATTTATTAATATAAAATTTTCCTTCTATGCAACGTTAATTGACAAACTTTTTATATCTCCCCTGGCTTTTATGTAAATACATCATGATATTGGTTGGAAAAAAATTATATGGGTTGATAAATGCAATGTATCTTAATATCTAGAAGATAATGTTATTTGTACAAAAAAATCAATTATTAATTGAAAAATATTTTTTACCTTATCCAAGTATATGTTTTATATAAATCTTTCTTGGCTGTTTATAAACTAGTTTTATAGATTAAATAAAAACCAAAAAAACAAAACTTTATTTATTATTTTACTAGCATCTCCATTAAATTAGCTGGTTTGCCCCTACTTCGTTGAAAAGTTTGTCTCACATAGACGTTTACGTTCCATAAATCGATTATTTAAAAGTTAGGATTATGGTATTAATTTTTTATTAATTGTTACGTGTAGAATTGTTATTAAATTAAGTTAATAAAATTTTTAAAATAATAAAAAAATATAATTGGTTTCAACAAGATAAGTTAAAGATTAAACATATATAAATAATTATTTTAATTTAAACAATATATAATTAGACGATATTTATTTTAACTTAAACAACATCTCATTAAACGATATTTAAAGTAAAATAATATATCATATTTTTTTAATAATAAAATATATAAAATAAATATAAATATATTATTTTTATGGTTATTTTTTTAATTATTTTTAAATTAAATATAATATAAATCAGATAATAATAAAAATATTTAATTTTCCTCGATGGAAAAATATATATAAATATATATATTAGGTGAAGTTAATTGATAAATTAATATAAATATTTTTATATATTTTTTATAATAAATAATAATATTAATAATAATTATTATTATTTAATTTTTTAAAAAAATTATTATTATTATTAGTATTATTATTATTATTATTATTATTATTATTATTATTATTCATTTGATATGTAATATGCCACTAGATCTATCCACGATAACGAATAAAAAATATAATATTACTCAATTTAATTCACACATATATAACTGGGTCCCAATCCTATTATTACTCAAACTTTCTCACTTTTGAATCGGGCGGCAAAATTGCCTCAAGTTGACACTTGCCATCTCTCTCTCCCTCTCGCTGCCTATGGTAATTGAAACTCCATGGAGGTTGCAAGATAAAAGCTTTAAAAAAAAATCATCTATTTAATATGTTTTTTATTAAATAAATATATGTTTTAAAAAATATATAATTATTTAAGTTTAAAAAAAAATGAACAGAGAGTTAAAAATGAAACTAAAAACGTTAAAATAAACCTCTCCCGTTTCTTTCTCTATATTTCTTCGCTGTGTGGAGGAATATGAGCTGGTTAGTACCTGTGGAGAACTACTGAGTCCGGTTAGTGTTCGTAATTCAGTAATTGTGTGGGTTAGATGATTGACTTCTAGAAATTTGGACCAAGCAAATCGTATAGCACCTTGATATTCGTTCCATCACATATTACCCTCCAATTTAATCCATCTTCTTCTCTTTTGACATTTCTCATTCAAACCACTAGCTTTTCTTCCCTCTTCCTGTCTCTGCGTGTCTGTATTGAGATTTGAGACATTTTTCTCTTAAGTCTCTCTCTTTCTATCTGGAAAATTAGCATATAGGGATTTTATCTTTATTCTAACGTGGAAGGAAGAATTTCAGAATAATTGGTGAGTGATTGTGGTTTCATCATGAGTTCTTCTCCTGCTGTTGGTAATTCTTTGATCTCCGTTCAACCTGATGAGCTCAAGTTCCAATGTATGTTCTTCCTCTCCTTTCTGTTTTATTAAGATTTTGATTACTTTTCTGTTTCTATCAAGATATTCAATATCAAAATGTAACATTCTGAGCTCAATTCATTTTCACTCCGCACTTAATGGTTTTCTTTCGGATGTTTCATATTATAATGCAGTTTTTTTCTTGGTCACATTTCTAGCCCTTTTAAAAATTGAGCATTTCTGTAATTTTTGACATAAATATGCTTTATAATGGTAAATGTAAATGTATACAGTATTTTTTGCCCATATCTACTAGCTTAAGTTTCTATGATAGTTGATTTTTTAACAACTTCCAAAGGGTTATCTTTTGCAATTATTTTTTTTCTCTCCCTATGGTGCATATGGGATGATTGAATTGCACCAGGGAAAGAAAATTGTCTAATTAATAATAGATTATAGAAAAGATTTAGGCTGGCTTGAGACAAACTTACTAAAATGGGTGAAGAGAAACGTATAAATCTGAGTATGGGTAATTTGCTTGTTATTCTTGGATTAGGGTATGGCCAATGCTCAGGTGCATCGTACATGGACAGACAAACAATATAACTAGAGGTGGTTAGACATATTAAGGATGATAATTGATACTGAAATCTAAGGACTGGCTCCAAAAATATTTGGCTGAGATAAGATCTTTGGCAGTCCGGATACTAAATAGCATGCATAGTTGTACATGATGAGATTGAACCAAATATATCATATTTTAACGTGTTTAATTAATGTACACATTGTTCTGCACAATGCATATATAAGCTGAAATGAGATTTTGGAAAAAATTGATTACGCATAGCATGTACATACTATTTTGGGACCTCAAACCTATAGCTGCGTACGTGCTTGGGCCGTAATGGACATTTGACATGAGTTCCAATCCAAGATGATATAGCATTTATAAATGGAACTTGGACCTGGGATATCAACAATATGTTTTCTGCAATACAAATTAAAAAAAAAAACATTGGCCATTTGAAAAAAGAAAAAACAATACTATAAAATGTAAAATGGATTGTAGGAAGCCATCTGGTTGCCCATCACGATTAAACCTATCTGATGAGTAGTCACACAATATTTGGAAATTTGCTTGTAGGCCCATCACGATTAAACCTATCTGATGAGTAGTCACACAATATTTGGAAATTTGCTTGTAGCATTACTGCATTAGTCTGGTCGATCTTTGCAAATTGCAATGCTGTTTACATATTATCCTATCATAGCCTAAGATTTTACCCTTCTATTTTAATTTTTTAATTTTTATTCAACTGATTCTAATGAACTTATGATCATAATATTCATGCTATCAGTTGAGCTGGAAAGGCAATGCTTTTGTGGTTTTAGAGTTTTCAACAACACAGAAAACGATGTTGCTTTTAAGGTACCAATTCTCTTACTGCCCTAGTATACCCATATTTTCTTTTTCAAATCTGTTTCCTTACCCATATCAAGATTTCATGATTATGTCTTCTTATTTTTCTTTTCCCCTCTGTCTTTTGCCAGGTCAAAACCACTTCACCGAAGAAGTATTTTGTACGACCCAATACTGGCGTTATAAAGCCAAGGGAGTTATGTATAATCAGAGGTGCTACTTCTCAGATTTACGAACACTTTTTTTTCTTTTTTAATTTACATTTACTAATTTCTTGTTTCACTTTTTTTTTTCCTTCATAAAATTATATACTTGTAATGTATATTAAGATATCTTCTGGATGGACTATCCAACAACAGATATTTTATTGAATGATCATTTCAATGCATATTACATGTGTAAAGTAATTAGATCCAAATACTTTTAGCAAGTTTGATTTTTGATCAAATATCTGCATCACCTTGACCAATCATATCACATTGTTAGTATTATTTTCAAAGTTATAAGTATTTGAGTACTAGCTTCTAACTATATGATCGATTTATAGTAACCCTCCAAGCACAACGAGAATATCCTCCTGATATGCAATGCAAGGATAAATTTCTTTTACAGAGTACAGTAGTGCCTGCAAATAGTGATGCTGAAGAGCTTCCACCGGATACTGTGAGAATTTTGACTCGTACATTGTAGTCTCTTTTTTGAATAATTCATTTATGATTTTCCCACTACCCTGAGGTTGATTAAATGTTATATGATGTTTGATTTAGTTCAATAAGGCGAGCGGAAAACTAATTGAGGAGTGCAAGCTTAGAGTTCTGTATATCTTACCTGCTGCCTCAGTTCGAGCAAACCTGGAAGATGAAGCATTTAAGGCCTCTTCTTCACCTAGCCTTGATGGAAAACCTGTGAGTTTTTAGTGAATGTTTCTGTCCATATTACTTTTGTCTTCTTGTTTTTTTTTTCTTTTTTGGGTCAGACGTTTCTGTGTGTATTACTGTACGATTGGAATGTTTGTTTCATATGCTAGCTATCTAGCAAGTCAACACTTCTTTATGGTTACAAACATTAGCACTAACATGGCTAGCACTTAATTTTGATATACGTTAACTCTGCATTACTATTTTAGTGATTTACTTTTTTATTTAGAATCAGGATGCACGACTCAAGGAAGAGAGAGATGTCTCTGTTAGACGATCACAACAACTTCAACAAGAACTGGTGAGTATATACTATCCTGCTTGCTTCTATGCTTCTTCAGTTCCAATTTTGTTCTCATGTTGTGATAGATTATAATCTTTAAGCTTTGGAAGGAATATGGTACAATTTGCTTGTATGAAGTTGAAGGTACTAATTGGTCTGGCTAACAACATTTCATCTTTCAACTTTCTTGCCTGCAGGACATGATGAGGAGGCGAAGAAATCGAAAAGGTGAACAGGGCTTCTCCTTTACATTTGCAATCTTTGTGGGACTCATTGGAATCATGGTTGGCTTTCTCTTGAGCCTTTTATTATTTTCGCCATCTTTGCCATCTTCAGAATAGACTTGATAATATTCTTAACGTTTTATTTTGCAAATTCGTTATATAAGTTTTTAGTGCTGTTGGATACAAAACGTCAGCATACATATCTTGGTATATTGGAAATCCACAGGACTTTGTGATTTTTGGTTGGTTGTTTTATTGTTAATTTTTTTTATTGCCACTGCGACCTTTGAGTAATATCTTTGCGTTTGGCCTGCATTTATTCTCATATGGCAAAAGCAAAACTACATTTACAATCTCAGGTGGACAAAATGATTTTTCTTTCATAACGACAAGATGAAGATGAAATATTGAGTCCATATTTGTCAAAATATAAAGCAAATGAGAACAACCTTGACACATTCCTCTGGGTGCAAATCAGCTTGGAATGAGAACAAGGGTACCCATAGTTTCTTTCGTCACATAAAAAGTTATTCAAAATGGGAGGAAAAAATAGAAAGAAAGAAAAAAAGAAAAGAAAAGAAGAAGCTACTTTTTAGAGTCCGGGTCCAATTCTCAATGTCACTTTTAATGTATCATTGCATACGCTACTAGTGTGACAAACATGTGTAACTTCATAAGCACCACTTTATAACTCAAGTTATTGTGTTTATCTCAACTTAATATCATGATATAATTGGTATAGTGAGGAATGTTAACAATACTCCTTTCACACACTCCTTTGTACAGTTTCTCTCAATTCCTTGGTTGGCATGTTCTATTTTTTAAAAATGGACAGTGACATATATAATAGTTGTATAAAGGAATCTAATGTATAATAATTATATTGCGTGGTCTTAGACACAATTCTAACAAATAACCAATTAATATATGACATAAATTGGATCAACTTGTAGAAAACATTTTCATTAGAATAATTATGTTGGTTGAGAAGCCCATCTGTTAGAATTTAATAGCTGTATTGGACTGGTATTGGACCTCATGACTGGGTCCACGTCCACAATAATATCTAATAACATATTAACAATTAAAAATTTATTAGAAGTTAAAAAGGGAAAAAAATTCATAAAAAGATAATATCTTTTTTAATCAAAAGCATTTTTTATTATTGGAACTTGTAATTTAAAATACTATAAATCCTACCATTAAATCATTAAGTGAACCACAAAGATCGAAGGAAAGATGTGAAGGTGAAAACTGAAAAACAACCAAAAATCATTGCAGCTAATATGGCTTCATTAGTATTTACGTCAAGGTTGTTAGACTAGTGGGCTTAAGTGAGCTCAAGTTTTCTTTTTATAGCGAGTTCAAGTGGTCCATAACCAAAGTAATTAGGCCCATTTGATACATTGACCGTAGAAGCGTGAACTTTAGCATTCAAGCCCATCACAGCCCAAACTGATTATTCAAGATTTTTATCTTTTTTACTGGTGACATCAACATCAACCATGTGTCCCTTTTTGGAATATGGAATCTTTTTCCATACCTATCTCTAACCGGGAAAAATTCCATGGCGAAAATGTCTTTGCTTTTATGCCACCTTTATGCTCTTGTATTTTAGCACTATTTTATGAATAGTTATATCACTCTGTTCCTTTCTTTCTTAAAAGTACCTCTAGTTAGATAGGCATTATTTTGCATTAGTTATTTGTCACATAACCTACTCATAGGATATAGTGTATTTAATGGAAAAAAAAATTGGAATTATCATCTGAGTTAATCATCGCCCATTTAGGCTTAATGGGTGGGTTGGTTTAATCTTGTCTCTTTTTGCTTTTAACTTATTAAGAATTATTTGCATCCTAACATATTTGATATTTGTGTGATTGTAACTTGTCTATTTTTCCTGATCAGGAATTTAAGGAATAAGATTCGGTCATCAATTATAAGTTAATTTTGAATTTCAAGACCTAATTTTTTAGAATTATGCAAATAAAATCAATTTGTTCAAATAATTAAAAGGTAAATAAATCAAACACTTTTTTCTTGATATAAATGATAAACATAATCATTTTATAAGTGTTTATATATACGTTAAATATGCTGATTTGAGAATAAAACACTTATTTTTTAAAAAAATTTAATATTTATAATACCTTTATTTTAAATATATGTGAAAATTTCTACACCTATAACATTTATTTATATATATATATATATATATATATATATATATATATATATATATATATATATATATAATTACAATGTATTATCAATAATGATTATTTTTCTTACCTAAAGTCGCTTTATATAACTTATAACTCTGATGGTAAAGACATGTTTGTTGTGATTGATTAAAAATAATATTAAGTTTATTAGTCAAAATAAAAAGGGTCTAATTTAGAAAAATTTTTATAAAAGATGGCTTACCATATCGTCAAAGAAGGAGGTAAATAACCTTATTTGAATAAAGAATAGGAAAATTAGGTAACTTAATTGTGTTGAATAAAGAAATATTTGACATATGAAACGAGAACTTGAAAGTTATAAATATGGCTTCATTTATTCATTGTTAATTATCCCAAAAATAGATAAAAACTTATATGAGAAGTTTTGAGTTAGAAAATTTTGTGAGAAAATTCTCTTTGGCTTGTAATTGCTCTTGTCTTTTGAGTGTGAGAAAATTATTAAGAATATGGTTGTAACAATTTTTCACATAGTAAATTTTTTTATCTGGTAATCTTTGGACAACGAAAATGATTTTTCTTTAATTTGAAGTTTTTACTGTAATTCTTGTGTTGTGATTCTCTATTTTTCTATTATTTGATATTCTGCTAAGAAGGATCTTGGGAGGAGAAAATTGTGATTATATTATTTGATTTAAATTTTTTAATAATATCTTATATTTTTTTAATTGTGTGTTTAATTTTTTTTAATTTAGAATAATTAATTAAAGAGTATGTTATATATGTGATATATTGAAGAGATGTTAACAACTAATTGCATGACTTATTTGTAAGGATTTTATTAAACATATCTTGTATCCTATCGATATATATCTCCTCAACTATAGGAGGGTAAAAGAGAAACTAAAAAAATATGTTTTTTTATTTGGTAAATGTCATAGCTGTTTTGCTATTATTGTTAAGCTATTTGGCAGCATTTTTTATTTTTTATTTTTTCCTAAGAGACAAAGGCAGGCTTAAAACATGTCTGCAAAATTGGTAGTAACTCAAGTCATATATGCGTATGAAAAGATTGATAGAGAAGTTGTGAAGTGTATCTTGAAAAGATTGTAAAAGTAAAAGTAATTAAATGGAGCACTATCGCATCATATATGCGTATGGCATATGAATTAGTGTAAGTCTAATATGCAAACGAGTAATCACCAACAGCTTAGAAGAAAGGGAAAATAGCAGAGTGGTTGCCGACATGTTTTTAGAATTCCAGGAAATCTTCGCTGACCAGTGAATTCGTCATCTGGACCCACTTTTGTGTTTGTACAAATTATCATTATTTTATGAATCATGTTATTTGTCCCTATCTTTTTTTTTCAAATGAATAAATAATAAATATTATGAAAATTCAGTAGTTTCCGATCATTTCACATCCGGACAAGTATTATTATTATTATTATTATTATTATTATTATTATTATTATTATTTTATACGATATTTTAAATAAAAATAAGTAATAATGTAATATTTTATGCTAATAAAATATAAAATTAATAAATTTATTATTTTAAAAAATATAAATAATCAATAATCAATAATTAATAAGAAAATAATATGATATATGAAAATATAATATAAAAATAATAAATAATAATTCCACCAACACGGTATTTGGAGTTCTTCGTGGAAAACTAACGAAGAAGCGAAACCCGTTAAAATTGTTTGATCAAAGGGGTCTTGATACTTTAAATGTATTAATGTTATTATATATATATTTTTATATTGCTCAGGATTAAAAATACAAAGTTATATTAAGGGATAAAACTTATTTAATAAAATTTTGAAGCTTTTAAAATTTGTGAGTAACTATCAAAATTGAATAGAAAAAATTAAAATTCATATTTATTGAATGAAATTGAGTGACGTTTTAATTTTGGTGAATGATTGATGCTTTTATAAAGTTTTTAGGTAATATTTGGTTCACTGAATAGAATCAAAATAGAAATGAAAATGAGATTGGAATATAATGTAAAGACAATAATTTTGTTTGATTTAATCACTATAATCAAAAAATGAATTAGTATTATAGTGTTTAGTTTACAATTAAAATGAAATAAAAAACATTATATATTACCTTAATACTCCTACATTCAATAAAATTTAAATATTATCATTTAATTATTTTTTTTGTGAGACAAAATGCATTATTGAAATCATCATTTTTTTTAAATAATTATTACTTCAAAATAAAATATATTATTAAAATTATTATTTTTCTAACTAAGGTTTAGGGTTTTGATGTTTGAGATTTAAGAATTTAGGTTTTTGGGTTTTGGGGTCTAATGTTTAGGGTTTATGGTTATATTTGTGGGTTAAAATTATTATTTTTTTAAATAAGGTTTATGATGTGTTTGGTTGGAGAAAATGGAAATGAATCATAATCGATTCATTCATTTGCGTGTTTGATTGGGCTGAAAAATGAATCAGGAAAGAAATCGATTCCTAAAGGAGAAGAAATCACAATTCCATCTCCCCTCTTTAGGAATCATGATTTCATTCTCATTTTAAGTTTTTTTTTTCAATTTTACCCCATCCCAAATATAACCCTAAACTCAAATCCTAAAACCCAAAATCTCAAAATCCTAAACCCTAAATTCCAAAATCCTAAACCCTAAACCTCAAACCCCAAACCCTAAACCCCAAATCCCTAAATCTTGAACCATAAACCCCAAATCCTTAAACCCTAAATCCCAAATTCTAAAATCCTAAACCTCTAATCCCAAATCCCTAAACCCTAAATCCCAAATTCTAAAATCCTAAACCTCTAATCCCAAATCCCTAAACCCTAAATCCTAAATCCTAAATTTCAAAACTCTAAACCCTATTTAGTAAAATTTAGAAGGTAACCTATTAATAGTAAATATATTTGTTCTAAAAGTATGAATCCATATGGATGTGGGCAATGTTTCTTGAAAAAGTAATGTCAACCCCTTTCTCCACTACACGTTTGTGTCATGACTCTACCATACCATTTTGTTCAAAGGCATGGGAACATATTACACGATGTAAGAGGCCTTGAAATTGTAACTTATGAGTGAGAAATAAAAATTCTCATCCTCTATTAGTTTGAATCTCTTTGATGACAATAGAAAATTGTCTTTCAACCATTTCCATTAACATCATAAAATTATACTCAACTCGACTTTTAAAAGTTGTAAAAAATATCCACAAATAATGACTAAAATCATCTACCACAAGCAAGAAATACTTAGCTCTACTTGTGGCTACTATAGGTGATGTCTATACATCTATATAAATCAAATCAAAAGCATGAGAAGTATGAACATATTTGGTTTGAAATGGAAGTTTGTGACTTTGTCAAAGGACATATTGCATAGACTATTATTTGCATTTGAATTTTTCTCTAGCATTTCTTGATGGTATAGATTGTGCATAACACTTTTAGATGGATAAGCATGCCATCTATGTCATATCTCATTCATCTTAGAGCTACTAAGAGCAATAGGAACAAAAACATAAGCTAAATAAATAGCATAAACATCATTATCATAAGACACAAGGTCATTAGAGGTAAAAGCAACTTCTTCCATGTTATAGAAGTCATCTCATGCTGGTCCTTTAAGAAATACCTTTTGGTTGAACTCCCTTTTAATAGAAAAGGAGCCAATAATATATTCAATAACTATATTGTTATCAGCACATAAGCATTGAATTGAAATGAGTTGGTATGTGAAGTGGATTGTTAAGAGAAAGAGCTTCTCCATTAACACATACAACTTCATTTTCATGATTTTGAATAGGTAAGACTGTGTCATTACTTATTGTGACAGATTCTTTGCGAGTATAAGGTGCTGAAAACTGCAAGTCTCCAGAGCTATTCATTAGATGATGAGTAGCACTTGAATCTAACAGCCACTGACATGGAGCTTAAGTACCAAAACTGGTAGAAGAAGCATTAACTTATGGTTGGTCAAGCTTGCCTACAAGAAGACCTTATAGCTGAAAGCACTTGTTAGTTGATTGACTTGTTTTATTGCATACTAGCATTATACGCAAGATGTGATAGAGTTAGGTGATTTCATGCCTTTGTTAGGATTAGGATTTCTTGTAAAAGCAAGAGGTTTTGTAGAATTGGAATTCTAAAGCAAGAAATCATGAATGTTCCAAATAGGTTGTGAAATAGGCTTAAATGAAGGATTAGGATCTTGAAGAGTTAGTGTAGTCATGCTAGCCAAATTAACTTGAAATTGATGATCAACATGATAAAAATGAGACTAATGCTCAAGCATCTTCTCATGAGTGATCAACAAATTTTAAAACTTATCAAAAGATAATGATCCTGAATGCATTGAAAAAGGGAAAATAAAATTGAGGTATTTAAGATCCAAACCTCTCACGGTACAAAGAATCGCGTGTTGATCTGACACAATCTCTCATATGACTGCTAAATGATCATAAATAAACTTAATTTTTAGAAGAAATTCTTATAATGTGGAATTGTTCTTACAAGCAATCTGTAGTTAGAGACAAAGATCTATGACATGAGCAAGAGAAAAACCTGAGTAGGCTAATTCTAATGCTCTCCAATATTAAGATGATGTTCTTGGTTTTACTAAGTGTAGTGAGGCACTTTGTGATATTGAAGCAAAGATCTAGAATTTAATAATTTCATTGAGTCTCATCCAACTCTCAAACTCAGGGTTAGGAGCTTGAGATCGAGACAAGTAAGGTGGAGTAACTGAAATATTCAAGTTAGTTATCCTTTCCATTACACATGCTAAGATGAGAGCTAACAGTTGTTCACTTCACAGTGAAAAATTTGATCGATCCAATTTGATTGAGAAATTTATATTTGCATGTGAAATGATGATATGAGATGTAAAATTTGATTGAATGACATAAGTCGAAGGATTGGACTCATTCACGTGCATGAATTTTCCAAAACTAATGCTAGGCCTAAGTGATTCCAATAAAACATTCTTGTAGGAGCTTGTGATTCCAATAAAACATTCTTGTAGGAGCTTTCAAGCTTTGGTATTATAACATAAAATACGGACGAATGTATAGGTGAAAAGGAGAGAAAACAAATCAAATTGTATTATTCAATCAAGAAGAATAAGATACTTATACATCTCACAAGAAAATAATTGAAAAAACACGTATATGCAATGTGAATTGAATTATAAAAATTAGAATGGAGAATGAAAAGGAAGACCACCATATGTTAAGGTATATTATAATAGTGATAACAGTGTATAATACTAACTACATTTTTTAATAAGTTTTACATCACCCATTATACTTTTAGTAAAAAAAAATAAAATATGTCCGATATAATTTTATAAATATAAATTATAAATAATTTATATAATATTTTATGATAATTTGTATAATGTAATAAGAATAAGAAAATACTAATAGTAAATATTTTAATAAAATAATTTATATCTAAAATAATATATAATTTTATCACATATTTAAATAATTTAATTATAAATTTTTATTTAAACTAATAGTTAATTTAATTTTATATCTTTTTTACATTTTAAAAATTAAAATATTATTTTTAATTTAAAATAAAATAAAAATTAAAAACATATAATTTTATAATTAAAACTTTAAACATATAAGTGTGCTTAAAAGTGCATCCACTAATGTGACAATTTTTTAAATAATCATAAATTTTTTATTATATGTATACATCTAATTTTATAATTAAATACATAATTATAAATAATTTTTACACAAGCTGTCACCACAATTTAGCAACGAAAAAAGAATTCACGTCACCGGAATGATATTGTCATTACAAAAGAAAACAAAAAAAATTAAATTCCTTCGTAATAAAATAATAATAAAAAGAGACAGCCGAAGAGACCCCTTTATACATAATCTAATGTCTTCCAATAATAATATTTTAGTTAGATATTTATTTATATAAATTAGATATATGCATATATACATATTATATATATATATATAATATGTATATTTATATTTATATAGATAAATATTTAACTAAAATATTAATTTATATAGAATTTCACCGATATATATATCTTCCAACTTTTATTTGTTTTGGTTGATTATATATAGTCCGTAGCTTATCCGGATGTATGAAAATATATAACATTTTTCGATGTTTTATCAAAATTTTGGTAAAATGTTACTGTTATATATCACATGCTATTTTAAAAATATATATTTTACAATGATTGAAATCTATATTTTGATGAAAGTATAGAAAAATATCAATTTTTTTTATATTTTCTCAATTTTTTTTATAATTTTGATAAAAAATTTAATTTTTTTTAAAATATTAATATAAATATATTGTGAAATATCTATTTATATATTTCTTTATCTTGTTGAGTTAAATATACACGTACATTATTTATTATTTGTATTATATATGTTAATATTTATGTAAATTTAATCAATTTTATTTTTTTATCTTGAATTTTCATATGTAGTAATAGTAAATAATTTGTTACACTTGGATAGTAATTAAAATAAAAATTTAATTTTAATGCATGTAGTTTGATTTATGCCGATTAATTATGCTTACTATTTATATTAATTAGTTGCATCATTTCTTTTTCTTTTGGAATATCTTTATTCTCTTTTCTTTCATGCTATTTTTTATTTTTTGATATACACGTTTTTATTTTTGAATTAATTATATGTTGCTAGTGTTTAGTTTTTGATTAGTATAAATAAATTAAATAGATATTACATTATTAAAAATATTATATTTTTGAGAAAAAATAATTTTATTCACAATATATATTTTTAAATTAAATAAAATATTAATTTCTTATTATATTTTTAAAATTTAAACATATTTATACAAAAATTTAAAAATAATTATAATTTGAAAAAAAATCTATTTATTGTAAGTCGTATAAAAGTAAATATTATTATTTTAATTAATAATTATTTATAACATCTTATAAGCACAAATTATTATATAAAAAATTCTTATAATTTTAACAATGCATTCATATTAACGATAATTTCATAATATTGAAGTATACTTGTATTTTTTTACCTTTATCTTTTAATATTTAATTGTGGTTAAATTATTTTTTCAAATATTTCATATTTGTTAATAAGATATTAGCTTTAGGTTGAGGAGTAGCAAAAATATATTAATTATAATAAAATTATATAAAAATTTATGAACTTTTTTAGTATGAATTAAATATGAAAAAATATACTAAAAGTTTAAAAAAGAAAGGTCAAAAATACACTACATAAATATATATATGAGTATTGTTTTTTGAATTATTATGTAATATTTATAAATTAATTGTTATTTGTTCAAATCTATCAAAATTCATTTTTTAATTACAATTTAATTAGAAAACATATAATAATTTCAAAAATAAATACATATATTTATTTTTAATATTTTATTTTTATTTTTAAAATTTTAATATTTTTTATTGTTAATAAATTTAAAATACTCTACCAAAAAATTAATAAATTTTTATATATTTTTATCATAATTAATACACTCTTTTTTGCTTCATCTTTAATTTTGCTTCATCTTTAATTTTATATTTTCAAGTTTTCATTTTATGCGGTTTTGAATAATTGCGAACAAAAGAACAGAAAAGCCTACGGTAAACAAAGCATATGCAAAGATACTCTTCTAACTTCATTTGAATTATGGATTAAACAAAATTTATTTCACAACATATATATATATATATATATTTAAAAAAATATTGCAGGGTGTCAGAAAATACGCATGCAACTTTCTTATTTTTTTATAGATTAACTAGTTATTTGTGGCTCAATTTAAAATATATAAAGAAATTATCTTTCGAATATTTGACCTCTTATCTAAAAGATTATAATATCCTTAATGCTTTTAATTGATTTTTAATATAACATTAATATGTTAATTCATGTATACCGTAACTCCTTATAAGATTTACACATTTTGATAGTTTAGTAAAGTTACGATAATGCATCTTATAAATTAAGTACTAAAGTACATTATAAATATCAACTAAATAATTTAATTAATTTTTGTAAGTAACTCCTTATAAGATTTATACATTTTGATAGTCTAGTAAAGTTACCATAATGCATCTTATAAATTAAGTACTACATTATAAATACTTAAAATTAAATATTAACTAAATAATTTAATTAATTTTTTAAAATTAAAAAAATTAATTTGATTCTTCGAATTTAATAAAGTTATGGTGATGATTTTATTCAAAGATTTTAAGTACCGAACTATATTATCAATGTAAGTATATAATTAGATTAATTTATTTAAATTAAAAAATTAATTTGATTTGATAAATTTAAATAAAATCATATTGAAATTTATAACATCTAATTTGAATTAGATTCAATTTTTTTTATAATTTATTATAATCTAATTTAAACGGAATTATTATTAAACTTATAAATAAATACATATTTTATATTATATTTGATTTATATTATTATATCGAATATAATTCACATCCGAATGAATTCGAACTAATAAAAATGAAAAAAAAATAAAAAATACCCTTGAGATTTTCAATATTTTTAAAATTATTCTTAATGTTTAAAAAAAAACTACAATATTCATGAGGTTTAAAGTATCTTTAAAAATGTTGTTATTATTTAATAGAAGCATAAAAAAATTGTAAAAAATGACATCAATATCTAAAAAAGTCTTTTTTACCCTTGTCTATATAGCTTTTTGAATATTACCTTTGAAAATATTATCGCAAATACCCTTGAGGTTTTGCTTTTCTTCAAAAATGTCCTTGTTATAATAATTAATTTAACTTCATAAAAAATACTCATATTATAATAATTAATTTAACTTCATCGAAAATACTTCTGATATAATAATTAATTTAAATTAATCAAAAATACCCCTACTACAATATTTAATTTATCTTCATAAAAAATACCTATGTTTCTCAATAACATGATATAAAATAATTTTCAAAAATACCCCTACTCAATAACTTGTTATAAATAATCATTAAAAATACTCCTGATCGATAATAAACTATAAATATTTATCAAAAATACCCCTAACTTGCTCAATAAAAATTCAATATATATCATACATCCACATCCATATCATCAAAAACATGTCTACTCCAACGTGAAGCTTGAATCTTACTTAAATATTCATGTGCTTCAGGCTCTTGTTTCTTAATTTCATTCATCACATCATTAAATTCAATTGTTTTAGTTACTTTAGATGCTGCCCAAAATAATGATCTCATTTTCATGCTTGAATGCTTACATTTCAAGTTGGCATAAATATGTCTGTCACAAAATCTGACACGTGAAGTTGGAAAAAAACTTATTAATTGTTACAACGAGACCTTTTTGTCTATCAGACATGAAACACATCCTTTTTTTTTTCAAACCTCCCAATATGTTGGTCTAATAAAGCCATGGATTACATCCAAGTTTCACTATTTTTGGATTCAACCCAAGCAAGAGAAATTGAAAACAAACCTCAATTAGCATCCAATCTAATAGCAACCATTAAGACACCTTATATGGACCCTTTAAAAAACATCCATCCAAACCAAGGAAAGATCTACATCCATTTAAATACCCTTGTTTTGAAGCGGATAAGCTAATGAAACATCTCCTAAAACAAAGGCTGACATTTGGTATTGGAATATGAGTATCAACACTTACCATTGATCTAAGGTTGGTTCTTAAAATTGTATGACAATATTGCCTTATTTTTGAAAAACTACCAATATGCTCACCCAATTCTCCATCATAAGCAATTTTTCTTGCCATATACAATGTCAAGTCAGGTACAGATATACCCCATCTTCTTTTACACTCAGTAGCCAATATAAGGATGCTTACATTAAGGTTTCCCATGACTAAGTCCTTTAATTGAGAAGCTAACTAAGAGGATGTTACAGATATTTGTTTTTTAACTTTTTGACAGTTATGTCTCCCTTTATTATCTGTTGGCTCAAGTGTCTTAACCATAAATGTTTTCTTATCAATTCCAACAGAAGCGTGTATCCTCCAACCATAATCAAGTGTTTTACACCTTGTAGTTACTCGAATTTTGTCAACTTTAACCTTCTCACACTGGAACCCAAGTTGAACAATGTATTCTTGTAAGATAGCTTTAAATTCTTTATCATCCTTAAATGTATCTCCAACTTTGAAGTCAATGCTACCATCACTTCTTTTATTAAATTCCCTATTTTCATATTGATAGTTGACTTTTTTAGCACTTTTTTCTCGATAATCTTCTGAGTTAGTATCATTGATATGATGATCATTTTCATCCCCTAAGTCCTGAAGGCTATCATCAGTATCATAAATTTCATCATCATTTTCATCATTTCTTGTAATTTCATCATGCTAATCAGGATCCTTCTCATCACTGCTCCAAAAAAATTTATCATCTCCATCATAATGTTTATCTTCAACTTCAACAACTATTCCTACTTTATATTTTTTCAACCTTTCACAATTCCTTGAAGGTTCACCCTCATTTTGGCTATTACTAGTTGGGAATGACTTAAATGAATCAGGATTAAGTTCATCAATTTTAAAGTGAGATGGTTCATTTTTTAGTTTAAAAGATGGTTCATTTGTTGGTTTAAAAGGTGGTTCATTTTGTGATTGATTTGGTAATATAGCTCGTGTTCCTTTAAAACTTTGATATTCTAACATGGGAGGTGAGAAAACCACTTCCAAAGGATTAAATTCTACAAACAAGTCTAGCCTTTGTTTTTTATTATCCCTATAATCCTTCATCAATTCCTGTAATTCATTATCGGTTTTTAATACACACTATCAACTTTATTTGTTTCAATCGTAAAGTCTTCTTTTTTAAGTGTTAACCCCTCATTCATAATAGCCCTTTTAGCATCATGGAAGCAACAAATGAGACTATATTCATCATCAGGTATATGACTAGCCCATCTAACTTCACCAAATAGATGAACATACAAACTGACTCATTCATTCATTTTTTATCGCCCTATATAACAAACAAAAGTATTTTCAAAAAATTCGTTACTCATGAACATTAACACACAATATCAAACATATGATCATGAACTTGATACAAAACAAAGCACACAATATAATGTCAATAATGGGCCCATTTTCCCACACAATATTATGTTAACAAAGCACACAATATCAAACCTAATTTTGTTTATAAGCATTATTATGTTAAATCATAATTGTTGAAAACATCTTCATCAAAATCTAATTTTTTTAATATATCGTATCAAAACAAAGCACACAAAATATAAACCCTAAACAATACTATGGTCAAAATTTATAATATTATCATAAATACTCCTAAGGTTTTGATATTCTTCAAAAATACCCCTGGGTTCTTCAAAATCATACAAACAATCAGCTACTTCACAAAAAAAAACATTACAACTAGAATATCAGAGCAAATTATCATATAGTGGGTTCTGAAATATAGATTAAAAACCAGATTATACATCATTAATATAAGCAAGATATTGTTAAACAATGGGTTCTAAAATACAAATTAAAAGAAGATGAAATACATAATCAAATATGGTGAAACAATATTCTGCTTTAATATATGTAAGTGTGCTTAAAAAACAAATTTTTATCCAAACGAACCAAATACAAAATATATATGAAATAATAAGAAATCAGTTAGCTTATATATGTTATATTGTAACGATGGGTCTCGTTAGGGTAGTAGGTGACACGTTATATTTTCGCGTGAGGATGAGTCACCATAATATCCGATGAGGATAAGGGTGGAATTATGGGTTCGTGAATGTGGTTCACAAGGGTATTTGCGATAACGGTGAAGAAGTTGGTGGTTGGAAGGATATCCGTGAGGTTTATGAACTGAAATGAGTCGTCCAGTGAGAGGGTGGGTGACTGGAACAAGTGATCAGGGAGACTGGAAGTATGGTGGTGAGACTAACAGAAGAAGAAACGAGCTTGGTGAAGAAGAATAAAAGAATTTTTGCGTGAAGTAGAATGACACGGGAGTGATATATGTATAGGGATGAGATTAACATTTTGCCTATAATATTAAACGGAAATATAATGCTGATAACGTTTAAGAACAATTTTGATATTAAATAAAATTTAGAGATAATTAAAAAAAAAAGTAAAAATTTGAGTATTTATTATAATAATCCGTTTCATAACATATATATATATATTTAAAAAAATATTGCAGGGTGCCCGAAAATACGCATGCAACTTTCTTATTTTTTTAAAGATTAATTAGTTATTTGTGGCTCAATTTAAAATATATAAATAAATTATCTTTCGAATAGTTTACCTCTTATCTAAAAGATAATAATACCATTAATATTTAACCCAAATTAATTGGATGGCCCTGAAGTAAATATATATATAATGAACACGTAAATAAATTAATTTTTTTAAATATTTTATACTTTTAATTGATTTTTAGTATAACATTAATATGTTAATTCATGTATACAGTAACTCCTTATAAGATTTACACATCTTGATAGTTTCGTAAAGTTACGATAATGCATCTTATAAATTAAGTACTAAAGTACGTTATAAATACTTAAAATTAAAATTAGTATCTATTAAATAATTTGATTTGATTTTTTGAATTTAATAAAATTATGATTATGATTTTATTCAAAAATTTTAAGTACTGAATTACATTATCAATATGAATATATAATCAGATAAATTTATTTAAATTAAAAAAATTAATTTAATTTAATAAATTTAAATAAAATTAGATTAAAATTTATAATATTTGTTTAAATTTGAATCAAATTTAAATTTTTTTTATAATTTATTATAATATAATTTTAAAAAAATTATTATTAAATTTATAAATAAATATATATTTTATTTTATAACATATTATATTTAAATATTTTATATTATATTTGATTTATATTATTATATCGAACATAATTCACATCCGAATGAATTCGAACTAATAAAAACATACACATTTTGATCTCCTGTTTATTCTTATCAAAAATAGGTGCTTTTATTCTTTCTTTCTTTCTTTTTTTTTTGTTTTTTTTAAAAGGGCAAAAAGCCCACCTTCCTGTTCCTATACAACTAGTCAAATACGTACATGCTCTTTATCCTCTCTCTATCCCCATTTCACCTTCCTTTTCTTAACCCCATTTATGAGATTCCTCTAATGGTCTTTATTTTCCATTGGATTGTGGGATGTAAGACATAAAATTCTTCTGGGTATTTCACTATTTGATTTTTGCTTTGTTCTGCAAACTCTATTTCTGTTTTGCTGCCAAAAAAAAAGTAGTTCTATATCCAGTACCCAGTGGTATACGCCATAAAAAGGCTCAAGACAACAATAGTTTTTGCATAAATTTGTAATTTTTCTCACTCTTTTGTCAATAAATTAGTTTTATCTCCCTTTTTCCTCTCAATCAAATTTCTCCAATTTTCTTTTCTCTACACTTGTGGAAAAGAGAGAGACATGGGCAAGCAAGGGCCTTGCTATCACTGTGGAGTTGCAAGTGAGTTCTTGTTCTCCATTTTCATTTTATGTTCTCAATAAACAATAAAAAAGGGGAATTCGAGTTCTAATTGTACTGTTCATATATTTGCCTCGAAATGAATATGCATAAATGATTTTATTTGCTCACATAAATAATTTAATAACAGAATAACATAATTGTGGTCAAAGAGTAAGGAAATAATCTGGTCATATACTAAACAGAAAAATCAAGAATTGTGCCCAATTTCTAATATTCTGTTCGCATTTGAATTCAGAAGTACTAGTGTTCTTGTTTGCTTGAGAGACTATAATGGATTGATTGGGTTTAATTTTGTTTGTGACTTTCGTTTCCTTTATCCATATTTTTCTTCAACCTTTACCCTTTTTCTTCCTGATCCATATTTCCATCCATTTAGCTCTAATTTTTTGCCAGATAAAAATTTAAGTTTGGTGTCCTTTGTCTTCTAGGCATTTTAAAGTATATAAGTATCTAGACCAACATTCCAACTAAGAACCCAACTAAGAACCCAAATATAGACTCTGTTAGTGTAAAAAGAAAGGTAGTAGTAGCCTACCTAGTTAATCTTTTAAAATTGGGCAACCCATCGTTTTTTATAAACATTTCAAAAGTACATGGCATTAGAGATTCGATCGATCAATGAGTTAACCTCTTACATTTCAAGGCTTCCCTCAATTCAAATAGGTTCATGTCTAAGTTTCAAAGTCTAAATAATGGAACCTTTTCCACTGGTTGTCATCTGATTGCATGTTCACATTCTATCAGCATCCTTTGCTTATGTTTTGTTCTATGACTTGTACCCCAAATGAGAGCTGCTTGAATAAATATTTCCCACGTATTCATTTTGACTGTTTTTCATGTTTCTTGGTATCAAATTGTTAGAGTATTCATGATTCTTTAGCATGTTATGTTAAGAGGAGTGACAGCTAGGTTAATTTTTTTTTTAAATTATGTACAAATCTATTCAAACATCCCAAATTTTGTTTTGTCTCTCCCCAATATGTGAACTTTGTCTTCTGTTGAGCAGTTTTTGATAGATTCTTATGGTTTATGGGCATCATTGTGCCCTGACCTAGGCTTATGATATAAAATGATCTGATTTGGTTTTGAGTATGGCTGTTAATTGCTATCATGTTGATAATACAAATTGATTGGGATTCTTGAGCTGGCCTATAAATCTTGTTCAACTATGTTCAGTGCATCATCATATCTGTACACTTTTCTATGAGGTTGTATTACTGTATAAGACTGATAGCTAGGAAGTGATGATTTCAACAGGCACCCCTCTTTGGCGTAATGGTCCTCCTGACAAGCCAGTACTGTGTAATGCATGTGGATCTCGATGGAGGACTAAAGGTACACTTGCGAATTACACCCCTCTTCATGCTCGAGCAGAACATGATGGTCTTGAAGATCAGAAAGTTACGAAGGCGAAGAGCATATTTATAAATAGGAGCAAAGAAATGAAACCGCTTAAAAGAAAGTACAATCCTGACAATGTGCTGGTTGGAGGGGTTTCTGCTGATTACAACCAGGGTTTCAGAAAGGTAGTCGATGAAGACACAAGTAATAGATCAAGTTCTGGTTCTGGCATATCAAATTCTGAGAGCTGTGCACAGTTTGGCAATGCCGATGCAAGTGACTTGACAGGTTGAGCATTTTGAAAAGAAAAATTCAAGTTCATAGATAGCCCCACCCAGATTTCTTATTGTCAGTTAATGTTTATAAACTATGCTTGGGATTTGCAAAGGATTTATAGGACAATGGTTTTAATTAAAAAAGAATGCACAAGAAGAAACTCAGGTTACATTTAGGCTCCTGTGCTGAGAGATTAATATCAAATCCAAGTAAATTGTTTCCATAATGAAAAAATTATGATAATGTGCTTAAACAATATATGATACTACGTTGATATGAGGGTTAATTTTGTTCCTTTGGTGAAAAGTTACACTATGTTATGAAATTCTCTATTGACATCTTAAAGCCAAAATGATTTAATCTCTTAGCTTTTCTAGCATCGAAGCTTCTGAAATGAAGTTCTATATGGCTTCTGCTCAGTTGACATGAATACTAATCCCTTGCCAAAGTTCAATTTGTTTTGCTACCTCTTATTTATAACTACTTTTATTTTGCATAGTTAGTGTTTATCTAATTGAATACTCTTAAATCTGTATTTGAAAAACTTTACCGAGAGTACTTTCTCTTTGCTCCAACGTTTTATATGTCAAATAGAACTCATAAACTTGAGATGTTTTTCTTAGGACTTATTTGATGATCTTCTCTAGGTCCAGCTCAGTCCGTGGTAATGGACACTACCGTACCTTCTAGGAAAAGGACTTGCGTTGATCGTCCTAAACAATCATCGATTGAAAAGCTCACAAAAGATCTCTATACCCTTTTACATGAACAAAAGTCTTCATACATCTCTGGTTCCCCTGAAGAGGATCTTCTTTTTGAAAGTGAAAAACCAATGGTCTCTGTTGAGATAGGACATGGAAGTGTTCTAATTAGGCATCCTAGCTCAATAGCTCGAGAAGAGGAATCTGAAGCTAGCTCGCTTTCAGTTGATAACAAACAATCCCATACTAATGAGGCTTATTCCAAGTCTACAATCTTTGATGCTAATAGCAGAGCTATACATTTTACAAGCCTTGCCAATGGTAAAGTGAAGAACACTGCTGGAGAAGGGATGCAACGAGAATCACTTAAAAGGTACCTTTTCTACTTGAGCTTATGAAGCTTCTTCTTGCCTTTTCTTTTTTTAAATATGCTTATCAAAAACAAATGCACGATCATAGTTGCAGAGCTCAGCAAAGAACTTTGCACATGCTGATGTTCAGCATAACTAAACCTCCAGAATATCTATTTGCAAAATATGGTATCTTCATATGCAAAATGGGTGGAAAAAATAATAGTTTGACATGCTTCCTAAAACAAATATTCATTTCTTATTGCATTGCAGGGATAAGTCTTGGCATGGGAACCTGAAGACTTTGACAACACATAATACTTTACTACATCATATTGACTTGAATGTAAGTTGTTTTCTTATGGTTTAGAAGACAATTCTTTCATATAGTGTATTCTAAGTTCACAAACAACACGTAAATAGATTTCCTTTAAGATATGGAAGCAAACCTATAGCGCATTGTGATTGATGTATGAGTTGATGCCAGTAAACCTCCAATTGAACCAATTTACTAATACCTAAAGAACTTGTGTGTCAAAAACTGCTTTGATGTTTATGTTGTTTAATGTGATTTCCATATTGTAATTCATGTATGGCGTAGGAAATTCTGAATTTTGAAGAGTTTAGAAGACACTTGACAAAGGAAGAGCAGCAACAGTTACTGAAGTATTTATCTTCTGTTGATATCATTAGACTTCCAGATAGGTTAGAACCTTTGTCATTTGTGTTCTACTATTGTATGTAACATTATGATGCTGGTAGTGAATAATATTAAATCTCAAAATTTGCTTGGTATAGCATATATAATATTTCACCTATTTGTCATATTTACAAGAATGCTTAATTTGTCAAATCCTGTTGGGGAAGTTAAGAACCAGGTTGAAATGAAACCATCTCAGGTGATGCATCTTAGCAGTAGATTTCGTAAAACTCACATTTTAGATGAATCATTTTACTACATAAAGTTATTGCGGCTTATTACAAAATGCATTGGAGATGAGTTTTTAACCAGTTGATTTATGATTCATTTTTTATTTTTTTTCTCTGTTTACTTGTTATAAATGCAGTGTCAAAAGCTTATTTGACAGCCCTCAGTTCAAGGAGAACTTAGCATCTTTTCAGCGACTGCTTTCGGAAGGGATCTTCAATATCTCCTTTCATGGAACAAAAACTGAAGGTTGTGAAACTTTGAACCAGCTTGCATTATTCAATTTGTCAAAATGTAAATGGGTTGAATGCTATCAGCTTCTTAAGGTTTGAGCCAGTTTACAATTTGCCAGTAATATTAAATTTTGAAGTGCAAGTGAATTTAGATATCATAACCATTCATTTATTTATTTATTTTTTCACTGCAGAAGCATAGACATAACCCTGGAAGGTCTGTTGTTTCTGGACCTAGCGTCATGGCGTCAAGTAATTTATTAAATTTCAAGAGACTGCACGATGGCCAAAACCAAAATTTTCAAGGTTTGTTGAAAATGTCCTCCTTTTGGTTATATGACTTAATGATGTAAATTCTTAATTGACAGGTTAATTGACTAACTTGTAAAGTAAGCTTGAAATAGGCTGGTTAATCTTATCAAATAAGTTGGTTTCCTGTTGTGTATGGTTCATGCCTCAATTAATCTTGTTTTCTTTTTCTCTTTTGTTTTTTAAAGAGCTCTGACAAGTATATGCTTTAGCCTCTATGTAACTATCGCTTTCACTTCACACAAGAAACTAATTTCACCAGAAATAATCCCTTCTTTTTAGCATAAATGATTTGTATAATTACAAAAATATTCTGAAGACGTATCATGCATCTTTCAGAAGCAAAGGTCATGATGAAGAGTCCCAAAAGGGTGATCACAAAAGTTAGCCATGAAAAAAAGGAACTCCTAGACAGTGATGGTTCTTCCTTCAGTCCGGGAAGCTTGCTTGCTTTGCCTTCTAATAGAAGCTCGTTCGTGCTGGATCCTATCAATTTTGTTGAAGAAAGTTGTGATCAGGATTTGCTGCTGGATGTGCCATCTAACGGGTCTTTTGCACAGGCAGAGCTTCTTCATCCAGCATTAAGTTTTGGTTCCCAGCAAGCAAGCACCAGTAGTAGCTCAATATACTCACATATCGACAATCCCTGACATCATTAGCAATTTAGCATAATTGAACATACAAACTGGCATGCTCTTCTGGCAAGAGTCATGGTTTACATATTTGCAATGAGATTTCAAGGTTGCTCTACTTTTTCCACTTGCCCTTTTCTGAACTTGGATTTTAAAGGATGTTGGGGGAATTTTTTGTTTTTTGTATAGGATAAGAACAGCTTGTAACTTGTAATATATAACCTCATAAAGCAGAAAAAGTAAATTCTAGAGTTCTGCTGAATTGCAGTTTTAACCTTGCATTACAAAGTGATAAAGAGCCTGGCTTGTTTTCATGCTTATGAGGGTAATTGCTGGTAGAAACAAAAAGAAGAATCTAAGAGAAAGTTGACCTTGAGGACTTGAAGTGAAAGTGGCCATTTAGCTTTGCTCGTTGGCAACATTTCATATAAATATATAATTTTTTTTTTACTTATGCTCTTGTTTAAAATAAAGTTCAAAGGAACAATTATGTAAACACCAATATTTTTCTAGTATATATTCATATGCACAACAACAACAACAACACAAACCAACTGTTAAAAACTACTGATAAATAATTTTAAGAATGGGAAGGTGAATATGTAAGTCTAATAAATTTATTTTAAGAATGGCATCTAAGTCTTATTACTGTTAAAAACTAACTGATAAATAATTATTTTAAAATATTTTTAATGTTTTATTTAAATTTTTTAATTATAATTTATTCATGTTAAAATATTCTCTATTAATATAATTAAAAAAATAATATGGGAAGGTGAATATGTAAGTCTCATAAATTTATTTTAAGAATGGCATCTAAGTCTTATTACTGTTAAAAACCAACTGATAAATAATTATTTTTAAATATTTTTAATTTTTTATTCAATTTTTTTAATTATAATTTATTCATGTTAAAATATTCTCTATTAATAGAATTAAAAAAATAAAATAAAAAAAATATTCTTTAGTAATAATAAAATTAAACTTTAAAATAAAATATAAAACTTAATATTAATTTTACAATAAATACTACCTTAAAAATATTTTGGAATAATAATAATATAATCAGCAGCTAGTCTGCTATAACCTGTAAGCCTGTCCGCACGTCATATGAAAAAAGAAGCAGCTTAGGGTATCTTCGAACTTCACCGATTGAAACCAGTAACAGGATTTTTTTTTTGCCCAAACAGCTCCATTGAAGTGCAAGCTTTCTTCTCTAACCGATGAAGTGATTATGTAAGTTTCTTCCTCTTTTTTTTGTCATGTATCAATTATCGTCATTGTCAACCGAAAACTTTAATGCATTTCCCCTCTTTTTTCTTCGCTGTATTGATCGTTTCCATTTAGCAAAAATAGAACCCAATTTCATTTTGTTATTTGCACTATAGCTTATTTAAATGAACTTTTTCACCTCCGATTATATTAGAGGTTTTTGTTTGGCCGGGGAGGGGATTTGTGAATTAATATGTTTTAGGTTAATTATACTAAGAATACTTCAAGTAGATTTCTTTATGTTAATGAATTTTGTGTCTGCAATCTTTGATTGATTACATGGAAACCATTAATTAAAGACGATTTTTATAATTCATTGCAAATATTGAAGGGGATCCCATACAGAGTATGTGGAGTAATTTTGAATCGAAAGAGACACCCCTTTTCTGTTTGAGTAAGACACAGAGACGGAGAGGGAGAGGGAGAGAGAGAGGGAGGACTTTCTTTACTCTCTTCGCTCTCTTTCTCTCTTCTTTATCTTTCTTTCTGATATTTGTAGTAAAGTTTTGAGATTGATCGGATTCACATCCATTCTTGGAGGTGTTATTCATTGTTCCTGGAGTTCAAGCATAGCAGATTGAGGGAAGAAGATAGGTATGAATTAAGGCTCATTTTGAAGCGCTGAAACATAGATTTTGAATGATGACATGTACTTCAGGTTTTAATCACATTGCTTTTTCTCTGTATCAAGTATTTTTTTTAAGTTGTACTAATCTTGTCATCAGATACTCCAGGTGTAATGAATAATTTCTCCCATTCTTGTGAGCTTGATTTTGTTTAACGTTGGGAATTACCATGTCTTAATGATACTTATCCTTGGTTTTAGGTTTTTTTTAAAGAGCTTTCAATTGGTTCTAGTAAAGGAATGGGTGTTGTGGGTACAATGGTGCAGTCAGAGTCTTTGAGAACAATCACATCTTTTTCTGATACTCATTCTGAGGAAAGATTGGAAATATTACTGATGGAAAGTGGCAACTCTTCTTTCAAAACTGAAATAAGTAAGTATAAGAAGCGTAAAATTTCTGCTGTTCGTGATTTTCCTCCTGGATGTGGACGATTTGCTCAAATAATCAGCCTGAGTACAGTGGAAGAAATTGCTGCTGAGAATTCAAGTTCTAAAGATGATAGTATAAATGAGCTAAAGCAGACAATCTCTGACTTTCTGAAAGATGCGGATGAAGTGGTTGTTGCCTCTCCAAAAGATGCAACAACATCAATTCCATCAGATAGTACTATTTTGTCACCACTTGACAGGCATAATTTTGTTCCCGATAGTAGTGGTTTAGAGAAGTGTACAGCTAGAAAGTATCCTCCTAGAAGAGCTGTCTCTGCAGTCCGGGATTTCCCTCCTTTTTGTGGAAGAAATGCTCCTCCTCCTCCTAAGGAAGAATCTCAGAAAATACTTCTTTCTGCAGATATCAACAGTTTTGGTACGGAAAACCCTGAAGGTCCGAAGGGTGATAATAAATCACATCCTGAGATAATGGAGACTGCAGGGAAACAGATAGTAGATGACTTTCAAGACGATGCTTTCCAAAAGAAAGAATCGGGAGATAATGGAGCTTTTCAAAGGAAGGAATTGGCAGGTAATGTTTATAAAGTTGTCAAGGATGAGGATTATCCTGAGTGTGAGAAAGAGTCTCAGGAAGGACTTCCTCTAAAGAATGATGTTTCTATTCAGGAAAAGTCTGGAGCAGGAATGGAGAAGTCACTGATTGAGGCAATGAAGACAGACGTGAAACAGAAAATTGTTGGAGATGGAGATCCAGAAAATGAATTCATGGGGAAGCAACGTGCATTAATTTCGAAAAAAGTTCAATCTCATTGCAAGGGGAATAATATGAAATATGCAAGAGATGATTGCGTCAGACCTCTTTTTGAAGATAAGCTAGTCTGGTGGGACCATGAATTTGAGACTGTTGTTGGGAAAGATGATGGTAATGTTGGACCTTCGGAAGAAAAAACAGGCAAGGAGATTGTGATATACTCTGAAGATAAAAGAGTAAATGAAGAGCTTTTGGATGCATCTGGTGTTTCAAGCCAATTGCAATTAGAAAAATTTGGGAGCCCAGGACTTATATCCGACAGGGTGGTTGTGCAAGGATTGATGGCTGCACCAAATTGTCCATGGAGGCAAGTCAAGGAGCCACTCAAATCTAAAAAGTCTGTTGATAAGAGTAAAGGAAAGCAAATTGGTTCTGAAAGTCGGCTAGAAAGATCTAAAACTGTTGTCAGGAAAAAGGTTCATAAAAAAGAAATTGGAGTGAAGTCTTTAAAAAATACCCCACCTGCAAAAGTAAAGATTGAAGATCAAGGTAAAAGTCAATTTGTTACTCATGACAGAAAGGATCCTGTAGAATGTATTGAGCAGCATGGAGATCTTAGTTTGGTACCAGCAATATCTAGTCTCGATCCATATGTTCTTTCCATTGGTGATGGAAGTTCGAGCAGTAAAAGTCATGATAAAGAGGCCAGTATTTTTCGAGTTAAAGTAAGGGAGACATTGCGTCTATTCCAAGCTATTTGCCGGAAGCTGTTGCAGGAAGAGGAAGCTAAGTCGAGTAAAGGAGGAAAAGTGAATAAGAGGATTGATAATGAAGCTGCAAAACTCCTGAAGGAGAAAGACAAATATTTAAATGTAGGCAAACAAATCTTGGGTTCTGTTCCTGGAGTTGAAGTTGGTGATGAATTCCATTACCGGGTGGAGCTAATTATCATTGGCCTTCATCGGCATACTCAGGGCGGGATAGATTATGTGAAACAAGGTGGTAAGATTCTTGCAACAAGTATTGTTGCGTCTGGGGGCTATGCTAATGAGTTTGATAATTCAGATGTCTTGATTTATACAGGACAAGGTGGAAATATAATGACTCCAGGCAAGGAACCTGAAGATCAAAAGCTTGAACGAGGAAACCTTGCTTTGAAGAACAGCATGTACGAAAAGAATCCAGTTAGGGTGATCCGTGGATCTGAGTCATCCGATGGAAAGTCTAGGACATATGTTTACGATGGGTTATATTTAGTGAGTAAATGTTGGCAAGATCTTGGGACGCATGGTAAACTGGTTTTCAAGTTTCAATTGGAGAGAATTCCTGGTCAGCCAGAGCTTGCTTGGAAAGAAGTGAGGAAATCTAAAAAATCTAAGGTACGGGTGGGTCTCTGTGTTGATGATATCTCGCAAGGCAAAGAGTCCATTCGAATATGTGCTGTAAACACTATAGATGATGAGAAACCTCCACCGTTTAAATACATAACTAGAGTGATGTATCCTGATTGGTTGGTTCCTACTCCTGGGAAGGGTTGTAATTGTGTTGCCAAATGCTCAGATTCAGAGAAATGCTCTTGTGCTGTGAAAAATGGGGGCGAAATCCCATTTAACCATAATGGTGCTATTGTTAAAGCAAAGCCCCTTGTCTATGAGTGTGGTCCTTCCTGCAAGTGCCCTCCCTCTTGCCATAATAGAGCAAGTCAGCATGGTATCAAGTTTCAGCTTGAAATTTTTAAAACTGAATCAAGAGGATGGGGGGTTCGATCCCTTAACTCCATTCCTTCAGGAAGTTTTATATGTGAATATACAGGAAAGCTACTCGAAGAGAAAGAGGCTGATGCAAGAACTAGTAACGATGAGTATTTGTTTGATATCGGAAATAACTACAATGACCATACACTTTGGGATGGACTCTCCACCATCATGCCTGAGGTGCATTCTAGTTCATGTGAAGTTGTGGAGAATGGTAGCTTCACTATAGATGCAGTAGAGGATGGAAACATAGGGAGATTTATTAATCATAGTTGCTCGCCTAATCTTTATGCTCAAAATGTCTTATATGATCATGATGACAAGAGAATTCCCCACATAATGTTCTTTGCCGTTGAAAACATTCCTCCTCTTCAAGAGTTGACATATCACTACAATTATGTGCTAGACCAAGTTCGAGATGCAAATGGAAACATAAAGAAGAAGAGTTGCTTTTGTGGTTCTGCAGAATGCTCTGGTAGGATGTATTGAGGTTGACTCACTGGAGAAGTTTAGATTACAACTACTGACCGGTTGCCTATTTTTGACAGGAAGGTTACCTTGTGAATTTTATTAGTTTTCAATTTTGCTTTGAGAATTTACAACTCCATGTGTCGTTTGGGCATTTTATTTGTAATGTTATGTCAGTAGATTACAGCATTCAATTCTTCCGGCTTTTGCTGTGCGTCCCATGCATAAATACTGTGTTTCATTATCCACAGTTGTGAGAATTACAAAAATAAACTATGCTTGCTTTCTGGAAGAGCAATTGCCAAAATGCTATTTGTCTTGGCAGAGTCCTGGAGTTCAGCTTCCTGTTTGTGATAATTCACATAAGTACTAGTTGAAAGATGATCCAAATAAGCAACAATTGTCTGGCTTTTTGCTCTTTTTTCAGTGTATTTATTTGGAGCAGTTTTTGTTTTTGAACATTGTCATCATTATTCATTTTTGTTCCATAGCCAATTTACACGCAAAATAGAAGGTGTATTCAAAAATAAAATTCATTTAAACATATTTTAAAGAGATATTTACTGTCCAAATTTTTTTTTGTTGCCATTACATGAGTTGTGGTTGTTCCTGTGGTCATTTATCATTGAAGTTGTTAGAAGTCTAGCAAATTTGGTGCTTTAAACCATTTACAGAAGGAAAATATTTAGAACATGTATCAAAAGTAATGATGGGTCAAACATGAATGCAGTCCTTAAATGAGGAGAACCTTTTATATAACAATTGTACTCGTGGTAAAATAGGTTAATTTTTATTCTTTATTTTTATAAAAATGAAAAAAAAATGTAAAAATTGGAACGAAATCAATGATTGATATTAATGAGTATAAAATATACAGGTTGTATCTAAAATTTTCTCCTTAAAATGAAAGAATTTTGTATATAACAAAGGCATAAACACGCGGTAAAACATTCTTTAATTTTTATAAAAATAAAAAAAATGTAAAAAATAGATTATATAGTAAACATATAACATGTTATATTTAAGACGTTTGTTATAAAATCAAAAAATAAGATTATATATTTATTATTGGTTTTATTTATCAAATTTAAGACATTCATTATTAATATAAGAATTAAATATTATTTTTAATTAATAGTTTAAATGCATGTACTAGGTATAAAAATAAACTGTTAAGATTTAAATTTGATAAATAAAATTAATAACAAATATATAATCTTATATTTTTTGAAAGGCAGTACATGCATTAGATATAAAAATAAATTGTTAAGATTTAAAAATAAACAAACAAATAAAGAAAAAAAAGCATAGGATCCTGATTCTAAAATCAGATCCTTTCTTGGTTGAAACTTGAGCATCTTATATTGTGTTGGAACTTTTCTGTCTGTGGGACTTCTCTCCAAAATCATTTTCTTACTTGTTAGAACTTCGTTGAAAAAAAATAATATTAATTTCTCTCCTTTTATTTCTTTGCTATGTCCAGAGTTCAAAGAGCTGTTGTTAAAATAATCCAATGATTGAAGTAGTTAAGTCATCAAGCTACCGTCATGGTACACATAATTCCCCTTAATAATCCGTACCTCCTCCATTATCAATGAACAATATCAAAAAAAAAAAAGTACAAGAATTTATTTATGAGTGCATTTCACTAACTCAAAGTACAAATCCCATTATTTATATAGCAAAGGCAAAGAGCACCTTTGCCAACCCCACAAACTCTATCATAATTAAAACAAGCACAAGTAAAGCAGCCAATAAAGAAGTACTTTAACAATATATGTCCTAATTAGAAAGAAAAGAAGAGGGATCTCAAAGAGCAAGCAAATTAAGTAAGCTGAACAGCTGAGTCATAAGTAGCCCCAACCTTCCAATCATAAGGAATAACATTGGTTGCCTCAACCCAAGTGTAGCCTGCACTGCCACTCACTTTGAACCTTAAACTGATTGAACTCTTTGGTGGGTTTTGCGCATCAAACACTGCTCCATATGCTCTGCGCATTGGTCTCCATTCTTTGCAATCCACCTAATAAAAAGTAAACAAATTAATATTTTTCTATTTGGTGGGATTTTCATAGTAGTTTCATTGTTTGTATGTCAATTAACTCAATTACCTGATATAGCTCAACTGATGTAATGTCATTTTGTCCTTCAACATAGATAACGACTATAGCAAAGTAATGAGGGTATTTGCTATGCTCATGGACCTTAAACTTGATGTTGTAACCCGTGTACCGGCATGAAATTCTCCGATATTCGACCTCAACCACACCATAAGCAAACAACTCGGGGGCTGCACCTGGAAGTGCTAGCCTATCGTAGGCTCGCGGGCTTAGGATGAAGTCAGTGTTGTGTCCTTCACCATAGTCTGTCACCACTATGTTCACCCCATCCTCACTGCAACATTGTGGGGATTTACACCTAACCTGAATCATCAATTAGTAAAAAATAATTATTAAGTACGATATTGTACTTAAAAATCTAGGTCTAATTCTGAACCTAAAAGATAACTTGTGAGTTAGAGGATTGCTCAGACTTATAAGCAGTACTGTTGCCTTACTCTTAGTCAATGTGAGACTTAACATCCCCTCCACGTCGGTTAGAGTCCAGATTTACAGTACGAGTATCGATAGGAGTATAAAAAAACCAAGAACCTAACTCTGATACCAATTTAGAAACACAGGCCTAACTCTGAACCCAAAAATCAACCTGTGAGTTAAAGGGTTATCCAGACTTATAAACAATACTGGTGATTTACTCTTAGTTAATGTGAGACATAACAGTAGTAAAGAACTAAATTAAACTTATTCTATTATTAGTGTTAACATGATTATTGTTTTTAAGTGTTTGAAAAAGCAACCAAATGGATATTATGTTTATGAGTTATATTAATTTTATTGAAATTATGTTTTTGCTAATAATATTATTTTAGAATAAAATGATTAACTGTACTGAAGCATACCTGGTAACATGCACCACACCCAGTTCCATTCCTGTAGAGTCTGTAGGAAGTTCCTGTTACTTTTGCATCGTTCACAGTTCTTCCATATTCACCAAACCCACAAGCTCCAGCTAAATCAACATCATACATATAGCTCATTAGTCTTTAATTTAATTACTACTTTACTAGGAATAAATTTATTGTTTATCTTTTTGAAAAAAAACAATATCATTATGGGCCCTAAATAGTTGTTTTTGGAGATTTGGCCAAAAATGTTCCAATATTACATGTTAAACTTACCTACATAACGTAAAATCTAGGCGATTTTGGCTACGTGGTAAAGAAGATTTATGATGCGCTCTAAATTAAGTGTATAATATGCTATTGACAAAAACACATAGAGATATGGTAAAGACTCTACTTACTTGGGTTGCCATTGCAATCTGGGCTGCCATAATATGTTGCTCTAGAGGGTGTAAAGTCCTGAGAGGTACATAGCACAGGTAAAAGCACTATGATAACTAGCAGACATATTTGCTTTTCAAGTGAGAATCCCATTTTTATGTGACCAATCTAAGGGAGTAAGAGAAAAAGGAAGCTTAAGTAGAAGGATGAGGATTCAACTGAAGAACTTATGAGAGCAAAGAAATTCAATATCCTATATTTATAGTTGAGGACTTGAGCCCCTTATTGCAGGGAACATGTTACGTGGTGCTATTAGGCATTAGTCACCTTTTTCTTCCACTTTGGACTTGGGAATCTAAAGGTAAGTTTAGGTTAAAGATTAGAACAATGACGTATAGAATGTAACCATTGACTTAATAAATGATTTTAGAAATGTTAATAGCACCTAAATTTGCATAAAATTTCATCACTATATTAATTCTTGTATGTTATGCTGTACTTTAGAAATTTTGACTTTCTTATGATCAAGATACATGGCATAGAATGAAATTGAATGGTGGCAGTTTAAAGGTGAGAGTAACACGAATTGTTGGAAATTTATTGACAAATATAAGTTGTGTAATATTTAGATTTAAGTAAGCATGATTTTCTATTCTAACATTTAAGTTATAAGAATTTTAAGTAATAGATCTAACTTATGAATTTTAAGTAGATAAGTCTAACTTACTCATGAATGTATAAATTCTACTAACTTATTTTTACTATTTTAATTCCATTTTTCGATTTTTGAAAATCCACTTAGTTCTCAAAAGTAACTCTTTTAATATCATGTCATATTATAATGTTTTTTTATCAAGTTTTATTAAATTAGAGTTTTATTATAAATAAATCATAACTTTTGTTATACATCCTATCACACAAAACTTACATGCTCACATTGTGTAAAAATTTATAATTTATATTCATTGATTTTACGATCATATAAATTCTTATTATGTTTGATTTATTGTTCATAATTAACTAATTTTGGTTTCAAGTTAAAAGAATTTTTTTAATATTGATACTATTATTTAGACTTTTGTTACAAGATTGTTATTTAGTTTAATTTATTTATTTTATGTTTTTAATAAACTTATTAGATGGTTTATTACTAAATTAGTTATATAAGATATCTTGTATTTGTGTTATTTGTATTAATTTTTCGATCACTAAATTTTACAAGTTTGATGACTCGCAAATTTAGGTTGATCAAAGGATTAATCCAAATTAGACACAAATGTCTTAGGAGACCTTGAAAATGAGCAAATAGTAGAGTATAGTGTGGTTTTATAATTACAAAGGTAGTTTAAGACATGCTTTGTATTAAATATTGATTTTCACGGTGTATAAATATTTTATTTTCTGCATTAATTTTAAACACAATTGCATGGCTATTTTGTAATAGTTAATTTTTTTTTAAATTTTGAGTTCTCACTAGCATTTAAACTGTGCAGCTTGTAAGTAGTAATCGGTAGTTCTATATTTATATAAATTGGGGGCATCAACCACACTAGCTGGGTGTTTGACGGGTATAATTCATAAAGTATTTATTTTAAAGGAAAATGTCATGAAATTCTCTACAATAGATTAGTAATAGTATTTAATCTTTTTATTTATAATTAGTATCATTTATTCTTTTATTTTTATAAAAAATATTAGTTAAGGACATAAATTATTATTAATATATTAAGTCAAAAAAATATAAATATATTAGGTTATTTGGTGGGGGAATAAAAAAATGCCAAAAATAACCCTGTTATAATTAATATAAATATTTAAATATTATCTCAATAGAATTATTTATCTTTATTTGGTACTTTTTGCAAAAACAAAGAGGTAAAAAACATCGGTTATAATGAAATGGATTAAATGAGAGTACTTGTTTAATTTAAAGAATCTATATGGTTCCGTTCTTTTTATTTTATTTAGGTAGGAATTCAGTGGGATATATATAGACTTTCTAATTCACACAATTCAGTTACTATTTAAAAAAAAAATTTCAAGTATAATTTAAAATTTTAATTTTTAAAAAATTAATTTAACATATTATACTTAATTATAACATGAATTAATATTTAGTTCATTTAGCCTCAAACTTAGTACATGCTACTTAACTTATGTTAATCTTTATATTTTGATACTCAACTTTTCAATTACTTATTTGTATTGAAATTTGACAGACATTTAATTATTGGATTAAATTTTTAAAATTTAAAACCTTAAGAACAAATTAAAAGGTTGAAGTAATATATTTTAATATCTAAAGGAAAATATAAGCCTAGTTACATATATTAACTGCAATTCAGCGTGTATAAAATCCCAAAAATCATCATTAATATGTCCTTTAAATTGTATTTTTTTCAAACTTAAAAAAATCCCTAGGCATAAACTCTCAAGTTATGGATTAGCAAATTGGTGAATTGAGTCAAGATATCCCAAAGCAATGTGGTATAGACAAATGGATTTAATATACTTGATACACCTACACAGAGCAATCGTCGTGTTTTGTTGTCACGCACTAAGGATCTATTAGACTTGAGTATCATCTAGCTCTTATTGGTGTCCCATTTTAGGATAGTGGGATCAAAGTTGTGGGTTACAGCACTAAGATTTTCTAGCTACTACAAATTCCATAACATATTGCATTCGTGCTTCTTTAATAGCGTGTCCAACTCAATAGGAGAGAAGAAGAAAATAAAATAAAATAAAAAAAGTGAAAACATTTCCCTAATAGCTAATGTCGATCGGATTATGCTGGTGTTAATACAAGTCTAGAATTGATTAAGAAAGAGTTAGTGCAAAACCAAGTGTTAAATGGAAAATGAAATCTCTATTTGTGTTTACCCAATTGTGGTAGTAGGTGACTCTTGAAACTTTACCGTCCATTTGTTTGGTTGTTGTTGGACCAAGTGAGTAAAGTAAGGTTTACGTTCATATTTAATTTTCAATTTTACAATTTAATTTCAAAATTGTTTTAACAAAAACTTATGTTATAAATGTATCAAAATTGTTTGGACATATAACTCGACCTTAAATCTAATCCAACTTACGGTCCAAATCGTAAAAAAAAAAAATTATATGTATTCATATTTATAACCACACGTTTTGAATGGATCCACCTATGTTCGTAAGTTTTAATATTGTAAGGTCAACCTCGAGTTGTAAACATATTTTTCTTTTACATTTGTACTCTTCTAATATGTTATAACGTGTATATCCTATGTAATCAAAACGTATACATATAATACTATAATATTATATATATATATATATATATATATCTTATGAAAGAGTCAAACATTTTAACACAATTTTTTGATTTTTTTCTAGTTTTTCTTTCGGTAAATTGAATCAATCCCAACAAAAAACTTACCGACTAGTGTTTTTTTTCTTCCCTGTAGAGAACCTAACCATTCTTTTTCATGACTAGGGATTACAACAAGTGATTGAGGAAAGGAGGCTCCTATGTTTGCAACACAGCACATCTTGCAGGGCCTAGCGCTATTGTTTGTCGAACGTAGCAGCTTCCAAGTGGAGAACGATGTCGCTTTCCTCCCACATATCCCCCTTTCATTTTAGCAAATAGTATCTCCATAATAACAAGTCAATATCAAGTTTTATTGGCAAAAATTAAAATAATAAAAAGGACAAAAAACAACGTATTGCTCATATTAACACAGGCGTAAGTTTCACACTTATTTTAAGTGAGCAAAATGAAAAACATAACCACTACTGCTAGCTCATCAAATTAAATATAATTATATAAACAATATGATAGTTCTAGTAGGTAGGGCACCTAGAAAAATAGTGACTTTTACATAAAGCGGGTTTAAAGAATACATCACTCTGCATTAAAAGGTCATGATCACCTGGTTTATTTTGTTCTAAACAAAAGAGAAATCACCCAATTTTACAATTGTATTTTTTATATCCTGTCATGTGTTAGAATGATTTTAAAAATCGGAGAAGTTATTAATTTTTCTATACAATAACATGCGGTAAAATTTAAATAATATGGGTACTAAAAATGTCGTAAGTTTATGTGTCTTTAGTGTTCATCCTAAACAAAATAGATAAAAGAGACAAGTTTGTGGTATGGCCATGGACCATCGTCCTTTTTCAAATTCTTCAATTACTCTTATCTCCTGCGTACGCTTGTAATTAGGGATTAGAAAGAAAAAAGTGAAAAGCCATGCCACGAGGAACAACTACAAGAAAAAAAAATACATCACCAACCAACAATGTCTCTTCATTCACTCTCAACTTCAACAAGTTACGACAAAAATCAGACGGCAACAATGGTTTAGTGCAAATTAATTATACATGAATAAATCAGATTCAGCACCTTTCACCCATAACATGCATCCAGGTGTATAATCATTCAGTCTTCTGCAAGGAGTTAAAAATAACAAAAATGTTTATTTTTATCACAACTTGATTTATACATCAATCAACATGGTCTTACAATTATATCATCACCCCACATCTCCAATTTTACCTCCAATCAATAATTAACACATCACTTGATGTTCTTTACTCTAAAACATAATGCTATGAAGTGTAGCAAGAAAAGACAACCATATCAATACCAGAAAAATTCTAATCGACCAACCAATGAAAAATGGTGAAAACAAAAATAGTTTGTTCCCTCTTTGGAGCATTCTTTCAAATTAGAATATTTTCAAAATCAAAATTGACGTTGGTTTAGGGAGAAAAAGAAGAAGCTCCCGTTTGACGATACTTTCAACATTGACCTTGGCATCAATGCATCACTTGTTCCATAGTTTTAGGGTTCAATAAGCCATAACATTAATTGTGATGTAGTTTGCAGAATATTTATTCTTAAGCTTGAAATCCAATCTCCAGGATTATGGGGAAAAGAGGGCCAGGGAAGAGGTACATGTACTACAAACTTGTTGAGTTCAACAAGCAGAAATATATCCTAGTTTATCACATCACATCTGCTGCCCAGGAGAGAAAATTTTGAAAATTTACAGAAAGAATGAAGCTGTGGTTGCCATTGTAGCAAGCGACATTATAATAAGAGTGAAAATTTTGACAAGAACCCTATGACTGAATAATGACAATAAAGACTTAAGATGAAAAACAAAGAAGTCTTGAATCAACAAATGCAGGAAAAATCATTATAAAGGAGCATGGACTGACTCCTTTATTCTTATGGAAAGTTATTTAATCGGCCTAATAATCTTCCTACAGAAAAAAGGAATGGCAAACGGAAGAGAAGAAAATAAGAAAGCAGGCATTCTTCGTAATTTTGCTAATAAAGAAGATAGGCAGTTTAACTTCTAATCAAGGAAGAATGCACAAAATTATTTACCACAAGAGCTAAAAAGAAAAACTCTACTTTTATTTTACCCAGTGAGGATTGGATGCAGAAAGGCATGCGCCAAATGATCACTATCCAATCGACTCTGCTTTTTAACCTTCAAGCCTGCAACTAGCTGCAGACTGATAAGAAAAAGAAGAAAAAGAAATAACAAGTTCCACCAAAAGCAACGCAGACACTAGTAAATACCAGATTGCCTATGCAGGAGCACAAAAATGCAGATATAGTTCAGGTCACAAATTGTAGGCAGCCTAGGAGAGAAAAATAGAACAGTGCGCTTTCCCATAAACAGCCATAGCCAAAAATCACCATCTCAAGTATAATATAGACAGAAGCATAGGATAATCAGTTCTAACCACAATTCATAAAACAGAAGGTTTAAGACATTGTAAAAGTATCACGAGACAATGCAGAACAAGATGCAGTCAGCTTTAGATAGTGACAAAGTACAGACTAGAGAGAAAACATAAGATAAATGACCTTGTAACATCAAACATAGCACACGTTTTTGTCTTGTGACTAAACTTTGCTCAAAGTTTTAAAAAATAACCCATGAAGTGGACAAACAAGGCATACTATACATGAAGTAAAAGGCCAAAGCTTAATAAAGCATGGAGTTCTATATTCTCATGACATAAATTTGAAATCAACATCCGTAGTGCAATCCAAATAAGTGAATAAATTCTTAATTGATTTTTGACAGAAAATATCAGTGTTTCTGCTGGATATAACAGCCACAACTAACATTAATAATTAATGTTAGCAGCGCAAAGCAAAACATCTATTAAGCAGATCAAGCTTTCTAAGTTATTATGTTCAGAAAAAATTTTAAAGGGCAAGAAGTTCGTATGAGCCATGACAATCTTATTAGGCCATGACAAAGTTTCTTTATGATTACAACTATTAACATAAGATAAGAGCCTAAGAGTAATTTGGTAGGCAAAGATACATGAAGAAGCAAGATTACTAGTAGCAAATCAAGGATTCATACAGTTAGCTATAGACAAGACATACAAAATTATCATGTTGGATCTCCTGAGAGTTTCAAACTATGAAGCCCCTTTGCACCTTACATAATACAAACCCATTTATCACCTTTGATTGTTACAAAATGAACATCAATAAAAACAGAGCCACCAGCAGTGACTCAAGTTCAACTTGTAAGCTACAAATCCCACAGGAAGTGCATATCAATCCAACAGCAGCTATCACTTGTTTTCATCAAAAACCTTTCAAACATCAACATCGTCATCATGTCTCAAGGATTGAATCCCCTTTCCGGCCACCACGCTGGCCAAGGAAGAGTCATACTACGCTGCTTATAGATGTCCAAAAGACTTCCACGTGGAACACGATCATGACAATCTTGTTTAAGCAATTTCAACACATCCAATAAGTTAACTTCCCCATTACCCTTACCAGACATGGAACCCCAGTGCATTCTTTTGGCTGCATTCCCCGTATTCACCTGTCCCTGAAATGAACTAGGCAGCACTCGTCGTGGGGCGGCAGATTGACAATCAACTGTTTCTTGCACACTAGAGGCATTATCTTGTTGCAGCATTTGCATATCTCCATAAACTCTGCAGTGAATAGACTTCCCTTAGAATCGTTCCTTACTTCAATCCTATTCACAACCCTCTCTACCCACTAGACAATTGTCAACATCCCTCTCATCATTTCCCAACTCCAAGACACTATCTTCTGTGTCAACATCTACCATAACAACTTCTCTCTCATAATCAAATTCTTCACCATAACCATGAGCTTCACTTTTTCCACTGGAATCAGACTCGTTACTGTCCGATATACCCCATGAGAATAAAATCTCAGAGTGGATGGCTCCGGTTTATGCTCAAAAACTTTCAATTTCTTTAAGAATTCCGGTCCAAATCCACAGCTCTTTCACGGCCACATGCAATACCGCCAGCATCGACATTCATCAGCAAATCGAGTTCGTCTTCGCTCTAAGGGGCTGAGTGCTCCGTTGGAGTCTGGAAAACGTCTTCAGATGAGCTACAGTCTTTGAGATCCGGGCTCTCAGGCGGCGAGACCATCGTAATTCCGACGGACTCGACACGAACACCAATATCGGATTCCGACTACGTGTCGTTTTGGGAATCGTAGGGATGAAATGTTAATGGATAACAACGCAAGAGGTCCTCTTGAGAGGACGAAATGTGGTAGAGTGGGTTTATTGCAGAGCATGGATCAATGCAGCTACGGTTGGCCCTCGTGTCTCCGTGTGTATTTATGTGGAAATCGTGAACTTTTATAAAAGCAATTTATGTTATTTTGTTTCTTATAATACATTGTTATTTTACATTATACAGAAAATATATAAATAAAAATTACTGCTTATTGGGTTTTGGACTTAAGAAGCACACTTTTGTAATGACTTGAGATATCATTTTTTTTTTGAAAAAAAAATAGTTATTTTAAGTAACAGGAAATATATAAATAAAAAAAATTAATTATTGTGTTTAGATCTCAAGAAGCATCTAATTTTGTACATGAGTTTCACTCGTTATTTTTTTACTCAAAAAATAACTGTTATTTTTCTTAACTCGAAAAATAATCGTTATTTTCTTTTATTCAGAAAATGATTGTTATTTTTCTTTATTTAGAAAAATATCCGTTACTTTTCTTATTAGAAATATATATTATTTTTTTACTCATAAATTACCGTTACCCTTTTCAGATATGACCGATATTATCTTAAATGTCACATATTTTCTCAAACCTATAAATAGAGTAGTCTCAGTCCTCAGTTTAAACACATCAATAAAAAAACATCTCTTACTAGAAAAAATTTCAAAAAGAAAAGAAGAAGATGCTAAATTGTTTTGAGTTTTTTGAGAAACATAAACTCTAGAAGTGTAGCATTCCAATCTTCATCGGTGCAGTGAAGTTTCGAGACAGAAAACAAAGATTCTAGGCTGTTTTATCTTGGGGACAATGAGATTGTGTTTATTTGCACAAGTTTGGACAGAGCCACGAAATGTCTTAAAAAGAGTGACATAATCCACAACTCAACCCAAGTAGTTCATTTCAGGTTATCGGGAATATTATTCTTACATTATTTTCACATACTAGTTCCAACAATTTTAAGACGAATTTCTCTACCATGTATATTGAAATGTTAACTGTTGATTTCAACAAACTTTTCCGTTTTGAGAGACTACACTTTAAAAGATGGAGACAAAAAAATTATTTTTCTTAACCATGAAAATGGCCGCTTCTGCTCTTATTACTGAAAAACCAACATTGTTTAATCCTTCTATTGAAGCTACAACAAAGGATATAAACACTTGGATGGAAAATGATTTTCTATGTAAAAATTGTATTCTTAATGGATTAGTTGATGACTTATATGATTATTATAATTTTGATAAGTCTGCTAAGGAAATTTGGGATGCACTTCAAAAGAAGTATGACACTAAGGAAGCAGGAACTAAGAAGTATGACACTGAGGAAGCAGGAACTAAGAAGTATAATGTTAGTAGATATATGAAGTACCAAATGATTGATGAAAAATATGTAGAAGCTCAATCACACGAACCGCAAAAGATAACACACGAAATAACTTCTGAATGTATGACTTTAGATTAACAATTTCAAATAGCTGTTATTATAGATAAATTACCCCCTGCTTGGAAAGATTTTAAGAATGCACTTAGACATAAAACTAAGGAATTTTCTTTAAAAAGTCTTATAACCCGTCTAAAAATAGAAGATGAAGCCCGAAAACAAGATCAAAGAGATGAAGTATCAGTTGTCTCAAACAATAGTACCAATAAGAAATCCTCTTCTGCAATTCAGAAACGTAAAAGAAGTAACATGAAAACTTAGAATCGCAATAATAACCAAAACCGTAACCACCAAAATAGAAACATAAATTATCCTTCCCAGAATGGACCTCAACCTCCTCAAGAAATAACACATTCATGTGTTATAGTTGTAACAAACCTGGCCACTTGGCCAAGAACTATCGGAACAGGAATCATCTTGCCTCGTAGGTGAACCTTACCGAAGATCAACTTATTACTATAATATCTGAAATCAATTTTGTTGGTGGATCTGAGGGGTGGTGGTTGGACACTAGTGCTTCTCCACATGTTTGCTATGATAGAGAAATGTTCAAGTCCTATTATGAGTCTGAGGATAAGAAAGTGCTACTGGACGACCCCCACTCCATTAAAGTTACAGGTACTAGTGAGGTAGAATTGAAGTTTACCTCTGGAAAGACTATCATCTCGAAGGATGTCCTGCATACTCCAGAGATGAGAAAGAACTTAGTTTCGGGTTATCTTCTTAACAAAGCTGAGTTTACTCAAAATATAGGGGCTGATTTATATACAATAACTTAAAATAATATTTTTGTTGGGAAAGGGTACATCACCGATGGCATGTTCAAATTCAATATTGAAATTAATAAAGCTTCTTATTCTACTTATATGTTGAGTTCTTTTAATATTTGGCATTCTAGACTTTATTATGTTAATAAACGCATATTCAAGTCTTGCATACTCCAAAGATGAGAAAGAACTTAGTTTCGGGTTATCTTCTTAACAAAGCTGGGTTTACTCAAACTATAGGGGCTGATATATATATAATAACTTAAAATAATATTTTTGTTGGGAAATGGTACGTCACCGATGGCATGTTCAAATTCAATATTGAAATTAATAAAGCTTCTTCTTCTACTTATATGTTGAGTTCTTTTAATATTTGACATTCTAGACTTTATTATGTTAATAAACGCATATTCAAGAACATGATTGCCTTAGAACTAATTCATAAACCATCTTTGAATGATTTTAAAAAATGTGATTTTTGTAGTCAAGCTAAAGTAACCAAAACTTTACATAAGTCAATAGTTAGAGAATCTAAACTTTTAGATTTAATACACTCTGACATATGTGAACTTGATGGAAATTTAACAAGAAATGAAAAATGTTATTTTATAACTTTTATTGATGATTGTTCAAATTACACTTATGTATATCTAATTAAAAATAAAAGTGAAGCGTTTGACATGTTTAAAATATTTATGACTGAAATTGAAAATTAACTTAACAAAAAAATAAAAAGATTTTGAAGTGATAGATGCACTGAATATGATTCCAATATTTTCAATGATTTTTATAAACCTCGTAAAATCATTTATGAAAAAACTGCACCTTATTCTCTTGAAATGAATGGTATAGCTAAAAGAAAAATAGAACTTTTATTGAATCCATTATTGTAATTTTATTAAACTCTAGTACTGCTTTCCATTGGTGGGGAGAAATTTTATTAACTATTTGTTATGTGCTAAATAGAGTGCCTAAATATACTAATAAAATTTCACAATATGAAATTTTGAAAAATAAGAAACCTAACTTAACTTATTTTAAAACTTAGTGTTGTTTAGTCTATGTTAGGATTCTTGATCCTAAAAGAAATAAACTTGCTAGTAGAGCATATGAATGTGTATTCATAGGATATGATGTGAATAGTAAAGCTTATAAATTCTATGACTTAAATGATTTATAGAATTAAATGATGTTGACTTTTATGAATATAGGTTTTCCTTTAAATTGAAAAATAGTGGGAGCTTGTTTTCTAGTAGTTTACCCATAACTAGAACTAGTGAATAAAATGAGAAATTAAACACTAAAATTAGGAGAAGTAAACGAGCTCAAACCCTTAAGAATTTTGGGTCTGATTTTTATGCTTATACCTTAAAGGAAGATCCTCAAACTCTTAAAGAAGTCTTATCTTCTTTAGATGCCAACTTATGAGAATAAACCATAAATGATGAAATGGACTCTCTTGAGTATAATAGAACTTGATATTTAGTTTACTTATCTTCTGGTTGCAAAACCATAGGATATAAATGGAAACTAAAGAAGAAATTAAAATTCAATGGTACTATTGAATAGTACAAAGCTCATCTTGTAGTCAAAGGGTATAGGCAAATGGAAAATGTAGATTTCTTTGATACATTTTCATCAGTCACATGAATAACTTTCATACGTGTACTTTTCTCTTTTGGTGTAATCCATGATTTAGTAGTGCATCAAATGAATGTCAAAAATGTTTTCTTAAATTGTGACTTCGAAGAAGAAATTTATATGCAAAAACCTGAAGATTTTGTTGTCCCAGGTCAAGAAAATAAAGTTTGTAAACTAGATAAATCTCTTTATGGACTAAAACAAGCACCTGAACAATGCCATGAAAAATTTGATAATCTAGTTATCTCACATGGATTCAAAATAAATAAAAGTGACAAATGCATTTATTATAAATCAGAAAATGACATTTGTACTATTATATGTTTATATGTGGATGATATGCTTATTTTTGGGTCAAATATTAATGTTGTGAATAATGTGAAAACTTTATTAAGTACTAACTTTGATATAAAAGATCTCGTAAAAACGAGTGTAATCCTTGGTATAAAGATTACTAGGTTTAAAAAAGAATTTCTCTAGATCAATCTCATTACATTGAGAAGATCTTAAAGAAATATAATTACTTTAACTGCAAACCTGCGTGTACTCCTTATGATCCTAATGTAAAGTTGTTCAAGAACACCGGAGACGGTGTTAAACAAACTGAGTATGCGAGCATTATTGGTAGCTTACATTATGCTACTAACTGCACTAGATCAAACATAGATTATGTTGTGGGACTATTATGCAGGTTTATTAGTAGACCTAGTATAGAGCATTGGAATGCTATTGAAAGGGTCATGAGATACCTTAAAAGAACTATGAATCTTGGATTACATTATAAAAAGTTTTCTGTTATTCTAGAAGGATACATCGATATTGATTGGAACACTTCATCAGAAGGCTCCAAAGAAACTAGCGGCTATATACTTAGCATAGCTGGTAGAGCTGTTTCTTGGAAGTCTAAGAAATAAAAAATATTGGCTCAATCCATGATAAAGTCTGAAATGATAGCACTAGCTACTGCTAGTGAAGAAACAGGTTGGTTAAGAAGTCTATTAGTTGAGATTCCTTTATAAGAAAGACTGATACCAACTGTCCTGATCCACTATGATAATAAGCACAATACTATTAGAGAATTTCTCTCTATAGGAACTGTAAGAGTGGATCATGTACGTTCTGATGAAAATTTGGTTGATCCTTTGATGAAAGGATTACCAAGAGAGAAGGTTTTTAAAACCTCGAAAGGAATGAGACTGATGTCCTTAGAATGAAGAGTCACTTGTGATGGTAACTCAACTTATAGACTAGAGATCCCAAGAAATAAGTTCAATGGGTAATAACAAGTCATGAAGTGATATGAGATGAATTATGCTATTTTTAAATCTCATTCTATATATTTAGAAGCATGAAGTCCTAAAACGATAGAGAAGGATGCGTTAATTATTAAACTCTTAATGAGTTCTATACTCTATGTGGAGTGGAGTACATAGCTACATGAGTACTCATGATAGACTCACCTATGTGAATATAGAAGTGTGGTCGCTTCCTATGAAAATTTTGGGCACAACTTACTAGAGCATGATCGTAAAACATCGGCTTTTCGAACTACACATTAGAAAGGTTGTGTGTGTAATATTGTTAGAGATAGAGTTCAAAAATACAAGTTACTCTAGTATATTCTAAAGCATTAACACTATGCAAAAGTTCAAGTCGATAGACATTTTTTACTAATGCACAATCTTATACTTTTGATTGGTCGGTTGCTCGATGAAAACTATTTTTTTATATAAAATTGAAGTATAGGATTGTTGAAAATTGTGAATTTTTATAAAAAAACAATTTATGTCATTTTGTGCCTTGTCCAACGCTACTATTTTACATCATTTAAGAAATGTATAAATAGAGAAGGATTGACTATTGAGTTTGAGCCCCAAGAGGCACCCACTTTTGTGGAAGGCAAGAGGACATAGGCAAATGTAATGTCACAGCGCGCGCGTATGTGTGTGAGGTAAGATGACATTTTATTTTTTTGGAAATTTTTTTAAATTACTTTTCCACTAAAAAAAATCGTTATTTTTTTACTCAAAAAATTATCGTTATTTTTCTTAACTCAAAAAATAACCATTATTTTTCTTTACTCAGAAAATGATCGTTATTTTTCTTTACTCAGTAAATGACCGTTATTTTTCTTTACTCAGAAAAATATTTGTTATTTTTTTCACTCATAAATGACTATTACTCTTTCCAGACATGATTGTTATTATCTTAAATATCACACATTTTCTCAAACTTATAAATAGAGGGTCTCAATTTTCAGTTTAAACACATCAATGAGAAACATCTCTTATTAGAAAAAACTTTCAGAAAAAAAAATAAGAAGATACTAAATTGTTTTGAGTTTTTCGAGCAACATAAACTTTAGATGTATAGCATTTTGGTCTTCATCAGTGTAGTGAAATTCTGAAACAAAAAAAAGATTATAATCTGTTTTATCTTAAGGACGACAGAGATGTGCTTACTTACATAAATTTGATCAGAATCACGAAACTTCTTAAAAAGAATAACTCAATTCGTGATTTAATCCGAAAAATTTATTTCTTACATTATTTTGATGTAATTATTCTACCAATTTCGGTTCCATGTTACCTCTGATGGCTTCTTTGTTCCTTATTGTTAATTTAGGAGAAAAGCTGTTTACACTTTCTCTGCCATTGATTTCTTTTTTCGTGACACATTGGTAGTAGTGGGCGGCTGTGATGTGACTCAAAAGAGTCCAAATTTTCCGTTTTTCTTGAGAATTTTTATTAATTATATTTGTAAATAGGAATAGTTTTCAACTCAAAATTAATTGATTATTTTTATGTACTTTTATCCTGGCCTCCTCTGTTTGTCCTTGTATCTTTTTAGCCAATGTGATGGGCTATTATACATTTTTAAACACACAAAACTGTACTCTTTGCTCATCACAAATAAATAAGCCCTTTTGCTTTTAGTGACCACAATAATATACCTCATTTCCCTAGCTTACAATAAAATGGTAATTAATATAGCTTGTTTATCTACGAGTTATGCGTATTTCTTTGTATATAAAAATGATTGAATTTCAAAAGGCAACATGTAGAAAAACACAAGGTGGTGCTATTAACCATTTACTATTAACCATTTACGCAGAGAAGCCGCAGAGGATTTTGCCCAACAATCATCACCACCACCACCACCACCACCACCACCATCACATTCATAGCACAACCAGGAGAGAGAAAATTCATTTTGATCATTATGATTCATGATCACGGTGGTAAAAGATATATTAATTCATTTATTAGTTAATGTTAAGGGTTAATTACTTATAATATAACATATTAGATTTGTTATATACATGTTTATAATATTTATAAAATTATAAATATATCTATAATGTATTTAAAATTTTAAAATTATATACATATTTGTTACAAACATATCAAAGATTATTTGTTAATATCGATTTTGTCGACATCAAAAAGGGTGTATTTTTCCTTAATGTAGTCCTATGAATTGAGAACACTCATTAGAATCCCCAATCACTACGGAGTGTAGTGACTTTTAACCCTCTAATACTTAATTCATTTGGATAATTTGCGATAATATAAGATATTAGTGTCTTTTTCTGTAATTTAAGGAGAATAAATGAAAATTGAGATATATTATAGATTTATTGTGTTTACGTCAATTAATAAACATGTTGTGTGAAATGTACAATCTGAATATATATAAGGGAGAAGGTTTATCTATTGTCAATTACTTACACGTAGAGATAAAGTTAATTCAAGATAAAAATTATCTCTTCGTAATTATCTCTTCAACATAATTAATGGATATTTGTTAGTTATTTATCTCTTTGTTTGTTTATCTAACGATTGTACTTATTTGTTGACTCAACATTTATTGGAAGGACGGTGAGTCACATTGTTAAGTAGGATCAATCATATTGTGCCATGTGACATTGGTTTATTTTAAGTCCATGGTATTTATATTCTATAATTTTAAAGTTTTAAATAAGTTATGAACACATATATAACTTTATAAATTTTATGGACATATTTGTAATAAACCTAATACTTTATGATCATAAAATGTAATTAGATCTAATTGTAAGAAATTTGGGATTCCATTTCAAAAGATTAACTTTTTAGGTGGGGTAGTTCAAGTACTTAAAAGTCCATAAATCATCCTGTGTTTAATGTATGACTTTGTTTGCATATTCCCAAAAACCTCACCTTTAAACAAAGGATCACATGGTTCAGCTCCCCCTCAATCGAAGATATATATTATCTTCATGCTTCACAGTGTCTAACTCCTTATCAATCGAAGATACCCTTATCTTCGCACTTTGCATTGTACATCTCCCCTTCAGTTAAAAAAACTATTATCTTTAGACTTTACATTGTAATTCAACTTTTATTAAACCCATAATAAACCTTTGTTTCACGTATCATGGAACCTTCTGGGTTCAAGTAAGATGAAGCCCATACTATAACGAGAGTCATATAAGTACTCATGATGCCTAAGTTTGGGATTGACTCTAATACCAATCGTAAGGAACTTGAGATTTTATTTTAAAAGATTAACATTTTAGATGGAATAATTCAAATTCTTATAAGTCTATGTATCACCCATGTCTAGTCAAGATGAGATTTTGTTTTCATATTTTTAATACTAATAAACTTAGTTTTAAAGTAAATTTATTATATATATTTATACTTATTTTTTATATATAAAATTATCAATCATGAAAATGATATCTCTTCTTTTTGCTTCTTTTATATATTGATGTTTCTTATTGTTTAGCTTTAATATTACTTTTTTTTCTTTTTTATCCACATTGGTTATTCTTTTTTTTTATTATTCCATTATTTTTTTACACAAATAAATATCATCTGTAAACAAATATATTTTTATTTATATATTTATATAAATATTAAAATGTTTATAAAATAAATATTTTTTTATAATTATTTATTAATATATATAAAAAGTAAGAATAATCAATGAATAATACATTAGGTATTTTCTCACTCTATTGTTCTAAAAAAAAAATTACACATAAATAAATATCAAAATATTTTTAAAATATATATTTTTATTTTATAGACAATTAATACACTTTTATTTATACATATAATCAAATATCAAAATATATTTAAAATAAATATACATTTTTTTATATATACAAATAAATATTAAAATATTCTTAAAGCATATACATTTTTTCATAATTATTTATTACTATATATATAAAAAGTCAAAATAACCGATAAATAATATATTGTTTATTTTCTAACTCCATCTAATTCTTTTTTTACACTGCAAATACATATTAAAATATCTTAAAAATAAATACATTTTTTATAATTATCTATCAATATATATAAAAAACGTGAATAAATAATGAGTAGTATATTGTTTATTCTCTCATTTCATTATTCCGTTCATTCTTTTTTTTTACATATAAATAAATATCAAAATATGTGTAAATAAAAATAATTTTATTTATATACTTAAATAAATATTAAAATGTCCTAAAAATAAATATATTTTTATTTATACACATAAATAAATATCAAAATATTTTTAAAATAAATATACTTTTTATCGTTATATATTATTATATATAAAAAGTTGAAATAATTTTTAAAAATTTTCAAAATATTTTTTTTTATTAAAGTAATTATATTTTATTCACTGATACCACGGTCCAAAACTAATTATTTTTAAATGTTTGTGTTGGTAGGCTGTTACAATGAGACGAAAGCCACAAGATAACAAAGTTTCGACTTGTCTAACCAATTGCAACTTCTCGGACATTTCAAGACTTTTCAAGCTAAGAAAAACAAGAATAATAGCAATTTCACCAGCAGTACCTTAAAAGATGTCATAAAAAGCTTACAAGTAGGTTGAGATTGTAGAAGAGACTTTTAATCAAATATTTCAAATTTACCACATAATTATACCATGTTTCGTAATTAAGGTCATCCTCATTTTTTTGAGTTCTAAAATTAAATAAAAAATACCCTTAATTAAGATAATTAAGTGTATTTTTTGAGTTCAAATTTCCACGGGTCATTGACATAAGCATCCAATTAAAGCTGATAAATTTACTCTTCAGGACTTAAGCATCAAAATGCCCTTGCATCTTTTGATTCAATATATGTATTTGTACCAACTTAATGGTTAAAGATGAGAGAATTTTGTAAGGCCTTACAAATGCGAGGTATAGAGTTGATTGGGCTTGGTATGAATTCAGTTTTCAAATATGAAGTTTAATGGCCCGGATTCCAACAGACACTTGTTATTTATGTGATATGATAGGTACATAATATCCAGTCATATCTGTAATTCATTGCACATTATTTCTCCCTCTCTTTTCTTTCCTATTATATCAATTAAATCTTCCTTCTTCCTGTACAAAATAGCTCATTGTATTTGTGCTATTAATTAGGTATAAAAGTGATACGCAAACTAAATGTTTTGATTAGATAATATAATTCAATTTCTATAAGAAGTTTTATTTGAATTTAAAAAAAGTTAAAAAAATATATGCTAAACTTTTTTAACATAAATTATGTATATATATTATCTATTGACTGATTTTAAAAATTAAACAGATAAAATAATGTATTCATTTATACACTAAAAAGTTAAATGATACAAATTTAAATTGACATGAATTATCACGTGACATATGCTATAATAATATTAAGAATAATGAAATTATTTATTTAAAAAATATTAGTCATTTGAACTAATATGAATACAAATTTAAATATATTTAATATTTATAGAAAATATGTTTATCATTTTCAAAATTATTTTGATGCTTCACAGACCATAAATATTAAGAGCGAAATTTTTGATGCATTTGACGTTCATCAACTACAAGAAACAATAAACGAAAAATGGATGTAGACTTTATTTCAATAGTATGAAGCATTAAAATCATGTTTAACTACTCAATCATATATTCACAATTAAAATAAATTACAAATCAAATATCGAGAAGAGAGTTCTCATAGATCTCTTTGCATTCTTGAGCAACCTCCTTGGCATCTTTCCGTGGAATACCTTCTCTCATACCAACAAGCTTCTCAACAACCTCAGACGGACAGTCAGGCTGATGTTCAAGAATATTTGTGTAAACAAGAGCGAACGAATCCAGACTCTCTGCCGAAGCAAGCTCTCGTAGATCACTCATTATTCTTACCCTGCTCTCTGTAAGTCCCTCCTACATTTAAGAGGAAGAAAAAACAAATGTTAGGTGCAACCATAAATGGTAGGTGCAACCACCAATGGTAGGTGCAACCACCAATGGTAGGTGCAACCACCAATGGTAGGTGCAACCACAATTGGTAGGTGCAACCACCAATGGTAGGTGCAACCACAATTGGTAGGTGCAACCACCAATGGTAGGTGCAACCATAAATGGTAGGTGTAACCATAAATGGTAGGTGCAACCACCAATGGTAGGTGCAACTAACATTGACATGCAATTTTGCCTATAAATAGGCAATGTCTTTGCCTTAGAGATATACCAACACACCAAAACAAGAAGAGAAGCAAAGCAAAGCCAAAGGAACAATTTCCTTTGAAGAAAAATAGTATTGTGTGTAAGAAAGTGAGAAAGAATATCTTAGAAAAATATTGGGATATTTTTCTAAAATGGGAGTGACAAAATAGTGAGTTTGGGAAACACTTGTGTGACACTATTTTGGGTTTATCTCAATTTGTTGTATTGCCTCTCACTTTGTACCCATTAATTTATTAGTGGAAGAAATATTTTTCGGAGTTTGTCCCGTGGACTTAGCCCAAATTAAAGGGTGAACCACGTTAAATTTTCTGGTGTCATTATTCTACTCTGTTGAATTCATTTTATTTTTACCCGCTGTGGCAATCGTATCGGTAAGGTCTAGTAAAATTCTTAATATGCTCTGTGGTTGCAGCCTAGACTGACCTGCCACATCAGAAAAGATTTTTATTAGATTCAGGGCGTATTTATTTGCAGAAAAAGAAACACAGCGAGAAAAAAAAATGTCAAGCCAAAAGGTAGATATTGAGAAATTTAATGGCAATAATAATTTCTCTTTATGGCAAAGGAGGATGAAGGATATTCTCATTCAACAGAAGGTCCATAAGGCGTTGTTAGGGAAAGAAAAGAAGGTAGCAACCGTCACCGAGGAACAATGGGAGGAAATAGATGAGATTGCAAGACTGCTAAAGAAACATGGGAGACTCTAGAAAACGTGTACATGTCAAAGAACCTTGCCAATAAATTTTATTTGTGGAAGGAGCTATATCAGATGAGGAAGGAAGATAATGTGAGCATGATGCAGCATGTTAGCAATTTCAACAGCAAGCTTTCTCACTTAGCAAGATTTAATGTGAGTTTTGGCGATGAAGAGAAAGCTGTGATGTTGTTGGCATCACTACCCTCATCATATAATCATATCACAACAACTCTGACTTATGCAAAAGACAAGATGGAGTTTGAAGTTGTTGTAGAAGCCTTGTTCTCATATGAGAAACAAAACAAGGAAAGAGATTCAGAAGAACAAGCCGTTATCACAGAGGTCAGAGGAAGGAGACTGCAAAGAACAAAAACCCGTATAAAAAGCAGAGGCAAATCAAATAAATTTGCCAATGTTGAATGCCATCACTGCAAGAGGAAGGGTCACATTAAGAAATTTTGTCGAGTGTTCAAAAAGGAACAAGAAACTAACAAAGGCAAAGTAATAAAGAAAGATGACAGCAGTGATGATGAGCAAACAAATACCATAGACGAGTTCAATATCGTTTATGATGAAGATTTTTTCAATCTTGCATCACACGAGACCAACTGGGTGATTGATAGTGGTGCGGCCTGTCAAAAGTAGTAGGCAGAGGAGACGTTTGCTTGGAAACAGAGAACGGAACCAGACTATTTCTGAAGGATGTCAGGCATATTCCAGATATGCGCCTGAATTTGATCTCTGTGTGCAAGCTTGCAAATGAAGGGTATTGCAGCTCCTTCATTTATGACAAATGGAAACTTACAAAAGGCTCCTTAGTAGTGGCTAGAGGTGAGAAGCATACAACTCTGTATATAATGCAAGCGAAGCTCTCCACCGACACAGTAAATGCCATAGAGAAAGACAGTGTAGCTGAGTTATGGCATAAGAGACTCAATCACATGGGTGAAAAAGGTTTGACAAGTCTAGCTAAAAAGAAGATATTGCCTGGAATGGATGAAGTACATTTGGAGAAATGTGTTCATTGTCTAGCAGGAAAACAAAACAGGGTTGCTTTCAAGAGCTTCCTCCTTCCGAATGAATAATATTTTAGACCTGATTCATTCAGATTTGTGTGGACCAATGCCAAAGTCAGTTGGTCGTGCTCAATACTTTGTGACTTTCATTGATGATCATTCAAGGAAGACGTGGGTATATCTTCTAAAGACAAAGGATCAAGTGCTAGATGTCTTCAAAGAATTTCATGCCTCAGTTGAGAGACAGACTGGAAAGAAGTTGAAGTGCATCCGGACAGACAATGGTGGAGAATACACAGGACCTTTCCATGCTTATTGCAAAAAGCATGGTATTAGGCATCAGATGACACCTCCAAAGACACCGCAGTTGAATGGCTTAGTTGAGAGGATGAACAGAACTTTGATGGAGAGAGTTAGATGTCTACTCTCACATGCAAAGTTGTCTAAAAATTTTTGGGGTGAAACCATACTCACAGTTGCACATGTGTTGAATCTTTCACCCTGTACTCCTCTCAAGATGGATGTTCCAAATAAAGTGTGGTAAGGAAAAGATGTTTCCTATGATCATCTGCGAGTGTTTGGCTGCAAAGCATTTGTTCATATCCCTAAGGATGAGAGATCCAAACTAGATGCCAAAACAAGACAGTGTATTTTTATTGGCTATGGTCAAGATCAACTTGGCTATAGATTTTACGATCCTGTTGCAAAGAGACTTGTCAGGAGCCGTGATGCTGTATTTGTTGAAGATGAGACCATTGAAGATATTAACAAAATGAAGAAAGATGTTCCTAATTCCAATGGTGACTCATCAGATTTGGAATTAATTCCTCCAACATCAGTGTCAAGACAAGTTGGAGATGAAGAGCAGGTTTATCCACCTGGTGAAGATGATGCTCCCATAGAAGTTGATTCTGAACATGAAAGAAATGATGATGTTCATTATCCAGTACCAACACCTACGGCTTCTCCTACTCCACTGAGAAGAAGTGATAGAGTGAGACGACCCTCTACCTCATATCCTTCAGATGAGTATGTAGCTTTCACTGATGGGGGAGAACCTGAGAGTTACGAAGAGGCTATGGATGACGAATCCAAACAAAAATGGATTGAAGCCATGCAAGATGAGATGAAGTCCTTGCATGAGAACAAAACCTTTGAGCTGATGAAGCTGCCCAAAGGGAAGAAGGCCTTGAAAAATAAATGGGTGTTCAGGGTGAAGCATGAAGGACACAGTTCGAGTCCGCGATACAAAGCCAGACTGGTTGTCAAAGGATTCAGCCAAAGAAAAGGTGTTGACTTTGACGAGATTTTCTCTCCAATTGTGAAAATGACATCTATTCGTACTGTGCTAGGGTTAGCATCAAGTCTTGACTTGGAAGTTGAGCAAATGGATGTCAAAACTACCTTCCTACATGGTGACTTGGAAGAAGAGATATACATGGAACAACCAGAGGGTTTTCAGCAAAAGGGAAAAGAAGATTATGTCTGCAAATTGAAGAAAAGTCTCTACAGCTTAAAACAGGCACCAAGATAATGGTACAAGAAGTTTGAGTCTGTTATGGGGGAGCAAGGCTACAAAAAGACTACTTCAGACCATTGTGTGTTTGTGCATAAATTCTCTGATGATGATTTCATTATTCTTTTGCTTTATGTGGATGATATGTTGATTGTTGGCCAAAATATTTCTAGAATCAACAACTTGAAAACGCAGTTGAATAAGTCTTTTGCCATGAAAGACTTGGGGCCAGCAAAGCAGATTCTTGGCATGACTATTATTAGAGACAGAGGCGCCAAGAAATTATGGTTGTCACAGGAGAAGTACATTGAGAAAGTACTTCAAAGATTTCATATGGATAAGGCTAAAGCGATTAGTTGTCCTCTTGCTAATCACTTTAAGCTAAGTTCTAAGTAGAACCCTTCTACAGACAAAGAGAAGGAAGAGATGGAAGAGGTTACATATGCTTCAGCAGTTGGAAGTCTAATGTATGCCATGGTTTGTACACGGCCAGATATCACTCATGCAGTTGGAATTGTGAGTAGATTCCTTTCAAATCCTGGAAAGGAACATTGAAATTTCGATGAAATGGATTTTCAGGTATCTTCGAGGTTCTTCCAAAATATGCCTATGTTTTGGAAATGATAAAACCTATGTTAGTTGGATACACAAATGCAGATATGGCTGGTGATGTGGATTCCAGAAAATCCACTTCAAGTTACCTGATTACATTTGCAGGGGGAGCTGTGTCATGGCAGTCAAAGTTACAAAAATGTGTTGCACTGTCCACTACCGAAGCAGAGTTTATAGCGATAATGAGCATGTAAAGAGTTGCTATGGATGAAAAAGTTCTTGAAAGAACTTGGGTTGCAACAAGACAGTTATCAGTTATTTTGTGATAGTCAGAGTGCTATCCATCTTGGAAAGAATGCCTCCTTTCATTCAAGATCAAAACATATTGATGTGAGATATCACTGGATTAGGGATGTAATGGAGAAGAAGCTATTACAACTTGAGAAGATCCATACAGAAGAAAATGGATCAGACATGTTGACAAAAATTCTCCCAAGACAAAATTTTGAATACTGTCGTTTAGCTGCTGGATTGGTAGAGCTCTCTATGTAGTCGGGAGGGGGAGATTTGTAAGTCCCTCCTACATTTAAGAGGAAGAAAAAACAAATGTTAGGTGCAACCATAAATGGTAGGTACAACTATAAATGGTAGGTACAACCACAATTGGTAGGTGCAACCATCAATGGTAGGTGCAACCACAATTGGTAGGTGCAACCACCAATGGTAGGTGCAACCATAAATGGTAGGTGTAACCATAAATGGTAGGTGCAACCACCAATGGTAGGTGCAACTAACATTGACATGCAATTTTGCCTATAAATAGGCAATGTCTTTGCCTTAGAGATATACCAACACACCAAAACAAGAAGAGAAGCAAAGCAAAGCCAAAGGAACAATTTCCTTTGAAGAAAAATAGTGTGTGTGTAAGAAAGTGAGAAAGAATATCTTAGAAAAATATTGGGATATTTTTCTAAAAGGGGAGTGACAAAATAGTGAGTTTGGGAAACACTTTGTGACACTATTTTGGGTTTATCTCAATTTGTTGTATTGCCTCTCACTTTGTACCCATTAATTTATTAGTGGAAGAAATATTTTTCGGAGTTTGTCCCGTGAACTTAGCCCAAATTAAAGGGTGAACCACGTTAAATTTTCTGGTGTCATTATTTTACTCTATTGAATTCATTTTATTTTTACCCGCTGTGCCCAACACTCTCCACTTTAGAGACACTAATATATTCTCTGAAAAATTCTATGATAGCCTTTTCGTCTAGCCTCGTCCTTTCAATAGTCTCCTCTTTTATGTAGTTTTTCTGTGTCAAAAGATGATCAACATACACAACCAGTTTCTTCCAAACAAGCCTCAACGAATCTCCTGAATGACCTTTCTTCAATATACATCTTCACATCTGTAAAATAATCACCAAATGTTGCCACTAGATACTCCGTAACTTGGCCTTCAGACCAAATCCTTCTATAAAGCTTGACAAGTAACTCTTGCACATCTGGATCTTCAAATATCACACTAACAGAAAGACGCACAGCTTCCTTTACAACATCTAAAAATCCCTTGCAAGTGTCCTCAAAATTGACCTGCTCTGCATAGTTCTGCGGAAGAGCTTCGATTGTGTTATTGCTTAACTCCATTGCAAGATCACAGCAGCGCAAGTTGTTGTTAATCATTGCACACAAAGGTTCCAGGCCAATTTCAGAAGCAGGCTCTTCTAGTCTCCGCTTTTCAGCTGCTTGAAAATCAATCATAACTTGAATCAGTGCAAATGCAATTCTACACAGCATAACATCGGTACTATTATCCCGAACAATTAGAACTTGCTCTCCTAGAATTCGGAACAAATCTACAGCAGCTGGTGTATATAGCTTTCCATCCTCTGTTTTCTTTGGTGGTTGTACCTTATCAGCCTCTAAAATGTTTAAGTACCATTTCCTAGTTGTAGCTTGCATTCTCTCAACGTATGAATTCATAAGGGGATCCATGGCACCACTTTCTGAACAAACTTGAGCCAGAGATTCATCCACACCAAGACCGATTAGGTTTTCTTGGTACTCAACGACCCAACTTGTTACCTTCAAGGTCTCTATGTTTGTCAATTCATTTGCTCTGTCACTAAGTAATCTAAGCATCTGAATAAATCTTTCCGTATAGAGATTCGCCATGAGCTGGAAAACTTCATATCTCGGAGGGAAACATGGGGCCACATAGTGATAAATATCTCCAAGCTCTTCTCCAATCATTTTAGCTTCCTTCAGTGCAGCTTTGTGGTCTTGAAACACAAGCTCTGTTAAAAGTTTGTTAAATCTTTCCTCAACGGTCTTTCTAATTTGTTCATAACATTTATCCTTGAAACCTCTTCCTTGAACCTTCAATTTCTGCTGCGTTAGATTTTTACAAGAAGCCATCGCAGCGGTGGACGTTTTGCCAGCAGCTCTACGATGAGGATTAGCAACTGATGCAATAGCCTTATCGGCTTCCTCAGTAAGTTGTTGATCCAGAATTTCTTGCATTTCAACAACTCTTAAAGCACGAACCAATGTTTGGGGGCTCTCTTTAGAAAGCTTTAAAAAGTTTCCAATGTGACACCATAATGTCTTCTCAAATGTCTCCCAAGTCCGATCTACGTCTTCAAAATATTCAGTCAGCCTACCTACTTCTTCCTTGTGAGATCCTACAGCTGCTAGTGCAAATCTCCGCTTACCGTCAAGGGCTGTTAACCTCTCATTTGTGTTAATGATCTCTTTATCATCGCTCAACGAGTCTCGTGCCTCAGCCGCTTCAACAGAAATCGACATCATGCCGTCAATATCCTTCAATGTTGTATTGATGTTATTCGAAGTTTTATTTGATCATGATTCTCAATTAAATAATTAGAACGAAAAAATAAAAGTTTTCAATATATTTTTTCTTAATTTATATAAAGTAGTTATATTATTTATATAAATAAATATTAATTATTATTTCAACAACCACTATAATTAAGTTACATGGTTTACAACTGCTCGGTAAGTACTGTGTATATTGGTAGGCGTCGTGCATATTAATAGGTGTTTGGCGTCGATGCAGTATTTGTTGAATGAGTTATGGTATTTGTTGAATTCAACACTCCCCCTCAAGTTGGTACATAGATATCTTTCATGTCCAACTTGACTGAAACTTTTATGAATACTTGATATGAGACTACTTTAGTAAGAATGTCAACCAATTGATCTTCTGACTTAATTTTTGATAATTTTAATGAATTTTCTTCTAACTTTTCCTTAATAAAGAATCTGTCAACTTCAACATGTTTTGTACGATCGTGTTGAACTGAATTATGAGCAATATCACATGCTGATTTATTGTCACAAAATAACTTAATTGATTTTTTAGTAGGATATCTCAAATCTTTCAAGAGTGATTGTAACTACAAGGCCTCACAAAACCCAAGTATTATGCCTCTGTATTCAACCTCTACGCTTGAACAGGCAACAACATGTTGTTTCTTACTTCTACATGTTACAAGGTTTTCCCCTACAAAAGTGAAGTAGCCTGATGTAGATCGTCTATCATTTATTGATCTAGCCCAATCAGCATCAGTATATACTTCTATTCTTTGGAACTCGGAGTTTTTAGTGAATAATACTCCTTTTACAAGAGTAGATTTTAAATACCTCAAAATACGAATAACTGCATTCATATGTTGTTCTCCAGGATTATGCATAAATTGGTTGATAATACTTAAAGCATAAGCAAGATCTGGTCTTGTGTGTGCCAAATACATCAACCTTCCAACAAGCCTTTGGTATCTTTCTTTATTTGTTGGAACTTGATCAACCTTGATACATAACTTTAATCCTTCCTCTACTGGTGTATTAGTTGGTTGACATGCCGACATACCAGTTTCTTTTAATAAATCTAAGACATACTTTCTTTGAGATAAGAAGATTCCTTCTTTTGATCGAGAAACCTCAATCCCAAGAAAATATTTTAAGGAACCAAGGTCTTTCATTTCAAATTCCTTGGACAAATAACTTTGTAGAACTTTTCTTTCTTCAAGATCATTTCATGTTACTATCATATCATCAACATATACAATAAGTACAGTGATCTTACCATACCCTTTTTTTCAGAAATAAAGTATTGTCTGAATTTCTTTGCTTGTAGCCAAATGCCTTCATTGACTTTGTGAACCTGTCAAATCATGCTCTTAGGGATTCTTTCAATCCATACAATGATTTTTTTAATTTACACACCTTTTCATCATGGATTTTGGATTTCTTGATTCCTGGTGGTAAATCCATGTAGACTTCTTCAATTAAATATCCATGTAAAAAGACATTTTTTTACATGAAGCTGATATAATGGCCAATCTAAATTTGCAGTTAGAGATACCAAGACTCAAACAGTGTTAATTTTGGCTACAGGCGCAAATGTTTATGTATAGTCGATCCCATATGTCTGAGTGTATCCTTTTGCCACCAATCTTGCTTTATAGCGTTCAATCATACCATCTGTTTGATACTTTACTGACAAAATCCATCGACATCCAACAATTTTATTTGTTGGTGGACGATCGACAAGTTCCCAAGTTTTATTTATTTCTAAGGATCTTAGTTCTTCATTCATAGCATCTTTCCATTTTTGGTCAGCTAAAGCTTCCTACACACTGTTAGGAATAGATACAACAAATAATTGATTCACAAATGATACGTTTGATTTTGACAAACGATGTTTAGACATATAGTTACTCATGAGATATTTGACTTTACTAGAAATCGCAAGTTCATACATGGCTTTAGGAATACCTCTGTTAGGACGTGGTGGAAGTATTTTTCTGGTTGGTTCAATAGTTAGAGCATCCTCTACAAACGATTAGTTAGGTATATCAGCAACTTGTGGAGAAGGAAACTCATACTCACTTAGTGGTAGTAATGAACTTGCTTGATGATCTTGAAGTTGATGAGGACTTGATTCCATTTCCCTTGAGTCTTCTCTATATTTAGAGTTATTACCATCTGAATTCAAGTTATTTTTATTTTCCTCGTATATAATTTGTCTTTCTTCATAAGGAAACAATTTATATGTAAGGGTTTGAATTTCAACATGGTTGTACTCCCCCTGAAATTCAGGTGTAGAAGAGAAATACATTGTATCTTCATGAAAAATAGCATCCATGGTGGTAATCATTTTTTTTTTGTAGGAGGATGATAACAACGATACCCTTTTTTTGTTATGTGGCATATCCCATAAAAACACAACATATTGCTCGTGGATCCAACTTGCTACGTTGTTATTTATGTAGGTGTACAAATGTCACACACCCAAAGACATGAGGAGGTAAGTTGGGTACACTTGGTGCAACAATTGCTTCAGTGATGACTTGTAGTGGTGTTTGGAAGTTAATGGAACTAGAAGGTACCCGATTGATCAAATATGCAGCAGAAGTAAGTGCTTCTTTCCAATAAGATAATGACATATGAGCTTCGATCAATGAGGCACGGATAACTTCCAACAAATGTCAATTTTTTCTTTCTGTAACTTCATTTTGCTGAGGTGTATCAACACAAGTAGTTTGATGACTAATCCCTTCTGATTTAAGATATTCTTGAAGCTCAGAACTTTTATATTTTCCTCCATTGTCATTACGTAGAACTTGAATCTATTTTTTATATTGAGTACAAACCATTTTATAAAATTTTCTAAATAATATATTTACCTCACTTTTAGATTTCATTAAACAGACCCAAGTCATTCTACTAAAATCATCAATAAATGTAACAAACCAATGTGATCCTCCCAAAGTATAGACTTTGGAAGGACCCCATACATCAAAATGTATAACCATAAACGGAAATGGACTTTTATTTAAGGTTACAGGAAATGAAGAACGATGACTTTTTGCTAGTTCACAGACATTACACTTTAAAGTAGAAAGATCTAAGCATAAAAATAAACTTGGAAATAATTTCTTTAAATATCCAAAAGAAGCATGACTCAATCTCCTATGCCACAACCATATATTTGATTCATCCTTTTTAGATCCAGTTGCTACCAGTGCATGATTTGTTGAATCCAAGTCCAAATAATACAAGTTTCCTTACCTAACACCATGACCAATCGTTTGCTTTGTTTGGATGTCCTTGAACACACAAAAGTCGAGCCAAAAAATAACAAAATAAGATAAAACAGTGGTTATTTGAGAAATAGATATAAGTTTATACTCTAAAGAGGGAACAACTAGTACTAAATCTAAATTCAAAGTACTAGTGAGAGACAAAGATCTTTCCCTAATAACTGAGGTTGTGTTACCATTAGCAGTGTAAACAGTTTTGTGTGAAGATGGTTTTAAGATTTGTCTAGAATCGAATTTCATATGATCAGTTACACCTAAATCAATTATCCATGTATTATTAAAAATAGGAGAAAATTTTTTAAGCATCTTACCAACATTTGCTGAGGAGCTTACAACATGATCCTTTGTTGTTTCAGCAATGGTGGTAGTAGACATCTGTCGTGGATTTTTCTTCCGAGAGTCACGGTTGTGATCCCACCAGTCAGGATATCCCATAAGTTCAAAACATCGTTCTTTTGTATGACCTTTTTGATGACAATGGGTACATTTAAATGATGATTTATCAGCCACCCTTCGTTCTTGCTGATTGAAAAAAAGAACGATTTTTAGATATCATAGCTAAAGCATCAACGTCTCCAGATTTTTCCTTCAATGAGATTCGACGTACTACCTCTCATCGAATCAAAGAATAACAACCTTCTAAATCTGGGATGGTTTCTTTTCGTAAAATTTCTCCACGAACCTGCTCAAATTCATCATCTAATTCAGCAAGAAAAATATATACCCTTAGTCTTTCAACAGACTCTTGATATGATATTAGATCATAAGGGTCTTTCATGACCACCTTATCACAATGGTCTAGTTCTTGAAAAATTTCAGTCAACTCTCCATAATACTCTAAAAGTGATTTTCCATTTTGTCTGAAAGTAAAGGCTTTTTGGTTTAAGAAAAATACTTGTAATTCGTCACTTCCATCATAGAATGTTTTTGCCAAAGCATCCCAAATTTCAAGAGTAGTAGGTATGCATAAATAACGCTTCATGATTTCTGGACTCATTGCATAAGCAATCATCTCTTCACTTTTTTATTTTCTACATACCACTTATTATAATTTTCTAATGTTTTTTTCTGGTTGCAAATTTTTGTTATGAATATAAAAGAGTTTCTCTCTCTCTACAATATGCATTTCTATTATTTGAGACCAAACATCATAATTATTCTCACTAAGAATAATTTCAGCATTAAAACACCTTCAGAATAGATAGATTGTACAATAACTAGAGTTGATTGCTCCATAGGTAATGAAATTGTGCCCTCTGTCATGATTTTATGGTAAACTAACTAGAAAATGATATAATAATTTCAGAACTGGAAATAAAAACTATAAGAACCGGTATAAAGAATATTGAACCGATGTTTTTTTAAGAAGAAATGGACTAAACTAGATAAAAACCACAAAATTGGGTAAAATAATTGGTTTAAAAACCTTGAAAATTGGACCAAATCGGTTTTAAAAATCCAGAATTGAAAAAAAAAAACAGGTTCAGATCTTTAAAATGGATCGAACTGGCCAAAATTGGAAAAACTGTGAAAAACCAAGAAAACTGAGTTCAGACTGAACCGCTAGTTGAACCGAACCAAACCTGAATCGAGCCAAGATGCAGACCGGCTACGTCCGCGAGCCAAACCGAGGTACGGGCTGGCTACGTCCTCGAGCCGAGCTGAGCCAAATGACACATCATCGTCTTCAACCTCTAGATGGCACGTGACGGAGCATAGAGGCGCGTGAAATGTTTTCTTTTCTTCAGGCGGCGCGTGTGGGCACGTGTTGCACTTTTGTTCTACCCTATTTTTACCAAAATGTTCATAATTATGTTTAGAGTAATTTGGTAAAATTAGGTGGGACAAATACCGCTTCAAAAATGATGTTTGTAATTAATATTTGTATGGGTGCTAGAATGAGATTTTTTTTCCTGAGAACAAATATTTTCAGAGAAAGAAATCTCAATTTTAGAGAACAAAGGTTTCAAATTTATATAAAGCAACGACTTGGCTTTGATATCATGAAGAAATCAATATTTGAAGAAATAATCAGAAGAAGAAATAAATGTTTCCTTCAATATAGTTTTTCTTAATTTGTATAAGGCATGTATATTGTCTATAGATAAATATTAATTATTATTTCAACAACCACCATGATTGAATTACATGGTTTACAACTGCTTGGTAGGCGCCGTGCATATTGGTAGGCGATTGGCGTCGGTGCAGTATTTGTTGAATTCAACAATTCTTGACATAGATTTTTAATAGAGACGAAGTTTTGACGGAGCTGATATATTGTCTTTTCAAATAAGGATAGTGATTCAAGCCCAGTTTGTGCCTGTTCAACTTGCTCTGCAACCATTGTACTAAGTTGCGCATCATTTGCTTGTTGACGAGTAATGTAATCGGCTTTGATGGATGAGATGGACTGGAGGAATTTGGATAAAGGCAAGATCTTCGCAACCTCACGAACAACTGCTTCTTTGGCTTCGACTCCAAGATCTTCAACCATCATCGTGGAAGGTATAAATAACTCACACGGCCTCAATTTTTATCGTTGACAACGAACGATCAAGTTAGTGAAATGAATTTAATAGTCAGATTTGAAGCCTTGTTCCAAGCAATTCAATGAAAATTTAGCGATATTAAACACATAATGGGAATTGAAATTGAGAAATAAATAGGATAATCAAAGCCTCAAAAGATTCAGCTTGACGAGATGGGAATGATGCCACTAGAATTGTACAAACATGACAAGTTCTTATGAGAAATAAAGAATGAAATAGACGAAGTCACACGTGCTATATTGACGATATGTACACGTATTAATAAAATTTAAATTAGAATATATATATATATATAATTACATTATTATTTTCATATCACAAATTATTTTTCACCTTAATTATACTATCAAATTATTATATTTTTTTTATTTATATCATTATATATATATTTAATATTATTAAATTATTACATTATTTTATTCATATCATCAAATTATTTTTTGTTTCATTTATGTCACCAAGTTATTGTATTTATTTCACTTATATTGTTATTTTAGTCTCCATATAACTTTATAACATATCAAATATTTAATTGATAGATTCGGAACAACATTGATAATTAAGTAGTATATTTGAAACAATAATTTCTTCAAAATATACTACTCAAACATGAATTGTTTAAAATCTATAACTAATGCATAATAACGTTAGATAAAGATTAACATAATCGTTGTGTAAATGAAGCAAATAGAGGTAGTATAAATAAAATAAAAAATAATTAGATATTATAAACAAAATAAATACAATAATTAAATTATATATTTTTGTAGGTTACTCTTTAAATTAATTTACAAAGTTATTGAAAAATATATATATGATTTTGAGTCGAATAAAAAAAACTGATTTGACATTATTTAGAGAATAATTCCTTGGTAGGGTTTACAGGTATAAATTATATTATCTCTTGAGAATAAATATATAAGGATATATATAAGCATTTTAACATACACATGTAACTATTTAATTGGGACAACCAATACTAATATGACATGTCATTTGAGATAGAAAATGTCGTTTGATATACATAATGTTATTTAATGCATTTGTTTGAGGCATTTTATATCTTTTGGGATAGGCAAGGTATCTCATGTAGTTTGGGGGAGATTGCATCATCTATAGAAAATTGCTACGTCTGAGACAAGTCGTATTGTTTGGCCTAATTCGATTAACATACAGTTCGAATAGATCGCTTTAACACGTCATTCAAGATAGATGGTTTTAGCACTGCCATTTAAGATAGGTTGTTTTGGCATGTTAAGGACAAGAATATTGAGAAAGAGTCCCATTTTGTCGAAAAAAAATTAAAAAAATTGTTTCTTTATATTTCATAGCATTATCAGCTCTAAATACTTTGATATTTTGAGAAAATTAGGTTTTAACCATTTGGGTAAAATCATAATAAATTTTGGGTAATTTAGATCTATGTTTCATGAGAAAAATCTATATGAATCTTGAATAATCATCAATAAAAATGACAAAGTAAACATATTCGTCATAGTAGGATGTGGGGATGGACCCCAAACATCAGAATGAATTTAGTCAAAAGGGAAGATAGAAGTAGAATCACTTTTATTAAAACATAAAAAGGTTATTTTTCCAATTGACAAGGCAAACAATTTACATTATCAGAAATAGAAACAAATCCTAATTTACCAGAAGATGCTAAGGGACGAATACGTCCTATAGATGTATGGCCTAGACGAGCATGGCATAGGTTGATATGAGTAGTAGAAGCAGCAACGAAAATATGAGGAGAATTGGGTAGATGAAGGTTGATAAGTTCAAATAGTCGTCAAACCTTACGGCCTATCCTAAGGATCTGTCCTGTCTGTGGATCCTACACATGACAACCAGAAGAGGAAAAAGTAATAGTAATACCAAGTTCACATAATTGACCAACATAGATAAGATTTAGAGTAAGCTTGGGAATATGAAAGGTGTCAGAAAGTGATATAGAAGATGTGGAAACTTGTCCTACATCATTAACATGCATATGTGAACCATTAGCAGTTTGAATTAAAGGTTTGGAGATGGAAGATTGTGTGGGAGAGAACATGTGAGTATTATGAGTCATATGGTTACAACAAGCAGAATCAAAATACTATAAAGATTTACCTGATGTGAGAGACAAGACAGTAGGAGGAGAATTACTAGATTTTGAGAAAACATGTTTAAAAAGACCTTTAAGTTCTTGAGTGGAGAAGGTAAATTTGTCATGATTATCCTCAGAAACAGTAGCAGTGATAGATGAGTTACTAGTTTTACCTGAAGCATGTTGAGAGGGATTCCGTGAGGAATGCTGAAAGGGATTTCGAAAGCAAACTTTCTGAAAGTGTTATGAACCCTTCTTGTGACAATATATACATACTTGAATGAGACATGTACGAAGCTCATGATTGGGGTTATGGTAGTAGGTGCATCCTTGATGTTTGAAACCCTCTTTAAAACCTCCTTTAGGGTGATAAGAGGGGGGTGGCAAGAACAGAATCTGTATGATGAACTTTGAAAACCCTCATCTAAGTTTCTTCAGAGCGAAGCTTGGTCATAGCAGTATCTAAGGATGGAAAAGGACTCCGATGAAGTAAGTAAGCCCGAGCAGGTTTAAATCGATCATGGAGAGCCATGGGAAAAATAACAAGACGTTGGTGATTACGATAAGTTGCAAACATCTCAGCATCAATCTTGTTCGTCCAAGTTGGTTCAGAAAGAGCGAGTTGATCCCAAATAGTATGCATTTCAGAGAGAAATTGGTTAATGGTTTGATCAACCCTTTGGCGTTTGGTATGAAGAGTTGTTAGAAGTTGATATTGGTTGGCCAAATCTATTCTAGTGAAGCGAGCCTCAAGAAATTTTCAAACTTTTTTGGCAGTGTCAAAAAGCCCAAATTCACCATGGATGGAGGGTAAGGTGGTATTACGGAACCAAGTAATAATTTGATGATGTTTACTCTCCTAGTCTTCAAGGCAGTCAGCAAATAAGGAGTTATTTTTAATGGTTTATTGAATGGGTATAGAGATATCACCAGTTATGAAATGTCATAGCTTACGTCCTTTCAAGAAATTTTTCATTGCTTGTGCCCAGGCTAGGTAGTTAGTATTATCAAGAGTAGTAGAGATTGGTTTTGGGACATCATTTTGGTCCATTTTAATGAAATAATGGAGGAAATATAAAGCAAATATATAGAAATAGTATAAAGGAGTGTATATAGGTCACAAATATTCTTAAAAATTAAAAGAGGAGTCGAAAATAAGCCTAGAACCGATCTGTGAAGAGATGAGCAAAAAATAGGGTGAACCGAGTTTGAGGTGAGCTAGGTTGAGATGAGCCGGGTTGGAGTGAATCAGGTTGAGGTGAGTCGAGTTAGAGTTAGTCAAGTTGAGGTGAGCTGGGTTAGAGTGAGCTGGGTTGAAGTAAACTGGGTTGAGAGTGAACCGGGTTGGGGTGAACTGGGTTAGGAATAAACTGGATTGGGGTAAACTGGGTTGGGGTGAGCTGGGTTGACTGTGATGAAAAGGGGCGAAATTTTAATAGAAATTCTAAAAGTATATGAGAGGCTCTGATATCGTGTTAGACTCGAGCCTAACTCCACCTCAAAATTTAAGTTATAAGATGAAGGATTATTCAAGCTTATATGTATAACAAAAAAAATATCTCTAGCTGATGTAAGAATTAATAATTTGGTGTGTATGAATTCACTTACTAAGGTTATTGGCTTATAGAACAGCTGTACTGGTATGAAAATAATATCTCCATTTTATTACATAGTTTGTCATATTATTTAGTATGTCGTTGGTACCTCACTGTAAGTCGTGGGTACCGAGTTCGGGTATACAATTTATCCAAAAAGATATGATATTGAAAAAAGAAGACTAAGATATTAACTCATTGAATCATTCTCTATGTACTTTTTTTTTAAAAAAGTCATAAAATTGAGGGAATTTATCATAATAAATAACATTTAAGGGATGCCATATTTTATTTTTTTTTATTAAAAAAAATTTAGGTCACATTTTATAAGAAAATAAATTTATAATTCCTCTATTTTGTAATTATATTTTTAAATTTTAATTTAAAGAAAAAGAACAGAAAAATTGCATGCTCAACTTTTAGTATCAATTTTGAAAAATATACTTCAAAATTTGAATTTTACACGTTTGGCAACGAATTTTTATTTTTTAATTTTCAATATTGACATGTTTGATGTATGACTTGAAAGGAAAATAGTTTTATTGTTACATACATGGTGAAATGAATTTCAACTCAATTGATATAAATATCAAGTATCCTCTTTTCAATTACATAATGCAGAAACTTGATTGAAATGATCTTCTGAAAACTGAACTTTCATGTATTTTTTTGTATTTTTCTGATCGCAATGAAATTACAAAGGATTAAACAGGAAAAAAAATAGAGAAGGAATATTGTCAATTAACAAATAAGTAAAGGAGAAAAAGAAGCACAGTCGTTGTATGCACACCATCATGATCATCAACATCGAATCGACCTTTCTCAGCCTGTTTTTCACCTTTAAAGAAAGATCTCAATGACTTGTCCTACTTCTTTTAAACAATAATGAAACAGAATCCTCCAAGACAGACACATTTATCTTGTTCCAATCATCTGGTCTGGTGGGGAGTTGTGCAATTCTCTCCACAATTTCCATGTCCTCTTTAAGAACCGAACCAAAAACCGTGTATGCGTTTTTCCATTCTCCATGGTTTGCAAGGCTTATGAAAAATTCTGGACCAGAACCAATCCAGGCAACTGAACCCCTTCTTATGGTTGGGCAAGCTTCCCTAGGAATCTTCTTAAATGTGGTTCCCATGGCCTCTAGTGTTCCTTGAATCAATGCAAAAGGAGGACCAAGAGGAGCCTTGAAAATTCAAGAAAGGAAGTTGAGTGACAAATGCTCAAATGTGATGAAACAGTTGAGGCAGATCTTGTATGCAAATAAGTCAAATAGAAGTACAAATAACATGGAGAGCTGGTCATCAACTCCCACAAATAAACACTAGGGAATGCACGATATACATGAAAAAAATACAAAGTTTGAGTAGATTTATATATTGTTGCTTACAATAGCAACATCTCCAGCTTTCATTATAGTAAAGAGAACAGATAAAATTGTACCTCTTTTATGTGGTTTCCTTCTGAATCCCAAAACTCTTCTCTAGTCTCTGCACGATAAAATTGACAACCTGCACAATGGCGCAACGCCAACAGTTCAAGAATGTAGGCTACAGAATGTGGGGCACAGTCAGGGAAAAGCTGCACCAAAAGAGTATGTTAGAATGACCATAATTAGGCAACACATAAAACTAAAAAATCGGAAGCTGCACTAGAAGAGAGTGCTTGCTTGTTCAAGCCAAAAAATACATGCTTTCAATCTCACAGTGGGAGCTGTAGTATGGTTTATGAGTTGTGACCTCCATTGTAAAGATTTCTTTGGTACAAAAAGAAATGGCAAGTAAATAAAAATGAAGGCATTCAATGTAAGTATAAATCTACAAAGAATTCTTCTACACAACAATTTAATAAAGTAAAATGCTTGTTTCTATTTTCTAATGGTCTGAAATGTTCCTCGAAAATTAGACATTTTACAAGCACTTCGTGAAACTTTAAAAAATAGTTGACATAATGAGGAAGCATGTCGCTTGACATGGAAGTAAGATTCAAAAGAAAAATATTAACTGAAAGAAAAGGATTTGAGCCCCTAACAATTGTAGCAGAGTTAAAAAATAAGAACCATTCAAAAAGGAATACAATTAAGGATCAATGATAGAAATAAGAAAAGGACATCCTTCACAGTAATGAAAATTCAACAATATCACTATTTATATATTTGAGCCATTGTCCAAAATTTCACCTTTCACACGAATTCCCACTTCAAACGTTCTAGATTTTATAGAGTTTTTGCTATATCAGTAGTTATTTATCTCTTCAAGGATTGTCAAATATAGAAAATTTATTTTTCTAGTGTAGTTACTTAAATACCGGAAATTTTGTGATAAAGAGGTTAAAGCTATAACCTCCATATGTAGTGTCCTGAAGGGGGTTATTACAAAGAATTTGTACTCACTGAGGTAAGGCTATGATCCCTGCCCCCTTCTAGTTTTCATTTCATAAGATTCCTTAAAAAGGTTTATCATTTCAAAGCATTTGCGATATATAGCTGCTGAGAGAGTAGAAAGTAAGTACCTTAATGTGAAGAGTTCCATACTTTGTTTCCATGCCAACAATGCCCTGAAAAGAAAAAGATATGTATGGAAACTTAAATAAGAAGACAATATGAACACAACACAAGTTGCTGAAGTGGAATTATAACAAAGGAAATGAAATGCTTAGTAGAGACATGCAAAAGAAATGCCGGATAATCTCAAATAAAATAAATTAGTATAAACGGAAAATTGCAGTGTTCAGTAGGCTTATAGACCTCTCCCTGACCATAGATCAGACCAGAAGTCCAAACTGTTTCCATTGCATCTTGTCGATCTGGGGCCAATGAATCTTTCTGTTTCTTCAACCAGCACTGCAAAGTGAATACAGAAAACTTAAAACTTTAAAAGATGTAGCACAACAGTATAAAAAAAAGTAGTAGGAAATGACTGGAGTTCGACTCGAACGGTATCTAACAGAATAATGTTTAATGTAAAATGCTATTTTTGTAATTATAAATTTAAAGAGTTGCAATTACTAGCTCAGTAAGATCATTCCATGATGAAACATAAAACTATTAAAAAGATCATTCATTTGAAGTGTGCCCATCTTAAGAAGCATGAAAAAAAATTCTGGATCTCATGCGTTTCAAGTCAACCATAATGAATTCTTATTATTTGTGGAAGCATAATACGAAATCAAGCATTGGTGATTGGTCTTCAACATGTGAAATCAAAATCTACCAGATAGTCAAACTCAGCAAACTACTAAATCACCAATATAATTAAATATAAAGGATAAACAATAGTTTCAAATTCACCTACTCCACCAAATCCAGATAGATATATAACCAATCATGCATTATAATTGACAAGCTACAAATTGTACGAACCTCACCAAATTTTGATCCGCAAGCCTCCTGATTCCCGCAAAACACCCATGTATCACACAAACACGGACCATCAGTTCCAGTACACATATCCTTACAAGCCTTGCAACATTCCTCAGAAGAATTGAACTTAAAATTTGTGCCCCACTTCACAGCAGGTCCCCAAAGCTCTAAATTTTCAATTCCCCTACAACACCCTCCTCCTTCATCCCCAAGATCACCTTCCACGCCACTATTACCACCCTTTCCAACTAAACCCGATGAATCCGAATGAGAAACTGAAAAATTAGCAGTGGGTCTGAGAACCACAGAAATAAATGCATAGACCAAAGTGCAAGAAATCAAAACCATAGAGAGGAGAATGAAAGACGAGGAATGGGATGATTGTGGGTCATTATGCTTTCGACCCATTCGAAATTTAGAGGAGAAAGATCAAAAACCAGAAGCGAATTTAGGAACTTTGGATGGTTAAGAGTGCAATGGATGAGATCGGAAGGAGGTTTGACTGTGAAAAGCAGAGAAGGTTGAGGTTGGTAATGATGGGATGAAGAATCTGAACGATAGAAATTATTGAATCATATAAAATTGGTAGATAACGAAGAGGGAGTAAAATTGTTCGCTGGACACTGGAATCTTCCTTCTCGTTGTCAACGGTGTCCCCTGTTTCACCGAGAGGAAAAAATCTCCAAGGTAACACAACAAGACACGTCTTATGCAATTGACATTTCATTTTTCCCTTTGTGGTAATTTTTTTTTTCTTACGTATATAAAACTTAGATTTAAATGAATCATCCTTCGTAAATTAATTTTTAGTTCCCTGCTCTACACATTATTTTTTTCACCGTATATTTTATTAGAGTAATAATATATAGTATAAATACGGAAGTAACATATAAATTTAATTATTAATAAATTTTAAAAAATTATACATGATACTTAGATAATTGATATATAAATGGTACTGTAATAAAAAGATATTTTCAAATATTTTTCTTTTTTATATTTAAAAGTATAATATATATAACATTGAAAATACTTTTTAAGAATTAAAAGTAAAATTATATTAAAAATTAAATTATATAATATTGAAGTGTGAAATTTATATATATATATATATATATATATATATATATATATATAAATTATTGATTTTCATTGACTTTTATGTTAATACGTTCGATGGTTATTAAAATAAGAATTTTAAGTTGAAAAATGTTAAATACTACCTATTGTTGCATTTGTCCTAGATTTGTTGATATCTCATTAAATTTATATTTTTTTTTTTTTAAACTTAATCTTATTTATTCATCTGAAATGATGAGTAAAATATAAAAATAAAATAATTCTATCTAAACAATAATCATAATTATTAATAATAAATATGAACTCATTAAATATAATTTTAAAAATGATAAAATGATATAAGATTTACATAAGATAAAAACAACTTTAATCAATGAATTTATTAAAAATATTAAATAATAAATAAAATAAGATATGTTAATTTATTTTTCATTTTTAATCACAATAACTAATAAAATAGTTATTTGAATACTAAATTTATGTATAAAAAAATAGAACACTTATAATAAAGAATCAATTATATGGCAAATAAGTTAGTTTTACGAAGAGTTTGTAAGATAGAATCACTTGAAGAAGACAAGTATCAATTAATAAATAGCAGTTGAATAATAATTGAAGTATTGGACATATGATATGAAGTGAAACTCACATCAACTAAGAAAATACAGATAAGTCAAATAATAATGCCGAATTGGCCATTTATTTATGTTTATGTATACATAACCATAAAGAGAAGATTATCAGTACCCTTAAGTTGAGTACTTGTTTTAAAAAGAGAAGAGAGCATTTATCACTATTTGCTTATTTGTTAACACGCCTCTAATACAATGTCATCCAAACCACAAAGCTACAAGTACATTATATAAATATAGTATAGCAGCTAGAAAAGGCTGCACTTCGGTCAAGTTCAATCTCTCATGGGGTAGTAATGCCTGCATAAATACAAAAATTAAAAATTAAATATATATATAAAATAAAATAAAATAAGAAGAGTACCTAATGGATCTTTATTATTAACAGAATTGCTTATTAATTAAGCAGTTTTAGAATTACATGATTAAAACATTTAATTAGATGGGTACTTACTTCCACACTTGAAATGCCTAGGCACCCTCCTACCACAGCCTTCAATGAGCTTAATAGCACGATTCAGATCGATAAGAGCAGCCAGTTTGGGAGTTACAACAGGGCAGATACATTCAATATGACTAACTCTAACCCTTTGGCAACACTCAGCTGATGGTAGCTTCCCATAAATCACTTGCTTACATGCATTTATCACAATTTTTCTCTCCTGCTTGCACTCAGCTGAACTCAATTCACCACTAACCATTTCAATCTCCCACATACTCACCATACCCACCACAACCAACACCGTTAAAACACATGATGACTTTATAATTCCCTTCATTTTTTAATATAATTATCTCCCACATATGATCCCTTAGGTCTATTGCTTGGGTATTTATAGAAAAATGAGAATGGCTTAATTAGCGTCCTAATCAAACTAGTATGTGGGTCTTGTTTTATATTAATTGTCTTTGTATCTTTCTTTATCCAGATTGTAGTGGGTACCTATAGACCTGAAATTCTTTTTGACCGCCAATAACTTCATATGTGTAAGTTTTTCTAAATATCAAAAAGTTGATTTAACATGATAGACATTTATATCATTTAAAAAAATCATATAAATTTATAATTAATATAAATTTTATCATATTATTGTTTTAATCAATATTAGATACTATTTCTAACATATTTTTAAAGTATGGTCTTTCTTTGTTACAAAAATATTATTTTATATTTTTGATTTATTTTATTATTATATTTTTGGATTTTTTTTAATCCCTTTTTTGAGGAGATTCTTGGGTTTTTGGTCTGAAATTTTGATATCCTGTCTATATGTATGAAAATTATGAGTTTTTTAATTCAAAAATTAACCCAATAATGAATAAGGAAAACTTATAATGCTTATAAATTATATATAGTTTTGTCTGATAATGTGTACACTACGCCTGAGGTATAATGAAAGGAAGACCACGTTTTCTTTTTGACTTTCGTACCAACGCACACCAAATCAAAAGGATTCTGTGTATGAGTGATATTTTAAAGAGAAGTTACTTATTTAAATATATAATATTAAATTAATATATTAATAATTTTTATAACAATTATAACATTTTTTTAAAGAATATAATTTATGTATAGATAAATCTTGAAATATTTATTATTTTATATATTTTTATTCATTTAAATATAAAATATCTTATATTATTTTAATAATTATAGTTATCTCCCTCTATTTCTTATATTACTTTCTTCATTTTTCATTCAACTAATTTTTTACTATTTAATATATAATAATATAGAGTTGTATATCTTTATTGAACTTGTAGTTAAGTAAAAATCAAATTATTTAAAGTATTTATCTTTATTCTTGATCATCATTATCGTTAACTCATTTTTTTTATCTCATTAACCTCTTCATCTTTTTCAATGACTTATATTCAATCAAATCTAAAATAAAAGTGGCTTTAATCTAACACAAGATAATTAAAAAAAATAAAAGATTAAGAATATCAAAGAGAATGAACTGACAACAATCAAGATCGTCGATAGAGATGATACTTCAAATAGGTTTTTGGTTATCTAACTTTAATTTCGATAAAATTTATATTATTAGATTATTATGAAGCAAATAATGAAGGATGATTGTTAGATTAAAGAATAAAGTGATATTAGGGATAGGATAAAGAAGATGTTAACTAGAGGTGGACATAATTACTAGGATGAATATAATTTTTTTCGTAATAAAATGATAAAAAAAATGAAATAATATATAAACACTACTATAAAAACGAGTTTTAAAGTCGATTCACGGGTTGAACCGACTTTAAATTTTTTTTATATATATTTTACTCATTTTCTACTCTACTTAAGAACCTCTATTTAATGACATATAAATTTATATAACAATTTTGTTATTATTAATATTTTAAAAAAATAACTACATTACTTCAAATCACAAATATTTTAACGAGCATCATATTGTTGAATCATGTCTTTCTCATTTCATAATATTTATACAAAACCTACATAATAAAAATAATAACATACATATACAAAAATTTATACACATAATATACAAAAAATAACGCAAAGTGAATAATAAGTTCGTAGGATTAATAAAAATACTTATAAGAATAAATAGAGTGACAAAATGAAGAAAATGAAGAAAAAAATGTGTTTTGTAAGTGAGAAAATAGGTATAATTTTTTTTAATATTTCACTCAAAAAATAGGGAATCTGGAAGACAATTTGGAGAGGAAGAAAACCCATTAAATAGTGCTAGAATTGGTGGTCGTAAGCGACTGAAAAATGAGAAAAACTAGAGAAGATGAAGCTCGGTTTTGGGTTTTTAAGTTTTGTTTACAACATTGTAAATTAAAATTGTGTCTGATGGGGGAAGAAAGAAGAGAAAAGGAAAAATCCAAATGTATAGCGTCGGTTGACGTGTTGAACTGACGCTACACGTGGACATATCATCGGTTTTATGTGTCAACCAACGCTATCCCCGTGTGTAGCATCGATTGACACGTAGAATCGACGCTATGTTCACGTGTAGCGTTGGTTCAACACGTCAATCGACTCTATATGTAGTGTCGGTTCTTCACCGAATCGTCTTTAAATTCATTATAAGTCTATTTTTTAAAAAAGCCGACTTTACATATCGACTTAAATGTCACATTTTGTAGTAGTAAAAATAGTAAATATTTTCATAAATATAAAATTATTATTTTAAAAATTAGATTTTTTTAAATTAAATCATTATTATATATTTTATTAAATAAATATTATTAATAAATTAATTTGATACTATTAATTCAAATAAGTAATTTTTATTTAAAAAATATTATTAAAATAAATAACCTTAATAACTATGCCTATGATCATGATTACAAGCATAATTCACGTTTGAATCGGGGTACATAGGGGATTGTAGGCGGGGAATAAGGCAATGTCACTAAATTATTATTAAATATTTAGTTTTAGGTGACGTTTGTTTCACGAAATGAAATTAGAATCAAAATGAGAATGAGAATGGAATGGAATGAAAAGGAAATAATTTTGTTTGATTTGATTTGATCACTGAAATCAAAAAATGAATTAGTATTTTATTGTTTAGTTTACAACTAGAATGAAATAAAAAATACTGTATATTATCATAATATCCTTATATTCAGTAAATTTTAAATAATATCATTTAATTATTATTTTTCGTCAAACAAAATAATTATTGAAATCATTATTTTTTTAAATAATTATTACTTCAAAATAAAATATATTATTAAAATTATTATTTTTCTAAATAGGGTTTAGGGTTTTAAGGTTAGAGATTTAGAATTTAGGGATTTAAGGTTTTAGGTTTTGGGATTTTGGATTTTGGATTTAAGGTTATATTTGTGGATTAAGGTTTAGGATTAAAATTATTATTTTTCTAAATAAGATTTAAGGTTTTGGGATTTTAGGTTTAGGGTTATATTTGTGGATTAAAGTTTAGGGTCAAAATTATTATTTTCTAAATAAGGTTCAGGGTTTTAAGATTTAAGATTTGGGGTTTAAGATTATATTTTTAGGTTAAAATTATTATTTTTCTAAATAGGATTTAGGGTTATAAGATTTAGGATTTAATGTTTAATGTTTAATGTTTACGGTTTAGAGTTATATTTAGAATTTGGGTAAAATTGAAAAAAAAATTGAGATGAGAATGAAATCATGATTCCTTAAATAAACGATCGATTTTATTCTATTTTAAATTTTTAACCCAATAAAACATAAAATTAGAAAAAATCAATTCTGATTCAATTCCAATCAAACAAAAATGGGTTAGATTATAGGAATATAAGTTACAACAATTTTTTTAAATAAATTAAATATTATTATAAAAATAAAATTTCTTTTCTATAAATTAATCTTTAAAAAAAATAAATTATTAGTATGTTTTTTTTAGTAGAAAGATTATTAATATATTAATTTAATAATATAAATTTAAATATATATATTTTTATTTAAAAAATATAACTAAAACATCGAATCTAAATTAAAGACTTTAATAATAACAATACTTATGAATAATGATTACAAACACTTATTGACTTTGACTTAGGGCATTTAGGTGTTCGTAGGTGGGGAATGAGGCAATGACCTTAAATAATTACTAAATTAGATTTATAGTATAGATTATAAGATAGATACAGTGATTTTTTTAACAAAATAAATATTTTTCAAAAAAATTAGATGAAAGATTATAAAATTAAATATTTATATTTTATTTAATAAAAATATAACTAAATTATCGAACCCAAATTAAAGACTTTAATAGGTACACCTATGAATATGATTACAAACCCGTCTTAATTGGGGGCACATTGGGGTTATACGTAGTGAATATTAATACTATATTATTTTGATAATATATATTTAAATATATATATTTTATTTAATAAAAATATTATTAAAATATTAAATTTTAATTAAAGATCTTAATAATTAAAATTTTAAGTGTATAAATTATTAATATATTAATTTAATAATATATATTTTTAATTTAATAAAAATATTATTAAAATATCAAATTTAAATTGAAGACTTTAATAACGATACTTATGATTCATAATTGCAAACACGACTTGATTTTGAGTCGGGACACATTGAGTTGTAGGTTTGGAACGAGGTATTAGGTGATTTGTCTAAAATACATACATATTTTTTATAATAATTTAAAAAAGAGTTAAGATTGATTTTAGTTTAAAAAAGAAAGATTTGTATAAAAAATATATTTTTTATAATAATTTAAAAAAATTTAAGATTGATTTTAGTTTAAAAATAAATAAATTAAAACTTATTTAACAATTCATTTTAACCATTTTTTTCTCTCTCTTCCCTTGTCTTATTTTTCAGCCATCTTATTTTTTCCTTTATTATCTACTTAAAAAAAACAAATGGTAATCATTTTTTTTTCTCTCATCCACTATTTCTCAGTCACATTTCTTTATCTTCTTTAAAAAAATAAAAAATATATATAATTTTTTATAATAAATAACTTATCAAAATTTTATTATAAAATAATTTAAAATAATAATAATAAATTATAAAATTTTAAATTATTAAATAGTTACAATCATTTTTATGCAAAATTATTGATATTTTTTTAAAATAAATTATTTAAGATTAAAAAATTAAAAAATAGATTACATTATAACACATATTATTATAATTTTAATTCGTACTAAGATAAGAAATATTTATTAATAATAATTTTTTTAAATATTAAAATATAATTAATTAGATATATTTTATTATATTAATAATAAAAATAATTATAATTATATTAGATAATATTTTGACGCAAAATTTGCGATATAATGTTCTATATTTGTATTTGTATCTTGTAAAAAGTTGGATATAAAGATTTTTTAATTTTTTTAATAATTTAATTATTTTTATAAATATTATTTTTTATATCATAATTATAATTAATTTTATAATTATTTATAAATTATCAAAATGCTTAACATATCATTTTTGTATAAATTTATATTTATTTTATTATAAAATAAATTATTTTTATTTTTTAAAATAAAACTTTAATATATAATATGATAAAAGAGATTTGTGTATTTAAAATTAATTATAAATTTATAAAGTGTTAATATTTTTTATGTTTATAATAATTATGTTTTGTAAAATAGAGTTGATATATTTTTTTTATTTTTTTAAAATAAAATTGACTAAAAATATGTTTTCAAGTTTAAGGTTAAAATGTGTCATTTTTTAAACTAAAACCAATCTTAACCTTTTTTTCAAATTATTATAAAAAATGTCTTTTTTAGATAAAATCGTGAGATATTATAAATAAATAACTACTAATGACATATTTGATTTATTGGAATGAAATAAAATAAGAATTAATTCTTTTTAATTTTATGTTTGATTAGGTTGAAAAGTGAAAATAAAATTGATTCATATCTCAATGTTTTTTCAATTTTATCCAAATTTTAAATATAACCTTAAATCCTAAATTCTAAAATCTTATGTAGAAAAATAATAATTTTAATCTTAAATATTAATCCACAAATATAACCCTAAATCTTAAAACTCAAAACCCTATTTAAAAAAATAATTTTAGGCCTTTAATCTTAACTCACAAATATAACCCTAAATCCTAAATCTTAAAATCTTATTTAAAAAATTAATAATTTCAACTCTAAATCCCAAAACCTTAATTCTATTTAGAAAAATAATAATTTTAATAATGTATTTTGTTTGACGAAAAAATAATAATTAAGATAATATATAATGTTTTTCATTTCATTCTAATTATAAACAAAAAAATATAATACTAATTCATTCTTTAATTTTAATGATTAAATCAAATAAAACTGTTTTCTTTTTATTCTTATTCTTATTCATATTTTCATTCCGCGAAAAAAATGGTAGATTTAGAGTATAAATTACGATGATCTTATTTTGTTTTAAAGAAAATATAAGAAATAGTAACAAAATAATCGTAATTTGCAGCAATATCAGATTGACTGAGCCATCTTTTTGGACTTTGAGTGAGCATATATGCTGGGGCCAACTTCTGCTTTTGATTGACAACATATGTTTATAACTCAATTCAAATCCAAAACACTATATAAAAAAAAATTTAACCCTTCATTTTATAATTCATAAATATAATCTTAAATCTTAAATCTTAAATCTTAAATTTTAAATCTTAAAACTTTAAATCTTATTTAAAAAATAATAATTTTAATTTTAAACCTTAACCCAGAAGTATAATCATAAACCCCAAATCTTAAATCCTAAAATCCTATTTAAAAAAATAATAATTTTAACCATAAATCTTAAATCGTAAAATTTTAATTCTATTTAGAAAAATAATAATTTTAATAATATATTTTATTTAAAAAAAATAACAATTAAATGATATTATTTAAACGTTACTGAATATAAAAATATTAAGATAATATACGATATTTTTCATTTCATTCTAATTATAAACAAAAAAATATAATACCAATGTATTCTTTAATTCTAATGATCAAATCAAATAAAAATATTTTCTTTCTATTTTTATTCTCATTCATGTTTTCATATTTTCATTCCGTGAAAAAAAAAAACGGTACCTAAGAGAAATATTTAGATTTAGAGTATAAGTTACGGTGATCTTATTTTCTTTTAAGAAATAGTAACAAATTAATCGTAATTTGCAGCAATACCAGATTGACTGAGCCATCTTTTTGGACTTTGAGTGAGCATATATGCTGGGGCCAACTTCTTCTGCTTTTGCTTGACAACAGACAAGTTGATGTTTAGAACTTAGAAAGCAACCCAACACCTACTCCAACTTGGATCTGTGTTAAGATATTTTCAATCTTGGCCATGTCGACACATGTTATGTGGACTTGTCACTTGAAGGTGTGTAATTATTGGAAACTTAAAAAATATATAAAATGCGTCTGCCGGGAGTCGAACCCGGATCTATTGCTTGGAAGGCAATTATCCTAACCGTTGGACTACAAACGCAGACGTGTTGTAAAAGTAAAATAATCTGTTTTTTTAAGGTGTAAAAGAAAGCCCTTTTATGCAATATATATGTATATAATAACAATTTGGCATTGGGTGTTGACCAAAAAACACATTTTTCTCTATAGTTTATAGTGATTTGTGGATATTGATTTTATTATCAATTCTCATTTCAGTGACGAGTCTAATTTTATTAGACTTTATCTTCATTGTGGGGGCACTAATAAAATAAAATAATTATTAGCAAACAGACTAGAAAGTCACATTAAGAAACTTACGAGTCAAGAAAAACTATGTGCCTTTTCTTCTATAGAGTGAAGATATTTTCAAGTTATTTAATACAAGCTGTAAATTATGTATTCGGTGCCAGTAAAAATTCTTTTAAAGCCAAAAGCTTTCGTTGATTCAAAATTTTATTCGTTTAATAAAACTTTTTTTGATGATCTCAAATTTAACCAAGCAACTTGCATAGTAAATTTGATCAAATACCTGAAGGAACAGTCGAATCTTGTAATTGGAATCTATATGCAATATATATAGCTCAACATATTGCATAACACAAATTTTAACCCAATGTCAAGTCAATTTGTAGAGGTGTCTATTATGGCATATAATCAATCCTCCACTGTACAATGGGACACATATAATTCAGGTTATGTGTACATAAGTTTACTGCAAACTCCAAAATTCAAATCCTCTGAACAAAAATATTGTCAATCAGACAGCAGTCATATAGTCCCCGCTGACATCAACCTCAGATTCTATATCTGCTTCATCGGCATTCTCCGATGTCCCTGCACCACCTTGGACATTACCTTTGGATCCTTCCCCTGATGTCTTTGCCCCCTGTATGATGCGCATTATTTCTTCAATGCTTTGTGTGGGTTGGTCACGCTCTAAGTGTCCATAGTTTGTTTTCTCAATTTCAATTAGCTCTCTAGGCAAATTCTTCAGAAACCAAGGGTGCTGCTTTATTTCAGAAATAGTGATTCTCTACATGAGACACCAATGCAAAAAATGTCAGTGCAAATAGTATTTAGTCAAGGGGCTGTTCAGAGACCACAGAATGATAAACTAATGTTTAAGTGGAGTAATTGTTTTTAGTTTGGGTTCTTTGTTGGATTGGAAACAATCATTTAGGCCTTTGTATCATATAGAGATGTCCACTTCCGAAATCAGCCCGAAATTAATGGAAGATGAAGTCATTAGATTTTTTTCAATCCAAAAATAAGCACTAACTTGCACTAGGACGTGATTCACCTAGTGATCTAACAGTAAGATACATTATTCCCATTTCAACATGCAGGTTCGAAATACAATTACTATTTGATCTTAAAAAAACTTGCTATAGAACAATCATATAAAAGTTAACCATTAACATTTGTGCTATATTTTCTTCCTTTGAACATTCTATGCAAAAATACCTCCTTTTCCAGAATTTTGTGAAACCAAAAGAAATTATTTTTCTAAGAAAATCTTCATGAAAAGACCACTTGAAGCAAAACAGAAAATAAGGAAAGGTACCTTGGCAGGATTGGCAACAAATATACGAGAAAGTAGGTGCCTGCATTCTGCAGTAACGCGTACATAATCTGGTATAGAATATTGCACGCTCATAATTCTCTGTTTTGAATTTACATTGAATTAGTTGTGAAGCATTGAAAAATAATGTTGTATAAAATATCATATTAGAGTCTCACGCCAATAGTCTTGCGAAAATTTCTTGGATCTTCTGGTTCCTCAAAGGGATATGCTCCTACCAACATTACATACAATGTGACACCACATGACCAAACATCTGCAATCTACAATCACATCCAACTTAGCAAGCATTTCTGCAACTATTTTTCCATCTTTTGGTTAGAAACAAGCTAGAGGAAGATGCAACAGAATAGATACCTTTCCATCGTATTCCTTCCGAGACAGAACCTCAGGAGCAATGTATGCAGGTGTTCCAACTGTTGATTTGGGTTGTGAGTGCAACAAGGCAGACTGTAAAGAAAAAAATATGTTGTTGCAAGTTATTACATGAGTTAAATACACTCTAAATACAAATCATTGTATAAAAGAAGGGGGAAAAAAACCATTAACCTTGGAGTAACCGAAGTCACAGATCTTAAGTCGGGGTGCAGGACTTCCATCCAAGAGTGTATTTTCCAATTTGAGATCCCTATGACAGATTTGCTGCAGGAAGTCTTTTGATTAATGCAAAGTAAGAGTTAGAATCACAAGTAGTTAAAGAAAATTCATGAGTGAAGCATACCATGGAATGACAATAACTAACTCCAGATATTAGCTGCTGGAAGAAAAATCTTGCCTGTCATTATAAAGATTTGTCATCAATCAAAACTGCACTACTTCAATGAATCTCAATCTGCTTTTAAATTCAAGAAAATATTGTTGAGATTGATTAAAAATAATATTGGGTTTGTTAGTCAAAATAAGAGGTGCCTAATTAAAAAGAAAATTCATGTAAAGTGGTTTCCCATATTATCAAAAATGAAGATGCCTAACCTTGTTTGAACGAAGAATGAGAAAATTAAATAGCCTAAAATTAGTGAATGAAGAAATGTTTGACATATGAAATGAGAACTTGAAGGCTATAAATATGACTTCATTTCTTCATTATTAATTATCCCAAAAATAGAGAAAAAATTGTATGAGAAGTTTTTGAATGATAGAATTTTGTGGGAAAATTCTCTTGGGCTTGTAATTGTTTTTATCTTTTGGGTGTGTGAGAAAATTACTGAGAATGTAGTTGTAACCATTTTTCACATAGTGAATTTTTCTCTGGTTGTCTTTTGACAACGAAAGTAGTTTTTCTTAAATTTGGAGTTTTAACTATAATTCTTGTGTTATGTATTTTCTATTTCTCTGTTCGTTGATATTCTATTAAGGAGGATCTTGGAAGGAAGAATTTGTGATTATACCATTTGATCAAAATTTTCTAACAACTGGTATTAGAGCTAATTTCAAAGAAAAAAGCAAAAATGTCAAGAATCAAGATTGATATTGAGAAATTTGATGGAAGAATCAATTTTAACTTATGGCAAATAAAAGTCAAAGATTTGTTAATCTAATGTGGGTTACACAAGGCGTTAAAGGGGAAACCAACCTCTGTTACCAATACTGAGTCTAGTAAAACCGGGATAAGTGATGAAGATTGGAAAGATCTTGATCTAAGAGCTACAAGTGTAATTTGGCTTTGTTTGGCCAAAATTATTCTTGCAAATGTGCATAGAATATCTATGGCCAAAGAACTATGGGAAAAGCTTAAAGAATTGTATCAGGCAAAAGGCGTCTCAAATCGAATGTATCTAAAGAAACAGTTTCATACTTTGCGTATGAAAGAAGAAACTATTATGTCTGACCATCTCAGTGTTCTCAATAGTATTGTCTCTGAATTGGAAACCATTGGAATTAAACTTGATGATGAAGATATAGCTTTAAGGCTCATCTGGTCTCTTCCATCTTTTTATGAACACATGAAACCTATCTTGATTCATGGAAAGGAGAAAATATTTTTTTCAAAAGTTACCAACAAGTTGTTTTCTGAAGAAAAAAGGCTTGTGGTGGAAATAATGTTTTGCCTGAAAACTCAACATTAGTAGCTGACAGCCGAAAGAAAAAGAATTTCATGAAAAAGAAGATAGTGTGCTAGAGTGTGGACAATCTAGGCACCTCAAAAGAGATTGTCCGAAAGGTGGAACTGATTCGGCAAGAAACTCAAATACCGACGGTGACGTTAACAATATGTCTGTTTTCGAAAATTATGGTAATACTCTTTGAAAAGAGCATGTATATCATCATGGCATGCCGCTAGTCTCCAAATATTGGTGCGTTATTGCTAACAGGTCCACAAGTTTGCACACGGGCATTGGCTTAGTATAGATGTAAAGTGTGTGGTGAAAAGGATGTTGATGGCTGAGGAACTCTCAGGAAAACCAAGTGTGAGAGTTGCATCATAAATTTCAACAAGTTTTTCGACATAAATCAACGTGAAATTCTTAGAATTGGTGATTAATTCTAAGTAGGGATACTCTTTATGGTGGAGTATGATAATTCTCGGTGCAGAGAATTATGACTGTCAGAGTAGACAGTGTTGTAGCGGTAATTATGTTTATTTTTAATCAAGGTTGAGATTGTTGTAATTGATTAAAAATAATATTGGGTTTATTAATCAAAATAGAAGGTGTCTAACTTAGAAGAAAATTCATGGAAGGTGGTTTCCCATATTATTAAAGATGAAGGTAATTAACTTTGTTTGAACGAAGAATAAGAAAATTAAGTAACCTAATTTTAGTGAATGAAGGAATGTTTGGCATATGAAATAGAAACTTTAAAGCTATAAAATATGGCTTCATTTCTTCATTCTTAATCATCCCAAAAATAGAGAAAAACTTGTATGAGAAGTTTTTGAGTGATAGAAGAATTTTGTGGGAAAATTCTCTTAAGTTTGTAATTGTTTTTGTCTTTTGGGTGTATGAGAAAATTACTGAGAGTGTAGTTGTAATAATTTTCCACGTAGTGAATTTTTCTCTGTTGTCTTTTAACAACGAAAGTGATTTTTCTCCAATTTAAAGTTTCAACTATAATTCTTGTGTTATGTATTTTCTATTTCTCTCTTCTTTAATATTCTACTAAGGAGGATCTTGGGAAAAGAAATTTGTAACTATACCATTTGATTTAAATTTCCTAACAAATATATCATATCAAGAAACAATTGGGAAAAATATATATACTAACCTCATCTTCACTAAATCTACCAGCACTGCATATCCTCTCAAATAGTTCACCTCCAGCTGCATATTCCATAACAATAGCTAGATGTGTTGGGGTCAACAGGACCTGCAGCCAAAAATGATTATTTCATGTAATTATCCAAAATGGCATTTATTAAATTTCTTTTGGTGCTGATGCCATCATTGCTCGATGGAAAACTAAACTCTCACCTCTTTGAATCTAACAATATTTGGATGCCTCAAGGATCTGTGGTTTATAATTTCTCTCTGAACGTTCTCATCAATCTGAAACCAAAATAGAAACTATTTTCTCAGGCAAACCACATCTACATCCACTGTCAGGAAATTTTTAGGAATAATCATTAAAATCAGATAGCAACCACAATCAGAACAAAAGTAACTTGTTCTGTCAAATGCCAAATTTAATCACTGTACAGTGCAAAATAGACTAGTCAGAACTAGCTAGTTAATAGAGTGATTCAATAATAGGATCTTTCTTCAAAAAAATTGACTAGTCTTCTTTTGGGATCCACCGGGTCTTTACAACACAACCAATATGAATTCACCTCACTACTATATATTAAATCTGACATGATCTAACATGAACAGATAGTGAAGAAGTCCTCGATCATAAACTCATCACCGACTCTTTCGAAAAATCTAACTCCTTGAACATCATTTACTAGAATTTCCAAAAATGCAGAAAAATAGAACTTTTTCAAAATCCATAAAGAAAATATCCGTAATAACATTGCATAGCTTCAGTTTTCAAGTATAATACATGCACCTTTAAAAATGAAATTAACCTTCTTTCCCCTTTCAATGTATTTGACAGCAACAAGTTCCTTAGTCTTCTTATCTTTGACCAGCCTTGCCACTCCAAAATTCCCTGAACCAAGCTCCTTCAGGGGCTCATACCTCTCCTCCATTGCACCCCACTCCAACAACCCACCAACAAACTGATGATACGCACAAATAATAAAGGCGGAGGGAAAATCCAAAAGTTTTAGAAACAGGTAAAGAGGGAAAAATCCAAACCCAAGATAAAAACAGAGCCAAAATGCGAAAAATCTAGACACAAACTGTCTAAAAAGCAAGAAAAAGGAACACTGGCGTCAAAAAAAATAAATAGCTTGCAAAATAAGACGACAAAGAAAAGAAACGTTCACAGAACACTTCCGGAATCGAAGTAGTTTTTTTATAAAATCCCAAGTCGCTATTTATATTAATAAAAAATTCATAAAGATCGTAAACATCAAATGTATGAATATGATCCGATTACGAGATGATTAGTGTCCCTTGTAGTAATAAGGCGTAGTAGGTGTGCCCCTTCTAGGCTCTAGCAAAAAAACAAGAGTGTTCCTTTCAAGTGTCGCTTAGAAACAGTGAAGGCTTGGCTTCTTACGTTAAAGTTACCGGACACGAGGTGGGCGGGTTAGTTGAAGGTTTGGCTTGTAGTTGGGTGCAGGATAAGTTACTTTCCCCGTCTCCATGTCTGAATATAAAAATAGGCTAATGTACGCTTTTCTGGTCCCACGTACCGCAATTCTGGGTCTTCAATTTCATAGCTTTTTACTTTCGATCGATCATGCTAATAAATGAGTAATTCGATAAATAATTCATTGATTACTCCACGTCATTTACATTTTATTTATATATGTATATATTTTTAATATAATACTTAAAAAATAAAAATTATTATTATTATAAATAGTTGAAAATATACATATAATTTATTTATAATAATAATAATAATAATAATTTATCTTATAAAATAGCATTATATAAGTCACACATACTAAGTCTCGAACATCTAACCTCTAATTTACACTCTTCCTAAAGAAACCTTGGTATCATTACGCTACAGTAATGCCACAATTCATCTTACAAACACTACCTCGCACGTGAATTATATGTCTATAATTCAACGCAATTTGTTGTCATCTTAATAATAATGCCTAAAATATTTATTTTTTATAATTAATTAAATTTTAATATAATTATTATTATATAAATTTATCGTTAGTAAATAATAAGATAGGTATCATACGGTTGTTGAATATTCCATCAAATTTAAAAAATAATATAATTAATAATAAAAAATATTATTTTAATAAATTTTTATTAAAATATTTTTTTTAAACTCTATAAAATTAAAGCCACTATCAAGATAAAAGATAGACTTTAACATGAAATTACTTTAATAAAAAATCAATAATAATAATATTTTAATAAAAATTATTTAAATAAAATATTAAAATAAAAATAATGATAATAACTAAATAATAAAATAATTTTTTTATGAATTTTTTTATTAAATGTTATTTTATCATTATTAAATAATAGATTTTTAATCACTTAAAAAATAATTTAATAAAAAAATATTATTTATTTTTAATTTATTTTTTCTAGAGATTAAAAAATATATTTTTAAATATAAGAGATTAAATCCATGTTAAATAATTGATATTTTTTTAATAAATAATAATTATAATAATAATATTTTAGTTGTATTAATATTTCTAATCGTTTTAATATGACTAGGATGATAATAAAATAATACTAATTAAAATATCTTATTTATTTCATATTATATCTAAATAAAATAAATAATAATATAAAAATAATAATAAAATGATAATTTATAATATAAATTTAATAAAAAAAATTATATAATATATGTTTAAAATTATGACTATTAAGATTATAATTTAAATTAAATTAAATTAAATAAAAAAATACTATACTATAAATCTATTAAAAATATATAAAATAATGTATTTTACGTCTCTATGCCATCAATTTTTTTTTTTTTAAAAGAACGTAAAATAAATCCCTATTCAAAGCCATTTTGTTACGTGTGTTTTAAGCTTTTTTTGCAGCAATAAATATCATTTTCCTTCGTGGGAAAAGGAGGCATGCAAGGAACATACTTATCCAATATGATTTGGTAAGCAATGAATGAATGATATGATGCGTTGGATGGTAGATACAAAGAGCTAATATTGTGGGTCCCATGTACAAAGGTTGGTAGATAGCTGCTTATTTACAAATTTAACCTTTTGCACTTGGGAGAGGATATAGCCCAGACCAAAATGCTTTTCAACAAACGGTTGCTATTTAATGCCGATGGAACATGTAACCAACTAACCATCAATTTTGTAGCTTTGGCCTTTTACTTACGTAAAAATAACTAAATTATTAACATCAATTTTGGAGCTTTGGCCTACTAACTTAAAAAATAACTAAATTATTAACATACTCATGGGGCTAACAAACAAATAAAACAACACAATAATAATCACGCGAGTAGCTTACGCCTCCTTCACTAACAAATACACAATAAACATGAAGAAAAATACAATCAACAAATATAAGATCCAGAGAAACAACAAAAAAGCACAATATGAAGATAATATACATTTAGATGCAGTTACATATGTGATATAACTAATTAAAGATTATCTTAATTCAATACTCTTATCTTTACAATTTAATAACCATTTTTTATTAATACTTTTTTATCAAGATAATATATTACAAAAATAATGAGATACGACTTCCATAAATAAGAATTACAATTAAAATCATATTTATTGTTATGAAATATTTTTTATAAATATATGATGATGAGTTTTAAATATAACATGTATGTAAATCTAGATTATAGAAACAATGTGTTTAATATTTTCTCTTCGTGTGTTTTGCAAACCACCGTTGATAGGATCATGACAAGAATATTATTATAATAAGTTTTTATAATATAAAATATTTTAATTTTACTATAATAAGGGATGAAATCTATATAATAACCAAATTTTAAAATGAAATGTTTTAATAAGATAACAACTCTAATTGTTTTCATATAGTTCGTCATATAAGATATAATATATTTCATACATTCGTATAAACATGTAAATATGAAGTACATTATATATAATGTGTAATCAAAGCTTCAAAAAATATATTACGTGCTCTCAATATGTAAATATGTAGATATATTAATAGACATATATATTCATGATATGTAATTATAACAAGTGATATTAAAATTAGAATACTATTTATCCATAATGAAAAATTGAATCTTTGAAAATGAAAAGGATACATATGTAAGTAGTATTTTAAATATAATATGTATAAGAAATAATGTAATTATGTTGAAAACGAGGAAAGAAATATGTGTTGTTATACATCTAGATAGAGATGAGATATCAACATTAAAATCAAGGATAAAGATGTTCATATAGTTTTAATTATTATGGATGATAAGGACCTGAAATACTTCATGAAAATAAATATTGATTAACAAGGTTAAGAATTTAATAAATTATATGTAACATATAAAATTTAACAAACATTTTAAGATAAAATCAGTCTAGGTATAATTGTACAATATGTAACTCCAGATACAATGAGTGAAACCGACTCAACAACAAATTCAAAAGATGATGAAGGCATATATAACGAGAAAGTGTATACTAGTAAGGAAGAGCTTAAGTTGCATGTCTAAACGTTGATAATAATTGAGTTTTCATTACATATGATCAATTCTAACAAGAAAAACAAATAATGATTTGTAAGGATGAAAGATATGAATAGAAGCTTGTAACAAACAAAATTAATGAATTAAATGCATTCAAGGTAATAACTAACAAGGAAGCTCATACATATTCATAAATTTACAAAATTCAACAAAAAAAACGTATTATCTATAAATATATAGCTAAAATATCAGAGACATTTACCGATATACTAATCGACAATTAAGACCAAAAACATGTCATAAATGACATCAACAACAAAAGAGGTGTAAAAATCACATATAAATGACAATCATGGAAAAAAAAGAAGCAATAAAAATGTTAAAGGGGATCCAAAAGATTTATATATAAAACTATCAAGGTTCTTATACATGTTTTAAGAAGCAAACCAAAGTTCTTAAATAGAGATAAAATTAGACATTGATTTTAACTTAATATATTGATTCATGGTAATAGGTGCATGCATTAATGAATTTAACAAATACATACATCAGACTTATAATAGTAGAAGATGGAACATTTATATAGAAAAATAATAAGAAATATTACTTGTTGAAGTAACAAATGATAGAAACAACTAAATATAATCATATATTTCTAAGACTATTGTTTATTTTGATAAATTAAAAATCAATCTTAACTAATCATCATGATAAATAACATGATATATCTATATTCAATATATATGTAACTTATTACATACGTTACACTATTTATTAATGAAACATTTAATTAATAATATAATACAAATTTATCTTATTACATTTAGGATAGTAGATGAAGAAACCATAAAAGCATGAAAATTATTCTTTAAAAGACTAAAAATGATTCTTAAAGAAAGAAAAAATTCAGTGATAATCTCAAACATAAACCTAACAATAGGACTTATGTGAGTATAATGTATAAAAATAATGCATATTATTGTTATTATTACTATCACATAAAACAGAATATTGTGATCAATATCCATAATAAAGCATTAAACAAATATTTTAAGAAAACAACTTATGCCTATAATGAAAATAAATTCAACAAAAATACAAATATAATCAATGAGGAATCCAAAGAAGCAATGAAACGCAATAAAAGCTTATCTTTCAACATTGACAAAAATCAAATTTTCAGCTCTAATCACAAGATATAATTTTATGATGTTAAATAATATTAAACACATAAATTTAATTTTGAAATATGTTAAAGATTTTATTGTAGTATACTTAGAGAATTGATTGAAACTGAATTTTGGGTGAGAGGAAAAATTAATTGATTTAAATCAAACTACTATGGGGAAAAATTGTCACTATACATACTCATAAAGAGTATCATAGCACAAGTTAGGAAAAATATAATAAACGAGTAAAGAAGTTAATATTTTAGATTGTTAGTTCATCAATTTTAATACACTTTGAAAGGCTTTAACCCTATAAGGTTATGATTTAACACGGGTTTGGATCACAAATCTTTGTTATTAATCCTTGAAAATTTGAAACTTTTTTGGAAAAATAATTTAATTTTGAGAGACAGTGGGTGGACATTCTAGAATGTGAGAAAATTATTAAACAGGCTTGAGAGTATGTAGTTTTAGGTTCTATTTTGTACTGTATTAAGCAAAAAATCACATCGTGTCAACAAGCTCTCATTAATTGGAAAAGAGATATAGTTTTAATACTCAAAAGAAATACTGGTTTGATTCAGATTAGTATTGGTTTGCTTACTCGTCTCTTAAATTAGTGTGTATGGAGGAAGAAAAATATTGGAAGAATAAATATCTAGTGAATTGGACTAGGTATGGGGCCAAAACACAACCTTTTTCCATGCTAAAGTTACCTAATGAAGACAAAAGTCAATTATGTTGGGGTTGGAGAACTCATATGGGAGTTGGGTTACGGATAAAAGAGGTATTAAGTTGATTGCTTACTCTTACTTTTGAAAACTTTTCCAATCTTCAAATCCTTCAAATTTTGATCTAATTTTATCTTGTGTTGATGCTAAGGTCATAACAGAACAAAATAGTTACTTGATTGGGCCAGTTTTGACCAAAAAATTAAAAGTGCTTTATTTCAGATAAATTATTTAAAATCATTAGGACCTAATGACATGTTATTTCTTCTTTTTTTCAGAAGTAATGACATATTGTGTATGATGATGTAATTCATGTTGTTAAATGTTTTTTCCATTATGAAACTTTGTCAACTGTTAGTAACTTTACATATATCGAGTTGATTCCAAAAGTTAACTCCCAAAAAAATATGTTGTAATTGAGACTGATTAGCTTGTGTAACATGATTTATAAGGTTATTACTAAAATCCTTGCTAATCAACTGATGGGTGTTATTTCAAAGGTGATTAGTATTAATCAAAGTTTTTTTGTTCCTCGTTGCTTGATTTATGAAAAATGTTTTGGTAACTTATAAACTTTTCCACACCCATAAGTACAAGAGACATGGGAAACAAAAACACTCAACCTTGATACTTGATATAAGCAAAGCTTATGATTGGATAAAATGGAGTTTTTTGAAAACTATGATGAGAAGATTGGATTTTTATGAATATTGGATTCGTTGAATTATGATCTATATTTCAATTGTTACCTATTCTTATGTATTAAATGGGGAGTCAGTTGGATTCTTTTGCTTAACTAGAGGTATTTGTTAAGAGGACCCATTATTAACATTCTTTTTTCCTTCTTTAGGTTGATGGGTTTTCTTGTCTATTACTCTTGAATTGCAACAAGATACTATTAGTGGATTAAAAGTCAACAAGATGGGTCAAGCAATGTCACATCTTTTGTTTGTAGATGATTCCCTAATATTATGTCGAAGTTCTTTAACGGAGATTAATCACTTATAATCTATTTTGAGGACTTACGATTATGTGTCATGACAGACTATCAATTATCAAAAATCAATTTTTTTTTTCAACAACAATACCAATCTTGTTATGAATGAGGAGATTCAATAGTATCTGGGTATTCCATGCATTTCTAGATTTGATAAATATTTGGTTTTCCTTGCACTGTTTGGTAGATCTCGAAGAGCACAAATAGGTTACATTCTAGATCGTGTTCAGGCTAAAATTCAACGTTGGTCTTGTAAATTTCTTTCTATGGTAGGGAAGGAGATTCTTCTAAAGTTGATAGCATGTGCCATACCAAACTTTGCTATGTAGTGTTTTGTCTTACTAAAGGGGTTATGTGATGATTTAAAGAATGCCTTGCAAAAATTTTGATGGGATACAACTATCAATAATAGAAAGATACACTAGTTGGCTTGGTAAAAAAAATATGTGCTTTCAAAGATGCTCAGGGTTTGGGCTTCAGAAATCTTTGGGCTTTTAACTTGGCTATGGTCACTAAATAATGTTGATGTCTAGTTAAACACCTTGATGTTTTACTTACCCAAGTCTTTAAATATCGATATTTTTGGTCATTGTCTTTCTTTAATGTTGGTATTGGATCTTTTCCTTCATGGGCTTGACGAGGTTTTCAAGAAGCTTGTTTTGTGTTCCTAGTTGGTGTGAGGTGGTCTATAAATAGAAGGTGAGCTATTGATATTTGGGAGGACCCTTGGCTCCTTAACCTACCTATTTTTCACCTTATTTCTACATAAGTTGAGGGGATTTGTTGGGTTACACAATTTATTAACTATGAACGTGGATGTTGGCTCTTTTTATGAACCAAGTATTTGAACTGTTTGATGTTAATAAGATACTGGGGATCAAGATTGCTCCTCATTTGGAAGATGAGCTTATTTGGTACTTTACCTCACATGGAAGTTGTTCTATGAATTTTGCTTATATGTTGGCCTGTGATATTCATAAATGGAATATTCGGGTATCAAATGTTGTGGATAAACTCATTTGAAAGTTCGTTTGGAAGCTTAGAGTTCCTCCTAAGGTCCGTCATTTTATCTGGCAATGTTTGCATGGTGTATTAGCAATCAAATACTCGTAAAGATGAGATGTGTTATGGATGATATATCATGTCCCTTATGTATTGAGATGTTGAAATTGTGTCATTTGTTGATTGGATATCGTAGAGTTAGTTCTATCTTAACTTTCTTATGTTTTGCTTTTTCTCTTGATAAATATGTTTATGGTTTCTTTTAAGAATTATTTCATGCTATTTTTTGTGGTCACTTCCTTGGGATGATTAGTAAGAGCAATTAGTCATAATTTGCGTAGATTTTTAGGAGATTTATTTTAATTGTAATAATTTTATTCTTTAATAGTAGATATTTGATCTTAGAAGTGTGATTTCTATAATTTAACATGATGTTTATTTTATAACTTGAGAATTATTATTATCTAATTAATTTTATGTTAATGATTTGAAATAATTTGAATTGTGGTTTGTTAGGATTTTTATGTTATCTTGTTGGATGCATACTCAAAATTTTCAATGTTATTAAATAAAAAAAGAATGACGTATGTATACCAAAATGAACGAGGGAAAGAAGGATGTATAAAAGCTGTTATACTTCAAAAATTTAACTCTTTTTTTTCTTTTCGAAACATAATATAACTAATAAAAGTTTGAACCTTTTTTATTAGAAAAATTTGAAAGTTTTAAACTATAATATTTCAAAAATACATTTTTTTTCAAATACTTATCTTTATTCTCGCCAAATATTAATTTTATTACAACATAATTAGAACATGAAATAATGATTAAATTAATTTATACTGTTATGAAAAAATACGCTTTTTAAATACTCGATCTTGTCAAACATTAATTTAATTATAGCATAGAGTATAAAACAATGTTTAAACCAATTTTTAATGTCATGTAATTTTTTACTTAATTATACTTAATTGTTTTTTCGAAATAATTGTAATTAATTGTTAAAAACTGTTATAATTAAAAAAAATTAAACCTTTTTTTTCCAAAATATAACATAACTAATAAAAGTTTGGACATTTTTTATTAAAAAACTTGAAAGTTAAAAACTTTTATATTTGAATTTTTAATTCTCGATAAATATTAATTTAATTATAGGATAATTAGAGTATAAAATAATGATTAAACAAAATTTTAATGTAATTTTTAAGAGTGAAAAATTACACTTTTATAATAAAATAGATCGATGAAAAAAGTGAAGAAAGTGTGAAAAGTATCAATTACTATTACAACTAAATGCATAAAACATGATGTATATTTTACACGGACTTAGTTTATTTTTTTAATTCAAGTCATTATTAATCTCTCTTCATGGTCCTCCTTGTCAAATTTAGCCAATTTGCCTTTTTCAATCTTTGCCTTTTTTGGCTTTTCTATTCCCTTACCTCACGTTTGGTTGGAGAGAATGGAATGGAATCAGAATTGATTCCTTTCATTTTGTGTGTTTGGTTGGACGGAATGGAAGACGAAATGAAATCTGATTACTAAAAGAGAAGGAATCACAATTCCTTCTCCCACCTTTGGTAATCATTATTCCATTCCCATCTAAACTTTTTTTTCCAATTTTACCCTCACTTAAAATATAACCTTAAATTCAAATCTCAAATTCTCAATCCTAAAATTCCAAAACCCTAAACCCTAAACCCTAAATCCAAATCCTAAAATCCTAAAACCTTAAACCCTAAACCTCAAATCCCTAAACCCTAAACCCTAAAACCCTAAACCTTAAAACATAAATCCCGAAACCCTAAAACATAAATCCCAAATCCCTAAACCCTAAACCCTAAATCCCAAATTCCAAATCCTAAAACCCTAAATCCCTAAACCCCAAATCCCTAAACCATAAACCCCAAATCCCAAATCCCTAAACCGTAAATCTTAAAACATAAATCCCAAAACCCTAAAACATAAATCCCAAAACCCTAAACCCCAAATTCCAAATCCTAAAACCATAAACCCCAAATCCCTAAACCCTAAACTCTAAACCTTAAACCCTAATCCCTAAATCTCTAAACCCTAAACCCTAAACCTTAAACCTTAAAACATAAATCCCAAAACCCAAAACCCTAAAACATAAATCCCAAAACCCTAAACCCCAAATTCCAAATCCTAAAACCATAAACCCTAAACCTTAAACCTTAAAACCCTAAAACCCTAAGCCCTAAATCCAAAATTCTAAAACCCTAAACTATTTTTAGAAAAATAATAATTTTAACCCTAAACCTTAACCTACAAATATAACCCCAAATCCTAAATCCCTAAATCCTAAATCACACATCCCAAACCTCAAAACCCTAAACCCTATTTAGAAAAATAATAATTTTAATAATATATTTCTTTTTAATTAAGTAATACTTATTTAGAAAAATAATGATTTCAATAATGTATTTTGTCTCACGAAAAAATAGTAATTAAATGACATTATTTGAACTTTACAGCATGTAGGGGTATGAAGGTTATTTACAGTTTTTTTTATTCCATTCCAATGTCAAACCAAACACTATAATCCTGATTCTGAGCTTGATTCCAGTGATCAAATCAAACAAAATTGTTTTCTTTCCATTCCATTCCATTCCGATTCCAATTTTGATTCCGATTCCATTCCACGAACCAAACGCCACCTTAGATATTCAACTAAACTCCACCTAACTGTGCATTATAATTTTTACTATTCAGCTTAATTTTCTTTTGGGTATGATTCAGTGTTGCTTCTTCTTGTCTAGTCATCCAAGCCTCTTTTGCTTTATTCTTGCTATTCCTTCCTTATTGCAACTGAAAGCTTGGGTTTCGAATTTTGTTTCAACGTTGTCTCGTAAGTTTCCCCCCCTTTTTTTGGGTTTCTAATAAACTCGAGATCATAAGATGAAGAAACAACAGATGGGAAATAGATTTTAAAATAGAAAGAAAGGAAATTGCTAACTTTGCTAACTCGAGATCATCAAACTTATTTTTTCGACCTGGTTTCACTTTGTCCTGCCAATTCATCCTTGTCCTTTTCCTTTTTTGGATGGTTCTATTATTTTTTGTTTTCGAATCTCTCGAGGGATCAATCTTGTAAAAGTAAATGATGGGTTTTGTTGAGCGATTTCGCAGCTCATTTCTATTGGGAGCTATTAACTTTAATATTTGGTTAGCTTAGTTTATAAATTATTGTGATGGTTTTGTTATTGCAAGGTAAAGGTCGGTTTGAGAATGGAATTGTAGCTGAGCCCAGTCGCTAGTCTAGCACTGCACTGCACAGCTTCTTCTTCTTCCTCTTCAATAGATGGGCTGTTTTTCGTCTAAAACCAGAAGACAGTTTCACGGATATGAGGACCCAGTTGTAAATCAAAGTGGTGCAATGTTAGTGAACCGTGGTGACGATTCGGTTTCATCGGAACCGTACATCGATTCCGAAACCGAACAAGGTTCTTGATGGAAGAACCTTAATAAAGTCTCGGGTCCTCTCACTATTAACTGCATAACAATTCATATACACCATCAATACGCAGAGAATAAGTGTAAGAAACCAGTGAAAGCATCGAACAGAAAATCCATTGGAATTCCCGTGTAAGTGCTGAAAATTGATCAATGGCAGGAGGTATGTTTTCAATCCAATTTTGTTTCCGCTGCATTTAAATTATGAGTTCATATGGTTTTATGAACGTTTCTGGATTGAATTGAGACTCTAACATTTGGTATCAGAGCCATTTGAAAACAACTCTGTTTTTCTCTATTGTTTCACGAGAACTGAAATTTTGAATTTTTTGTATTGATTGTTTTTGATGCATATGAAAATTATAAAGTGTTTCAATATTGATTTTTGAATGATTCTGTAAAATTAAACTTGAAAAACAATGAAGAAAATAAATCCAATTTGCCGTGGGTATTAATTTCCTTCATTAATTAACTTTTTATTTAAAATGAAGTTTTTACTTAAAATTAATATTATGAATCACTCGGAAATTGAATTCTGAGAATTTTGATAAAAAGAACGCTGGATTCCGTCGCCGGAATAGAAAGATACGTCCGGGTATCCGTTAAGGTCAAATCGGGTCAAGTTGGCCCGACTGAAGGTTGAAGATGAAGTTTTATTAAAAAAAAAAAAAACACGCTCTCGAGGACTCGAACACAGGTCCTGCATAAGACTTTAAATTGTCTTATCCAGTGGGCTGCAACAAACATTTTGGCTATTATTGTATCAAACTTATATTTATATATATATTGTTTAAAACAAAAAAAAACAAAAAAAACAAAAAAAATGTTTTAACTGGGAATTGAACCCAAACTTCACTGGCTGGTATAAGTGATACTTTCCACTGGGATGTAACGATTTTTTGCATTGCACCTGGTATCCAACTTAATTTTAAATATGTATTTGGAATTTCATTTTAATAAAAATAAAAATAAATTTCGAATATAATTTATGTTTATCATATGTATAATATTTATTATACATGTTATATTTATTTAAATAATTTTTGGACACAATAAAATTTTATTTAAATACATTATGCTTAAATTATTTACTTTGGGTATTTATATGTATAAATTTTGTAATTAATTATACATATAAAATTGAGTTAAATAATTTATGCATAATGAAACTAATTTTTTAATGGCTTTTATGGATTTAATTAGTGCTTATATTATTTAATTTTTTCTTGTATAATTTATTGTCATATATACAATTTAAGATAAATAATATTTGTACATTTGAAATTAAATTAATATTGCTTATGGTTTTATGCAATAATTGAGCATAAGGATTTAATTAATATTTAAGTGATTCATATAGTTTAATTAATTAGGGAGTAGCCACAAAGATCTTTAATTAATTAAAACTATAATAAAGTTTATTTAGGATCACATTTAGAAAATAAATATTAATTGTAATTAATCATATGTGATATAATAAATCTTATCCCACAGGAATTTTTATTATATTTTTGTGTGATTAATTAGGATATAATATCAAATTATATTTTCTAATTTACCCACAGAGATTAGGAAAAGGAACATAATTTGATAGTTTTATCGTAAAGTTATGATGAATTTAATTGAATTAAAACTTTAGCCCACAGGCAAGTTTTATGTCACTAGATTCATATTATTCATGATTTACATTGGTAAAGAATGATTATAGTTTAGGCCTCAAATTTTAATAAGCATATAATCTTCAAATTGCAGCTTCTCAACCTGTAAATTTCTCTGATATCCGCTGTGATATTCCCGATCTGAAAGGGGATAACTATAAAATATGGAAGGAAAGAATTCTCCTTCAATTAGGGTGGATGGATATTGATTATGCTATTAGGAAAAACGAACCACCTAAAATTACTCAAACCAGTACTCCAGAGAATATCATGCTTTATGAACAATGGGAACGATCTAATCGCCTTAGTATGATGTTTATTAAGACTAAAATCTCTGCTGGTATTCGTGGTTCCGTTGATCAGCATACCAATGTTCAAGACTTGCTAAAGGCCATTGATGATCAATTCGTCACTTCAGATAAGGCTTTAGCAAGCACCCTTATTATGAAGTTCTCTTCTTTAAGACTCACCAGTGTGAAAGGTGTGCGCGAGCACATTATGCAAATGAGGGACATTGCGGCTCAACTTAAGCATCTCGAGGTTGAAATGTCGGAATCCTTCCTGGTGCACTATATTCTTAACACTCTCCCACATCAGTACGGGCCATTCAAAATCTCGTACAATACACATAAAGATAAATGGTCAATCAATGAACTAATGACCATGTGTGTTCAAGAGGAAGGGAGACTTGCTATGGAATTTGGTGAAAGTGCAATGTTGGCTACAACGTACCAGAAAGGAAAATCTCAATACAAGCATAAAGGAAAAGGGATAATTCCACCTCAAGCTGATATTAAGAAAGAATCCAAGTGTTTCTTTTGTAAAAAGAAGGGACACGTGAAGAAGGATTGTATCGATTCGAGAAATGGCTTGAGAATAAAGGTAATCCAACCTCGTTTGTTTGTTATGAATCTAATATGGTTAATGTTAATATTAACACCTGGTGGATTGATTACGGATCTACAATCCATGTTGCAAACTCGCTACGGGGTATGCAAAATCTAAGGAAGTCAATGGGAAGTGAAGCAATACATCTTATCCCAGAACAAGATGGGCTCACATGTCGACGCCGTAGGGACATGTAGTTTGATTTTAAGTAGTGGTTTTATTTTAAAATTAGAAAAGACCTTTTATGTTCCAAGTTTCTCTAGAAACTTGATTTCAATTTCAAGACTTGTAACTTATGGTTATTCCTTTCACTTTTCGAAACATCTTTCAATTTATTTAATAAATCGATTGTGTTGGGAATGGTATTTTGTCTCGATGGTCTTTCTTTGCATTAATTTACGAAATAATGCCACTCATAACGCTTATGCATGTTCAAGTGGCACTAAAAGGTGTATTATTGACGATGACTCTTCTACGTTATGGCATAGGAGATTAGGACATATCTCCATAGAAAGAATTAAAAGATTAGTGAAAGATGGGGTACTTAGTACTCTAGATTTTACTGATTTTGAGACATGTGTGGACTGCATTAAGGGAAAGCAGACTAACAAGTCAAAGAAAGGTGCCAATAGTAGTTCAAACATATTAGAAATCATACATACGGATATATGTTGTCCAGACATGGACATTCAAGGTCAGAAATATTTTATCACCTTTATTGATGATTTTTCTCGATATATGTATCTCTATATGCTTCATAATAAGAGCGAAGCATTGGATGCCTTCAAAAGCTTTAAGGTTGAAGTAGAGAAACAATGTGGAAAGCAAATAAAGATTGTGAGATCAGATAGATGTGGTGAATATTATGGTAGATACACTGAGAATGGACAAGCGCCTGGTCCGTTTGCTAAGTTTCTTCAAGAACATGGGATAGTTGCCCAATACACTATACCTGGTTCACCAGACCAGAATGGTATAGCAGAAAGAAGAAACCGAACACTTTTGGACATGGTGCGGAGTATGCTTAGCAACTCCAATCTTCCTAAATCCTTGTGGATTGAAGCTTTAAAGACGGCTGTGTATATATTAAACCGAGTTCCAACCAATTTGTCTCAAAGACACCATTTGAATTATGGAAAGGTTGGAAACCGAGTTTGCAACATATGCGCGTTTGGGGATGCCCGTATGAAGTGAGGATTTATAATCCACAAGAGAAAAAGCTAGACCCAAGGACCAGTAGTGGGTATTTCATTGGATATGCCGAACGGTCTAAAGGTTATAGATTTTACTGTCCATCTCACAACACTAGGTTTGTGGAATCAAGAAATGCAAAATTTCTTGAGAATTACTTGATTAGTGGGAGCGATCGATCCCAGAGCATTGGTTCTGAGAAAGATCATTCAGATGCTCAATGTGCCACTTCAAGTAATGGATTGATCGTTATTGTTAACAACATGCCTCGAGTACAAATGCATGTTGAAGAACCAGTCTTAGAAGTACCACAAGTTGTTGATCCTGATCCAGTAGATGTTGAAGTTCAACAGATGCCTACAACTGTTGAACAACCAGTTGAACAACATGATCTTGCTCCTCAGGAGAATGTTGATGCAACATTAAGAAGATCTACTAGAGTAAGGAAATCAGCGATTCCTAATGATTATGTTGTGTATCTACAAGAATGTGACTATAATGTTGGAGCCGAAAATGATCCTGAGACGTTTTCACAGGCCATGAGTTCTGAGGTTTCGAACTTATGATACAATGCCATGAAAGAAGAGATGGATTCTATGGTGTCTAACCGAGTCTGGGATCTCGTCAAGTTGCCTGATGGTGTGAAAGCCATTGGATGTAAATGGGTCTTCAAAACAAAGAAAGACTCAAAAGGCAACATTGAGAGACATAAGGCAAGACTCGGTGCCAAAGGATTCACTCAAAAGGAAGGAATCGACTACACGGAGACATTTTCTCCTGTATCTAAGAAAGATTCACTTCGTGTGGTCATTGCATTGGTTGCCCATTTTGATTTGGATTTGCAACAAATGGATGTGAAAACGGCTTTCCTTAATGGTAACCTAGAGGAAGAGGTTTATATGAAACAACCTGAAGGATTCTTCTCTAGTGATGGTGAGCATTTGGTTTGTAAGCTTAATAAATCCATATATGGATTAAAGCAAGCTTCCCGTCAATGGTATTTGAAATTCCATAACGTCATCACTTCATTTGGTTTTGAAGAGAACGTTATGGATCAATGTATATACCAGAAAGTTAGTGGGAGTAAGATTTGTTTCTTGGTGCTATATGTGGATGATATTTTGCTTGCAGCCAATGATAGGGGTTTGCTACACGAGGTAAAACAATTCCTCTCTAAAAATTTTGATATGAAAGATATGGGTGAGGCATCTTATGTCATTGGCATTAAGATCCATAGAGATAGACTTCGAGGTGTCTTGGGTTTATCTCAAGAAACCTATATCAACAAAGTTTTAGAGAGATTTCGGATGAAGGATTGTTCACCAAGTGTTGCTCCCATTGTGAAGGGTGATAAGTTCAATTTGAACCAATGCCCAAAGAATGATTTTGAAAGAGAACAAATGAAAACCATTCCATATGCTTGATTGTTGGAAGCCTGATGTATGCTCAGGTCTGCACCAGACCTGACATTGCATTTGTTGTTGGGATGCTAGGGAGATATCAGAGTAATCCAGGTGTTGACCATTGGAAAGCTGCAAAGAAAGTGATGAGGTACCTACAAGGAACCAAGGATTATATGCTACGTGTATAGACGAACCGATGAATTGGAAGTAATTGGCTACTTTCCGTCACGGACTTTCTTTGTTGTATTGATTCACGAAAATCAACATCTGGTTACATTTTCATGCTTCTTAGGTGGAGCTGTGTCTTGGAGAAGTGCGAAAGCAGTCCTTATTCGCTACTTCCACCACGTGGAGGCCGAGTTCGTATCATGTTTTGAGGCCACATCGCATGGTGTATGGTTAAAGAGTTTCATTTAGGGCTTAGAGTAGTTGATCGTATTTCTAGGCCATTAAGATTATCTTGTGACAACTCATTTCTTTGTATTTATGGCTAAGAACAACAAAAGTGGTAGTCGTAGTAAGCACATCGACATTAAGTACTTGGCCATAAGAGAACGTGTTAAGGAAAAGAAAGTGGTCATTGAAGACGTAAGCACCGAAGTTGATGATTGATGATCCTTTGACTAAAGGCATGCCACCAATGAAATTCAAGGATCATGTAGAGAAAATGGGAATTGGTTCCACTTTGTAAATGTATATATACAATTTATTAATGAAACTCTTATATATTGTGATATTTTCTCATAATCATGTGCACCTTAATTTATTTGAGAAAATATATATCTTTTATTGGACCAAGAATAAATATAGGATTTATTCATTAAGTTTAGTTACCACATAAAGTATAATACTTGAGAAACTAAATACATTGTAATACATGGAAGATAATACTCGCTCTTAAAGGACCTATCGCTATGATTCATGTGTTTTGTTACTCAAGAGAATTTCGCTTAACGTTTGCACCAAGTGGGAGAATGTAAATCAAAGTGGTGCAACGTTAGTGAACCGTGGTGACGATTCGGTTTCGTCGGAACCGTACGTCGATTCCGAAACCAAACAAGGTTCTTGATGGAAGAACCTTAATAAAGTCTCGGGTCCTCTCACTATTAACTGCATAACAATTCAGATACACCATCAATACGCAGAAAATAAGTGTGAGAAACCAGTGAAAGCATCGAACAGAAAATCCATTGGAATTCCCGTGTAAGTGCTGAAAATTGATCAATGGCAGGAGGTATGTTTTCAATCCAATTTTGTTTCCGCTGCATTTAAATTATGAGTTCATATGGTTTTATGAACGTTTCTAGATTGAATTGAGACTCTAATACCAGTTGCCCTTGCTTCTCAAACAACATGTAAGTTGCATACTGTTCATTTGAGATCGTGGCTTAAATTCATTTCAATTATCAGATACTCATATCGTCATTCCTTGAATTTTGATTGCAAGAGTGTAAATATCCTCCACTTTGGAAATTTTCAATTATGCTTATGTATTTGTTACATCCAAAAAGTATGTTTTGTAAGGATTGCACAAGCCCCCATCTTCGCTCTCTGCTCTGTTTGTGAGCTTCAATCTCTTCCATGGTTGAAGGTTGTTTTCGTCTCCCTCTTTTAAACTAAATAGTTTTCACTTTTTTTCTCATTTCTCCTAGATCGAAAACCCCTCATTTGTGATCGCAATTTCTGGAATATCGTCCTCCTCACGCTACAACTGTCATTTCTTCATTGTCTTCTCACTCTATTTTTTAGCTTGTCCTACGCTTCTTTTCTTCCATTCCGCAGCTTCCCATTTTCGTGACTGGCGATCTGAAAGGACTGTGACTGTTCAGATGTACAATTTCTACACCCTATATAGTCGTTTTTCCCCGAGAGCTTGCTTCTTTCTGGGTTCCTCTTCCAACTAAGTGTTGGTTTGCTAATCTGTGATGGAAAATTTTATGGATTGTGTGGAGCAAATTGACTTCCATTTTAAATTTGATAATCCAGATTATATGTTGCCTGCCATTCTCTTATATGTGGGTACTGATGCTGTTGAAAATGCGGTGATAATTGCAATTGAAAACGATTTTGTGAATGCCATGGGCAGAGGACAAAGCAAAGATGCAATTGGAATTGGATAAGTTTTTCAAAACTTGGCTGTTTAGTGTTTATCAGTGTTTCTTGTTGATGCTCTGGACTGGTGTCTGCTAGTGAGTTGTTTTTTTCATATTGCTTTGCTGGTGTTTTTGTTGATTTTCGCTGTTCTGTTTTCTATTAGTTGTTATATCTTGTTATGGCAACCATGGGTTATGTTTTTCGAGTCTGTTATTCCTTTTGGATTTTGTTGCTTTTGTTTCGAGTCTTTCTTTGTTATCTTGTGTTTGCTTCTTTGTGGAGCTTTGTTCTTGTGTTGGTTGTTCATTCTTGAAGGTATTTTGTTATGCTCTTTACCTAGCTGGATAATGTTGGTGAGCTTATAAATTCTTTCTTGAATGATTGTTGCTAGCCATGGTGCTAGATATTGTTAGTATACTGCTCCTTGGCCAGTTTTGTTTGGCTGCTGAAGATGGAACTTGTTTAGGTACATAGGATTATGGTATGCTTTATTTAGTTTGTTCATGTGTTTAGGGTTGTATGCTTTCTTGGATTTGGCTCTATAATAAAATCTATTTCTCTGTTTGAACAAAAAAAAAGAAAGTATGTTTTGTATTCATTCTTTACATCCAGATTTTTGACCTGTTCGACGTTAAAAGGAAGGGATTCATAGACTTTGGGGACTTTGTTAGAGCACTCAACGTCTTTCATCCCAATGCTCTGCAAGAAGACAAAGTCAATTGTAAGTTGAATGGATTTTCAAACTGGAGTGTACTGACAGTCAAGCCTGCTAGAGATACTAGACATACCTTATCCTAGATTTCTTACAATGGTCTTATGTGCTAATATATATTATTGCATTGCAGTTTCATTCAAGCTTTATGACTTGGATGGCACAGGCTTTATTGAGCGCCAAGAGGTATATTGGTGTTATGGCTTCTCTAATTTTCCTGTGTGTTGGTGTTTTTCGTGAATAGGAGCACATGCTTTACTACTGCTCATCAGTTTCACTTTACTTTTTCAATATGAAATGACCAAATATATTATTTTCTTTTATTATAAAACAAATACCCCATGCTCTTCTTTGATGAGTGTTAGTCTACGCAGTTTTTTTTTTCCCAATCCTTTGTCCTAAAGAGTATGTCTCCATCTGTTCAGAACATGATGGTATAAATTAACTGTTTATAAGTGTATGTTTCAATTCATTCATTTAGATGATGGAACAAAAAGAACTGCTTTAGTTGGTTTTCTCAATATCCATACCGTTTTATATCTTAATTTGCTTTCTGGATTTCTGAAAAGTTAAGACAAATTTTTAAATTTTGAAGTCAATTATATATGTATTGTTAGTAGGGGAATGAGAGAAAATCCTCTAAAAGTCACTTTCTTTTACTCTACTATATTGAATTGAGAGAAAAGTCAGCAGTTTTCTTTCTCTCTCTACTCTTCAAATATTTATTGGTTATGGAATTATACTTATTCATTTGCCTGTCTGCAGGTGAAGCAAATGTTGATTGCACTTCCATGTGAATCTGAAATGAAGCTGGCTGATGAGACAATCGAAATAATACTTGATAAGGTGAATTCATTCTCAAACTTGGTTTTATCTAAAGTGCTTAACTTTTTTTTACCAATTATTTATCAGTTGCACATACTTTGATATATTGATCATCTAAGAAATCATTAAGAGGGGTAAAAAAAAAAAAAGCAAAAACAATGTGTTGAAAGTGTATCTTGTTTCTTTTTTGGGAAGAGACCTCTATGGAAGCTGATGTCGATCAAGATGGAAAGATAGACAAATCCGAATGGCAGAACTTCATTCACAAAAACCCCTCATTATTAAAAATCATGACACTTTCCTACTTGAGGTATGTTACATGTTTTGTTTGACTATCTAGAAGGAACAAAAATCATGTTTTGATTTATTTATCTGGATTTAAATTCAGGGACATTACAACAAAGTTTCCAAGTTTTGTGTTTAATTCGGAGGTTGATGACATTGCTACGTAAGAGTGAGTTGATTAGGAGGTATATGCATGCATTTGAATTTCTGTGTATTTTTTTGAAAGTGGTTCGGAGTTATATATATACGTAGTAAGCTCTAAGCTTACATACATGCTTTGATTATGGAGGGTTGTTAAATGGCTTGTCTATCCTTTGCAGTCAATTGTAAGTATCTTTAGTTTCCCATTGCAACTGACTCGCCACTTCTCCCACGATTTCATAAATTTTTTTGATTGTGTATAAAAGTATTTCTTCCTTTTGAGCAACTAGTTAAGAAGACCTATGTCGCACGTAATTTATTTCTAATTAAAATTATAGTATTATTATTATCTTAAAACATTGAGTGTTACTGTTCTACATAATTTATTAAAATGTTAAAATAATTTATTAATAAATTTTAATTTTACCAAAACTAATATTATTACTATTATTTGATATTTTAAATAGTTATAAAAAAATATTTAAACTATTAATATATTAATGAATCTATAAAAATAAGAGTTTTAAATAAATTATATAATAATTAAGAATAATAATAATCATCATTTTAAAATAAGTGGATAATTTTATCTAAAAATTTATAAGATATAATTTAGATTTTTATATATAATATAGATAATGATGCGTAGTGATTTATTTCATTGTTTAGAGTAATTTTTTTAGCCGTATTTTAGTATAACTGGTGAATGCTTAACCTTTGTATAGAGAATTGATAATTCAAGGGTAAATATGTTTTTAAGAACTCTTTTAGGAATTATGTAAAGTAATACATTTAAAATTTTCTAACAATAAAAATAACATTTAAAAAAATTTAAGACTTAAAAGAAGAAGAAAAAAAACGATCCTTAGCAAATCTTAACCTGAGAGAAACTGATCACCAATGGCAGTTAAGGACTTAAGGTACACAAATGTGTGCCTAAATTGTGACCTTATTTAGAACGTGCTTATTCCAAAGGCGATGACACCAATCACTTTGTTAATATTTATATTATTATTTTGATATATATTCTTATCTATAATGATATTTTAGTACCTAATTTTACTCATGGGTATTTTTTTTTGTCAAAAAACTTGAATAATTTAAAATTTTAGTTAAATAATGGGGGATAATTTTGATATTTAAGTTATTTTATTTAATAAAAAACTAATTGAATTTTTTTTAATTGTTAACAGGCATAAATAGATAGGAAGAAAAATGATTTTTTTTACGGTTGTCCATCTATTTTTACGGTTAATAATTAAAAAATGATCACCTAATTTTTTTTTCTGAAAAATTCTGTTGTGAATAATTAAAAAATGTTATCTCGTGAATTATATAATTATTTAAAAAATAATTAAAATATTATAAATTGACATGTATCTTAATAATATTGTGACTGAGAGGACATGGTTTGGATTTGTCAATATATATGTGCACTACTATTTTAATTTTTTAAAAAAAAATTGACATGCATCTTTTTTAAGGAAATAATTTTAAATGTCAAAATTATCCTTCTATTTGATCAAAATTTTGAGTTATTATTAAAGTTGTACAAAAATTATCTGAATTGAATTAACTCGTTCAATTTGAACCAATTTAAACTAATTTTATTGATTTTAAAGGATTATTGGATTTGTTTAGTTTTAAACTTTGAAAAATCGATCAAATATATGTTGATTTTGTTTTTAAATTTCAAAAACGGATCAAAATTGAATCAATCCATACGTATATTATATTAATTTTATTATTTTTAATTTACTTTTTTCTTTTTTATGTCTTTGTTTTTAGATTGTTAGTATTTGTTTCAATTTAAAATTTTAAACTTCTAATATATAGTCAAATTAATATATATATATATATATATGAACTACTATTTAAGCATAAACATTAATAATTATGATATCATGTTTGTAGATCAACTCTAGAGAGAAAATAAAAGTTTCAAAAATCAATACATCATATTCAATTTTTTTGTTGAATTTAGATTAATTTTATATTTTTAATTGATTTGGTTCGATTTAGTTTTTAATTTTTAATAACTATTTAGATTTAATTTATTCAAAATTTAGTTTAAAATCGAACTAAACTAACTTTAAATAACTTAAATTAATATATATTTTTTTTTTTTGAAAAAAAAGATAAGTGAGGATGAATACCAAAATAATAATATGTCTATCACAAGACAACCATCCAAATATTCAAAGAAATTTTAACAAATAAGTTTGCTACAACTAGCTGTGTACAAGCAGCAGTTCTCTGATCTTATCGCATGGAATAAAGGTGTGCTTAAAGGGATGAAATCGATATTAAATTTCACTATTGTAAACACGCTGCAGCCTAGAGGAGGAAAAACAAAACTGAAGGGAAATGATTTTGGGAGGAGAATGGAGAATATGTAGATGGAATTGTTAAAAGTAATTTTTATAATGATTTTTATTTCTGATAAAAGTTTAAATTGTGAATTTTTTTTTGTGAATATAATTATCGACATTACTTTCACATTTTTAACAAATAAAATAAAATAAAAATTGCCTAGAAGTCGTTTGATAATATTTTCTTTTTTAATTTTTTTAAATTCAATTCTATCAGCTTATTTATATATTTTATGTTTTAATCATATTTCTCAAATATATCCATTTGATTTATCATCTCGAAAAAAAAATGTTTGATAAAATATAAAAAAACATCTAAAACAAAAAAAAACTGGTTTTCAGACATTTATAAATCAACCCAAATAACCATATTTGTAAGAAATTCCTTGAGAAGTGAAAACAAAAAATAGTTATAAGAGTTTATAACAATAAGAAAATAGAAGAGTTGAATTATAAGGAAATAAGGAAATAGAAGAATTGAATTGAAATTCAATTAAAAAAATGAGTTATAAGTAATAATGAGATTATAAAGTATCCATAATTTGAAATTCAAATTTTATCTTGTTTTATAAAAAAAAAGGCACGAAGTGTTCGTAGGATTGAATTACCTAAGATGCGTGTGCCCATAAGAAATCGCGGAAACACTTACTGAAGATGAGTAGACATGGCTACAAACTGGACAGTACTTTCCATTGTGATCAAACTCACGGTCAAAACCTGAAAAAAGAGAACTTTTGAGTGATTTGAAAGTTGAAATCACACCAATACAATTTTGACATATCTCTACTATATCCCATTTCCTCAGGATAATAATAATGCCCAGGTCTTTCCCAACTTGGATAAGACCTGCTGCTGCTAGCAATAGCATATGTTGAGTAGATTCCAGGGCTGCCAAGTGCAACACAGTACATTCTCAGAATATATACATATATTTGCAAGGTTCCAACAAGAGGAAAAGCAATGCAGAGTGATGCAGTTTAATAATTGACAGCAAACCTGTAGCGAAAGAACTGTCCATGATGGGAAACTCGAGAACAATTGTCAAAATCCAAGTGAGCTCTTGATGGATGAACATGAGGATTAAAATAAATTGGTGGGATATGATCTTTCAAAACAAGAAGACATCACAGTAAATATGCACAGTAAGTCAAGTAAGATATATCTAGTTGATAACAAAGTAGAGTATAATAATTACTAACCAATTCCGTGTACTGCCTTCTTGAACAAGAGAAGGATTCATGATCATAATAAGCATGTCTATCTAAATTCTTGAACCTTTCTTGAAATTGAGACTCCACTCTACGAAAATCAACAGGATCTCTGGATTCACAAAAAGTATGCCCAATTCTATAACACTTGTCAACTCCGATTTCTTCCTCCAAAGCAGGTCTGCCTTTAAATAATGGTCTCTCTTGTCTTTGAAAATACCTCTTCTTACAATACTTGAGGTGGGGAGGAACTGTTAAAAATGTAAATGCAAAGCGATAGAAAATTTCAAATGACAAGAATCTAGAATAGTTAAAAAAACTAACAAAACTTAGGGGGGGGGGGGGAGAAAAACAGGTAAATTCTTAAGGCGGCAAATACTTGGCTTACCTCTGTTTGAACAGCTGTGTTCATGTGCACTACTACTCTGTTTCTTCTGGGGTCTTTGCATTGTTTTTGGATGCACAACAGTACTAATATTTTAATATATCACTTATTACTTATCCTAAACTTTTGACTTTTCTAAACAAAAAAAAATACCCATAAATATATTCAACAAAGGAGAAAGAAATTTAAAAAAAAAATTGCAAAATAAGTTGTAACTTGTAATACAGATAAACCTATTTTTCATCTTTAATTCCGCTCAAAATGCTAATATAAAATGATTTAAGCTGTCAAAATGACAAACCAAGGTAGGAAACGACTGAGTATAGAGAGAAATAAATGACCAAGCCATACACGTTCATTTTTAACAAAGGATTTTAACTGCAGCCTTGTCCATGATGCTTTTGTAATACCGTTTATATGGATTACTCTCGCTTTGCCTTTCAAGCTACGCATCAATCAATAATTAGAGTATATACAAAATATCTAAAATTAAAATTAATTATGAAAAAAGTACAAGCCTGATCGACGCAATTCAGAGTCTATATCCAGGTATCTCTCCCTCTAATCTAAGCTTCAATTCGACTCTAATGTGGGTTCAAATACAATATCTACCTATGAATTGACGTACTGAGGCAATTGTCTCTAAAATTGACGGGAAATTAGGGCATGTTTTTGAGATTGACAAGTTTTCATTGTCTGGTGGCCATATGAGATCTGTAAGGGTGCGAGTTATTTTTTATCTCAATCGTTCTCTTGTCCCTAGGGTTTGGATATCTTCTAGGCAGAAAAAAACACGGGTGGAATTTAAGTTTGGACTTTGCCTTACTTCTGTTTTTATTGCGGGTAGCTATCTCATGAATCTCGTTTTTGTAACGAGGCTAAGGACAAGTGTTTAGGTTTTTGGGGAAGTTTGCTATTTTTGGTGAATGGATGTGTGCAGGGACAAATCTAAAGGTACCTGATCATGTTAAATGGGGGTGCCCAGTGAAGAGAGTCATAAACACAGGTAGCTCTGCTGCTATGTCTTTTGGTGCTGGTGATTTTCAATTTAATGTTATAGAAGATGAGAAACATGGCAATGTGGAGGCTGAGAAGAAGAAAACGTGTACTAAGAACTATACTAAGGGCAAGGAAAATGCTAGAACTGGGACTAAAGCTGAAACTACCAAAACAGGGAAGCGTTCAAGGAAAGGTATGGAGGATATATACTCTCTTTTGAATGCTTTGTCTGGTCTATAGATGCTGGAGAGAATGCTGGTGTTGTGGATGAGGCTACTGTTAGTAAGGAGGAGACTTTCAGTCTGAACGAGTGAGATGTTGGTGCTTTGAGTTCTGTTGATGTTGGTTATGGTTTTTGTTCTATTTTGTGCTCGCGTTTTGAACTAATGTTTTCTACGTTTTCTCTGCTTTCTTAGTAACTATTTAAGTCTATAAGGTTCTTTAATCTGTTTGCTGGGATGTGTTGTGGTCTTGATGCTTCTTAAGTCTCTTAAGTTACAATTGATATATATTATTGTTTTAACTAAAAAAAATGAAAATGGAATAGCATACTTTAATGTAATTGAAAATATAAGGATTTTTTCAAATATGTAGTAATTCATATGTAATAAATGAACGTTTGCCTTCAAATAAAAGTTCAATATTTTAAACCTCGTCACATGTAACCTTACATATTCATACATAATATCAATTGAAAATAGCCTTAATATTGAGCAATAAAGTATAAGCATATTACAAATTCTTAAATTCAAATGAATAACAAGGTTTAAAATTCAGTCATTTGGTTATAGACATTCTATAATTAAATAAAAAATAATAATAGTTATTAGGTCATCTTCTTTGTCTCCATCATCTTTATTAGAATCAGTATCCTTTATATATTATAACCGACTAGTATCATATATCTAGAAAATTTTGCAACGAATTTCACTAGTGAACACATAAACAATAATTTTTAATAACTAAACAAATAACAAAATGGAACAATAGTTGTATAATTTTAAAATATTCATAACATCAAATTGAAGTCAAAGTAAATCTTCCAATACACATTAACGCCTTCAATGTGGATGGGTTCAATCTACTGTGATGTTTGGACACAATCCTACCACCTATAATAAATACATGCTCAGATTTGGGCACAATCCTACCACTTATAATAAATACATGCCCAGATACAACAGTAGAAACAAGAATGACTTATATATCTCTTTCAATTCGTTATAGTACGGGATACTTAAGACCATTTATCATCATGCAAGTACGTCAAAAATTTCCGTTCTAAATAAAACCCTTCTTCCAAATAGATGTCAATTATGTCTTCACCAAATAATCAATCCTCTGCTATAGAAAATAATGAGTTATGAGGCTATTATATTATCTTATTTTGTTGATATTAATTTATCAAATCAAAATAAATCTTATTTACTTTATTAATATGCTCTTTGTAGTTGTCAACTCTTTAAATTTGAAGAAAATAAAACTTAATTAATTTCATTTGGTACATGGGATCCAAAAGGGTTGCCATAGCAACAATTTCATATATGTCATTTCAATATTTTTGAAACTTTGTAATCATACTTGATGCAATAGTTTTATTTTTCTTTTGTGGCAACGTAAGCAAATCAAACAATATAATTCTTATTTATCGTATCTATGAAAAAGCAATTTTGTGACAAGATGTTACATTCCAAAAAATTTATATTTGATACTAGTAGTAACCTATTTAATAAAAAGTATAGCAATAGTACAATTTTAAAAAATAAAAATTTAATTTATAGGAGAATAATTTTACCTCTATGAAAATATTATTACTTTATATATTATCTCTTTTTTATTCATTTTAATACTAAAACATGTCATACCACCTTAACAATTACAAGAAATATCCATCATCAATTCATTTTTATCCCTAATATTGTTTTATTTATTTGTCAACCAATCAATTTTCATTATTTGTTCCAAAATAATACGAAGCTTCATTTTTTGTCGAAATTGTAGTTAGGTTACCATTAACTTATTTGTAGATTGATCTAAAATTCTAATCGTTATTATCATCAGTTTATTATTCCCTTTAATTTATTGATCCTTTCATCTTTTTTGACCACATTATATTCGATTAAACAAAAAATGAAAATAGTTTTGATAGAACACAAGGTGGTTGAAAAAGGATAAAGGGTTAAAAAGTTCAGAGGAAATAAGTTGATAATAGTCATGGTTATTGTAGAGATGATGCTTCAAATGAGTTGATAGTTTCATAACTTTAATTTTAATAAAAATTATTTTTTAATTGTTTTATAACAAATGGTGGTGTCGCGGGTGGTAAAATATCCAACTGTGAGAAAGTGTACATTCTAATGGAACTATAATTAAAGAAGAAATCGACTTGAATATTGATTGCTTCTTTTTAGGTTATATGCATATTAACATGTTGGTGAGGTTTGTTTACAATAGGATGATGCTTGAGCTAGAGAATGGAACTCTGTTTTCTTGCCAATTGCACATCTTAAGTTTGTTAGTTTTCCTCTCCGAGAAGCTTGGAAACCAACCGAGCAATTGAGTGGTTGGCCATAGTTGGAAAGAATGTGGTCCATATTCATAGCTTTCATCACGCACATTCTGTAGCCCCTTAAGTGCATATCCATTTGCTCTTTGATGGACAAAGCACTTGAGACGTGCTTATAAATATTTAGTTTGGTCCCCAAGTATGTTGTGATAGAATCTATGAGAATTCAATTGATTTCAGAATCAAACTTCAGTGAATTTTTCTCTACACCATCGTGATAATAGAAAAAGGTTTAGAAGTATCAAACCAAAAACCCATTAGAATTTCCGTGAAAGTGATGAAACTTAATCAATGGCTAGAGGTATGTTTTCAATCCTATTTTGCTTCCACTATGTTTTGATGAGACAAGACTAGCATGAGGTTAGCAATAACAATCTTTCAGATACTTTGGTTTTATATTTGTAAAACTCTTACAAGTGCGCAAATCATTTTATTGAAAATGATGAGTATACTCTCAAGGTCGATCTAAGAAATGAATATATATGGTTTTTAATTTATTATTCAAACTTTTAAAAACAAATTAAATCTTAAACATCATGTTACAATATTTTGATTTTTTTTGTGTTTTATAATTTAATAGCATCAAAAATAAACATAGATATAGATTTAATAAACAATTATGTAAAATTTTATCAATCATTACAATGTAGTATTTATAGATATAGTAATTAAGTTAATTATTCTTACTCATATTATTTAGATTATTAAAAATATAAATTAATATTTATTGATTTTTTTTCTTTTTGATATGAAAGTGTCCTTAGGCGGGGTTCAAATTATTTTATTTAATATTAATTAACCAATATCCTTAGGTGAGAATAATTAATTAATTAAGTATTAAATTTCAACATTATTTCTAAAAAAAATTACAAACCATCTAATCACAGCTTTAGGCGGAATCAGTTAATTAAACTTTATTCAAAGTGTCTAAATTAAATCTAAGAATTTAATTATGAGAATACTAACTTTCAAATTTTAAAATCATTACTGAACATATGTTATCAATATATTTTCAAATAATAGTTCTTACAAAAACTTTTGAAAAAGAGTTTCACTTTAACTACCAGGCGATTGTACCAACAAATAAAATGACACTATTTTAAATCAGACTGGATAATTAAACCTTAAAATCTAATTTTTAAAATTAAGTTTGTAATGAAAAATAATATATTTTCCTCTAACATCCTTAATATAAAATATTGAATAAAAATAAAATCAATTTATTTTATAGAAATGTTTTACCTATTTAATATTTTACAAGCATAACATTATTAATATTATATCATATTTACTAACAACAAGTCATATTAAAGTTAATCATAGACAAATAAAATATAACATATAAGAATAAAACATAAAAATAACTTTAAAAAATTCATATTAAAATTATACCTCAAAAGAATCCTTACAGATGTTTGATGTTAATTCCGTTTCTCAAAAACCTCTAAACAAATTTGTATTTGTATTTATTGAATTAAAACTAGAAATCTACAAAAGCATATCTAGTTCTTTTTAAAAAGAGAAGAACTTTAAAACTAAAAAAACTAATAAAGTTTTTTAGAGAGTGAAAGATAAGAGATTTTCAGGGATGATTTTTACAATGAGGATAGGGTTATTTTATAGATGAAAAAAATGCCAAAAAAGTGACAAAATATCTCAAAAAATTATTTTGGATGCGTTTGGACAAGCTGACACACAATAGAGGACGAGATTTACGACATATAGGCACTAGCGCGTGCGGACGCACGTAGAACTTAGTGTGACATGCGCATGGGTTAGGTGTGAGCATGTGATGGCATGCAGGACTTGGCGCGAGCATGTGCTGACTACGCGGCGCGTGAAAGACTCAGACATTTTTTATATTTTTTACCGTTTTGACTTATTTTGTCCATTTTTTTCATTTTTCTTTACTTTTCTTCATTTTTTTCTCAAACATATTTGTGATGTATTTTCCTTCAAGTCTTAAAATTATTTTTGAAGGAAAATATCTAAAAAATAATAAAATTATCCGTGATTCTAAAAAAACAAATTTATATAAAAATATAATAAAATCATATAAATATATAAATCTATTTAATCAATTATAATACATTAAATCATCCTAATTTTATTGCTTTTTAAGCACTCATGATGTTTATATTCATGTTTATATGCTTACATGAATGTTTTTGGATATAATTATGATCTAACATTTGGTATCAGAGCTGTTTTGAAAACACCCATGTTTTTTTCTATTTTAATGAGATATTGAAAAGTTGGGTTTTTTATTTGGCTCCTTTTTTATGCGTATGAAAATTACAAATTATTTTAATATTGATATTCAAATGATTATGTAAATTAAGACGTGAAAAATCATAAAGAAAATGATTCTAATTTACTGTGGGCATTCATTGGAATCTTTTAATTAATTTTTTTTATTATGACATTTTTAATTCAAACTGAGACCATAAATAACTCGGATATCAAATTATGATAATTTTGATAAAAAGAATGTTAGATTTTGTCACCGTAATTGCTAGAAACAGTCGAGCTCCGTTTGGGTTGTATCCGGGTCAGGTTGACCTGACTAGAGGTTGAAGATGACTTACCAAAAATAAAATATATTGTGTTGATCAGGAGACTCAAACTCGTGTCTCCTGGGAAGGAGTTAAGCACCCAGACTACTGGGTCACATTGCATCTTATGTTATAATGTGTATAGGGCTTATTGTTATATGTATTCAGAATTTAATTTTTATTAAAAAAATTCTAAATATAAATTTAATGTGATTAATTATTTAACTTAGGTTTATCATATGTAGAATATTTATTATACATGTGATATTTATTTAAATAATTTTTGACACATTAAAATTTATATTTAAATTATGCTTAAATTATTTGTTTTGATATTTGTATGTATAAATTTTATAATTTATTATACATATGAAATTTTGTTAAATAATTTATGCACAATGAAATTAATTATTAATGATTCTTTATGGATTTAATTAGTGCTTATATTATTTATCTTTCTTGTTCAATTTATTATCATTTATTTATACATGAAATCTTAAGATAGATAATATTTGCACATTTGGAATTAAATAAATATTGTTTATAGTTTTATGAAATAATTGAGTCTAAAGATTTAGTTAATATTTAAGTGATTTATATAGTTTAATTAATTAGAGAATAGTCACAACATCTTTAATTAATTAAGACTATAATAAAGTTTATTTAATTAGGATCATATTTAGAAAATAAACATTAATTGTGATTAATCATATGTGATATAATAAATCTTATCTCATATAAATTTTTGTGTGATTAATTACGATAGAGAAAATGAACATAATTTGATAGTTTTATATCACTAGATTCATATTTTTTAATGATTTTACATTGACAGAACATGTCATATTTTAGCTTCAAATTTAGTAACATGAGCATGAATATTTAATTTATTCCAACAATTCAACCAATTAATTATTTTGATATGAAATGTGATGTTTCCAAGCTCAAAGTGCATAATTATAAAGTATAGAAGGAAAGAATTCTCCTTCATCTAGGGTGGATAGATATTGACTATGCTATTAGGAAAAATGAACCATCTAAAATTACTAAAACCAATATTCCAGCAAATATCATGCTTTATGAACAATGGGAGCGATCTAATTGCCTTAGCATAATGTTCATTAAGACTAAGATCTCTGCCGGTATTTTTGGTTTTGTTGACCAGTATAACAATGTTCAACACTTGCTAAAAGTCATTGATGATCAGTTCGTTACTTCAAATAAGGCTTTGAAAAACACCCTTATTATGAAGTTCTCTTTCTCAAGACTCACTAGTGGGAAAGGAAAATCTCAAAACAAATAGAAAAGGAAAGGGATAGTTCCATCTCAGATTGATATTAAAAAAAGAGTCAAGTGTTTCTTTTGTAAAAAGAAGGGACACATGAAGAAGGAATGTATCAAATTCCAAAAATGTCTTGAGAATAAAAATAATCTAACCTTATTTGTTTGTTATGAATCTAATATGGTTAATGTTAATATTAACACATGGTGAATTTATTCTAGATCTATAATCCATGTTGCAAACTCCTTATAGGGTATGCGTAACCTAAGAAAGCTAGTATAAAGTAAGCAATACATCTTATCCGACAACAAGATGGGTTCACATGTGGAGGCTGTAGAGACATACAATTTGATTTTAAGTAGTGGTTTTGTTTTAAAATTAGAAAACCCCTTTTATGTTCCAAGTTTCTCTAGAAACTTGATTTCTATTTCAAGACTTGTACCTTCTGGTTATTCCTTTTACTTTTCAGAAACATCTTTCAATTTATTTAATAAATCTAATTGTGTTGGGAATGATACTTTGTCTGATGATCTTTGTTAAATTAATTTATGAAATAATGTCACTCATAACGCTATGCATGTTCAAATTGGCACTAAAATGTGTATTATTAACAAGGTCTCTTCTACATTATGTCATACGAGATTAAGACATTTCTTCATAGAAATAATTAAAAGATTAGTGAAATATGGGGTATTTAGTACTCCAATCTTCCTAAATCCTTGTGGACTTAAGCTTTAAAGACGGATGTGTATATATTAAACCGAACTTCAACGAAGGTTGTACCAAAGACACCATTTGAATTATGGAAAGGTTGGAAATCGAATTTGTGACATATATGCATTTGGGGTTGTCCGTTTAAAGTAAGAGTCTACAATCCATAAGAAAAGAAGTTGGACCCAAGGACCATAAGTGGGTATTTCGTTGGATATACCGAAGGTCTAAGGGATATAGGTTTTATTATCCATCTCATAGCACTAGGTTTATGGAATTAAGAAATGCAAAATTTCTTAAGAATGACTTGATTAGTTAGAGCGATCGATCCTAGGGCATTGGTTATGAGAAAGATAATTTAGATGCTTAGTGTGCCACTTTAAGTAATGGATTGATCATTGTTGTTCACAACGCACCTCGAGTACAAACGAGTGTTGAAACCAGTCCTAGAAGTAACATATGTTGTTAAGATGTATCTACAATAGTGTGACTACAATATTGGAGCCAAAAATAATCTTTAGACGTTTTCATAGGCCATGAGTTCTGAGGTTTTGAACTTATGGTACAATTCCATGAAAGAAGAGATGGTATAAAAACCATTGGATGTAAATGGGTTTTCAAGACAAAGAAAGACTCACAAGGTAACATTGCGAGACATAAGGTAAGACTCGTTGCCAAAGGATTCACTCAAAGGAAGGGAATTGACTACATGGAGACATTCTCTCCTGTATCTAAGAAATATTTATTTTGTGTGATTATAGCATTGGTTGCCCATTTTGACTTAGATTTGCATCAAATGGATGTGAAAATGACTTTCCTTAATGGTAACCTAGAGAAAGAGGTTTGTATGAAACAACTTGAAGGATTCTCTTCTAGTGATGATGAGCACTTAGTCTATAAGCTTAATAAATCCATATATGGATTAAAACAAGCTTCTTATCAATGGTATTTGAAACTATATAAGGTCATCACTTCATTTGGTTTTGAAGAGAACGTAATGGATCAATGTATATACCAGAAGGTTAATGGGAGCAAAATTTGTTATTTAGTGCTATATGTGGATGATATTTTTCTTACAACCAATGATAATGGTTTGCTATATGTGGTGAAACAATTACTTCCGAAGAAATTTGATATGAAAGATATAGGTAAGGCATTTTAGATCTCGAGGCATTTTAGGTTTGTCTCAAGAAACCTATATCAGTAAAGTTTTAGAGAGATTTTTGATGAAGGATTGTTCACCGAGTGTGGCACCCATTATGTAAGGTGATAGATTTAATCGAAACCAATGTCCTAAAAATGAGCTCGAGTGGGAACAGATGAAAACCGTTCCATATGCTTCAACTGTTGGAAGTCTGATGTATGCTCAGGTTTGCACCAGACTTGACATTGCATTGGTTGTTGGGATGTTAGGGAGATATTATAGTAATCTAGATTTTGACCACTAGAGAGTTGCAAAAGAAATTCATGAGGTACCTTTAAGGGACAAAAGATTACGTGCTTATGTATAGACGAACTAAAGATTTAGAAGTGATTGACTACTTCAATGAAGACTTCACTAGCCGTGTTGATTCATAAAAATCAACATCTAGTTACATTTCATGCTTATTAGTAGAGCCGTGTCTTAGAGGAGTGCAAAGCAGACCTTGACTGCTACTTCCATTATGGAGGCTAATTTTGTGTAATGTTTTAAGACTACATCACATGGTGTATGGTTGAAGAGTTTCATTTTTGGGCTTAGAGTAGTTGACTCTATTTCTAGGCCATTGAGATTGTACTGTGACAACTCAACTGCTGTGTTTATGACTAAGAATAACAAAATGGTAATCGTAGTAAGCACATCGATATCAAATACTTGGCCATAAGATAACATGTTAAGGAAAATAAATGGGTCATTGAGCACGTTAGCACTGAGTTGATGATTACTAATCCTTTTACTAAAGGCATGCCACTACAGAATTTCAATAAAAGAATGGAACTTAGTTCCATGATATAAATATTCATTGTATGTACATTTGTAAATATTAATGAAATTTTTATTCAATTGATATTTTCTCATTAATTTTATGCACATATTTTGTTTATTCATATATTTTGAGAAAACATATTTAAGTTATGAATCTCGAATAAACATAGGTTTATTCATTAAGTTGTATGGGCTTGAGATACATAATGCATCGTGATACATGGAAGATAATACTCATTATTAGAGGACCTATCGCTATGATTCATGTGTTTTGTTTCTCATAAATTTAAATGATGGAATATATGGACCAAGTGGGATAATGTTGATTTTCCTCTCCGAGAAGCTCGATAACCAACCGAACAGTTGAGTAGTTGACCATAATTGGCCAAAATATGGTTTATATCCATTTGCTCTTTAATGAACAGAGCACTTGAGATGTACTTATAGATATTTAGTTTGGTCCCTAAACATACTCTTATAGAATCCATGAGAATTCAATTGATTTCAAAATCAAACTTCAGTTAATTGTTCTCTGTATCATCGTGATAAAAGAGAAATATTTAGAAGCATAAAACCAAAAATCTATTAGAATTCTAATAAAAATGGTGAAACTTATTGAATGATTAGAAGTATGTTTTCAATTCCTTTTTGTTTTCTTTTTTCGGTAGTTGTTTTCTCGGTGAATTCAACTTATTATATTTATAATATCAAATTATAATACAGTATCACATACACGTGAATTCATAGATTTTTCTTAATTTGGATGTAGATTTAGAGTTTATTTATTAGCCCATGTAAATGAATTATTTGTACAACTATATGATAGAAATATATTTTTTTATATTAAAAAAAAAGTATATCCAATTAAAACATGTGAATAAAATAAAAATAAATTTGTAATATATAAAAATTTAATAATACATAAATAAAATCTACTTGAAATTACTTGTCCATTTTTTTAATTGAATATGCTATTGAGAGTGGTGACCTTTTCAATCACATATTAAGTTAAATTAGAAAAATATAACTGGTATTTTAATTTTATAAAACGTGTTCTTTAGTTATTCAGGTTATAAATATGTTATAAAGTTAATTTTTATTATAAAAAAACTAATTAAGGAATTTTTATTAATTTTAATAATAAAATAATATTTTTAAAAAATATCAAATGTAGTATTTTTTTTCATTAATAAAATGATTTAAAATCACATTTTGTAATAGAGATTAAATAACACTTATTATCTAAACAAGGTAACTAATTTAACTAGGGATTAATTTGTGATTTAGGTGTCATGATGCTCTACTTTTATCACTATGAACTCAAATTCAAATCATACTGTATAATATTTTTTTATTTGATAAAAAAATAAACTTTAATAGACTTTTTATTTATTTTTAAATGATTAATTTAACTATTCATCTTTTTAAATATTTTACAACCAATATATGATTTTATCTTATGCTCTAACTGAGCTATGAGCATTGATAGAGAGTTTAGGAAGTTTTTTTGTTATTGATTGAATATTTTTTTCATCAATCAAATTAATTACTTTCTAAGCAACAATTATTTATTTGTAAGTTTTAGAAAAAATATTGAATTAAGTTTACATTTTATTGATCTAAATTACTAAATCATCACTTATTTTTAAAACAACAAATAATTTGTCTTTTTTAAAATAATAGTTAGGGGAGTTTTAGTTTGAGTGTAAAATCTAAAATGAAAAAAGGGCAAATAGGTGAAAAAAATATGGCTATTATCTTATTGATGACTTCTTTCGAGAAGAAATATGGCGGCATTACTTTCATTACATGTTAATGGTAGTTATTTCATGGTCTTCCTATGGTGTGATGATGTAAAGTGTTCAAATGTGTTGGGTGATTGTTACAAAATATTCATGAAAAGAAACATTTGCGTGAAAATTTGAATACGAATATTATTAATAACTCAATTTAAAATGAATTTTTGTTTGCTTTTGGTGGCAAGATGCTTCCTTTATAAGAGTAAGATTTGTAAGACTGCTAATCATTAGGAAGAATAATTTAGAAACATACTAATGGTAACATGGTATAACGCATAATATATATACGATTTGAAGGAATGCCAATCATTAGGAAAAATAATTTAAAAACATGTTAATAATAACAAGGTATAACACATAGTATATATCTCATCGTGTAAAATTCACATAGGTATTAAAGTATAAGTCATAGATTCTTGGAATTATAGAAGTTCATACAATTATCTGGGTGTTTGTTATTATCTTGTTTTGTGTATAAGATATTCATTAAGTTTGGTTTAAGGATTTAAAATGTGAAAATTAAGTGAGTCAGATATGATGGTGTATGATACACATGCTCGACTCTATGTGATACAATAGACATGATATAGGCTTAGAAAGTTATCATATGATTTTGATTTGTAATATATAACGACTATAAATTTAACTTAAATAGTAGTGATTTTTTAAGAATTTTTTTCAACAATAAATTTATCTCATGGAAGATGCTGTATATATTAAATATTTTAAGTAATTGTGAGCCAATTTGAATATAAACAAATACAATATTTTTTTATATTTTATGTTTATAATTTATAGTATATGTCTATTATAAACTTCTTCTATAATAAAAATACTCATTATATTGTTGCATAAAACTACTGTTATTAAAATAAAAATGATTTTTTTCTTGTTTTAATTTCTTTAAAATATTTTTAACAAAACAAAAAGTGAAAATTTGATGTATATATGTGTCCCACGTTAATTGAAGATAAATAAATAATTTCATCAATCAATATAAATTAAAAAAATTAATATAATTTATTGAGTTCAAATTGGATTAAGAAATTATGTAAGATCATATCCGGATCGAAAATTATACGATTCGTTTAAATTTAAATTAAACTTAGATATAGATTTTATAATAAACTGTAATCCGATACAGATCGAATTATTATTAAAATATAAATATATACATATTTTATTTAATAATATATTATATTTAAATATTATACATATTATAATTACATTAACTTATTATTTTAGTTTTAAAAATAAAGATAAATATTAAATATTGATATTAATTTAATAATTATTAATTTTTTTGAGTAATGATTATAAATATATTAATATATATTGTATTTTATACAGTAATATAAATAAGTTTTAATTATTTAAATTTAAATTAAAAATATTTAAATCTAAGTTAAATCGTATTTAGATTAAATCGATTCGCTGCCCCTTACCCCAACTCCAACCCCTAAAAGTGAATCCACCGTTGAACTGTAAACCATGATTAGATTTCAATTTAAAAAAGTTGGCCGCCAAATCTGCAACCTGACCAAAGAATTCCCCCAACATGCCATTTTCACGTGATAAATGTTCGGTGATCATGACAATAATGATTGTTTTTTATTATGTGAGCCCCACCTTTCTAGAGAATGTCAACACACTTTCCTTATTTCCACTTTGTTCTCGGTCTTCCGATGGTCAATTAATCGCAGACCTCTTCCTATCAGAAAATTTATTTGAAAATAAAAATGTTAGATATTCAATTTTTAGATTATATGTTTCAAGAAAATTTGAAAAATAATTTTTAAGATAATATTAATAGTATCACCGAATAAAGGATAAAAAATAAATACAAAAATAAAGGATCATATTTGTTTAGTGTTAATTATGTTTGCATTATATTTATATTGTATTATTATATTATATTTAGGTATTAATCATATTATTTTTAAGTTTTTATTAACAAATAAAAAATTATTTATTTTTATATTATTTATAATAATAGTAATAATAATAAATAATAAAATATTTAAAAATATCAAAAATAAAACTATTAATTATAATAATCTTTTATTTATTTACGTTATACATCCCATATATATAATATAAAAATATTGAGTGTATTTTTTTTATTATAAATAATTTTTTTACTAAACATATTATTATAAATAATTTACTAACAATATTATTTAAATATTATATTATATTAATTAATATATGAATATAAAGAAACGACACAATTACAGACGGTTGCACTCAAAAAAGCTTGCACCCTGCCTATCGTGTTAATTTTTGCTTGCAATTAATTTAATGTAAATTGATTGAATGTTAATTTAAATTTAATTTAATTTATGTTATAAATTTTTAACTTTCATTTAAATTATAAAATATTAATTATTCTTAAAAATATTAATTATTCTTATTAATAAGTAAATAGTTAATATATAAAAAGTTATAATTATCTTTGTTATTTTTTTATATTTGTATCACTTAAAATGATTTAAATTGAATCCAAATTCAATATAATTAGTATTTGATTTAAACAACCAAACTATAACACAAATTATAATAAATATTGTTCATCCAAGCATCAATACTTTACTTTAAAAGAATGTTTTTGGTGTAATATTAATTGTATTTTTTATTATTTTATAATAAAACATATAAAATATTTATATTAATAAATTATTTTTACAATAATTTATGTTGTAACATTTTATCTGCCTATACTGAAATGGAATAAAAGAGAAAAATGTGAGAAAATATTAAAAGCACAAAAATATCAAAAATATTCGGTTAGTGTTAGCGCGCCAAACGGCCTCCCCACGAATAACAAAAGGAATTTGTAATTAAAAAAAAAACAAAAACAAAAAAATACCGATAAACAAAAGCATACAGGTTAGAAAATAATAATGTGTAATAATATTATAACATTTACTTATTATTATTACAATAAAATATATAATATTTATTTTTTAAATTAATTTTATAAATAAAATTAGAGTATTTTTATAAATTATAATTAATATATAAATAATTATTAATTAAAATAATAAAATATATTTTTTAACTTATAATTGATTATTATAATAATTGTAATAATATTACATGTAATAAATAATTATTTTTATAAAATTATTATCAATAACAATTAATTTTATCATAAAATTTAGAGTGAAATATCATATTGATACTTTCATTCAAAAGATATGGTTTAATTTTTAATTTTTAAAAAATAATATTTAGTTAATTTATTTATAAAAATAACATAAAAAATATTTAATAATTTTAAATTTATTTAAAATAAATAAAAATTATTAAGAATATTTAAATAATAAAATAGATGTAAAAGAATGTAATATGTTCACCAATTATGTTTATAATTTTTCATTTTATAAGAATAAATAGCGAAAATATTCTTATCAATATTTATTTAAAAAATTATTAATTAATTTTTTTATTTTATAAATAATAAAATTAGTAAAAATATTTTTATAAATAACAAAATTAGTAAAAATATTTTTTACAAATAAAAAGTTAGTAAATATATTTTTATAAATAAAATTATTAATAAATATATTTTTAAAATTAAAAATTAAAAAAATATTTTTACCTTAAAAAAATAAAAAAATTAGTAAAAATATTTTTTACAAATAAAAAGTTAGTAAATATATTTTTAAAATTAAAAATTTAAATAATATTTTTACCTTAAAAAAAAAACCCCTATCACATCCTTCCTTGAAATCTATATTACGTGAATCACATGATATGTTGGATAAACAGAGTAATCTCTGGACCTACCGCTACTGAATTCTACACGAGGGACTCAACAAGTACCACGTGTGAACTTACAATGATTACATTAAAATCACCGTGAATGCGCGCCTAGAAGATGGGTCTTCTTTTTTTTACGAATCAATTCAACTATAAATCTTACTTTTATAATATATTTAATCATATTATTGTTAAAAATAAAAACTTTAATTTTATAATTATTTAAAAAATTTATATTAAAATTTTTTATTTTTATAAATTAAAAAATTAAATAGATAAATTAATAAGTAAAAAAAACTAAATTAACTCATTACATATCATAAAATCAACTTCTAAAACTTTTATCTCATTTTTCACAAGTTTGTATTTTAATTTACTTTTAGGACGTTAAAACTCAGTGATCATTTTATAAAATTCTATTTTTTTAAATTTAATATATCTTTCATATATTTTTAACCTTATCTATTTAATTTAAAAATTAATACAATAGAGATATATATGAATTTTAATATCTTATTTTTTAAAATTTAATCAACTTTTAATATATTATTTAAAAGTTAATAGATTTAAGTATCTAATTTATCTAACCTATTAAAATTTTAAAATATTTTTCATTTTTTAAATATAATAAGATATTTTCATGATATAAATTGATAATACAATAAAAAATTTTATTGATGATAATTTTATACAAAAAAATATTAATTTATAATTAATACTAATAATAAAAATAATATTTTATATATTTTTAGATAAAATATATTATTTGTCTATAAATTTTAACTAAATTTATACATATATCATTAAATTTTTAAATCCTATAATGTAGTCATAAAACTTTTAAAGTTTTACACATAGATCTTTAATTTTCTATTAAAATATATATTTATAAATCAAAAATTTAATATTTATATTTAAAGTTTTAAAAATTTGAGAATAAATCATTTTGATTTAAAAATTGTAAAATTTAGATGTTAAGTTTTAAAAATTTGAAAAAAAATCCTATATTTTAAAAATATAAGATCTATATAAAAATTTAATTAAAATTTGAATATTAATTGTATATTTTAGTCTATATATTCATTATGCAATATAAAAATTATTATGATAATATCATTATTCTTAAAGTAACTAACAAATTAATTTAAATAATATTCATTTTTTATTATAAATTATAGTAGTTATTTTAATAACTATTGATGTGTGTTAAAATATTAAAATATAATTTTTTTAGATATAATAATATTATTGTTGTTGATAAAGTTTTAAAAAATTAATAAAATTTAAATAAAAAATTATCAATAATTTAATAATTTTTAAGAATATCACATTAATTATTTTTTTATTTAATACTAACAAATATAAATATATGTAATATTTATTTTAATTAATAGATTAAATAATTATAATTAAAATATTTAAATATTTAAAATAATAATCATAAATTATATTATACTAATATTTTTTTTATATTTTATCAATAATTATATATCAATATTTATATTATTAATCTATATTTTATTATTATTTTTAAACATTAGTATTTGGATTCTTTAATTTAATGTTATTACTTTATTTTTGTTAAAGTATTACCCTTGAGGTATTTTATTTAAAAAATTTATTAAAATAATATAATTTTTACATCTATAATACCATATTAAAAAGATATTTTTAAAATAAATAAATAATTAATTATCTTAAAATGTTTTTTAAATATATTTAATTAACTTATTTTTTAAAATTATCATTTAAATATTATACACGTAAAAAATATTTAATTAAATAATAAATTATTTTAAATTAATATTTTTTAAATAATATTATTAAAATCTATAAAATTTAAATAAAAAATATTAAAAATAAAATAATAATATGACTAAACAAAGATATTTTATTAACATTTTCGTGTGTATTGAATACTGTGTAAGAATGACGAAACCTCCGCAGTACAAATACTATCGAGACACTTTGAATACATTTTCATACTTCAGGGAACCACGTCTCGTTAAAAAGATCCGTAACGTGTATTTCTTCGACTGTTATTCTAATTGCAAGCTAAGCTTTTAGCGAAGCGAAACGAAGAGAGCGAGAATGGGTTGCTACGAGCTATCCTTGGTTGGGCATCGAAACCCTTAAAAGTCCCCCTGAGCTGTAGGGTTTTTATTTTTATTTTTATTAGATTTGTTAGATCCTCGTTTCAAAGAAACAATTTTTTTGTTTTCTTTTTGTTTATTAGGGCCTTGAGCCCATGTTTCAGTGATAATTTCGGGGCGAGGAAGGGAAGGAAACGAAGTTGTGGAGGAAAGGTGAAGAATGTACAGAGATCGTGGGTCTAAGGTGGAGGTGACTTCTGTCGATCGAAAGCGGATCAATGACGCTTTAGATAAGCAATTGGAGCGATCTTCACCGTCCACGTCTCGGGCGATTGCTAATAATGGCAGAGATAAGTTGGCTAAGTCGGTTCTGATGGGTAAGACCCCAGCTGATTATCGCGACTCTCGCTCTGCTTCTCTCTCCAAGACCAATTGCTCCCACGGTTCGTATCGTCCCCCTTCCTTTTCTGTTTTTTTCCCCAATAAATTTATCTCATTTTTTCGATGTTATTGATTATAATTATTATTATTATAGTACTGTAGCTGTAACTTCAAAAAAATTGAATTATATTTTGGTACTTTTGGAGGTTCGAATGTGTTTCTTGTTGTTGTTTAGCCAAAAAAAAAAGAGTGCGTTTCATGTTGCTTCTAGTCCCCTGAGTGACAAGTATGTTAGATTTCGGGTAATTTGCAGTGTATTTTATGAATCTTTAGTGCAGTTTATAACCATGAAGGCTCTTTTTTTTTTTTTCCTGGGTTGCGGGTTACGAGTTTTAGTAACTTTTGGGAGTGGGGTATTCCAGGTTCTCGTTGTGCAATTTGTCTAGCATAAATGTTTCAACCATGCTTTTAGATAGAAGCTTGTAACTGTAAGCTATTTTCTTTTAGATGCTGGCAGCTGGAATATAGAGGTCATTGCTATCTTTGAAGAAATCTAAATATACGAAAGCTAATATGACATCAAAAGAAAAAGAAAAAAAATAAATTTGAAAGTGGTTTTCAATAAAACCACAACGAGAATAATACACTGTATGAAAAAATTTGGAAGTGGCGTAGGGGTTTACTCATTAAGTGTCTTAAAAATATCCAGAATTCGTTAAATCTGCCTTTTCATCCATCTGCAACGACATTCCTAAATTTGTCTTTAGTGGTTTAAAGTTTGTGTGCTTATAGACAATAGGTTACCCAGTTCCATTAATTTATATGATGTCATTCTTCTTTATGAATTGTAGAGGAATCTGAAACTGACAGTGAAGAGTCCGATGTTAGTGGATCTGATGGGGATGACACATCTTGGATTTCATGGTTTTGCAATCTCAGAGGAAATGAATTTTTTTGTGAAGTTGATGATGATTACATACAAGACGATTTTAACCTATGTGGATTAAGCAGCCAAGTTCCCTACTATGATTACGCACTTGATTTGATACTGGATGTTGAATCTTCTCATGGTAAGCTTTTCCTGCGTCATGATTTAGAAAATTATGAAATGATATTGAAGTATTGAACTGCCTTCTCATGTATAAATATGAGAACCGTAGTTTTTATCAGTGAGCTGCTTAGCTATGTGACTATTATTTGTCTTCCTGAACTTGTGTTTTCTTTGATATTTTTCTTTTTTTTTGAACAACACTTAAAAACCTAACATTACATGTAAAGTGAGATGCACTCAGTGTGGGAAAAAGGTTCTTTTTATGGAATATGGATATATGCTTATAACAATAGAGGATAAGGATTTAGGTGGTTTTATATTTTGCAGGTGATATGTTTACTGAGGAACAAAATGAATTAATTGAATCAGCAGCAGAAATGCTTTATGGTATGATTCATGCTCGATATATTTTGACTAGCAAAGGCATGGCAGCAATGGTGGGATTTTGTTCTTGATTCTTTATCTGAAATTTTCATATGTTTATTGTGACCCTAAATTTTGGGCTGACTACAATGACTCCATTAAAACATCTACAGCTGGACAAGTACAAGACCTATGATTTTGGTAGATGTCCTAGAGTTTACTGTTGTGGGCAACCCTGCCTCCCAGTTGGCCAGTCAGACATTCCTAGATCAAGCACAGTTAAGATATACTGTCTCAAATGTGAAGACGTTTACTACCCTCGATCCAAGTATCAAGGCAGTATCCTTTTTTATTGGATTTAATGACTTCTTAATACGTGGACATGCAACTTATTCATGGTGTTTCTTTTTGTGCATTTCTACCTTTTCCTTTCCTTTTCTCCTCTAAGCAATTTAGTATCTAGTTATTTCTCTCTGCAAGCTAGGCGAGTGGTTAAGGGTGTGGAACTGGGCTTTTCTAATTGTGATTACTATTTGGGTTTAGCATGTGGTTATTTTCATTATTCTTATGAACTAGGTAAACCTTGTGTATGGTGTTATAATTTGATGTCTTTCATTGAATAAGAAGCTGAGTCAACTATAAATGAGAAAATGCAAGTAGATTTATCATCGGGAAAACAAATATTTCTTCTCTTTATGTATTTGTTTTTTGTGCAAAATAAATTCAATAACAATTGTTATATATTTTCTGGTATTACATGGAGAAGAAGCGCCCTTTGTCTCTATGTGTTTCCCTTATCACTATTGTGTCAATGCTGTTACACATAACTTGCATTGTATTTACTTATTTATTTATGTATTTATTTTTGCTCAGCACCTATATCATGTATTTTGGATCCTTTTCATGACGCCACATACAACCCTGTCCATGGGCATTTGCCTTGTCTTTTTAATAACTTTTTAAGTTTTCTTAACTTGTCCAGACATTGATGGAGCATATTTTGGAACGACATTTCCTCACCTGTTCTTGATGTCATACGGGCACCTGAAGCCACAAAAAGCATCACAGGGCTACGTTCCTAGAGTTTTCGGATTCAAGATTCACAAACCATGATGAAGTTAAGCTTCACTTTTGATCTGGATGGTTTAGCTTATGTCTAGCCTCAAATATATTTAAGAACTTAGAACATTTCAAATTCATTAATGGTATCGTGATCTATTTCAATCCCCGGTATGTTATGGAGAAGACAAAGAATCGTGTTTGCAGCCATGTCAAGCTTCTGTCTGATTTCAGCATTAGCTAGCTGCCTCTCAGCCAGCTACTTGCATCTCTTTCATTTCTGGTTGATTAAATTTCAACATACTTTGTGTGCTGCCTTTCTTGCACTTTGCGTTTTTGATATTGTTATTATTAAGTGAGATTAGAATCTGAAAGTATCTCCAATTATACGAGTTTAAGCTATTCTCATACAATATCTTGATGTTTCCGTTACCAAGTGATTCGTCGATCGTCATTATATGTTTTAAAATATCAATACAAATTATTAAAATGTAACTAATAATTTAAAATTATTAAAAAATAATCAAAGTTCAATAAAAATGAAAGTCAACATTCAGCTATTGAAAAGATATTTATAAAGGAATTCAGATCTTTTATCTTAAATTATATTTTAATTTTTGTCAATATGTCATTTAAAATATTAGGGTCTTGAATGGTTTCTTTTAAATTAAATGTTATAATTTTGTTAATAAAGTAAAGATTAAGATAGGTTTTTAAGACAAATCATACCAAGCCGTTGAAATTTTACTCTAACGCTATCACGTCTTAATCATGACAGGTGTAATATTTTAATAAAATATTGTAAAATGTATATTATGTTCTTTTCAGAATAAAAGAGGCAAATATACCACTTGCAATTAACAAATCAAACCGCACATTAATACCCTAATTTGGGTGGAGTATCTACACTTTTTTATATTAAAAAAAAATCTGAGAAACTTGGGCATCCACCCAGAATGAGCCGAGTCTATGACAAGTGAATGTCTGATTTTACTCCTGTCCTTCCATTAGTCCGGCCCACCTCAAGCAAAAAAAAAAAAAAAACTAAAAAAAATTAATGAAGAGAGAGACCGTTCTGATTTGTCCAAACCTCCTTATATACCAAGTTTGAATAGTTTCATTTCATTTGATTTGCATGTATGATCAGATAATGTCGTGATTTTTTTTTTGGCCCCCCTCCTTCCAAATCAGAGCATAATTTTACAAAACCAATACAAGCTACACGTTGACATCAAAAGAAACAACCTAACAATTCCAACTCCTCCTACAACAACATTAATAGGGATTAAATCATACTAAGACACTTAACTAGTTGAAAACTAGCAACAATATATTCTAATAAAACCTTACCTAAGAGCCACAAGAGTTGTTTAATGAGTTACCCAATTGAAAATGTTCAATTAAAACAAAGCTTCCTAGAAATATAAAAGATTGACACATACACTACAACCAGTAATCTAGAAACTATGCAGCAGATCAACAACATAGAAACAAGGACATAAGCAACTATAATTACATAACAAAATCTAGGAGAAAAAAATAGACAACTAGGTTAGTAGAGCTAAAGAATACCAACAAACCAACAAATCACCAAAGCCATTCCAGAGAAGAACATTACAAGCTTTCATACCTATATAGTCAATTCAGCAATTGTATTTTCCATTCCACCATCTTTAATAATTCATTCCTCATTAACCACATGTATCTCTTGCAAAGGCATATTTGATCCACCTTGAATACTCTTCAAGTAAACAACATCCTTCATACTTTGCCACATTCTTTTCCCAATCTTAACAGCCCCAGAAGTACCATCACCTTTTCCTTTTCTAGAACTAAAAAAGGTATTTTCTTTTCCATAGCAGCAGCTCTACTTCTCCCTTTTCTCTTCTTAGAATTACTACGAGACCCAAGCATAAATCCCTGAACATTCTTCTTCCTCAATCCCCCTTCCTTGACTTGAGTTGAAACTTTCATATTAATATCTGATTTTAACCATTCCCCATAGAATGCATTCTTACCTCCAAAGCAATACTACTATCATCAGCAGCCTCACAAAACCTGCTCTGTTGAGTTAGCTTTGTACAATAGTAGTAGAATTTTGAGAGCCTCTTATACTTAAATTCCACCTATACGTACACAAATTGGTAAGGGATCCAAGCACTAGGAATAAGAGACTCAGAGATATCAAATCTAACACGAGTCCTAACAGACCTGATAAGACCATTAAATAAAGAGAACTTATCCACTTCAATCATAGAGTCTACGAATCCTACAATCCTTCTCACAAAAGCTTCCACTCTTCAATCCATAGGTAAATTATGAACTTCGATCCAAATAGGAATAGAATCAAACAACAAATTAGAATGAGATACACTTGAGTTCAATTTCTATACGATCATGAGGTTATTGTCGAAACTTTAAGGTGCCTTTTTAAGCACCAACTCTAGCTCATCAGCATCCCTAAAGTGGAACACAAATGTGGTGCAACTAACCTCCTTAATATCTAGTCCTCTAGCCTTTGTCAAGCTTTTCCTATGAATTCGGAGGAGAGCATCAACATTAATGAACTTCTTGAGATTACTTCAGTAGCTATCGCAAGGCTATAAGAACTTTGCTCTTGTTCAATTAGGTCACCAACATCTAGGGTGAGACTGTTGGAAATAATGTGAATTTAAACAAAAAAAATTGATGAGAAAAATCATTATTTTGTTACCTTTATTTTCATAATTATGTAACCATTATTTTATGACTGTTATTTTTATAATAATGTGAATGTCTTCATCTTTTTAAGCTATAAAAAGAGGGACATAGCTCTCATTTTTGAAACAGAACTTAACAACTCAAAAACGATCCAACGGCTCAACGGTTCTACGATTTTTCATAGAAAAACCAAAGAAAAGAAAATTCAGAATTGTTTTCTCAGATTTCCAAGCAACATAAAATTTGAGGGGTGTAATATTCCGGATTTCATCAGTGTCGTGAAGCTCCAAGATAGAAAAAAAGATTATAGATTGTTTTATCCTGAGAACGACGAGACTGTGTTTGTTTGCACAAATTTGAACAGAGCCGCGAAACGTCTTAAAGAGAGTGACCTAATCTGCGACTCAACCCAAATAGTTCATTTCAGTATATCAGTAATAAATTTTTTTCATTGTTTTTCACGTACTTATTCCAACAATTTTAAGACGTAATCTATCTACCATGTCTATTAAAATGTTAACTGTTGATCTCAACCATAAAAAAAATCTTAAATTCACCTTCATTATCGAGAGGATTTTTCTCTCTTCCTTTTCCTATTGCCGTCCGATCTACCGCTGGAAAAAAGGAACTTTGACTAAATTAATCAATGGATGTCCGCCGGCGATAGATGATAATGACGACCAAGCTCAACAACAAGCCCATTGTTGAACAGACCATGAAGATGAACAGGGTGAAGACGAAGGCGAAGAAGAACCCAAAACCCCCGATAAAAAGTCTGATCAATTTGATTCTTAGGACAAATTGGGATCTGACACTAAAATGGATTCTAACAGGACACATCCATCTCTAGCTACTTCGACTTGAAAAGCTCTGCTCCGTTCATTTTCTCACGAGCCAACACATTTGAGTCACCAAGTTACAACTTTGAACTCTGGAAGGTTTGTCGCGCCACTTCTGCAACGTCGAATCTCTTCAAGCTGTTTAACCTCAGTTCTATCGATGAAAAGACCTCGTGCTCTGCCATTAATAGTGGTCTAGTGATAAAAAATCCAACGGTTGTTGTTGTAACACACGTTCTGCATAACGAGCGCGATTTTTCTTCTGTTAATGGCTTTGAGGATCTGTTAGTTTTGTCACTTGGAAATGGACCCGTTAGTGGAATGAACTACTTAGAGAGAGAAGAAAAGTCTCAGAAGCCTTTAAAGCTTTGATCTTTGCTTGCTCTACTTCTTACTCTTGGTGTGTCTGTGCTAATGGAAAGTCATAAATGCAAGCTCTGTTTTAGAATTTTTGCTAATGGTAGCACTTAGCTACTGTTCTATTGAAGAAGAAGAATTTTCTTTTTTTTTTATAAATTGGTGTTAAAAAATGACAAGGTTAAAGGCCAAATCTTAAAAGTCTTTCTAAATAAAACAAGTTCTCTTAATTGTATTATTCTTATTCTTTTTTTTTTCCTTTTTCTTGATATCATATATATATATTTATATAATTGTTATGACTAATATACAGTTGTAATACACTAATATACAATTAGGAGACATTAATATAAAGCTGAAAATAAAGTTGGAAGTCATCCTGAAAATCAGAAAACTATCTCTTGAAAATCAGGGGATGATTACACCCTAAAAATCAAGAAACTAACCTCCTAAAATCAGGGGTTGATTCCACCTTGAAAATTAGGGGCTACTTTGGAATCAATCATACACATAAACTGATTTTCTACACTCCTCTTCAAGCTAGGCGATATATGTTTTCCAAACCAAGTGCTACACTTAACTCTGTGAAATTAGGCAGAAATAAAGCTTTGGTTAAAATATATGTTATTTGTTGTCTAGATGGAACATAGCTGAGGGAGATCATTTTGCCTTTAATTTTCTCATTATTGAAGTATCTAGCTATTTCCACATGTTTAGTTCGATCATAGTGAACTAGAACCCTTAATTTACTCCTTAAATTAAGAGTTAACATTCAACACTCCCCCTCAAGCTAGATCCAGAAGGTTTATGGATCTACGCTTGGTATATGATGACATTCCAAAAATGATTATAGATCCCGATGCTAAGTAGCCTCAAGATTGGGATGATGAGAAAGATGGTGAATTAACAGCACCAACCATTGCAATATGATGGGAAGATAGCGTTTGATGAGGCTAAAATAATATAAGAAGTGAAAAATGACTCTGAGATGGAATTGAACTTTTCCATGATAGGAGAGGCTACCCCCAACATTTCCTTGCCAATGTGGGACCTCTCCTTCACCACAAGACTACCCTTCCACATTAGGCAAATAAGAGCCGTTGGATAGATTTAACCCATCATCGCCAAGGCCTTGGATCTATCTATATGCCTTTAAAAATATCTTCAACTTAATCTTGAAGCTTCTAATAAGGAGCTGAAGATGAGGACTTTTGAAAAAAAAAGATTTAACCACCAAATCTGAGTGGAGTTATATAGTTGAATCACCTGCAGCTTAGAGGGTGGCCCTTGAATCTGAGTAGAGCAATGCAGTTGAATCTCCTGCAGCTCAGAGGGTGGCCATTGAAATTGAGTGGAACAATGTAGTTGAATTTCTTGAAACTCGAAGGGTGCCCATTGAAACAGAATGGAGCAATGCAGTTGAATTTTCTACAACTCGAAAGGTGGATATATCCATATAGACCAAACAAGTAACATTGAGACAAATGGATGTCATAAAGGCCAATTAGATTCAAGGACATCTTCTCTAGTCACAGAACTTGAATTTTAGAATGAGAAGTTTATTGGAAGAAACCGAATGGTCTCTTCAATCGAAATCATTCTCATGGATAATTTTCTTGAAATGAAAAAGCTTATTGCTTTACCAAATATAGAAAAATGGAAGTCATTGTATTATCGTTTGATCTATCTATGACCAATTTGATAGTGAAGAAAGTTCATTGAAAGCTGAACTTGATACTTGATTCAAAAACAACAAAATTGGAACTGAGTCAGATTCCTGATGAAGATGCATCCATGTCGGCGATGGTGAACCATGGCTGGAAGTGTGCATTAAGCCTGATAAAGGTAGCTCATTTGGTAGAGCATATTGTTGGGAAGCCATAGAAGGAAAAATTGGTGCTTGAATTGGAAAAGGTTCACTACTGACATCAAATGGGTTGATTGACTTTACCAACCTCTTGAATTACTCCATTGCTATGAACCAGTCACAAAAGGACCTTGAGTTGGCATTTTCTAATTTTTTACCATCAAGTTAAAGAATCTTGAAAGGAGATGACCTACTTCAAAATGGGAGGATGCTAAGAGGTGGATTTGCAGTCCTGTTTCTAGTGATGGTATAACGAGACATTCAATTCAGCATCCCCATAGGGACTCTTCCAGAAGGTTGAAGAAGAAATCTATGAAGTGCATCTGGTGAATGTATACTTAAATTTTTTCTCCCAGGTGACAACTCTATGAAAATAGAGTCATTAGCACAATTTTTTTACTTAATATTTACTTGTTTTATTTAATAAATAGTATTTTTATGGTTAAAAATATTAAAATATAAACTTTTAGTGAAAAGGAATGAAAATATAATTTTTGGTGAATGTATACTTAGATGTTTTCTCCCAGGCTCTTTAGGAAACCTTACTTGAAGTAACTACCAATCTCAAGTTAATGAAAGATCTTGTCAATGAACTTAAACAACAACTGCAACTTTCAAATGAGTCTAAGGATTTATTGATGATGAAATTGCAATCTACTGTGGATGAGGTTCGTAGCCGTGGTTTCTTCTATGTGCCCAACTATTTGGATCCTGGAGAAAAGATCCAAAAAATCTCATACCTATGGCATTAGGAAGTAAAACTTGACCAGCTTGTGATGTGGGAAATGATGTAACACTGGATAATTTGTACTAGTGATGTTGGCCTCGATGCATTTGTTGAGAATTTTGGTCCTAATGTGAATTCTACTACACTATAGAAGATCCATCCATGGTTGATGAAATAGAAATGCTAATGTTATTGGATGAAATGAAATGGGTGATGCTTTGTATGAAGCTTGCAACACTAGTTGTAACAGGTGATGTTGGAGCTCCAAGCATAGATCTACTGCCAGTTGAGAAAATTGTATTTCCAACCACCTCTAACGATGGTGAAGATGAAGTAGAACTAAACCGAATAGGTGTGGATCATCATAATGAAAATAACAACCACCATTACATGTCATGAAGATTATCAAATTGTTCATATGATGAAGAAAATGAATTGTGAGATGATGTGTTACAACTTAGGGAAAAGAAGAAAAGGTTGAATATGGAACAAGCTTGAGCATGTGAGGAAAATGCAATTGGCTAAGGCATTTGTTATAAATGAGAGCTAGGTGGAAGACCTAGAAAAAAATTATCATATCTTGAAGAAGTAGAACCTGAGAATGATTTTCATGGAGTAATAAAAGCAGTGATAATATCTCTAAAATTGTGAGACAAATTCACATAAGCTAGTGAAAAATAGCAAGAAAGGAAGGACATTGATGAGGAGTGTGAGAGGAGGCTAAGAGTAGCGGTTTCTAAACCTAAAGCTTTTATACCATGTTGTAAATTGGTGTTGAAAAATGCCAAGGCCTTCCTAAAGAAAACAAACTCTCTTAAAGTTGTATTATTCTTATTCCCTTCTTTTCCTTTTTCTTGATACCAGATACATATATTTATATAATTATTATGATTAATATACAGTTGAAAGATACTAATATAAAGCTAGAAATAAAGTTAGAAGTTACCCTGAAAAATAGGGGATGATTCCTCTTTGAAAATCAATAAACTAACCTCCTAAAATCAGGGACTGATTCCACCCCAAAAATCAAGGATTGTTTAAGAATCAATCATAAGTCTAGACTGGTTTCCTACAAAAGTATATAAAGAGGAAAAAACTTTGGTTTATAGGTTGAGAAAGAATCCTAATAAAAGTTTCAAACTTGAAAATCCATTGTTCACATTTGCAGTGAATTATGGGTCTGTTATTCAAGACAGAGAAAGTGAGACTAAGTCAAATAAACCATCTTGGAAATGATCCAAAAGGAGTTGGAGACCAGTATTTTCAGAGATCCAGAAGTAGAATTTTGAAGAATTGAGAAAACCCAAGTTAAACAAACCCAGTTATTTTGAACCAGAACCAATAAGTTATGTTTTTGATACTTCCGTTGAAGAGGATGTTGCTATGTGTCTTGTTATGCTTTCAAGGGATGTATGGATGAACAATAATAAGGAATAAGATCAAGTCTTTAAGGAAGAAACAATAAGATCAACGAATGAGTTTGAGGAATTAGATTAGATTAAGTTGAAGAAGAAAGTTAGAGCAAAACATAAGTATGAAGTATGTAACAAAGTGTTTCGTTCTTATCAAGATTTACGTGGGCACAAAAAGATTTGTTACAAAAATGAAGGAGAAGCTAATGTAACATCTAAGCAAATTCGGGATACACTTCAAAAGAAGTATCACACTGAAGAAGCTGAAATAAAGAAATATGTTGTCAACAGATACATAAAGTACCAAAATATTGATGACATATTTGTGGAAACTAAATCATATGAATTGTTGAACATAACACATGAAATAACTTATGAAGGTATGACTTTAGATGAACAATTTCAATTTTCTATTTTTATAGATAAATTACCCAATGCATAAAAATATTTTGAAGTGATAGAGACATTGGATATGATTTCAATATTTTCAATGTTTTTTTATAAAACTCATGAAATTATACATGAAAAAATTACACCTTATTCTCCTGAAATGAATAGCAAAGTTGAAAGAAAAAAATAAAACTTTTATTGAATCAGTTTTTGCAATTTTATTAAACTCTGGTGCTGTTTTACATTAGTAGGGAGAAATTTTATTAATTGTTTGCTAAGTGCTAAATAGAGTGCCTAAATCTATTAGTAAAATTTCACCATATGAAATTTTGAAAAATAAGAAATTTTATTAACTTATTTTAAAACTTGGGGTTGTTTAGTCCATGTTAGGATCTCCTGATCCTAAAAGAAATAAACTTACTAGTATAACATATGAATTTGTGCTCATAGGATATGCTATGAATAGTAAAACTTATAAATTCTATGACTTAAATGATCATGTAGTTATAGAATCAAATGATGATGACTACTATGAACATAAGTTTTCTTTTAAATTGAAGAATAGTGGGGGCTCATCTTTTAGTAGTTTAACCATTACTAGAACTAGTGAAAAAAAATGAGGAATTAGACACGGAAAGTAGGAGAAGTAAACGAGCTCAAACCTTTAAGGATTTTGGGTCTGATTTTTTATACCTTAGAAGAAGATCCTTAAACTCTTAAATAAGTCTTATCTTCTTTAAATGCCAACTTATAGGAATAAGCCATAAATGACGAAATTGACTCTTTTGAGTATAATAGAACTTGGCATTTAGTTGACTTACCTTCTCGTTACAAAACCCTAGGATGTAAATGGATACTAAAGAAGAAATTAAAACCCGATTGTATTATTGAAAAGTACAAAGCTCATCTTATAGTCAAAGGGTATAGGCAAAGAAAAAATGTGAATTTCTTTGATACCTTTTCACCAATCACATGAATAATTTCCATACGTATGATTTTCTCTCTTGGTGTTATCCATGATTTAGTAGTGTAGCAAATGGATGTTAAAACTGTCTTCTTAAATGGTGACTTATAAGAAGAGATTTATATGGATCAACCTGAGGGCTTTGTTTTCCCGGGTCAAAAAAATAAAGTTTTTAAACTAAATAAATCTCTTTATGGTCTAAAACAAGCACCTAAGTTAGGGCATGAAAAATTTGATAATCTAGTTATCTCACATGAATTAAAAAATGAATAAAAGTGACAAATGCATTTATTATAAATCAAAAAATGACATTTGCACTATTATATGTTTATATATGGATGACATGATTATTTTTGGGTCAAATATTCATGCTAATGTGAAAATTTTGTTATGTGTTAACTTTGATATGAAAGTCCTCGAAGAAGTGAGTGTAATCCTTGGTATAAAGATTACTAGGTTTGAAAATGGAATTTTTCTACATCGACCTCATTACATTGAGATCTTAAAGAAATATAATTACTTTAACTGCAAACTTGCATGTACTCCTTATGATCCTAGTGTAAAGTTGTTCAAGAACACCGGAGATTGTGTTAGACAAATTGAGTATGCAAGCATCATTGGTAGCTTACGTTATGCTATTGACTGCAATAGACCAGACATAGCTTATGTTGTGGGATTGCTATGTAGATTTACCAATAAACCTAGTATAGAGCATTAGAATGCTATTGAAAATGTCTTAAGATACCTTAAGAGAACTATGAACCTTGGAATACATTATAAAATTTTCCCGCTATTCTAGAAGGATACAATAATGTTGATTGGAACACTTTATCAGAAGACTCCAAAGCAACTAGTGGCTATATATTTAGCATTGTTGGTGGAGTTGTTTCTTAGAAGTTTAAGAAACAGGCAATATTGGATCAATCTATGATAGAGTCTGAAATGATAGCACTAGCTACTTCTAGTAAAGAAGCACACTAGTTAAGAAGCACACTAGTTAAGAAGTCTGTTAGTTGAGATCTCTTTATGGGAAAGACCGATACTAGCTATCCTAATCCACTACAATAATACCATAACTATTGCAAAGATTGAAAATCGTTACTACAATGGCAAGAGATGACAAATACGTTGTAAATGTAGTACTGCTAGATAATTTCTCTCTACATGAGCTGTAAGAGTGGATCATGTACGTTCTAATAAAAATTTGGTTGATCCTTTGACAAAAGAATTACCAAGAGAGAAGGTTTTCAAAACCTCGAAAGGAATGAGACTGATGCCCTTAGAATAAAGAGTCACTCGTAATGGTAACTCAACTTATAGATTGGAGATCCCAAGAAATAAGTTCAATGGGTAATAACAAGTCATGAAATGATATAAGATGAATCATACTATTATGAAGTCTCATTCTATATTGTTAGAAGCATGAAGTCCTGAAGCGAAAGAGAATGATGAGTTAACTATTAAACTCTTAATGAGTTCTATACTCTATATGGACTGGAGTACATGGCTACAGGAGTACTCTTGATAGACTCACCTATGTGAATGTGGAAATATGACAGCTTCCTATGAAAATTTTAGACAAAATTTAGTAGAGCATTCACTATACTGGGATACACATGCATGACCGTAAAAGCACAGGCTTTTCGAACTACATCTTGGAAAAGTTGTGTGTTTAATGCTGTTAGAGATAGAGTTCAAAACTATGAGTTACTCTAGTATATTCTAAAGCATCAACACTATGCAAAGGTTCAAGTCAATAAACACATTTTGCTTATGCACAATCTTATACTTTTAATAGATCAGTTGATTGATGAAAACTATTTTTATATAAAATTTAAGTGGGAGATTGTTAGAAATAATGTGAATTTAAATAAAAAATATTAATGAGAAAAACCATTATTTTGTTACTGTTATTTTCATAATTATATGAATGTGTTCATCTTTTTAAGCTATAAAAAGAGAAACATAGCTCTTATTTTTAAAACAGAATTTAACAACTCAAAAACGATTCAACAGCTCTTCATAACAAAACCAAAGAAAAGAAAATTCAAAATTGTTTTCTCAAATTTCTAAGCAACATAAAATTTGAGAGATGTAGTATTCCGAATTTTATCAATGCAGTGAAACTCTGAGATAGAAAAAAGATTTAATTTTGTCCTAGGGACGATGAGACTGTGTTTATTTGTATAAATTTGGACAGAGTTGCGAAACGTCTTAAAGAGAACGACCTAATTTGCGACTCAATTCAAACAGTTCATTTCAATATATCGATAATATTGTTTTTCACGTCCTTAGACCGAGTAAATCAACTCGATTTTGGGTTTCGTAGGTTAAAAAGCAAGCAAATTGTAAGCAACACGAACCAAATAAACAACGAACAAAAACAGGAACAGAAGAAAATCAAAGGGAACAGAAGAAAAATAAGAGAGGAATCGAGGATGATGATGCGAAAAATGTCCAATCCAAAGGAATTGGGAAAGGAAGTACTAGAGAGAAATAATTATCTTAGTAGAAAAAGTGTGAGCCTGATTAGTAGTCTATTATTGCATGGAGTTTCTTATCAGTGAGAATTTGACACTGAATATTAACTTTATATTTGGGACAATAAAAGATGGCTCTAATAGTTTCGTAATTATATGACAATGAGTTTTTTCAGATAATATCTTAAGTTGATATTTTGAATGTTGAAATTTTTGCATGCTATTGGCTATTTGAGTTTAATGTCAAATGTTTCTGCTTGTGGACCAAAAAGTCCATTAAATTGTCTCAAGTAAGCTTCTTCGTTCTTAGACTGACTGTGTGAATGCTCTGCCCTGCCTTAATTAGGTGCAAAGATTTGAAGAAGACTAAGTTCAATTTCATGTTGCAGCCTTTTTCATTAGATTTGATTATATATATATGAAATATTTTCCATTTAAAATAATGATATATAGTCAGGTTTTTAAATTCAGGATTATTTCTAAATGTTTTTAGTGATTATAGTTCACTTTTGAATACATTAATAAATATAAAGAAACATTTAACATAATTTATAAAAATGTGACCTATGTCAACAAAATTCAAAAAAATGTATACTCAAGACAAATAAAATTAATTTTTTCATTAAATTATGTCAGATTATATATATATAAAAGAATTATTCGTTATTAATAATAATGATATGTAACAAGATCTTTAAAATGAGATCATTTTCTTTTATTATTATATAGTTAAATTTTGAGCAAATTAACAAATATAAAAAAATATTTGAAATAATTTATGAAAATGCGATGCATGAGTTCTAAAAAGTTAAAAAAATTGTATGTTAAAGATAAATAGAGTTATTTTTTATTAAATTATATTATATTTTATAAATATATATAAAAAATTAAATAAGTCATGAAAATGTGACATATGAGTTCTAAAAAGTTTAAATTCTTCCATTAAATTGTATCAGTTTTTCTATTTTTATTTTCTTGAAGTTGAAAAGATGGCTGTGTTTTGATTGAGGTGGATGTGTACGGTGTTTCGTGGGAGTTCTTAATGAATATAATAGTGTTTTATTGATATCATTGGTTTATTTTAGATGGGTCGTTTTCATTGAAATCCTAAATTTAATCAGTGAAGAACTATTAGGATATATTTATTATATAATATTAAAAAATTTAATTATATAATTATAATAAAATCATATTATTTAAAATAAAAATTATATAATTATATAAAAATTTAATAAATCTAAATATTTTACTTAATTTATAAAATTTAAATTTTAAAATGAGGTATATTGATTTTTCTTTCCTCTTAATTTCAAAATATATATTTAATTTTTAAAATATAAAAATAAATTAAATATTATTTTATTAAAATAATAATTATTAAATTTATTTATATAAATTATAATAAAATATATAATATAATTATAATATAATCCATAATTTCATATCTTAAAATCGATGGTAAGAGATATATATATTGATGATCATGATAATATTTTTAGATGTATTGATAAATTTTATAATCATATCAAATTTTGATTAAAAATTAAACATCTATTTAGATTTGGATTTGGATTTGGATTGGCAGATTTTATAATCTTTTATACTCTATTCAAAATGAATTACCATTAAATTATAAATAAATACATATTTTATTTTATAATATGTTATATTTAAATATTATGTTTACCATAATTATATTATATTATTATTTTAGTTTAAAAAATAAATATAAATATTTATAATAATTTAATAATTGTACATATATATTTCTTATTATTTTGATTTTTCTATTGTGACTATAAATAATAATATTTGTTATAAAAATATTAATTTAAAAATTTAATTTGTGTACTTTGTGTTTTATATATTACAATAATTCATAAATAAATTTCAATATCAATATGATCTTATTCGATCCAAAATTTTTGATTTATTCTGATTAATTATGTTATCGAATCAGATTTAGATTGAAAATCTTCCAATTCGTTAAGATCACGTCAAATTTAAGTTAACTAAAAACAAATAATTTCGATTAGTTATTCACAGATAATAAGAGTAATTAACGACTTTTGGATAACAGTAGCCATAAAATGAATGTCAATATATTTAATAATACAAAAGAAAAGATTTAGTATCTTAATAATATCATAATTTTTTTATATTTTTATTATTTTAACAATGCTTTTATTTAAAAATAAATATTAATTTAATGTAATTTTTTAATTTAATATAAATATCACATTAAATTAATATCAACTTATCATTTAAATTATTATAAATCTATCATTTATATAAAAATTAATTTAAATTAATATTTATTTTTAAGTAAAACTATTAAAATATCATTTGAATAATTTAAATTAAATTATCATAGTATTAAGATAACCAACCGAAAAAAAGAGGCATGTCATGGGTGCGTAGCTAGTTGTATTATTGAGAAAGAAAGAAAGAAAAAAAAGAGGCATGTCTTGCGTGCGTAGCTAGTTGTATTATTGACAGTTACTAACTATTATATTCTTACCAACAACCCTCGTTAACCATGACTCAACTTCTTAGCTAAATCCATTCCAATCACTGCAACTATAAAAGTAAATTAATTTTTTCTTAAATTATTTATAATTATATTTGATGATGGGGTGTTTAAAAATTCAATACAATATAAATAACTTAATCTAATCTCTTTAGATTTAAAAATTATAGAATCGATTTATCATGAATTGAACCAATTTTTAAAACTAAATTTTTTACCATAATTGATCCAACATATTTATATTATATTATATATATTTTTTTTATTTAATATAATAATTTTATTTAATAAAAGGTAAAAAATATAACAAAATTAATAGTTTTTCTGTGAACACTTCGTATTAACTTAATTCACAATTCCAAATTTCAATTAATCTTTTCTTATTTATAAACCTTAATTAATAAACTTTATTTAATTTCTCAACCTAAGTATACAAAATCGGGGAGGATCTACAAAACAGAGGAGAATACAAGACCCAAAATCTAACATTAAGCTACCGTTCTTTTAATTTTCATATTTATATTGTTTAAATTAGATGTTTATTATGCATGTAATTTTTGGTTAAATTGATAAAAAATTATAAATATTTATATTAATTTTTATGCTATTTAAAATATAGAATTAAGTTCATGATATTTGCTTATTTATTATTTGAAAAATATTAAAATCATTTTTATTTAAATTTTAATAAATTATTAAAGTATAAAATTTAATGTAATAGTTGTTTAGTTATTAAAAATAAATATGTTTTAAAAAATTATCAAATATAAAACAAAAATAAAAAAAAACACTAAGACATAAGATTTGATCTGACCAATTCAATTTAAGGGGTTTGACTTGGATTTATTTTATAAATTTTATTAGATTAAATTGATTCTTATATTTTAAGAACTAATATTATTAGTTTGGTTTTGATTTAATTTAAATTTAAAGCAACTCATGATATTCACACCTTAATTCTTAGATTTTAACAACAGGTATTATTAGTTTGGTTTTGATTTAATTTAAATCCAAACCAACTCATGATATATACACATCTAATGATCATTCTAATTTTTAATTTTTAATTTTAAAATATTTTTTTAAAAGAAATTATAATTTTTGATAAATAATTTACACTTTTAATTTTAAAAAGTAGAAATTAAAAATTAAATATGCTTGTTTTATAACTAAGTTTTTATTTTTTATTTTCAACTTTTTAAGTTCTAAAATTCAATTTCAAATTTATTTTTGATCTGTGATCATTTTGAGTAAGATTAAATATGATTTTATTATTAATTTTTATTGTAATAAAATAAAAAAATAAAAATGTAATTCAAAAATGATTTTTTTTGAATTTTAAAATTTGAACAAATTCCAAAATTGAGTTCTAAAATTTTAAAAAATAAAAATGAGTTAACAAACTTACTTGATTTTAAAATTAAAAATTAAAAATTAAAAATTAAAATAATTTTCAAATAAATCCTATTCAAATTAAATCAATAGTTTAGTTTATGAAAGAGTAAAAAATCCTATCAATTTTTTAAATCGAGAAATTTGTTTCAATCTATCGTACTCAAAACGAATAGGATTTATAAATTTTATAATTAGATCATATTTAAATTAAAAATTATATAGTTTATTTAAATTCATATCAGTATTTGGATTTATATATTTTATCATCTGTTGTATCTTATTCGGATTGAATTATTATTAAATTATAAATAAATATATATTTTATTTTATAATTTATTATATTTAAATATTATACATATCATAATTACATTATATTACTATTGTATATAAATATTTCTTATTTTTTTGATTTGTTGGTTGTGGTTTTAAATAATAAATTTTGTTATAAATATACTAATTTAAAATTTAAATATTGTATATGTTGTGTTTTATATATGACAATAATTCAAAAATATATAATATCAATGTGACATAATTTGATCCAAAAAATATGATATATTTGAATTCATATTAATTATATAATCAGATTTGATTCAAATTAAATCAAATCAAATTTAAATTAATTAAAAATAAATAATTTTAATTCATTTATCATACAAATTTAATTTACTCTATCACTTTCGTCACATTCATAAGTGTTGGGATAACTTTTCAAGTCAAAATAGAACAAAAATAACACCAAAGATAACCACAAGATCTGTAGGTCACTTAAAACTTCTACTATAATAAGATGAGATTACACACTTCACCTTTAGGTGGATCTCTTATAAAAATAAAACAAATATGTATTTTCAAATTGTGGGTTTTAACTTCACAAATTGGCTCTCTCAATTTTCTTCTTTAAGAATTTTTTCTGTTGAGTTTTCTTTTCCTCTCAGTTTCTATTCTGTGAATATTGAGATTGAAACAAAAGCTTTTATAAAACCAAAAATTTCGTTCTTCATGTATAATTATTTGGAGACAAATTACAAAAAAAATTGACTTTTTTTTTCTTCTTTCGATGCCACCAGAATGTTTTATTTTCTTTTTCCACATTAGTTGGACCAACAACAAGTGAAATATTATTGAAAATATTTCACTTGGTACTTTAATGGTAAAAAAATCACAAAAATATAAGTATATTTATTTTATATTTTTAATAATTTTATAATTTAAAATTATTTTATTTTATTTAAATATTATATCATTATAATATATTTTATTTAAATTATAATCTTAAATTTTTAAAATTAATAAATTATATAATAAATTAAAAATTACATCACATCACATCACAACATGTAACTTGACTTACATGTCAAGAATTTATAATACAATTGCATCGTAACCACTAAATTATTTGAAAATTATGAAAAATAATATTTTTATAATTTATAACAATAAAAATGATAACTTAATAACATTAAATATAATTTTATTTTATTTTATTTAATATAAAATAATGTTTTATGTTTTTTAGCATAAAAATATATGAATTTGATATTATGAATGTGATTTTTATATTTATAGGTTTTAATTATAATATTTTTAATGCTTTTCAAATTATTTTATTTGTTTGACATAGAATACCTTTTTATGCCATAACTCATAGGCACCTTAATTCAACCTGAAGAGTTATCTTTATTGAAGAAACAAAATTAGAGAGTTAGAGCAAATCACATGCTTGGGAACACCTGAAATATATATAAAGTTTGTTGTCTGTTGATAAATATCGATGAAGTGATCAAAGCTCAATTTTAGTAATAAATATCTCCCGTTGTCTACAAAAGGGTCAGCAGCCAGCTGTACTTTCTTAGCTAATCAAATTTAATTAATTAATTAATTATTGGGAATGTTTTTTATAAGATATTGGGAATTTTTTTTTCTTTATGTGATCACCACGCAGCATGCACTACTTGACATTCTTCATGTAAATTTTTACTTCAAATCCTTCACCTTATAAAATATTTTTAAAAAATTTGATGTAAATATTAATTATCATTCCAAATTGGTGGTTATATTATTAATCCAATATAAATACATTTATAATTTATTAAATATAATACTAGATTATTATATAATTTATTAATTATCATTCTAAGTTATCAAGTCTATTTTTTTTTGAGTTTATGATAGAGTTTTTTTGAGTTTTTGATAGAATATTTTTGAGTTTTTGATAGGATTTTTTTAAGTTTATGATAGAGTTTTTAGACACTCCCAAATTCTGTTTCTCTCTTTCACTAGCCGTGTGTGTCAAAATTATCATTACATCGTGTTTATCTGTTTCTGATATTGCTTTGATTATTAGTTTCAATCATTTTATTAAAAATAATAATAAATATCATTTTCAGTTTCAATGTAAATTACATATTCTCAACATCACTAATATTTTATTCATTCTTTAAGTCTCAATCGTGATTGTGATTAAAATAACAAATACACTTTTCTATTTCAATATGCTTTCTGTTTCAATATTGAAAATCATTTTTATTTTCAAAGTATTAACATAGGCTCAACAGAAAATAACATATTCTTTTCATGTTTTCCCCCCTAATTTCTAATAAAAAATCAAGCAAAAAATATCATGTGATTTCTGATCCCAACCAGTATTAACATACATGTTCTTTACTAGCAGAAAATATAATGTGTTATTTAATCTACAGAATTGAATATAATTATGTTTGTTTCGATCTGTTTATAATGAAATGGATAATATTTTGTCCTGTTTATATCATAATCTGTCCGTCCTATTCTAATAAGTATGTTTTGGGAACTCATAAGACGACATCCAGTGTCAAATTTCTATATCTAAGCATGCAAAATATTTGGGATTTAAATTTTAGTATAAATGGACACCCCTACTTCCAGCCATATTGTTTATAACTAAGATCATTTAGTTATTTTAGTTTTGAAATGATTTTTGATTAAATACAAAAGTTAATATTTTAATATATTAGGAATATGTACTAATCTATATTCTATATATAGGTGATGATGATTTACATAAGTTTATTAGACCAAGTCAATTTTCAGACTATATTATGTCTATGATTGAAGACAATGAACCTGAAATTCATTCAGAGGAAATGAAAAATCCACCATAGAATTTAAATGACTCATCTTTAAAAAGAGGAATAGAAGTAAGTAATGTTCACCCGGATAACAAATCTGATATGAAGAAACCAAAAAATTTTAGGTAAAAAATATGGAATCATTTTTCATATATTTTACCCTATGATGTGGAAAATCTTAGAGCTACATGTCATTATTGTAAAAATAGTTATATTGCTCATCCCACAAGGAATGAAACTACTTCAATAATATATCACTTCAAAAATTTACGTAAGAAAATTCCTAAAGAAGTAGATAAAGGACAAAAGATGTTAAGTTTTTAAATACAAAAAGGAGAGGGTGATACGACAACTCATAAATTAATTGTTGTATCATTTGATGCAAAACATGCTAGAGTTGTTTTGACAAAAATGATTATTATTGGTGAATTGTCTTTTAGATTTGTTGAGGGTGAGGGATTTAAAGATTTTATAGCTAAAATTTGTCCTAAGTTTCATGTGTCATCTCGTCAAACAATTTATGGGGATGTGTTTCAACTTTATTTAGATGAGAAAAAAAGTTTAAGAAACTTTTTCATAAGTGAAAAGCAAAAAGTTTATCTTACTAGTGATTGTTGGACTTCAATTCAAAATATTAATTATATTTGTCTAACCACTTATTATATTGACAAAGATTGAAAATTATAAAAAAGAATTATAAACTTTTATCAAGTTGAGAATCATAAAGATGATACAATTGAGAGAGTGATAAAACAGAGTTTGCGTGATTGTAAGGTATTCACCATAACACTTGATAATGCTTCCTTGAATGATACTGCTATGTTATACTTGAAAAGGAAACTAAAAAATTGGAATGATGGGCTTGTTATGAGTGGGGAGTTCTTTTATGTGCGATGTTGTGCTCACATTTTGAATTTGGTTGTAAAAGAAGGACTTAAAGATCTTCACAATACTATTATGAGTATTCATTGTGTAGTGAGATATGTTAGATTCTCTCTTTTGAGATTACAAAAGTTTAAAATGTGTTCTGTTAGGGAAAATATTGAGTCCAAAAGAAGTGTCGTGCTAGACGTGTCTACAAGATGGAACTCCACATATCTAATGTTAAAATCTTCTTTAGATTTTCAAAAAGCATTTGATTGTCTCAAAGAAGAAGAAGGAACAAACTTTATTTCTTATTTTCATGAGGAGCGATCGAATGTTGGGCCTCCAACATTAGATGATTGGAAGAATGCTAGTGTTTTTGTCAAGTTTGTGAAGACTTTTTATGACTCTACATTAGCATTCAGTGCATCTTTATGTACCACATCAAATTTATATTTTACAGAATTGCATAACATTCAATCTCAAATACTTATATGGTGTGGTTTTGATGATTTGTTGTTGAAAAATATGACTGCTAGCATGAAAACAAAATTTGAGAAGTATTGGGGAAATGTAGATAAGACTAATAAGATGTTGTATGTTGCATTTGTACTTGATCTAAGGTATAAATTGGAGTATTTGGAATTCCTATTTGAAGAGATTTATGATTTAGAAATTGTTCAAAAATTGAGAGATAATGTCAAAAATACTTTTATGGATATGTTCAAAGTTTACTGTATGTTAGTGCATGGAAATGATTTTCAATCTAATGTGACTCAATCACAAGATGTAATAGGTAGGATTCTTTCATCTCATGAAGTAAGAAAGTTGAAATTTCTTAAATGATTAGAGGAGAAAAATAGTTTAGAGTTGAAAACTGAGGTTGAGAAATATTTGAACACCCCATGTGAAAATGTCATGTTGGATAAGTTTGATATATTGAAATGGTGGAAGACAAATTCTTTTAGGTTTCCTATCATCTCTCTCATTGCACGTGATGTGTTAGTAGTTCAAGTTTCAACTGTTGCATAAGAATAAACTTTTAGCATAGAAGGGCGCATTCTTGATCCATTTAGGAGTTCTTTGAATCCTAAAATGGTAGAGACATTAATATATAGTTAAAATTGGTTCCGTTCCTCCATTAATGACTATGTCACCTTATCAAAATAAATAATGACCTAGAGATTTATGAAGATGTTAATTTAGGTAATTGCAAGACTTAAAACTTATTTCTAATGATATATGATTTTATTTTATTGTAGATTTCATTAAAGACACTACATTGATCAGTGATGATTAATAATGGGTAAGAATTTTGTGTAAATGAGATATTAGGACTTCATTTCTTCATGTCTAATATGTTTCACTTTTGGATTTCAATAACAGTTTGTGTATTTATTTATGTATATATGTATTTAACAATAATATCTATTTATGTATGATGATTGATGATTGATGAACATCACATTTGACTTTATCCTATTAGATTATATCATATTAAACTGTATATATTTATGTATTATTAATCGTTACAAACCGTTAATCAAATCAAACCAAACTGTTTGGTTATAACATTTTGGATAGTCAAACGGTCCAGTCCGATCAAAATTAATTTAGGTGGTTTTTATTATTTTTGTAACCTCTCATTTTCTACTCATAAATTTTTAAATATAATATTTATAAAATTATAGATAAATTATATGTATAAAAGATATTTATATTTACTCTCGATTTTCATTTTTAAATTTCTATCACTAGAAAACATATTACAAAATGAGTGACTTAATCATATTTATATTTAAATGATATATATAATATTTTTATTAATAAAAACAAGTAATAAATTAACAGAAAAAACAAGTTTTTAATTTACTATTTTATATAGTGCCCTAATCCACCACTAATTAAATAAACTATTTATTAATTCTTAATCAAGATGATGTACGTTGTAGTTTATACTAATTGAAAGGAGAGATAAAGAAAGGTACAAATAAGACAAAAATATACGTTTATCCTCCTTATCCTTCTTAATTTTATTCCTTATATTAATTTATCATCGACTACCGCATGAATTTAAACCGACCAATAATTATGCCTTATCTATAGTCTCAAATCATAAATTCATAGTATATATTATCTAATAGTATTTTTCATTTTTGGTAATTAAAAGTCAAACAGTACTCTCATTATTTATTAGATTGCCCTTACTATTTTTAAATTCACATCGCAATGCCATCTGAGGTCACCCCTTAAGTCACTTTAAGTCAAAAGTTCCAAACGATTTTTTTTTTATGAAGTCAAAAGCTCCAACTTCTATCAATATTCTTCACTTACTATAATTTTGAAACGCTTTATTTATCTATAGAACTCTTTTTTTCCGGCAGTTGTAATTTTGGCATAAAAAATATATATAAGGGCTATCTTTAGGTGGCGTTTGGTTCGTGAAATGGAATCGGAATCGGAATGGAATGGAATGGAAAGGAAATAATTTTGTTTGGTTTGACCACTGGAATCAAACTCAGAATCAAGATTATAGTGTTTGGTTTGCCACTGGAATAGAATGAAAAAAGCTGTAAATGACCTTAATATCCCTACATGCTGTAAAATTCAAATAATGTCATTTAATTACTATTTTTTCGTCAGACAAAATACATTATTGAAATCATTATTTTTTTAAATAAGTATTACTTAATTAAAAAGAAATATATTATTAAAATTATTATTTTTCTAAATAGGGTTTAGGGTTTTGAGGTTTGGGATGTGTGATTTAGGGTTTAGGGATTTAGGATTTGGGGTTATATTTGTAGGTTAAGGTTTAGGGTTAAAATTATTATTTTTCTAAAAATAGTTTAGGGTTTTAGAATTTTGGATTTAGGGTTTAGGGTTTTAAGGTTTAGGCTTTATGTTTTTAGGATTTGGAATTTGGGGTTTAGGGTTTAGGGTTTAGGGTTTAGGGTTTGGGGATTTATGTTTTAGGGTTTTGGGTTTTGGGTTTTATGTTTTAAGGTTTAGGGTTTAGGGTTTAGGGTTTAGAGATTTGGGGTTTTGGGGTTTAGGGTTTTAGGGTTTAGGGTTTAGGGTTTTGGGATTTATGTTTTAGGGTTTTGGGTTTTGGGATTTATGTTTTAAGGTTTAGGGTTTTAGGGTTTTGGGTTTAGGGATTTGGGATTTGGGGTTTATGGTTTAGGGATTTGGGGATTTGGGGTTTAGGATTTGGAATTTGGGATTTAGGGTTTAGGGTTTAGGGATTTGGGATTTATGTTTTAGGGTTTTGGGATTTATGTTTTAAGGTTTAGGGTTTAGGGATTTGAGGTTTAGGGTTTAAGGTTTTAGGATTTTAGGATTTGGATTTAGGGTTTAGGGTTTAGGGTTTTGGAATTTTGGGTTTGAGAATTTGGGATTTGAATTTAAGGTTATATTTTAGGTGAGGGTAAAATTGAAAAAAAAAAGTTTAAATGGGAATGGAATAATGATTACCAAAGGTGGGAGAAGAAATTGTGATTCCTTCTCTTTTAGTAATCAGATTTCATTCCGTCCTTCATTCCGTCCAACCAAACACACAAAATGGAAGGAATCAATTCTGATTCCATTCCCTTCCTTCCGACCAAACGTGGGGTTAGTGAATAGTGATACAATCATTTCTCTCAATTTCATTCCAATATAATGTAAAAGAATAAAAACCTATATTTTTTATAAAAAATGAAGAGCATGTTTTTGTAATAAATTTTATTTTTCATGTTTTAGTTTTTTTATAATTAGTTTTATTTTTAAGCTTATAATTGAAACTTAATTCTATTTTCACCGCATACTTTCTATTTTATTAGTTAGTTTTATATTTATTTATCTGAAAACAAAAATTTTTACCAAATTAATTTTAGTTACTTTTCTTAAATAAATTAAAAAACAAAAAATTAGTTTTTAATATAAAAAATAAAACTTAGAAACATAATTGCCCTAAAATTTTTAAAAATTTACTCTCTTATATGGAAACGAACTTTAAATTGTGTAATAGACTAATACTCATGGTTTGGAAGAAACATCTACAAACCTCAGTTATCATCTTAGCATAATGAAAAAAAAAATAGCTATTCAAGACCAAAATGAGAGGCACTGATGATACTTGTGTAAAAATGAGGCAAACTCAGGTTTGGATTCGCTAAAACTTAGAGGTAATCACTTAATATATTGATATTTTAAATGTAAAATATTTTTAAAATATTTCATTTTAGTATCTATATTTAAGTATTAGTAATTTTTATTTTTTTTAATAGTAATTAATTTTTTATATCTAAAATATCATTTTGATCCTTTAAAGATTTTTATTTTTTTATTTTTTAAAATTAACTAAAACGAAAGAATAGTAAAAAAAATTATTAATGTTCAAAAGTTTTTATCTGATAACACTATCAATATAAATTAATCATTTTATCGATTAAAGTTATGCAATATAAACATAGTTCTATGATTTGTTTATACCTAATTGAGTTTTGATATTTTTTCTCTAGTAATAATGAATTAGTAAATCTTATATGAATTATAAGAAGAAAAAATTAATAAAAAATTATAATGTTTATGTACCTTCTTAATTTATTTATGAAAAATATTTTCTTTACATCCTAATAAAATTATTAAAATATTATGATTTTTTTTATACTTATTTATACTATTTATTTTTATAAGTTAATAACTTTATTTTTTTTACAACTTTAATATAAAGTGTAAAATTTAACATCTAAAAAATATATATTTTTTAGTTCTAATTAATCTTTAAAAAGAGGAAGAAAAAATCCTTTTTAAAATGTTGTATTTTGTAAAAAAAAAAAGGTTTGAATATGCGTAAAAAAGTACCCAAAAAGCCATAAAACTTCTAAAATCTAGTATAAGCCTCCCCTAATTGATATAATAAATTAATTGTTCTTTGAGTATATTCCTTATAAGTTATCCATAATTATCATAATTTTTAAAAATAATAAAAATAACACTAATATTTTAATTGAATATTAAATAATTTTTTTAATAATATAAATTAAAGAAAATATCAATATATTAATTAAAATTTTCAATCCCTCAGTTTCTATATATTTAAGAAAAAGTGGGCTACCCATAAATTTATATACCTGTCTCGTAATGTTCCACGTATCAAAAATAAAGAAAAAAAATCGGAAACATATTATACTATATTAACGAATTTTTTGGCAAGAGTTGTTTGATTTTAGTGTAGGCAGTTTAAATTTTCTAAAACATATAAAATATCAATATTAATACAATATAATTTATTATTATTAAAAATAATAATTTATTAATAATAATTATATTTAGAATAATTTCATTTCATAACATTACCCGAAGCATATTATACACTAAATAATGCCCGCACAAAAACCAGACAACGGTAGTAGCAGCGTACCACAACTAAATTAAAAACAGCAACCCACCACAGACGGACACATCGATTGATTTCAATCACTCCGAGGAAATCCCACCACCGCCTTAACAACATCGACTACAAAACTGTTAATGAAAAAAAAACTTCAACTACCAAACCAGCAACTGTCTCGCACCGATACACAATTAATCAATTAAGAAAGTGGTTTCTGTTTGTAAATGCATCACAAAAAATCTGAACTTCAGATCAGACAAGAAAGCAAAGGCGTTTCTTCCGATTTCAACCCAACTCCACCACTTTTTCATCTCTGTAGCCAACAAAAACACTTCCAAATCTTTACCCAATACCACTCTCAATTTGAACCACAAACGAATCCCTACTTTTTGAAGCAAACCCAATTCCAAACAGTGTCCCATCGCTCAGCGTCACCAAGCCCCCTGTCAAAAACCTACACAAACCGCCTTCAATCCCAATTTCAGGAACAACCCATCTCTAATGTTCCTTCAATATCACATCCCTTTTTCTCAGAACCATACAAGAGGTCAACGATGATCCAATCTCCTTCATCACTATCCCATTCACCCACTCTGTCCTCTTTTAACCATTACCATAACTCTTGTTTGAACACAAAGTCCACTTCTTCTTCTTCTACTAAACCGCATGGTCTGTGCTCCGCTCCGTTTGCAATCATCCCATGTGTCATAAAATCACTGGCTCTCAAATTCGTTCGCCAATTGCGTTGTGCCCGTTTGCTTCGGGTACACTTTCGCTTTCTTATCCTTTTCTGTTTGCCTTCTCTTTACTTCTTCGTTTCGAATCATCGCCGATCTATCATCCTTGATTTGCTATCTCTGCTTACCTTTTCAGCAGCCCTTTTGATTTCTCTTAATCTTGCACGCACACAGCTGGTCTCAATTCGCCTGTTTCTTACACGCTTGTTACCAAGTAAGCTTTGTTCATCTTGTTGTACTTCAAAGTCACCATCTCAACCAGTTGTTTGGTCTATTGGGTCAAAGCCCAAAACAGAGAAAAGGCCAAATTCAGGGCCTTGGGTACAGGTTTATGGTAATAATGATGTTTATGAGGGTGAATTTCATAAGGGTAAATTCTCAGGAAGTGGAGTATTTTACTATCACATGAGTGGGAGGTATGAAGGTGATTGGGTTGATGAGAAGTATGATGGGTATGGTGTTGAGACTTGGGCTAAAGGGAGTAGATATAGGGGGCAATATAGACAAGGTTTAAGGGATGGAATTGGGGTGTATAGGTTTTTCACTGGTGATGTTTATGCTGGAGAGTGGTCTTATGGGCAGTGTCATGGTTGTGGAGTTCATACTTGTGCCGATGGTAGCCAGTATGTTGGGGAATTCAAGTGGGGTGTCAAACATGGGCTTGGTCATTATCATTTCAGGTAATTTATTAGTACCTTTATTATTATAGTTTTTTTTCTTCCTTTTAATGGATGATGACCTTGATGGATATGATTATTAGATTATATTTTCTTTGTTCGAGCGGCATAGGCATTAGAAGTGTTTTGAGTTGTAAAATCACCTTTCTGAGTTTAGACATACAGACACTGGTGAAATGAATTACTTCAATAGCTATTCTTATGCTTTTTTTTTGTAAATTTATTTATGAAACGAAAATTAGGGATTTTAAGAATCCAATTATGGGAAAATGGCAAACCTATCACTCTATTCTTATACAGTTGTCCATTAGAAAACCAACAGGGCAATTTTTTTTGCTACATAATCGTCCCTTCTATGTCTTAAGCCTCCTTATCACTAGTGAATATGGCATCCCATTCCCAAATATCTATTTTCGAACAAGAGACATGAGTTCCATCACTTTTTAACTAACTAGAATCTTTTAATGTACTGAATTATTGTGTCTTTCATATGCCAAGTATGTAGTTTTTATTGGAAATAGTTCAATGGCAGAGTAGATACATCATGCATGTGAATTGTTGCTTATTGACTGGACATTAGCTAATTGACTTGGACAATGCAGAAATGGGGATATGTATGCTGGAGAATATTTTGCAGACAAGATGCATGGCTTCGGTGTCTATCAATTTGCAAATGGACATAGGTATGAAGGTGCTTGGCATGAAGGAAGAAGGGAAGGGTTTGGCATGTACACTTTCAGAAATGGGGAAACACAATCTGGGCACTGGCAGAATGGCGTTCTTGATGCTCGTATTGCCCAAAATTCTCAATCTGGATCTCCCTGCACCATTGACAACAGTAGTAAAGTCTTTAATGCTGTCCAGGTAACTAGCTTATTGTGATTTGCAGTTGAAACTATTTTCAAAATTTGCTTCTGTTCATGCATTCTGTCTCCGTACCATCAGTTTGCCATGTCTTGAATGCTACAAATATTGCGCTACATATTTGTGTCCTTGTGCAAGCAAATCAAGTTAACAACACAACACACAATAAGTAATGTGATTTTGACTTTTAGGTTTTACTTCAGTAACATGGATTATGGTGGATCAGTTATTAACAACTTAAAGAGAATAGCTTTCTTGCTGAATGCTGAACAAGCGAGATACGCTTTATTTTTTTTTTTTTTTTGTTTCCCTTTGCTATGTGAGATTAAAAGCATGAACTTTTATAGACACCTTGAACCACTATTTGTTTTACGAGCTTGAAACGGATGTTTCCATTTTCCTTGTTGAGAACAGCTTAGAACACATTGAGAGTAGGGTTTTGGTGAAGATTGATTTACATGGTTTGTTCCACAATGGCATTTTTGTTCAAATTTGATCGAGCACATGCTTGCACCTACATTTTTTCTTCTTTTAAGGTCGTTGCCAAATACAGCTGCACTTTGGTTTTTGACCTTATGCTGGCTATGTCTAGTCCATCAGGCTTCAAACGCTTGCATAAGTACAGTTCAAGGATATATGATGATTTAATTATGAAAGAATGAATGTCAATTGGAATGTCCTAGTCCTAATTTTATCAGGTGAGTGAATCTTGTAGTTAAACACTGGATGAGTATTCTGATTGCTTGGTTTTCTTGCCACTAGGAAGCAAGGCGAGCAGCTGAAAGAGCACATAAGGTACCAAAAATGGAAGAAAGAGTGAATAAAGTTATAGCTGCAGCTAATAAAGCAGCGAATGCAGCAAGAGTTGCTGCTGTTAAAGCTGTTCAAATGCAAATGCATTGGAGTAACAGTGACGATACATCAATACAAGTCTAATAGCTGATTAAGTTATATGGTTACGGAGAGCCATGGAGCGCCTGGAAATTCCATGTAAGTGGTGGTTTCCATTTTTCGCTCCTTCCAATTGCAATTATAAAGATGCAAATGTGTGGTTCCAAGCATGGAGCCACACTCAGTAATTTTGTAAGATACTTGAATGCCTGGTAGAGGTGCCAGATTGGTTTTCTCATCTTTTTTCTTCCCGTTCTCTTTTACTCCCCCGGCCTTTATTGTACATAGAATGAGAAAAGATGTTATAAAATCACGTGCTAAGGTGGCCCTACTATTTGATAAGGTCTTTTTTTTTCTTTCTCAACCATGTAAATTGGATATATGTATGATGATAAAACTGTCCAGGAAGTAGTATACTGTATACACCATCCATGAGAAAAGTTCACTTGTGTGTATTCAAGTATGTTGAGTCTTATAATATCTTCAGACTTCGGCCTAAAAGTTTGGTTATAAATAAGAACGCAAATTCTTGCAATTAAGGATGGTAATGAGTCCATTTAGATCCAAATCGAATTGAATTGATCCGCATGTAAATTAAATTGAATTCTTTTAAGTGGGTTTGGTTCGGTTCGATTTGGGCAATATCTATAGGCGAACGACTCTAATCAATAATCTATTTTTATACCATTTTAATTTTATTAAAATGTATAAAATGTGACCTGATATGTGATCTAACCTGAAGGGATATTACAAATAATGATATTCGTGATGTTCTGATCTGTTGAGTCAAACTCTTATTTGTGTTTGTGTTGGTCGGACTAATTCAAGTGAAAATTAAGGATAAATGTGAAATTTAGTATAAAATTATTTTAAAAAAATAACAATAATTATATTCTAATATAAAATTATTTGAATATATATTTTTATTTCTTTAAAAAAGTAAAAATATTACTAGTATACAGATATTAAAACCATTATTCTATTAAAAAAATTCATATTAATTATTTTTATTATTATTAAAAAATTAATTTTTAATTAATTTTTAATTACTTGATAGAAAAATTATTAAAATAATACAAAACTAAAAACTAGAAAATATATTTTTTAAATGTGAGAGACAACGCTTATTAAAGCTTAATCTATGACTTGGTTAACACTTTTATCCTTTTTAAATTAAATCAAATCAAGATTTGAAATCTTGCTGTCGGTCAAAATATCGAATTTACTAATGAAAATTTTGAAAAAAAAAATTATAAAAATTATGAAAATTTTATTAAAAATGTGAATTTTTTATAAAACATTAAAAAATCAATTGTTTATATTTCATACTAATTTTTTATTTAATATATATATTTTAAAATACTTATAATATTTATATCAGTCAATATGGTAAGTAATTAATTAAAATATTATATAATAATATATATTATTTTTTATAAAATATTGTATAATAAGTAATTAAAAAATTTGAAATAATTAAATATAATATCTATTAATCATTATATTGTAGAATGTTGTATTCATTATTATATATAGATAAATTCCGAAAATATAAAAAAAATTTATTAATTTTTTTGATATTTTATCAATTTTTTAACTTTTTAAAAATAATATTTATAATATTTATGATGTTTTAGTTAAAAAAATGATATTTAAATAAAAATTTAACGATAATTTATCGATGTTTTTATTAATAAAAATTTAATCAATATATAATAATAATAATAATAATAATAGTATCGTGTTAATATTTATGATATTATCATCCTTGAATCAAACACAAAGGCTAGCCTCGAAAATAGGTTGGAGAGTTGTTTAGTCCTGTATTTTTTATTACTAATATTTTTGTAAAAAAAGGTGATGAGTAATGAAAGAATTAGACATTTTTTTAATTTTTTATTAAATATAATAGATGAAAATATCACATATATACTTGAATAAGTTCGAAGATCTCATTTGGCTTTTAAATCAAATTAAGCAGATTCTATAGATTTAATACATTTTTTTTATTAAAAAAATATATTATCATTTCACTTTAGGATAGTTTGTACAGTAATAAAGCACGTAAGCAAACAATCTACGAGATTCCAAGAGAAGAGTAGTTCAATTTTTTCCTAACATACAAATATACAAATATTATTCATTAGTAAAGTATACTCTCTAATTATTAAATTATTCTCTTTACATCTCTCATTAAGTGTTTAATTTCTTTTTAAAAAAATTTATACTTTCTTTGATAATACGAAGTATCACGTTATTATATACTTTATTAACAATGAATAATTTTTAGTAAAACACAATCCACACCTATATCTTAATTTTTTATTGATTTGTAAACATGAATCTTTTAATAAATCATGTGAAACTTACAAATATTTATGAATTGTTTTTGAACAGGATGCGACTATAGTTGAAATAAATAGAGTTTTCCTTCCAGAAAAGTGGCTTGCGAGGTCAGCAGGTAATAAATGAACAAAGGTTTTCATGCAACCATAAATAGCACAACTCGTTAATTTGCCAATATAACAAAGTTGGGGAATAAAAACAAGTCAAATGCTCAACATCAACAAATAGCTATTTGGAGGGATTATCTCTATCCATTACAAAAGTGCAAATTCACAAAACAAAAACGAGAAGCTTAACTCTCAGTCTGCTCCCTCAACCGACGAATGGTGCTCCTAACAGTAACGGCACTGGCAGTACTGTTGTAGCATGGAGCAAAATAGAACTCAGATTAGAAACGTTGTTTAACAGTGTAATATTAACTTTAGAAAGAAAAATAATACAAGGAGGAGATTGTTACTTTAATGTGTAAGCACCACCAGCCTTCACTTTGCCACAATCCTTGCATCCCCAAATTCCTACAGCTTTTCTCTTCACAGCATACTGAATAGAGTACAAAAGATTTAACATTGAGAACATCACAATCCAAACAAATCTCCCAATGAAAAGCTTCTCGTTCAAAAGAAAAGTAAAGGCATCACAGTGCAAGAAAAAAACACAACCTTGCCACAGAATTCACAGAAGTATTTGCTGTGCTGGCTGACTTCCATTTTCTTAATCTGCTTTCTCAAACTGGCGCCATATCGAGTGCCTACATTACAAAGCTAGGTAAAATCTCAGAAAATCTGTCTTTAATTCGATAAGCCAAGCCTGAAAATACTATGGAAACATTATCGTGTTAAAAAGAACTTAATGAAAGTAACCACCATAATAAGGGCCCGTTATGAACCGTTTCTCCTTTTAGTCAAAAGTACTTTCAAATATATCAAAACACTTTCAAAGGTGTTTAACAATCTCTATAAGAAGTGCTTTCAAAAGTTTGAGAAGTAATATTTGTGCTTTTAAAAGAAGTAATACTTTTGTGAGAAGTAATTTTAAATGCATGCTCCCATCCTAAAATAATTATCAAAATATCACTCAAAAATACTTTAAACATTTTCATTTTAAACCACTCTCTTGAAACTACTAAAAAAAGCAAGTACAAACAGGCCCCAAGCCAATGTTGACAATAGCATTCACATGACAAAACTAGTAAACAAAAACTTCCAAACTAGTGTCACAAAAGCTTTAAGAACACATTTTTATTGCGTTTACAGCAAATAAATGAGTAATCTCAGCTATAAAGAAAATGATTTATTTCAGGTAATATTAACGGCACTTACCGTATTTACCAACGATACCCGCCTTCTTTGTTCTCTTCGTCTGCCCAAAAGTACAGGAATCGAAAAACGTCAGTAATTGTATCAAACAAATGTTAAATCAAATCACAAATATTCACATTACATATCAATACAACTCCTTACATTACTCTCAAATAATAGAAGCATTATCAGGAAGTGCGAAGCTAATATTTTCTCCCTTGAAATTAACTTAAACTAATATCAAAGTTAAATATTTTAGGCCAACTGCGAATGTAATTATAACAAATTATTTTGCCAACATACATAGTGAAAGCACAAGGAAATCCTAAACTGTCGTGAATCTAACGACCTAGTAGGCAAAAAAAAAAAAATACATGTTTCCTAAATTTTAAGGCATCAATAAACTCATGAACAAACACGGAAAAGAGAAACAGACCGAAAGAAATAGAAGTACAGTACCATGTTGGTAGGGGTTGAATGGCCTCCGACTGATGAAGAAACAGGGTGCAATATGGGAAATGGCAGAAACCCTACTTGACTAGAAGTGGCTCTTATTACACAAATCGGACTTAAAACCCAACAGTTTTTTTATTTCCATGTTGGGTTTATCATTGGACTTAGCGGTTTAGTGTGGGCTTTTTTGAGACTAGTGCTTTCTGTTCGAGGAAAATTCTAATAGGAATGTTGTTTAACTTATTAATCACTAAGTGACTTGCGCACATGATTAACAGTTAACTACGCATTGACAATTTTGAAGGTTGATGTTTAATTTCAAACTAATATTAAATGATTTCATTATAAAACATAAATTTTATTTTTAACTATTAAAAGAAAATAGTTTTTAACAAATGTTTATTTTTCTTAGAACATAAATAAAATATATATTTTAATATTATAATAAAATAAATATATATATATATATATATATTTTATTATATAAGATTAAAAATTAAATCAGTTAAATAACTCTATGATTTATATATTATTTGTATGTTCAATAATATTATATTGAACAATAAATTTAATTTGTAAGATTTATTTATCAATTTAAAAATTCATATATATATTAATATTTTATTGATATAAAACTAATTTATTCTTATTTTTTAATAATTAAATCAACAAATAAACACGAGAACAATGAATCATTTAAAACTTAATTTCACTGCATGTTCTGCATGTTCTATTGGTTTACTTACTTGATTTTGTTCTTCTAAGTTTTATAATTGTTAGAGATTGTTGTTATAAATCTCCTTAATTTAAGGAGTAAATTAAAGAGCAAAATATGGAGCAAAACATGGAGTAAAACATAGAGCAAAACATGGAACAAAACATGGAGTAAAACATGGAGCAAAACAAGGAGTAAAACATGGAGCTTAATTCAAGGAGCAATTTAAGGAACCATTAATTTAAGGAGTAATTCAAGGAGTGAATTTTCCTATAAATAGATGTGTAATTGTAATGAATTAACCATCCAAAGTGTTCATTCCAATTGAGAGAAAAGCTTAGAGAGCAAAGCTTTTGTGAGACAAAATTGAGAGCAATTTTCTTGCGCGTAATTGAATTGTGACTTTTCGGTGTTGTAAACACCTTGTGTAATTTCTCCTCTTTCAGTAAAAAGATCTGCCAGAGTCCGAAGGCAAGCGAAAGAGAACTCCGTTATCAAATTGTGTGTTATTTTCTATTCTTGCTTTCTCATAAGTTTGGCTTATCGAAATTTTGCGTTATTTCCTAACAAGCGGTATCGAGCTTTTGGTGGTGATTTCGTCAATTTCTTACAAGGTTACTATTCACGTGAATAGTGAAATTTTGTTGACGATATTTATTCGTTGTGGAGGTGTTCTAATACACGGTGGTTTGCGAAATAGTCGAAGCTTGATCAGGAGAAAGTCGGATTTGGTGGGAGTAATGGCGCGAGATGAAGGAAGGGTGAAACTCGAGAAATTCGATGGCACGATTTCGGGTTTTGGAAAATGCGAGATAGAGGATTATACGTATCAAAGAAATCTATATCAACCTCTCTCGGGGAAGAAGCCGAGAGGCTATGAAGGAAGAAGATTGGAATCTTTTAGATAGACGAAGCCGAGTTATTCGATTGACGTTATCCGTAATGTTGCTTTCAACATAGCAAAGGAAAAGACCACGGCGGGTCTTATGGCAACTCTCTCCAATATGTATGAGAAGCCGTGACCTCGAACAAAGTGCACTTGATGAGGCGCTTGTTCAATTTGCGGATGACGGAAGGCGCGTCGGTAGCTCGACATCTCGATGAACTCAACACGGTCACAACCCAATTGAGTTCGGTGGAAATTGAATTCGATGAAGAAGTACGAGCATTGATACTTTTGTCTTCTCTACCGAAAGGTGGAATACTCTTGTCGTGGTTGTGAGTAGCTCGCTCGGGAAGCAATAAGTTGAAATTTGACTAATGTTTGTGATTTGGTTCTCGGTGAAGGGATCCAGAACGTAGAGACTGAATCGTCGACCTCTTCGGTTTGCATACGAGTCGGGAAGAAATTCAACCAAAGGAAATGGACGTGGTAGAACAGACTACCAAGGTAGATCGAGGATAGGAGGTCCAAATCCGGGAATCCTAATAATTCCATGCTCGAAGACTATCGAGTGTTGGAATTGTGGAAGAACCAGCACTACAAAAATCGGTGCAAGAGTGCAGAAGGACAAACAAGTGAAGGCGAGAGGCAAATGTTACTTCCCACCTCGAGGAGGGAGATGATGCATTGATATGCTTTCTTTGGAGAGCAAGGAAGAATCTTGGGTGTTGGAGACTCGGGCATCGTTCCATGCTACTTCACAAAAAGAATTCTTCGAGAAATATGTCCCGAAATCTTGGAAAGGTATATCTTGGTGATGATCAACCATGTCTTATTATTGGCAAGGTGTAGTGAAGATTAAGTTAAGCAGTGCAGTTTGGGAGCGAAGGATGTCGGGGCATATTCCCGATCTCGAAGGAACTTAATCTCGGTGGGACAATTGGCTAGTGAAGGTTACTTCACCAATCTTCCATGGTGATGATTGGAAGATTTCAAAATGTGCAATGTTGCTCGGCAAGAAAAAGTGGCACTTCTTTACATGACGGAAGCACGTTGTTCAATCACAATTGCGGCGAGCAATGAAACACCAAACCTATGGCACCGAGAGATTAGGCCACATGAGTGAGAAGGGAATGAAGATTATGCATTCAAAGGAAAACTTCCAGTGCACAAATTGCAGAGATGGACGTGCTGAAGATTGCATACTAGGAAAGCAAAGAGAGTCGGCTTTCAAAACAAGTGGCGGACCGAAAGAAGGAAAGGCTAGAGCTTATTCACTCTGATGTTTGGGGACCAACAACCGTCTCATCCATTGGTGGGAAATAATACTTCGTGACTTTCATCGATGATCACTCTCGGAAGGTATGGATTTACTTTCTAAAGCATAAGTCTGAAGTATTTGAGGCTTTCGAGAAGATGGAAAGCTATGGTGGAAAATGAGGCGGGTTTGAAGATCAAAAAGCTCGGATCCGTAGATAATGGTGGTGAATATGAAGACACCAAATTCAAAAATTTCTGCTATGAGCACGGGATCGAATGGAAAGAAGCGTACCAGCACGCCTCAACCTGATGGTGTAGCTAAAGCGTATGAACCGAACGTTGTGAGAAAGAAGAGCGAAGCATTCGTATACTGATCAGGTCTAGAAGTAGTTTTGGCGAAAGCGATCAACACGGCAGCCTTACTTGATCAACCGAGGCCCATCTGTTCCATTGGAGCATAGAATACTAGAGGAGGTATGGAGCGAAAAGAGGTGAAACTATCACATCTAAAAGTTTTTGGTGTGTAGCATTTGTGCATATCGGTGATCAAGCAGAATAAGCTTGATCTGAGAATCCAAGAAATGCACGTTCATCGGCTATGGTGAGGATGAGTTTGGCTACCGCATTTGGGATGACCGAAAAGAATAAAGTTATCCAGAAGTAGAGATGTGATTTTCAACGAAAGGGTGATGTATAAGGATATGCATAAAATAGCGCCAATGACTCGAGCGAGAATGAGCCAGGTATTTGTAGATGCAAATGATGTCCCAAATAGTTAAATGTGAACCAATTGTAACAAGTCCTCAACCAGAGAAACTTGTTGAATGATAGTACCTGACATTCGACACACCACCTCTTCACTCATTCCTGTATTGAGAAGGTCTTCTCGACCTCACGTGCCTAACGGGAGATACGTACATGGATATGTTCTTCACGATGGAGGGGAGCACAGATGCTATGATGAAGCTTGCCGGACTCGAGATTCTAGCAAATGGGGAGCTTGTATGAAAGAAGAAAATGAAATCTCTATCTCCAACGAGACGTGGGAACCAGTGAGTTAATGGGAAAGAAGGCAACTTGACAAATGAGTGTCTCGGGTGAAAGAGGAGCATGATGGTTCCAAGAGATACAAAGCACGCCTAGTTGTTAAAGGGTTTCAAGCAGAAGGAAGGAGTTGACTAGCGACATTTTCGCTCCCGTTGTGAAGCTCAATACTATCGGTCGGTGTTGAGTATTGTAGCCATTGAAGATCTTCATACGGAGCAGTTGGATGTGAAGATTGCATTCCTTCAAGTGGAGATTTAGATGAAAAGATATACATATACCGGCCAGAGGTTTCTCGAGAAAGAGGGAAGAAGAATATGGCATGCATTTCTAAGAAGAGTTTGTATGGCCTAAAACAACCCGAGACAATGGTACGAAAGTTTGGCCTTTATGCACTGAGGAAGGTTTCCGAAGTGCAATGCGACCATTGTTGCTACTTGAGATATAGGTCCAGCTTATATCATTTTACTACTTTATGTTGATGATATGTTAGTAGCGAGGTTGAATATGGATGATATTAAAAGGTTGAGCGTGATTGTCAAAGGAGTTTGACATGAAAGACTTGGGTCGGCCAAAGAAGATTCTTGGAATGCAAATCACAAGAAATAAGAAGAAAAGATCCTGCGATTATCTCAGGCGAGTACATCAATCGTGTTTGCAGAGAGATTCAACATAGAGGCGATGCGAAGCCGGTTAAAGCACACCCTTGGTCAGTCATTTTCGCCTATCAAGGATCAGTCACCTCGGATAGAGAAAGAGAGAGAATTCATGGCTAAGATTCCTTATGCTCGGCCATTGGAAGTTTGATGTACATAGTGCATGCGAGACCATTATTGGCCATGCGATTGGGAGTTGTTAGTAGATTTATGTCAAATCCAGGAAAAACTCATTGGGAAAGCGCAGTTAAGTGGATTTTTGAGGTATATGTGAGGCACCAGAGAAAAGTGCTTGTACTTTAGTAAAGGAGAATTAAAAAAGTACAAGAGTGCGTGAAGCCTTGAACTTTGGAGGTGAAGTTGATCAAAGAAGCACCATGGATTATATATTTACTTGTTGGAACTACGGTGTTTGTTAGTTGGATGTCACAATCAGAAAATTGTCACTCTATCCACTTCTGGTGAGTATGTAGCGATGGCGAAGCTAGTAAAGAGATGATATGGCTTGAGTTTGTTAAGCGAAATGGGATTCAAACGGGAGAAGAATGTTACTGCGTAAGTGATAGATAAAGTGCATGATACACTTGGCAAAGAATTGACATTTCATTAGAACCAAGCGTATTGACGTTATCACTTCATCGATCTCTATTGGAAGATGATGTGTTATGCGGAGAAGATTCAGGAAGCAAAAATCCGGCGGATATGTTAACAAAGGTGGTGACTATTGACAAGGCGAAGTTGTGTTCAACTTCGGTTAGTCTCTTAGAAATAACAGACTAGAAAAATTTCTTGCATTGATCGAGGTGTGAAGCGATTAAAATCGGTCTTAGTGGGAGAATGTTGGAGATTGTTGTTATAAAGCTCCTTAATTTAAGGAGTAAATTAAGAGCAAAACATGGAGCAAAACATGGAGTAAAACATGGGAACGTGGAACAAAACATGGAGTAAAACATGGAGCAAAACAAGGAGTAAAACATGGAGCTTAATTGAGAACCATTAATTTAAGGAGTAATTCAAGGAGTGAATTTTCCTATAAATAGATGTGTAATTGTAATGAATTAACCATCCAAAGTGTTCATTCCAATTGAGAGAAAAGCTTAGAGAGCAAAGCTTTTGTGAGAGAAAATTGAGAGTAATTTTTTTGGGTGTAATTGGGTTGTGAGTTTTGAGTGTTGTAAACACCTTGTGTAATTTCTCCTCTTTCAGTAAAAAGATCTGCAGCAGGTCCGGAGACGTAAGTAAGATTTGCCGAACTCCGTTATCAAATTTGTGTGTTATTTTCTATTCTTGCTTTCTCATAAGTTTGATTTATCGAGAATTTGCGTTATTTTCCAATAATAATATCTTTTTGAATCCACTCAACAATTATTTTATATATTCTAATAATAAAACATTAATTACACCAAAGCTACACGAGGAAAGTTTATATGCCTTCAACGCAAAACAATAGGTATTTTGTAACTTTATAAATTCATCAACGACTTCGATCTTCTTTTTCATGTTTTTTTCCCAATAGTTTCACAACCTATTTGCATAAAATCACTGTTAAATTTGAAATGCATAATTTTAGAGAAATTTTGCAAAAAAGACACCAAAAAATATTAAAAATTAGCAGTCTACAAGTGTAAGCAGTTATATTACAATTTAAAGTTCACTAGCAACAATAATACTTCATGGTTTTGGGTAACAACTGACAATACCCAATTGTCAGAAACAAATCAAACAATGAAGGAAATAAGCAAGCATATATATATATATAATGTAATTACTAGGATATTTTTTTTGTACTTTTATTCGTAGTAAAAAGGGGCAAACTTTTGGTATTGAAAAAATTATTATTTTTAGATAAGTTAATATCATTTATAATAATGAAGAATAGAAATATCCTAGTGACAAAAAAGGGAAAAAAACATTATTTTTTTTTGTTTTTTTCTCTCACATTTTCTTCATCTTGATGCAACAGGTAAATAATTACTTGGGTATTGTTTGGCCCAATCTCAATCATCCTTTTAAACAGCCGAAAGTTTCGCTAAACTTTTTAAACATCTCTCCCTCTCACTCGAAAAAATATTATTATAAAAGTTTTTTATATTATATTATTTATATCGTTTAATTTTTAAATTAAAAATAATATTTTTTAATTTATTAATTATATAAAAATTAACAAACAATAAATTATATTATTTTAATAAATTTTTATTATTTTTATATCATATCATTAAAATATTTAAAATATAAATATCAAATAATAATTAATAAAAAAAAATCACAATTAGCATTTATTAATTGTTAATATTTTATTGATTTTTATTTTAAAAAAAGATTAAAATATATATTTAAATAATTTTTGTTTGAATGTTTTTATTATTTTTAACAATTTTTTATTAATTTAAATTTTATCTTTATTAAATATCGGTAATTCAATACTATTTTAATCTTTTTATAAATAATAATAATATTTTAATAAAAATTATAAAAATAATTTAATTTAGTATTAATTTATATATATTTTTATAACGAAAGATTAAATAACAATATCTTTAATACAAAGTATTAAATAATATAAATAATGTAACTTATATTCTAGCTCACCCAATATAATAATAATGTGTATGTAAGATATTAATTTTAATTATTTATTTTTATAAAACTTAAGAAAAAAAGTAGAAGAAAACGTGAACAAAATAATCTTCTATCGTCAATAAAATTTATCCCTCCCAAAAAAAAATAATAATTTGCTTCAAATAATGTAAATTACGAGGTAATTTTTTTTGATTATTTGCTTATGTACTTTTCAGATCGGGAGGGAACGCTATCGGCTTTAGATTTATGTCTGCTCTATCGCCAAACCAAATATACATTGCTCCGATCTCACTACGATACATCCCGTAAAAAACATAATCTAATTCATCTCATTTTGGAACGAAATCCGACCCGAATTTCAGCTTCGTGCCGATTCTAATTTTATGTACATTGTACGGATTTGATCTGGTATTTCCATTGTTTTGTACATTGTGATGTGATCTTGAAGATCTGAATACCGGTTACGAGTTTGAGGATTCAATGTTTCTAAGGCACTGTGAATTTAAGTAGGGTGGGATTTTCGTTTAGTGTGTTTTGGAGTTGAATCGGAGAAATGGATCCTTTCTCTGCAGTCAGCGAAGAGCTTGCCGAGATCGAAGGCCAAATCTCTGACATTTTTCGAGCTTTATCGTAAGAGTTTAGCATTTAGATTCCTAGTGTTTGATTCATTGTGTGTATCCTCAGTTTTTTCGTTTCTGATAGTTTCGATTTTAATGAGTGAATTTATAACAGGAATGGATTTCAGAAATTGGAGAAGATTAAGGACTCCAGCAGGCAGAGTAGGCAGTTGGAGGAACTTACAGAAAAGATGCGAGAATGTAAGAGGTATTTGACAATTAACTTCTTTCTTTATTGCAATATTCTACATGCTACTTCATCTTGTGTGCTATGGATTTCATTAGACGATGAAGAGACTGATAATGGCCCAAAGGAAGATGACGTTACATGCTTTAGTTCAACTTTTAGTGAGGATCTAATTTTTGGCTCTGTTAGTGAAGATTGACCTTTTAAGTTATTGCTGTATCAGTTCATATCTTCCCTGGTGGATTCTATTCGTCTCTAAAGGTTTCTCATTTTAGTCTCTAATAATTTTACTAGATTGTTGTCACTTATAATATAGTGATAAAGCTATAAATTTTGTAGATTGCATTTTGATGCACTTTATCCAAATTTACTAGCTGTCATGAACAACTATCAAAATACTGTTGTAGATTTTTAATTTTGGTTAGTGAGGCTTGAGTCTGGACCAAGCTTCATTTTTGACTAGGCTCGTGGGAGAGGCTTAACAATGTTAAGCTCCTTGTAAGTTTTCAATCTCTTACCAGCAAACAGCGATCAACTTATGGATGTTGACATCCAAGTTGTTATGAAGTACCATGAAAAATTCAGTGATAGTGTGTCTTATACTTATTCACTTTTGGAATTGTTCTTCCCTCCCATTCCAACCAAAAGCAACTAAGCAAGAGTCTGCTTTATGAGTTTAGAACACTGTACTTTGGTTTTCAGGCTTATAAAAGAGTTTGACAGAGGAGTCAAGGACACAGAGAAAAGAAATGATCCAAACACCAACAATATGCTTCATGAGAAAAAGCAGTCTATGGTAGGATCTTGTTTCCAAACTTATACTGCAATTCTGCTGTTCTGAATTCTTTTGAAATGTTCTTTAAATGTTTTATGTGAATTCAGTGTTTTTGTCCCTTTGGTGCAGATTAAAGAGTTGAACTCATACGTGGCTCTAAAGAAACAGTAAGTTTATTGCCCCTCTGGTCATGATACACTAAAATAGGATACACATATATACTTGCATGGGCATAAGATAGTTATTATATGTACTAATATATATAAACTCTCACATGCACAGGCACGTTTCTATGTAGGCATAAAGATGTATGTATACTTTTGAATAGATCAATGTGTTATGCATGTGAACCCTGGAGGTTCAAGCTCAAATCAATTTTTCTATTACTTAAAAAATGTCTTCCACCGAAGAATACTTTTTTGTTGAAGATTTATTATCTTGTGGATACAGGTATGCAAATAATATTGAAAACAAAAAGATTGACCTTTTTGATGGGCCAAATGAAGAATATGGTGAGGGAAATGTATTACTAGCTTCAGGTAAAAGCATAAGTTGATATATACTAATGCATATTTTTTCGTTGTTTCACTGATGATAGTTTGTATTATGATGTGGATATTACTGTTTATTTTCTTACCAGTATGCAGTCCCTCTCATTTTATTTTTTTTTGGCTATTACAGTCCCTCTCTAATTTTGTTTCACAAACATGTGGTTAAAGGAAAATATAACTTTGGAAAACTCTGAAACTAATAAGAATTTTTTGTTCATATTCATTGCAGAGATTGATCACATAAGTTATTGCGATTGGTTTGGATCTTGCACAGTTGCACTACATCATGCATTTGACATATTAAATCTTTACACTGTTAATTGCCAATACTTATTAAAACAAGATAGAAGGGAAAAATGATGTTATCTGCTAAACAAGACAATAAAGGAATATGCTTAATGTAAATTACTTCTTTTTCATTTATTTATTTATAAGAAACATCCTAAAATTTAAATTACTTCTGAGGCCGAGGTTATTTATTTTGCAGAAATGACAAATCGGCAGCTTGTAGATAGAGGAAACGGAATGATGGATGAAACTGATCAAGCTATTGAGAGGGGAAAAAAGGTTGGTTTATTACCACTTGCGGTATTGGTTCTAATGTAAAATGATACTTTTTCTGCTCCTAGTTAGGTAAATATGACCCAATAGATGAATAAAGCTCAATTTGCTACGAAGCTCATTGAAGCTCTAGGCAAAGTTTCATGCTTTTGGCAAAATTCAAGATGCAGTTGTAGTCATGCTTGATTAGTTCATTACCACAAATAATTGTTTCTTTTGCCAGCATGAATGGAATGCATGGTCATCACCATATTTTGATTTCCAATCTAATATGTCGTTGCTAATTGATGATGCTATTCTCACCAAATTAAAATGACTCCAAACCTAGTTTTTTTTCCCGTTTACATGATTAATAGTACAATGGGATATAAAATGATGGAGAACGTAGCTGACATGAAAAGTGCTCATAAAAATCTTTCTAATGGGTGCTTGTATTCTTCTCCTTTTAACAAACTTGCTTAATGTAGTATGCAACATTTTGGTTTCATGTTGTAGGATACATATCCATGAAAACCTATTAATTCATGGGCTGTACAATTTTTCTTTGTCTCTTACCTATATTTAGATTTGAGAGTTCATAATGACTGGGTTTCTCAACCTTAAAGTTGGTATTCTCTGCCAAGTCTAAAGCTTGGTGCTGTTGAGTTTACCTATATGTTAATTAAAGGTGCTCCTTGAATTTGGCTTGAGAAGATGGAACTCTAAGCCGGGCCTTATTTTTTTCTTTGTTTTGTTTTGTTTTGTATTTTTTCTTTTGAAGTTTGATCTCTAATTAAATCTTCACATACTTGGTGATGTCCTTGTTTTAGGTAGTTCAGGAAACTGTCAATGTGGGAACAGAGACTGCTGCAGCTCTTAAGGCTCAAGTAGGTTATCATGTCACTTTAGTTAATTTGATCTTTAATATTTTTCATTATTTATAGTTCTTGTTTGGCATCAAAACTTAAGATATTTTACTTTCAACTTCAGACTGAACAAATGAGTAGGATTGTCAATGAACTGGATTCTATCCATTTCTCGATCAAGAAAGCATCTCAACTGGTCAAGGAACTTGGTAGGCAGGTCAATTTCTTAAACACTACTTTTTCTTGTCATATTTTTATTGTTTTTCCAATTAAAAGAGTTTAGGATGTTAAACGTGTGTCATATTCTTCTTCATCATCTTCACCACCATTACCATCTTCTTCTTGTCTGTTTCTGATTTGAAAAATTTCCATTAGGTTGCTACTGACAGGTGTATTATGACATTACTCTTCCTTGTAGTAATTGGAGTAATAGCCATTATCATCGTAAAGGTATCGAACATCTCTACTTGCACTCTTTCAGTAATCAAATTTGGATTTAGTATGTAGTTGTGCCCCATTAGCCTCAAACATTAGAATTTCCCATGACACGACAATAATTATGGCCTGTTTTGCTTTTTTTCTTTCTCCGTTCTGGTTCAATCTTTCTCTCTTTCTTTTGTCCTTTCAAGGAGCTGTCTTTTTAACAACGTTATACCTTGGAAACTTTGAGATAGATCATTCTTTTTTTACTTTTTTTGTGAAATTCTACCTTCCACTCCTAATATCTGTGTTAGCAATGGCAAACCAGCTTGTTGAGTTGTATTACTTTTCATGTTTGGGAATTTTGATGTACACAGATTGATTCTATTTCAAAAATTTCAGATTGTAAATCCTAAAAACAAAGACATCCCTGACATCCCTGGATTAGCCCCTCCAGCAATGACGCGAAAATTACTTTGGAATGCTATTTAGGACAAAGTAATGGATCACATCGTCAAGGTTGCCGGGATGTTTAGATGAAAACAACTTAGCATGTGATGCTGTTCTCAGAGCGTGTTGCAAAGGATTTAATCCAAATAGGTAGTGGAATTGTTTCTTTGTTCTTTCTGCTTTGGAGACTAGCAGACATTTCAAAATGCTAGTATCTGTAATAAGCTTTTCATTCGAGTTGAGGTCTGGTCAATCTGTTTTCTATCCTGGACTGTAAAATTTTCCTATTTAAGTGAGAGAAAAGCATGCCTTGTATGTAAGATCATAACGTTCCAACTATCCTATACAATAAGGATTGCATCATTCTCAAATGACATGCACACAAATTTGCAAGCATATCAATTATGATGTATTAGGTGTCATAATTTTATTGAAAAATGATTTTTTATGTACAAATTTATTGTCGTGTCACACAATAATTAGTGAGTGTAAATGTGAGTCCTTAGCATTCTCTTGCTTCATTTTTTACTCTTAATCTGAGTTTGTTCTTTGAGAAACGTTTCGTTATACAACTTATTTGCATACCAGCTGTTTTGTAATGATTCAGAAAGACCCTCATTTCTAAGTCTAATAACCTTTCATTTTAATGCCAACAATGAATATTATAAACTGTAGAGAGCTTAGAAGAAGTAATAATAGAATCTGAAGCCGAATCATCTTCTGTGAGTATTATAATTTAGAAGTTAAAAACCATTTGCGTCTGCATTTTTTAAAGGGAAATCCAAGTAGAGTCTTGATAAAGCTTATATATGAAAAATTATAGGGTGAATTCCACCCCCCCCGGGATGTTCAGTTGTCGGTGAATTTTATTGACGAGAGCTATAGTCCTTTACATATTAAATCCTAACTGAATGTTTTTATCCTATTTTCTCATTTTATTGTGAATCAAAGAGCCTTAATTCTCTCAAAAAAGACCACATTGATCAATCACCAGCACCAACCCAAACGGTATTAAATTTGAAAGTGATTTTTAATATTCTACAAATACATGCAATAATTTTATTTTCATTCTAGCTTGTATATGATTTTATTTTTAATCTTTTCAAAAAAATATACGTCGTTTATATTATAAAAACATATGACAAACAATATAGAGTTTTTACTAAAAATATTTTTTTTTCACGAAAAACATGTTTTTTATGAAAAAATATTTTTTTTATATTGTAAAAAAACAATATATATTTTTCTTAAAGGATTAAAAATAAAATTTCATGTATAAAAGAAAATTATGTAATCCAATTTTACGTATATTCTTTTTTTAGAAAAATAAAAATACATGTTATAATTAACCCCAATAACATGTACTTTCTGGTCCAAACCAATAACCTGGACTTAAATTCTATTTTCCTTTTTAAGCTACCTTTTGCTTCTTCTTTCTTATTTCCTCTTGCATGAGATAAATTTTATATTCAGATAATTAAAGTTTTTTTGTTATATCAATTTATGTTGTTATCTTCTTTCTAAAATTTCAGTTTGTTTAATAAGAGAAAAAGTTGCAGAATTTGAGAGAAATTTCTCCATGCCAAGATTTCAACTGCTTGTATGAAAGCCTTAGTTGCTTCTAATCTTTAAAAAAATTTATTCTTCAAATTTCTTATCAGTTTTTTATATTAATTTACGTTAATTTATTCACATATTTTCTAGCCAAAAATTACTTCTTCCATTTTTATTGAATTTGAATTTTACCGTAGAAACCATGGCAGCAGACAATGACAACCATCATTAAAGCCAGTTATTGTTTTTATTGAAGTTAGCTCTAGTATCTTTTAACATCAAAATAAATACGTAAATAGTAAAGAAATGATATTAAACATAAATAATTGGTCTAGTTGTGAAACATTTTTGGTGTATACTAACAAAATGTATAATCGGATATTTTTGTTGAAGGTATATTGAAAAAATCATTGTATAAGATAACTCAAGCAAGTATTAAGACAAAATAGAATACAAAACTAGTAAAAAAACTCAACAGTATTTCTTTATAAATAATGTAGTATAGTGGTTATAAGATTGATGTATTTAAAAAAATATATAAAAAATACATTTTCCGTTTCAAAGTAAAAATAAATAAAAAAATAAAAGATATTTTTTTTTGAAAAAAATTTGAACTTGTAACATTTTACTTTTATAAATTAAATATATTAATCACTTTGTTTTAAATTGAAATTTTTATTCATCTTAATGTTATATTTGTAAATATTTTAATCATTTTTATTTTTATTTTTTTCAAATATTTTCTTTTTATATATCTAAAAATAACTGTTACTAGTAAAGTTAAATTGGATTACACTTTAATTTTTACTAAAAAAAAGATTAAAATCCATAAAAAATAAATTAAAGTAAAAATACAATATCTCTTTATACATAAAAACCTCAACATTGTGTTTGTTTTCTTTCTCTTTCTTTTTTTAAGCTATAAGTTTATTTTGATAATTTTATTACGTATTGATCTTATATTATTAACATTTATTATTATTTTAAAGTAATAATTATGTTAAATTAATTATACTTTTCATATCAAATATCATATTATATTTAATATCAATTAATAAATAATCAACTAATATATATTACTTTATTATAAAAAAACTAACTTTTATTACTTTTAAGTAAAAAAGTTCATAAAATTGTTTATTAATTTTTATCAAGTTTTGTTTATTATGTTAAGTTCATGGTGTCGTCCTTCTATTATTTCGATTTATTTATTAAATTATATATCATTGTAACAAATTATCATACATATTACTCATGAAATAATTATTATTTTATATATAATTTTTATTAAAATAATAAATTAATTAAATTTTTACTAATAAAATAATTATTGTTATACATTTGTTTTTAATTAAAATAAAAAAATTAATTATTTATTTATTTTAAAAATATTTTTCATTACTTTGTATAAAATTTTAACATTAATTTTTCTTATGGTTAATTATTTATTTCTTTATCCTTGCAACGTAGACCCGAAACCAAACCCCCAAACCCAACAGCTAAAATGGAGAAAAGCTTCACTTTGATTCGGTGTAGTCACTGCTGGTGTCTTCTCTGATACTTTTCTTATTTTCGTCACTTTCTCGGGAATTATAAGCTTGGGGAGTTTACATCTTAAAGTCGCTAATTTTTTCTGTCTCTCTCAAAATTTTCAGGTATTGTTTCATGTTTGGAAGAGAATGTGCTCGTAAAGAGCTAGGTGACTTAATCGAAAATCTTCGTCGCGAACACCCTAATCTTAAATCCTAATTCACCGCCGTCTCATTCATGAGTTGCATTTGGTATTCGTCTGTCTCTACCTCTCATATTGATTCAATATTTTTGTTTACAATTGGCTTCTAATTGAGATTGAAAAACACGCATTTTAATTGCTTCCAATTCTCAAAGAATAGGTTGGATGAATGATTGAATCCTATTTCCTTCTATCATTAGTATTTATTTATTTTCAATAGAAAAGTAAGCATTTAATTAAACTGTTGGAGCCATTACCTCCTCAGCCAAAACTTACTGAAACATATTAGGAAAGTCCAGCCGCCATAACCTAGCAATTGAATGGCAAGTAGCAAATTTTGCCACATTATGAGCAGTTCTATTAATTTCCTATCTCCATACTGCAAAATAGAATTCAAATAAACAAGATACTACTAAATCTCATCCACCAATACTCCTTCAGGAACATAGCAGCCTGGAAGCAATCAGTTTCCACTACTGCCACATAAATCTGCAATTCAACAATCAATTTACAAGCTAAAAGAATTGCCTCTAGCTCTGCACAAAATGGTGACAGCAAGGGTTTCTTGGGTAGAGACATAATAGCAAGTATTCCTCTCAGAATCTGTTGCCTCTCGTTGCCCGTAGCATGATTTTCTTGGCAAGCTTTCATGCTTATGAAATTGTTAAAGTTGAATAAGAAAATGTATATGGGTTTGTCAACTCATGAGACCAGTTCACATTTGCCTGAATTGTAATCTGTATCACGAGGCCCTTTTGTAACATGAATTTATCTTAATTGTTGCAATTCGGGTGCTTAGGGTTGAGGTTAAAGCTTTAAGGTGGTGTTTGGTTTACAAAATGGAATTGGAAGGAACGAAATAGAATGGAAAAAACTGTAAATTACCTTAATACTTTTATATTCAGTAAAATTTAAATAATATCATTTAATTATTGTTTTTTCGTCAAACAAAATACATTATTAAAATTTTTTTTTTAAATAATTATTACTTCAAAAGAAAATATATTATTAAAATTATTATTTTTTTAAATAGGATTTAGGGTTTTGAGGTTTGGGATTTGGTATTTAGGGATTTGGGGTTATATTCGTGGGTTAAGATTTAGGGTTAAAATTATTATTTTTCTAAAGAGGGTTTTAGGATTTGGGATTTAGGGTTTTAGGATTTGGGATTTGGGGTTTAGGATTTGGGATTTGGGGTTTAGGGTTTAGGGTTTAGGGTTTAGGGTTTAAGGTTTTAGGATTTGATGTTTAGGGTTTTAGGATTTGATGTTTAGGGTTTTAGGATTTGATGTTTAGGGTTTTGGGATTTGGGATTTGAGTTTAGGGTTATATTTAGAATTGGGATAAAATTGGAAAAAAAAATTAAGATGGAATGGAATCATGATTCCTAAAGGGGAGAAAGAATTGTAATTCCTTTCTTTAGGATTGGATTTTATTCTTGATTCATTTTTCAGCCTAATTAAACACACAAATAGAAAGAATCAATTCTGATTATTTTCTATTCCCTCCAACCAAACACGACATAAAAGCAACAAGTTGGATGGAAAGGAAGAATTTTGTGCGTAGTGTTAGGATAAAATGAAGTAATTACTCCTACAGGTCTTCAGATCCTTTTGATTCACACTTACCTCTTTACTGATATTTTCATGTTTTATTTACTAAAATTGGACCATGACGTGTTACATATGTACACACTCTTTTGGGTACAGTACAGATGTGCATATTTGTTTTCTTTTATTTAATTTGAAAATGCTGTAAATCACCTGGTTTTGGTTCTCTTTCTGTCAAGAAACATTCTCTCTGAGTTTTGTTTTGTTTTGTTGTTTTTAATGCGCATTGAGATTTATATTTTAATTCTCCCATTCCTTTTCTTCATCTGTCATGTATTAGAACTTCAAAGGAAATTTGGAATCTAGGACATGTGTCTTCATCTTGTTGGGAGGAATAGGGTACAGAAGGCGCAGGGTATTAGGATATCTAGAGGTATGGTTATTGGGAGGAAAACGCTGGTCTTAGACGCACACAGGATTCATTCATGTAATTTGTGTTGGCCCGTTTCGAAGAGAACATAATAAAAATTATACTTTCAAAATTAGACCGCAATAAAGTCTCGTTATATTTATGACACCTAATCATCTAAGTAATAGAAAACTTTGAATTATATTAACTACAAAACTTTTTTATGACAGTATAAAAAAAACATTTTTACCAGTGTACTTTCAGGGAATCCTCAAAAGAACACTGAAGAATAAAATAAAAAGTCAGAGAGCTGAATCACCAGTAGTGTAGGTGGAAATCAAGGGTAATTTTCCACCATTTATATTTTTTGGGTTTCTTTGTTGAATTAAGTACTATAGCTCTCAGCATACGAGGCAAAATTATAGTGTATGGGATATATGACACAGTTTTTTCTCCTCTTTATGCTATAGTACATTAACGTATGCTCTGTTACGCAGGAATGTGAATATTTACTATTTTAACACAAGAGCAACCTCCTTTGTTTTCTTTACATTCTTCTCTCTGATGAACCGAACATAAAGGTCTGTTCTGGCAGTATCATGCTCTGAAAGTCTTGTGTCCCGTCCCCCTTCAGACATGTTCCTCACAAACTCCACCAAGTGGCACCAGTTATCTCCTTCAAACAACTTCTTGTTCATTCTTAGATATGTAAATGCACACAGCCCATTCCCACAATCTGACCTACTAGTTTTCAAAACTTGATCATATGCTCTAGCATCATACCTCTCCAATGCATTCTCGCCTGCTAGTTCAATCCCAGCTGATTTAGTTGCCATCTTAACTTGCCGAACTAACCCCTCTGGCGAGCTATTGGCACTCTCTGGCTGTTCTTGATCTTTCATTTCCATGCATGTGAAGTTGAATACAGCGTCATGTTTAGCAAACATTCTTGCCATTGATTGATAACCGTCCTGACCTCTGGTGTTATAGTATCCTGCTGTTAACTCTGCTGCATGAGATCTTGTTCGGTAATGCCAATGGATTCCAGCTATTTTACCTGATAGTTTTGCTCCAGTCCCTTGAAATACTCCTTTTGCCGCCTTCAAGATTCTTTCTCCATGCTCTAAAAGCTTGTCCGAGTACCATTCAAGGAAGAACCTACCGTAGTCGGTTTTCCAAGCTCCATCACTTCGGAAAAACCCGGTATCTTCAGGAAATTGATTGTACTGGCCAGAATCATGTGGACCACTTTTTCCCCAGTCTTTCTTCCCAATCGCATCAGCGGATGCTTCCAGGGCAGCTCTCATGTACTGTATGATAAAATTAAAACAAAAAAAAACCTTATTCAGGAGTGGTAAATCCAATAGTTACTGATCTATTAGATGTTTTGTTGATCTCATTAGGGGTGGAGTTGATTAATCAATTAATGAGTCTGCAAAATCAAAAGCCATTCCAACTTGAGAAGTAAATTCTCGTTAGCTTTGAGAGATTACCTTGTCATAGCATTGGAATTCTCCAATTCCAGGAAATCTCCAAGTTCCATTACTTTCTGGATAAGAAGGGTATCTTAGCTCTCCACAAGGACCCATACCTACTTGAATTTCCTGGAGTAACATTCAGTTTCTAAATCAGACACACCCATACACACACACAGAGAGTGAGAGAGAGAGAGAGATGAAACATTGACACAGGCAACTTTCTTATTCATACAGAATTTACAACTAACTGGCGACAAAAATAATTTAAAATTGACAGAAGAAAGCATACACATGGTTAACATAGATTCTTCTTTTATACTTGAAAAAAAAAACGTTCTCATAGCAAATTTACCCCTCACTGAAGGACCTATTCAGGATTAATTTATACTTTCCAGTATTCAACACTGTAAAGAAGTATATGTTCACATTTACCAATCTTAATTTAAAATTAAGCTGAAGATCTCATTTCGTTTATAAGTATTTTTCTTTGACCTTTACTATAAGCTAGGTTTAAATAGGGCATACCACAATAACTCCACCCATGTAATCTCTGAATCTGTCACGAAAGCTCCTCATGTAATCAGTGTAGACCTGAATGGGTGTTCTTCCTTTGAGAAGAGGGAATGAATCGCAGCCCAATGAGATGTACTCGGGGTTCCTCCTGCCTGATCTATCTGTATACACAAGATCTGGGTTCTTGCTTATTTCTTCTAGCACCCATGGAGGCAGAGGAATGCTGAAAGTTGAATAAAAATGAAGTTATGATTAGCAGTATGTACAGAACCAGTCCTCTTTTAACCAAACACAAACCACAAACTAGGTAAAAATAGATTAAAAAAAAATCTTTTGGATCCATGTAAAAGCGCTTCTAATCTTTTATGATTGAAGAACATGCTTGAAGTTATTTTGAACTGAACACACTTTTTAACAAAAGAATAAACATATTAAGATTAGCTCAAAGTAAACTCATCTATCTATATTGATTATGCTTAATTTCCCAAATATTACAAATTAAAAGGCATATATAACAAAATGAAATAACACATGCAGATGATCCTCAAGTTACCTACCTGCAAGAGTCTCCGACATTTCCACCACACTGATGAAAAGACATAACAACTTGGAGCTTTAAGCCATGCTTTTGAACCATGTGTACAAGTTCGTCATAGCCTTCCCAGTTGTATTTGGAAGGTCCATCTTTTTCCACCAAACCCCACCAAGCATCCACCATTACTCCTTCAACCCCAGCACTCTTTAAAGCCATCAAACTAGCATTCATTGATTTTGGCTTATTCAAGTGGCCTCCATGAGTCACTGTGTCAAGTGGAAGCATCACAAACACAGGCACTCTTGAGTCATCTTTTCTTGTATGACCACCACCACTAGAGACTTCATGGAGTTTCTCCCACTTCTCATTCTCATAAGAAATCATGCTGCTTGCATCAATGCCTTTCTCCGAAGACGGTTCACTGGTTTGATTTGGGTATAGCTAATTGATGCATGTGAGTCATCAGGATTTTTGAGAGATTTGCTTTCAGTTTTGTGATTGATAAAAGAAGTTGAAGAGCGTAGTGTTAATGTCATTTTTAATTCTCTGAGTTTCTTTTCTGAGTAGGAAGGAGATGAGGAAAAGTTCGAATGTTTTATACTTTTATTTATAGAAGGAATCCAAGTTCAGGTTTTCGATGAAGACAATGTTTAGAGGGATCATGTTAAAAAGTGCCAAAAAAAAAAAAAAACTAGTCAGCTTCCTTTTCTGAGTCAGTTTTGCCACTCGCTTTAAACCTTCATTCTCCATACATTTTTTCTTTTTTAACCCGCTTTCCTTTTGATTAGTTCTCATCAGTCTGCATAAATTCAGCAATTTTTTTTAGTACTTTTTGGATTAAAAAAATTACTTAAATTTATAATAATAAAAACATCTAATAATAAATTAGATAATATTTAATATATCTAAATAATTATAGTTTAATTTACTACTATCTTTACATCGTAAATTTTTTAAATAATAAAGATATATAAGTTTAATATATGTTCTGTTATTTTTATGGTTAAGAGTTTTAAAATTGAAATTTGTATTATTTTCTTAAATATATTTAATTTATTTTATATGAAAGGATCTGGTTCTTTTTTATGTTTGATTTTGTAAAGAATTTTTCAAAAAAGAAAAAAAAAGGAAAGTTAAAAAATATTACATAATTTATAATAAAAATAATATCAATAGAATAAATTAGATTATATTTAATATTAAATGTATTTAAATTATTGTAGTTTAATTTAAATTATATTTAATTAGATAATGTTTAAAATAAAATAATTTTTAATTTTTTTTTTGTAATTATAAAAATGTATAAAAAAGTATTATTTTTATAATTATAAACTTTAAAAATATTATTACGGTTGATTTACAAAAGGTTTTAGTTTTAATGCTTATTATTTTCTTACGTGAGAAAGGATAGGGAGAGAGAGAAAACAAAAAAAAAACACGAAGAAGAAAAGCCAACATCGGAACATCCCAATAAACTATATTACATTTTCATTTCTCATGGTGAAACCATTATGTTTATGACAGTAGACCTACGTTATCTAAAAAATGTTCTTGTTCGTAAAAAAGTGTTATTTATATGAAATTCATATATATATAGAAAAATATGGAATATCTAAAAAGAATATTCTAACATTTAATAAAAAGTGAAGACACTATTTTTCACAAGAAAATATGAAATACTTTAAGATGATTGCTACGTTTGATATTTTTGAATCTATTGCCAACTTGGCAGCATCTGTCCTATTCATAATTTTCAATTAATTAGTTTTTCGAGCTGGTATTATGGAAGTTGAAACTTTTGTTTGGATATTTAGCAGATGGTATAATATCAACGACAATTCATCTCTTGAGTGATCTTCTTCAAGGTAAATTTCACTTTTTATTCATCACTTTTTTATGCTAAACCTTTCAGTACTTCTCAGAACCCAAATTTTAATTAAAATGTTTTATCTTGATTTTTTGAGTAAAGGGTCAGCAGTCTTTAGGTTAAGTCTTGAGTATTATTTAATATTTAGCCCCTTAAACATGAAAATGATTTTTTTCTCTCTTCAATTTAAAAAATAAAAAAGACACACATTTGCAAGACTAGCTTTTTGGAATATATGGCTATTAAAAGTGAGGAGAGTATATTAGTTTAAAAGGGGTTATTGTCCCCAGATTTCTCACCGGTATAGATATGTTTTAGTTAATGGGTATATAAGAAATCGTTATTATAGTATTATATTTTTCATTAATTAAATTATTATTTTTATTTAATTTTATTTAAATTTTGTTTTTTCATAAAAAAAATTAAATTAATTTTAAATTTTATTAACCTACATTGTCACACAATAACATACTATCCAAATAATTGCTCACATAAGGTTGCACTACAAAGGAAATGATGAATATACAAACAAAAATAGTAAGAGTTGAAAACAAGAAGAAAATTTATACAAGTGCAAATGGAGGAGAAATAATTGTCTACTTTAACTTCTTTTTAAGTAATACTTTGATAGAAATGTAAATGGGTGAAACGGATCGAATGGTCTTTTGTCCGAAATCAAAAATAAAATATTATTATATTTAAAATTAAAATCGGTGGGTATAAATACCGATAATCAACATTGAGTAATGGTTAACTATTCAGAATTTTAAAATCGAATTTCAGCATTTTTTTATATTAAAATTGTTTAAAAACATGAAATTTTAATTAAAAAAAATGTTTACAAATTAAAATAATAATATAATACGTATATTTAATATATATATATATATAAATATATATATATATTTTCATAAATATTAATATTTTTATCTTAATATGTATAAAAGATATAATATTTAAATTTATAATTTTGTGTACCATCGTCAAATTATCCCATGACCGACCAAATCAGAAATTTTACCATCTTAAACCGAACCCTTCTAGTTATTACGTGAAATTACCTGAACTCGCATGGAAATTTCACGTCCCTATCCCCTACATAGCTTGATCGTAGTGTTTGGTAACTGATAGGTGGTTTTGTTTCACCTTAACAACAAAAACGACCAAGGAAAGTTTAGTTCTTTACGTATGGTTGATGTTGTCTCTGCAACTTGCATATACCTATGTGCGTCTTAAAAACCCTGCAATTTCTTTGTTTCAGTAGGTTAATTAGGATAAGGAAGTTGGAAGACCCTTTTTGTTTTTGTGCTTGTAGTTAATTACTCCCTTGCTGTGATTCCTTGGTTTCTTGGATTTTCCCTGTTACGTAACTTATCAATTATTCAAAACAGGCTTGCGTGAGTGTAGTACTATTCAAATATATTATCTATATGTGGTCATTGTGGTGTTTGCTCTTTGCTCAAGTAATTGATTTATCTGGCCAAGTGATTAAGGTCAAATATACTTCTCATTAAGGGATCGATGGAGGTCCCAAGTAATTTACTATTCCAATCTTAATCTAATCATGGTAAAAATGGTGATAGATGATGAGTTTTTCTAAATCAAAATCCAACCCATTTTTTACTTTAAAAAAAGACACATCATAAAGTTGTACTATCTACCAAAATCAAGATTAATAAAGTTGTTCCCGTGGGTCTTATTAAGTATAGTAACCAAAGAATGTTTGATGTTCGAAAAAAATCATTCTGTCTTATTTTAATTCAATCAAATTTAAAATTAATATAATATTTTTTAAAAAAAAAATTAATAAAAATTAAAGATATAAAACAATTGATATTTATTAAGTGACGAGTTTTTAATTGTGTCCATGTCATTGCTAGCCCTACCATTACTTTCTTTGTGGAGTTCATTGGACCTTATCTCTTCACTCACTACTTCTCCCCTCTCTATATCTCACTTGGCTTACTTCGGATAACATCAACCTAAAATCAAACCCACACATGTATAACATTTTATTATTATTTTCTAGCCATGTAGAAAAAAACGAAGATGAAGATGAAGAAGAAGTATTAGCAATCAAAACTCAAAGAAGATTAATTTTTAGAGAACAGATCAAGTCAACTGGAACTTGTTATTGCAAAGACTATGCTTTAAAGTTTAGAACTTTGTTCTATGCCTCGAGTACTTGTATTTCAAATGTCGAACGTTTAATGCACACAAAACTTTAAAATCTGATTCATAAAAGATATTTTCAGATGAGTGATCATCTTTTAAAATATCTTCGCCTTGAGAAGATATTTTTCTTCCAGAAATGTCGCAATTGTTTCTTTGTCAGACACTTTCCATCTTCTTCTTGGGCTGATATTTTGTTGATATAAAAGTAAGTTTTATACATCACATGTTTGTGATATAACTCAAATAATATGGTAGAATACAAGTAGATATTACATTTGGACTGATACAGTTGTATTCGATACGTCATTTGTCGTGTCATTGTGATAAAGTTGTGACGTATAGCATCCCAACTTGTGCAGTATCCATAATTTGGCATTGTCATGAAAATATAAAAACTTGTAGGAAACAATAGCTTTTTTCTAATTTTTAAAATAAGCGAAATCTGTAATGTAGTCTTGTAGATTTACATTTGCATAAATACCAAAAGGAAATTCTTGGCCTCCTTAAGAAACCTGAAGGCCTTTGCATAATCTTCTAAAATAGTTAAGTTGACCGAGCTATGACGAAAAGCTCCCAACATATATATTATTTGGAGTGTTTCTACAACTATATTGCATTTTTAACTAATATATGAGTTCAATTTCAATATGGATATATCTTGATGAGGCTTCAAAAGGTGTAATAATCACTCAGCCACAGGGAATATTGACCCAATTCTGTCTCCAAATTGGTAGCATTTGATATTAACATAGTAAGGACCCAGCTCAATGTGATTGTCCTCTTGACCAACATAGAAGCACAGGGTGTAGAGTGCAATTTCAAATTCTGGGCTCACTCCAACTAAAGTGCTTGATACTGATTTAAGAATACCATTCCACTCAAACTGGATTGTTAGCAATTGGGTTTCAGAGTCTGGCTGCAAGTTGGTGCATCGAAACGTTAGGAAGTAATACAGCACAAAGATTCAATGTCAAAAAAAGCATAATACAAAAATGGAACACTAATCTTTTTGGAAGAAATATAACATAACTAGAAAATTCACAAAGCAAAATGGAAGGGATAGCATCAAGTGCGCCCATAGAAGAAAGTTCCATTGATAATTCCTGGCAACTACTATCTCTAAAGTTTCTACTACATGCCATTCGTGATTAAAAAATCTGATTAGGATGCCACCAATTCACAAGTAATATGGTACAACCAATATTATTATATATAAAAGGAGGCAAAACTACCAAAAATAAAATAGATACAACGTGAAACTATGAACCTATTGGATCTGGCATGAAATAGTTTTATCAGAACATCCAAACAAGTTTTTAAGGAGAAAAGGCACTTACACTCTGCCCTCGCCTTCGAGGAAAAATATAGCCTTGATAATCAATCCTTCCTTTTGCTTCTTCAAGGTAAAACTGTGTAAGGGGAAAAAGGGTTATGATAATCCCTTTGATTAGGCTTTAGGTGTCACCTAATCGTGTCATTTAGTCTTTTTGATTGTTAAAAAAATGTCATTTAGTTCTTTTGAAAATTAAAAAGTTGATTAAAAACAAACTTCAATATTTTATATTATTTAATTCATCAATCACGTGCCAAAATGAAAGAAAAATAATAGGCTATTTATCTTCTTTTTTGAGCTTCAAAATGATGGAAAGGAAATAAATGAAAAGCTGAGTTGTTTGTATTTGAAGGGAAAGACATCAAACGACCAAACTACCTCTTTAATGAATCTTACCAACTGATGAAGTGTACAAATTATTAAAATAATATGTTATACTAACATTTTTTTTCTATGACCAATTTTTCACAACCAAAAGACTAAATAACACATTTTACAAATTACAAGTAAAATGATCAATTGATCCCAAACTCATAAGCAAAAATAGTAAAACGACACTCTACCCAAAAATTAAGAGAATAAAAAGCGGCACTCTGCACTTTACTCAGAAACTAGAGCAAGGCCAGAAAGATTTGGAGGGAAAAAAAGATTATACAGGGTTACCATCCCCTCAAGGGGAATAAAATAAGTGTCATCACACGGGCAGTTATGAAAACCATACCTAAATATATGACTAGCATGGGATGAAAACAGGAAGTTTGACAAACCTGAAGCCAATTATGGAAACCAGAAACTTCTTGTTCGCCTCTTTGCTTAACTTCTCCAACAAAAACATGTTCAAAAGCAGACGAAGAACCAGAAGTACCGCAGCGGGAATAGAGATCAAACCAGAGACTAGACATGTTTCTTTTAAAATCTTGGAAGTTTTCTGATACAATGCCTTTGGCCGAGAGGTAACTGTGAAGATATTTGATGGGGGCAGTTCTGCTAATTTCTTCAACAAATGCAACTTGCTCTTGCTTCTCTTCTGATGTAACAACTTCTTTGCAACCCTCATTTGGATTGTAGTTGTCTAGAAGAGAACAGAAACGAGAAAAAGTAGGCTTTCTGAATACATCCTCATTCAGCCACTTAAATAAACTTCCCTCTGCCATATCCTCCCTTTGGTGAACCTTCTTCCCTTCACCACAGTTAATTTCATAGTCCTTTCCAGGTACTAAACGGTTTGTATCAAATTCCCAGAGTTTGTTGCACGCTTGTGACAAATCAGTAAGCTCTTCTTCTGATGGTACAATATTAGCACCAACCATAACCTCATTAGAATATTCTTGCTCACTTAAAGGCCGTTTGTATCCTTGCCACTGATCCTTCTGAACCTGTCAATAAATCACTTCAATCCATCAAATAGTGAATAGCATAGCTTCCCTCCGGTTATAACTAAAAAACCTGTGATCAACGTGGTTTTGCACATGAAAGTGGAAAAAGACGAGTTGGATATAATTAAAGCAAGACAAGTTAATAAAGAACGCTTGCTATCCCCTTCTAGACCATGTACACTACAAAATCATAACTTTAACAGCCCATGAAAAAATATTGAATACTTGCTTAGCCAAAAATACCAACTAAAATGACCAAGTTGCTGATTATGCGAACTAAAAATTCTATAAATAGATCATAATGCCTTTTTCATGTGATGAAACGAAAGTAAACAAACCTTGTGTTCCCTTCGGGGCTTTCTACTGACAGTCTCCCAACCATCGTCACTCTCATGAGCTTCCTCCTACATGAACAAATGAGAGATAATAGTAACACAAAGGGGATTGAAGTTAACTAGAATAATTAAACATATACAAATAAATGAACCTTTCTGCTCGAGTATCTTTGTTCATATCTATATTCACTCCCTACGCCTTCATGGTTGGTCTGAAATGGAGAATCAGAGAGAAAAGACAAACATTAAGCAATTTAAAAGGAAATTAGAGAAATGATATAAATCTAGTAAACAGTAAATTCCAATTATTTTAACATTTAAATGAAAATTTAAAAATTGACAACCTTTAAATGATTTTCATTCATTAAGATGTTCTTTATGCAAGTAGTCATACAAACTGGAAGTAAATAACAAAATGAAGGCATGCAAAATCTTGTTCAAAAAAAGAAATTTTGTCTATGAGGAATACATGTTATTGGAATCCATACTGTATTTTATACTTGATGTATTTGACCACATGCTTCTGTCAATAATAATTAGGAATGGGCACGGGAGCAGATGAGAAAAGTTTTTGGTATAACCGTCCCCAAATCCTAACATATAATTGTTTCCCAAAACTGTCCGAAAATCAGAACAATTTGGGGACGAGTATGAAAAAAAAAAACATTCACAGACTGTTGTTTTAAATTCAACAATTAAATAAGTTAAAATGTTCGAAACGAAAACACTATCATCTTGGTGGCAATGAGTTAATGTTTGGAAAAATGATGTTGGAAGTTCGACTCCTGTTATGCATATATTTTTGATAATTAAAACTAAACATATAATATATATTAATTAAACTAAAGACAAAGGGTTGTAAGTTTATAATATTTAATTAAAATGTATTTTAGATCGTATCTATGTGTGGCAGCATAAGTTTATTACCATTATAAAAAGGTTGTCCCAGTGAATTATTTTTGTAAATTTAGTAGACTTTTGTTACTCTACTTAATAAATATAATACTAAAGTGCAATTTTCTTAAAGGTATTAGGCTACCCTTTTTTTCTTAAAAGACAATTTTATGTATAAATGCACTAGCGTCGTCCCAAAAAATTATCGAATAATAACTGAACCATTGGTTCGGACGTCCACAGAAAATCGAACCTGCGGATAAAATGCTCATTCCTAGTTACAATCTTACATGTCAATAATGGTGTAAGTCACTGCACAAAATGAGTACTAGTGCCTGCCATTACTCCTCTTACCCCTTTGTGATTATTGTTGAAGGGACAGATCTAAGTAAAATTATATCTTTCTTTTGGCTAGAAAACCAGCTATACAATCCCCTCCCCCTTGTCTATAAATCTGTACATACTAACATGAGATGGGCAGAATCCCAAATGCAGAAAATTGATTCTTAGTAATCCCCAAAAATCATACCAAACCATACAGATACTATTGCAAACACAAACCCTAAAATTGACAACTTTAAATTAGAGATTCAAATATTTACCTCTTGGACTCGACTCGAAGGTCCCCAAGCCACATTTTTTCGCTCCTCTCGCCCCAAATGACCCTGTTCCAGAAAACAACAATTTCAATTCATTTGAAGTACACTCTTACATCAAATTCACAAAAATCATAATCCAGTCCAATTCAAACCTCAGAATCCCACTGGTTCTGAGTGTACCCATGTGGACGATCACTGCCCACTTCATTAGAATTGTCCTGCTGTCCAGACACAACCTACGAATTGAAACACCAAAAGATCAGCACAGAGTTCGACTAGAACATCAGTGGCATGGTGATTATGAATGTGATTAGTACTAACTTCTACCCAAGTGGATCTGGACTGCTTATCTCGGGATTCAGGGCCTGATTCCTCTTTGTTTTCGTCGCCGCGACCGAGTGCCACGTCAATCAAGCCCTTGATCAGACCGTCCATTTTCTGGTTCTAGAGAAAGAAAGACTGAAGAGAGAGAGTGATATGATTGCTTTTTTTTTTTTTAAGTTAAGGAGTGATCTTGTGACTTCTGACTTGTATTGTTGAAACTTAAATCATCGAAAGTAGTTGATTAAAGACTTTGAGATAATGGCGGGTAAACGGTAATTATGAAATATGGAAAGTGAGATCCCGTAAAGTCAGGCCAGACACGTGTTAACGAGTGGTACCGGCTACAATTACTCAACTATAAACGCATTAGGTATGAATTTTCAGTGTGACGGGTACGTAGATGATTATTTATATAATTATTTTTGAATTAAATTATAAAATTTATATTTAAAATTTTCTAAAATTATTATATTCTACCTATAAATAAAGATGTGGGACAGTTATTAAAAAACATAAAAAAAATTATTTTTTTAAGTTTTTTTAAAAACTTCTATATACTTAAAATTAATAAAAGTTAATTATTAATTAATATATAAATTAATTAAATAAATAAAATTAATTTGAATACAAATGAACACAGTTATCGATATAATCGTACTTGAATCGTATATGTTATTTTATATTCAATTTTTATCCAAAATCGTATGAATTTTTAATATCTAATAAAAAATGAACTAACAGTACGAATAATTAAATTTACAATTTTTTTATCTAGTTGAATAAACAATATAAACACAGTATAAATTATATTTTTAATTAAAATAATTTATTAATTATTGTTTTTAATTTAATTATTTAATAACATGAATACACGTGAATCATAAAATATAAATATGAATTCGCCCAACATAAATATGATAATAACGTGCACAACTTACCCAAAATTGCTATCTCTATTGCTAACACCTTAACACTATAAAACGCATAGCAAAATTTCTATATGTATAGTTTTCTTTTAGTTCTATTTTTCTAGAATAATAATACATATGAATAATATTTTTATATATCAAAACCATAATTGATATAATAATTTTTTATTACATATAATATATGTAGAGTTAAATCTATATAAAGTTGAAAATGGACACGTATCTATTTTAACTCTGAGCAAATAAATTTTTAAGTATAATATTTATAAAATTATATATATATAATAGAATTATGTCATTTAAATTTTAAATTTTTAACACTTAATATTTCTTAAAAACTCAATAATTTGAATATAATAAAATACATATATATATTATTTTTAAATAAAAATAATTAATATTATTTTTTTATTGTGTACATACTTCCCCTCCTACATATAGATCCTAATTTTATCATTAATTAGGTGAACATAACCATATTTATTAATAATGATATAATATTATTTATGATTTATTATAAATTTATGATAAATAATTTTTTTAGAGAAATAATACATATGTATGTAGAGAATGAGGACCTTTTATTTATTTATATTTATCTTTAAACTTACATATAGATCCTAATTTTATCATTGATTAGGTGAATATAACCATATTTATTAATAATGATACACAATATTATTTATGATTTATTATAAATTTAAGATAAATAAATTTTTTTATAAATAAATAATACATGTGTGTAGAGATTTAAGATCTTTTATTTATTTTATATTTAATGTATGTAAATTATTTATAAAAATAATACATTAAATATTAAATTTGATAAATAAAATTAAAAATAAATAGAATGTCATATTCTTGAGGGTAATAATATAAAAAAATGCTATGAATTTTAATTTTAAAGTGTGGGTACACGTTAATATTAGCATTTTTATGTAATAAAAAAATAATTTTGTGATATATAATATAAAGTGATCAAAATTCAATAATCGTTGACAAAATAATAATTTAGACACCTTGAGAATTGGATCATGGCATCCGGTGATCTGTTACGTGGGAAGTTCACATTATTTCGCTGTCATGTGCCAACAAAATCTTTTATTAAAAACAAAATTGGAAAGAAAGGAAGTGCCAAGTAAAATCAAGCACTAAAACGTGCACATGCACCTACATAATTTTAGTCCTAAAATTCATTTTTCTTATGGTATTTAAACATTTTAATAACTTAATTTTTTTTATTTTATTTTTAAATCACATAATTATAAAATAATATGATTAAAGTATTTAAATCTTAAAAATTAAATAAGTTATGTGTTTATTATAAAAATTAATTAATTAAAATATGATAATAAAATACATAAAATAACTTAAATAATTGATCACCCGTAACTTTTATGTTTAAAAGATATTAAATAGTTTAAAATCTATAGAAAACTCCTACGTTTGGTAGGCTAGGCTCTAGGGTTGCTATTTTTATTTATATTTTAATCTTATAGGATAATGGCTTGAGACGAAAAAAAAAATAAAGAATAAAAAACTGTAACATAAATTTGTATTTTATAATATAAAAGGAAACAAAGATCAGAGATTGTATTCTACACCCTTTTTTTGAACTATATATCTTATTTAATAAAAAATTATAAATTTAATTATATTTAAATTTAAAACTAATCATAAATAATATATTATATATTTTACTATTCATATTTAACTTGTTTTTATTATACTAAAATATCAATAATTTTTTTATAAAATTATTTAAATTTTAATTCTAAAAAATTATAATTTTATAATTATTTTTAATAAAATTTATTATTTCAAATTAATTTATAATAAAATAATTATGTATTTATTGTTATATATATTTTATTTTTTTCCTTACACATTAAATATTATTTATTTACTCAATCTTTTCTTTAAATTCTTATTATAAAATATTTACTATAGTCTTTAGTTTTTTTAATAACTTTTTTTTTCATAATAAAAATAAAAAATTACTAAAATAAATTAAAAATATATAATTTGAATCCTTCCTCAATTTGGGATCCTGGTTTTTTACCGTAAATTTCTGATATATTCCTATAAAGATTTTAAGTGTAGACAAAAGACAAATTTTAAATCAACGAAAGATAACAGGTTCAGTTGCACCCTGTTGACAACATTAATTCTGGACTAGTGTCTCCTTTGAACTATTATTGAAATCCAGCAGACCTCTTCCCCTTTCTCAACCATTTTCTGGATGCATGAATTGTCAGAAATGTTGAATTCAACAAACACTGCAACACAATTCAACAAACACTGCAACACAATTCAACAAACACTGCACCGACGATAAACATTTTTTCCAATATACACGGCACCTACCAAAGCAGCTGTAAACCATTCAATTCAATCATGGTGATTGGTGAAATAGTAATTGATATTTGTATATATAAACAATGTAAATTTCCGATACAAATTAAGAAAATATACTCAGAAAATATTGATTTTCTCTTCTGATTATTTCTTCAAATATTGATTTCTTCATGGTATCAGAGCCAAGTCGTTGCTTTATATAAATTTGAAACTCTTATTCTCTAAAACAGACATTTCTTTCTCTGAAAATATTTCTTCTCGTGAAAAAAATTTCTCATTCAAACATTAATCTACAAATATTAATTAAAAACATCATTTTTAAAGCATTATTTCTCCTACCTAATTTTACCAGATTACTCTAAACACAATTTGGAACATTTTGGTAAAAACAGTAGAAGAAAAGCCATATTGCGCCGCTTCTCCACGCGCCGCGAAAGGATCCATTTTCCACGCTTACCCACGCGCCGCTTCGTAGAGGTCAAGATGATGACGTGTCATCCGGCTGCCAATATTGGTCCGCCGGCGTAGCTCGCACTCTGCTTCAGTCACCTGTTCACCAGTCATCTCGGTTGCTCACCAGTTTGGTCCACCAAATGTTGGAACCCTGGCTTTTCTCGCTTTCATAGTTTTTCTATTTTTGGCCTGCTCGGTCCATTTTAAAGGTCTAAACCCGATTTTTTTTCCTATTTCGGATTTATAAAACCGGTTTGGTTCATTTTTTCAAGTTTTAAACCAATTTTGAACCTAGCTTTATGGTTTTTTATCCAGCTTTAGTATAAATATATATTAAAAAAAAAATTAAAAAAAAATTTAATCCTAAAATTATTACACCATTTCCTAGCTTGGTTACCATAGTATCATGACGTAGGTATAATTTCATTACCTATGGAGCAATCAAATCCAAGCTATGTTGTACAATCGGTTCACCTGAAGCGTGTGTTTAATGCTTGAATTGTTCTTACCGAGACTAATTATGATGTTTGGTCTCAAATAATGGAAATGCATATTAGAGAGAAAAACTCTCTTATATTCATGATAAAAATTTGCAACCGTAAAAAACATCAACAATTATAATGTGTGGTATCGTAAAATCAAAAAGTGAAGAGATGGATCCTTATGTCAATGAGTCCGGAAATCCGTAAATCATGGAAGCGATATTTACGCATACCTACCGCTCTTGAAATTTGGGGTGCTTTGGCAAAAGCATTCTATGATGGAAGTGACGAATTCATGTATTTGTCTTAAACCAAAAAGCATTTACTTCCAAACAAAATGGGAAAATCACTTTCAGAGTATTACGAGAAAGCCGATCGAATTTTCCAAGAGCTAGATCATCGTGATAAGGTGGTCACGAAAGACCGAATGATCTAATATCCTATCAAGAGAATCATGAAAGACTAAGGATACATATTTTCTTCTTGGATTAGATGAATGACTCGGGTGTTCGTGGAAAAATTTTATAAAAGAAACTATCCCGCATTTAGAAGGTTGTTATTCGACTTTACTCGACGAGGTAGTACGCCGAATCTCATCAAGGAAAAATCTGAAACGTTGACGCTTCGCCACATGATATCTAAAAAAATCGTTCTTTTTCCAATCAAGAAGAACGGCGGGTGACCGATAAATCATCATTTAAATGTACCCATTGTCATCAAAAGGTCATACTAAAGAACGATGTTTTGAACTTGTGGGATATCCTGATCAAGTGGGATCACAACCGTGACTCTAAGAAAAATCCACGACATTGATGTCTATCGCCACCATTGAAACAACAAAAGATCACATGCAAACTCCTCAAAGAAATGTTGGTAAGATACTTAAAGCTTTTTCTCCTGTTTTTAATAATACATGGATAATTGATTCAGGTGCAACTGATCATATGACATTTGATTCTGGGATAAATCTCAAAACCATCCTCACACAAACCGCTTATGCGTACTAATGGTAACACAACCCCAATCATCGGGAAAGATCTTTGTCTCTCACTAGTACTTTGAATTTAGACTCAAGATTAGTTGTTCCCTCTTTAGAGTATAACCTTATATCTATTTCTCTCAAATAACCACCGCTTATCTTGTTTTGTTATTTTTTGGCCTCACTTTTGTGTGTTCAAGGACATTCAAACAAAGCAAACGATTGGTCGTGGTGTTAGGCAAGGAAACTCAGAGATTATTTTGGACTTGGATTCAACAAATCATGCATTGGTAGCAACCGGATCTAAAAAGGATGAATCAAATATATGGCTATGGCATGAGATCGGGTCATGCTTTTTGGATATTTAAAGAAATTATTTCCAAGTTTATTTTTGAGCTTCGATATTTCTACTTTAAAATGTGATGTTTATGAACTAGCAAAAAGTCACCGCTCTCATTTCACCGTAACCTTAAATAAAAGTCCATTTCCGCTTATGGTTATACATTCTCGATGTATTGGGTCCTTCCAAAGTCTCTACTGGGAGGATCACGTTGGTTTGTTACATTTATTGATGATTTTAGTAGAATGACTTGGAGTCCTGTTTAATGAAATCTAAAAGTGAGGTAAACGTATTATTTAGAAAATTTCATAAAATGGTTCAGACTCAATACAAAACACAGATTCAAGTTCTCACGTGACAAATGGAGAGAATATAAAAGTTCTCGAGCTTCCAAGAATATCTTAAAAATGTAGGGATTATTCATCAAACTACTTGTGTTGATACACCTCAACAAAACTAGAGTTGCAAGAAGAAAAATAGACACTTGTTGGAAGTTGTCCGTGCCTCATTGATCGAAGCTAATATGTCATTATCTTATCGGGGGAGAAGCAATTACTTCTGCTGCATATTTGATCAATCTAGTACCTTTCTAGTCCCATTAACTTCCAAACACCACTACAAGCCATCACCGAAGCAATTGTTGCACAAGTGTTCCCAATTTACCTCCCCATGTCTTTGGTTGTGTGGCATTTGTACACCTACATAAACAACAACGTAGCAAGTTGGATCCACGAGCAATACGTTGTGTTTTTATGGGATATGCCATACAACAAAAGGTATCTGTTATCATCCTCCTACAAAACAAATGATTACCACCACGATGTTATTTTTCGAAGATACAATGTATTTTCATCTACACCGAATTTCTGTGGAGAGTACAACCACGGAAATTAGACCACACATATAAATTGTTTCCATTAAGAAAGACAAATTATATGTGAAGAAAATACAAATAACTTGAATTCGTATGGTAATAACTCTCAATATAGAAAAGACTCAAGGAAATGGAATCAAGTCTCATCAACTTCAAGATCATCAAGCAAGTTCCTTACTACCACACAGTTGAGTACGAGTTTCCTTCTCCACAAGTCATTGATATACCTAACCAATCGTTTTGTAGAGAATGTTCCAACTATTGAACTAGCCGTAAAAAATACTTCCATCACGTCTATGAGGTATTCCTAAAGCCATGTATGAACCTGGAGATTTCTAGTAAAGTCAAATATCCCATGAGTAACTATATGTCTAAACATCGTTTGTCAAAATCAAACATATCATTTGTGAATCAATTATCTCATGTATCTATTCCTAACAAAGTGTAGAAGCTTTAGTCACCCAAAATGGAAAGATGCTATGAATGAAGAACTAAGATCCTTAGAAATAAATAGAACTTGGGAACTTGTCGATCGTCCCACCAACAAAGAAAATTGTTGGATGTCGATGGATTTTTTCAAGAAAGCATCAAGCTGATGGTATGATTGAACGCTTATAAAGCAAGATTGGTGGCAAAAGGATACACTGCATATGATCGACTATACAGAACACATTTACCGTAGCCAAAATTAACACTGCTCGAGTCTTCGTATCTCTAGTCGCAATTTAGATTGGCCATTATATCGCTTGATGTAAAAATGCCTTTCTACATGGAGATTTAATTGAAGAAGTCTCGTGGATTTACCACCAGGAATCAAGAAATCCAAAATTCATGATGAAAAGGTGTGTAAATTAAAAAATCACTCAGATGGATTGAAACAATCCCCAAGAGTACGGTTTGGTAGGTTCACAAATCAATGAAGGCATTTGGTTATAAGCAAAGTAACAATTCGGACCATACTTTATTTACTCAAAAAGGTATGGTAAGATCAACTGACTTATCAGATATGTTGATGATATGATAGTAACAGGAAATGATCTTGAAGAAAGAACAGCTCACCAGACTTATTTGTCCAAGGAATTTGAAATGAAAGTCCTTGGTTCCTTAAAATATTTTCGATTGAGGTTTCTCGATCAAAAGAAGGAATATTCTTATCTCAAAGAAAGTATGCCTTAGATTTATTAAAAGAAACTGGTATGTCGGCATGTCAACCAGATAATACACCAATAGAGGAAGGATTAAAGTTATGTATCAAAATTGAACAAGTTCCAACAAATAAAGAAAGATACCAAAGGCTTGTTGAAGGTTGATGTATTTGGCACACACAAGACCAGATCTTGCCTATGCTTTAAGTATTGTCAATTTATGCATAATCCTGGAAAACAACATATGAATGCAGCTTATTCGTATTGGGGTATTTAAAGTCTCCCTGGAAAAGGAGTATTGTTTACTAAAAACTCAGAGTTCCAAAGAATAGAAGTATATACTGATGCTGATTGGGCTGGATCAATAAATGATAGGCGATCTACATCAGGCTACTTCACTTTGTAGTGGGAAACCTTGTAACATAGAAGTAAAACAACACGTTTGCCGCCTGCCTGTCACAGCGCGGTGAATACGTAGGCATAGCACTTGGGCTGTGAGGCCTTTGTGGTTACAATCTCTCTTGAAAGATTTGGGATATCCTTTTAAAGAATCAATTAAGTTATTTTGTGACAATAAAGCAAAGATGTGATATTGCTCATAATCGATTCAACACGATCAGACAAAATACGTCAAGTTGATCGGTTCTTTATTAAGGAAAATTTAGAAGAAAATTCATTAGAATTGCCAAAAATTAAATCGAAGATCAATTGGTGACATCCTCACTAAAGCGCCTCATATCGAGTATTCACAGAAGTTTCGCAAGTTAAGGGCATATGAAAGACATCTATGACCAACTCGGTAGAGTAAGAATTCAACAAACACTACAACACAATTCAACAAACATCAGACCGACGGCAAACATTTTTTCCAATATACACGGCACCTACCAAAGCAGCTGTAAACCATTCAATTCAATCATGGTGGTTGGTGAAATAGTAATTGATATTTGTATATATAAACAATGTAAATTTCCGATACAAATTAAGAAAATATACTCAAAAAACATTGATTTTCTCTTCTGATTATTTCTTCAAATATTGATTTCTTCAAGAAATCCCACTGCAGTCTGTTGCGCTCCCCACATCTTGATTTCGATGTTACAGGCACCGGTTGCATATGCATAACGATCCATGCATTGACAAATTGCGACAATAGTGCTACCATGAAACACTGACATCTCGGACATGAAGCTTTTCGGCATGGAAGTGATTTTTGTTTCCAGGACATTCATTAGCACCTAACCACTGTATCCCAAGATTCCCAACTCTCATCTCAATTTGTCCAACCTTTGAGAAGCAACAGGCTAATGTTTAACCTTCGAGGACCACCAATTAAGATCACGGCAATTAGTTTTGGTAGAACATTAATAATAGGACAAATATGACCAATTCCAAGAGGTCATATACAATAATGATTTCAACATGTAAATTTTCTAGTTAATAATTCATTAACTTTGAGGAAAGTGAAGAGTTATAGGACTTAATTATAACATTTTATCAAGCAATATGTGCCCCACTTCACATTTTATCAAGCATTATGCTGCACAACTGCACCAGAAACCAGGTGACTTGGTAGAACAGTTTCAATGTTCCCTAACACACAAATTCATTCCAAGGATCTTGACAAACTTTGTTCTGACATTCTTATTAACTGTAACAAAGCAGGATTTGAGTCATCTTTGGACAATAAATCAACTAAAAGCTCTGTCGTTGATGCATCTGTAGAAAAACCTTTCCCCACTATTTCTTGAAGAAGTTGGATTGCCTTCGATATTTCATTACTATTAATTAATCCCCGAATAATTGTATTATAGGTGACATGATCCGGGAAGCACCCAATTTTTTTTTCCTTTTCTATAAGCAAGTCGTTTGCTTTATTCATTTTTCCTCCGTAACAAAGCCCTTTCATCAATATATTACAAGATATTACATTAGGTTGCAATCCTTTGCAAGATAAGTTGTCAAACAAATCCCTCACAGCTTGAAGATCACCGACATTGCACAAACCTGTTAGAAGTTTCTTGTTACTCAAGTAAGTCTATGACTCATTTTTTCAATTTTGTTACATTGTGTTTAATAAAATCCTAATTTGTAGGACTCTAGATTGGGTTTGTTTAATTTAAATTAGGCAAGCCACGTCTTTAGGAGTTGTTAAATGTGGTTGCTTTGTTTTAGTACTCTCTGTTAGTGAAGGCTTATAAAAACCACTGTTTTACATTGAATAATATAGAGTTTAAACTCATTCTCTGTGTTTTACCTCAATTACAGTCATCGATACTTAAAATCTAATATTGGAAAGGGTTTCATTAGAGTGTGAGTGAAACACGAGAGATAAGAGAGAAACACGAGTGAGATCGGAGGAATAAAAGGATGGCAACACATAGAGATGACCTTCTAAGCATTCCCAAGTTTGATGGAGACTATGAGCATTGTACAATACTTATAGAAAATTTGATACGTTTAGAAGAATGGTGGCACCTGGTAGAGATAGGAATCAAAAAGTCAATAAGAAAGGAGATTTTGAATAGAGCACAAATGGCAGAGCTAGTAAATTTGAAGCTCAAAGACTTGAAGGTGAAGAGCTACCTCTTTGCCTTGATAGAGAAGATTGTTCTCAAGACAATCCTTCAAAAATACATTGTAAAAGAGTTGTGCGATTCCATTAAGAGAAAGTTTCAAGGCAATGAAAGGGTTCAAAGTGCACAATTGCAACGCCTTTGAAGAAACTTTGAGGTTTTGAAAATGAAAAATGGTGGGTCCATCACTTACTATTTTGCTGAAGTAATGCTTGTGAAAAATGACATGAGAAATTTAAGATAAGATATACCAGATGCGAAAGTTGTAAAGAAGATTTTGATAACTCTATATGAAAAGTTCACCTATATTGTGTGTACTGTTGAGGAATCAAAAGACATCATAAGTCTTTCAATTGATGAAGTTCAAAGCTCATTGTTAGTACATGAGCAAAAGATGAAAAGATGAACTAGTGGAGAAGAACAAGTGATAAAGGTTTCAAAGGACAAAGGATATGGAGGGAAATATGAGGTTTTAGAGGTACAAGTGATGGTCAAAGAAGAACATTTTTCAACAAGGGTTTGATTGAATGCTATAGATGTCACAAACTAGGATATTTTCAACATGAGTGTTTTACCATGGAGAAAGGAGCCAACTATGCAGAACTTGATGAAGAAGAGGAAGTGCTACGAATGGCTCACGTGGACCTTCACCAAACTAAACGAAAAGAGGTATAGTTTCTAGATTCTGGTTGTAGTAATCATATGCCTAGAAATAAAATGTGATTCTCAACTCTAGATGAAGGGTATAGACAAGATGTCAAGCTTTGGAACAATTCAAGAATGATTGTGTTAGGAAAAGGAAGTGTTAGGATGCAAATTAGAGGCATTACACTGGTCTTGACTCATGTGTACTATATACTAGAATTGAAAAATAATTTGTTGAGCGTAGGGAAATTGCAAAAAAAAGGAGTTGATGTACTCATTTAGAATAATATGTGCAAGGTGTTCCATTCAAATCGAGGGCATATCATACAAACAGAGATGATAATCAATAGTATATTTGTGGTATTGGCTTCACTTGTAGCAAATGAACCAAATTGCTTCAAAATAACCATTAAAGAAGACTTTCACCTATTGCGCTACAAATTTGAGCACTTAACCTTAAAAGGGTTGAGAACTCTACACTACAAGAAGATGGTGAAGGGCATGCTTATGTTGAAAACTCCATCTAAGTTGTGTGAAGACTTCTTGGAGAGAAAACAACAAAAAAAAGTAATCCCTAAACTAGAGTCAATGGAAAGCAACGCAAAGACTTCAATTGGTTCATACAAACATCTGTGGATCAATTACACCATAGTTTAATAGTAAAAATTAGGTACTTGCTCACTTTCATTGACAATTTGTGTAGAAAAACATGAGTGTTTTATTTATCAAAGAAGTTAAAGGCACTTACCATTTTCAAAAAGTCTAAAAACTTGGTCGAGAAGAAAGCAAGTGAACTGATATAGTGTTTAAAGACTAACAGAAGAGGTTTGAAGATGCAACTAACAACACCATACACTCCACAATATAACGAAGTAATTGAACAAAAAATAGGAGCACTATGAATTTGGCAGGGTGTATGTTATCTAGAAAAAATTCCAAAAGAGTTTTAGCCTAAAGTTGTCAATTAGACCATTTACATCCTGAATCGAATTCCAACCATTACAGTGAAGGATCAAACACTTGAGAAAGCTTGGAGCGGACACAAGCCATCTGTGAAGCATTTCAAGGTATTTGGCTACATTGCATATGTGTACATTCCTAACAAAAAAAGGACTACGCTTGATGATAAAAGCATGAAGTGTGTTCACTTGGGATTGAGTCAAGGAACGAAGGTATACAAACTCTACAATCCATTCATAGAGAAAATTATGATAAGTAGAGATGTTATGTTTGAAGAAACTAAAAGTTGGGATTGGAACAAAGTGAAGCCATATGGGACTAGCACTATTCCAAAGTGGGAAGAAGATGAAAGGAATGAAGAAAGAAGATCAAATGATGAAGAAATTGGAAGAGGTAGTAGAGTCAACAGCTCAACCTTGTTAGACACAACTCCAAGCATACAATAAGAGAGGATTAGGAGGCAACATCCATGGATGGATGACTTTGTGACTGGAGAAAGGCTATCTGAGGAAAAAGTTGGAGATCCTAGCACATTTGAGGAGGCTGTTGGAAGCTCAAAATAGAGAAAAGCTGAAACCCAATCCATTGAGCCAAATGAGACTTGGAGTTGGACAACTTTACCACCAGGAGTTCGAGCCATAGATGTAAAGTGGATTTACAAAACCAAATTGAACAAGAAAAGAGAAGTAGAGAGGTACAAGGTCAGACTTGTTGCGAAAGGGTACTCACAGAAGTAAGGGATAAGCTATAAAGAAGTGTGTTTGCACCAGTAGCCAAATGGGATACAATCAAAATGATATTTTCTCTACTTGCACACAAAAATTGGTATGTTTTCCAACTAAATGTGAAAAGTACTTTTTTACATGGAAAATTGATTAAGAATGTTTACATTGAGCAACCTCAAGGAAATGTGAAGTTAGGAGAGGAACAAAAGGTGCTAAAGTTGAGTAAGGCATTGTATGGGTTGAAAAAAGTCCCTTGGGGCTTGGTACAGTAGAATAAAGGCTTATCTTCTTAAGAAAGGGTTTGTAAGGTGTCTAAATGAGCATACTTTGTTCACAAAATGCAAGAATAATAGAAAGGTGTTGATAGTTAGCTTATATGTAGATGACGTATTGTTTACAGAAAATGATATAAAGTTGTTTGAAGAATTCAAGTCCTTAATGAAACTTAAATTTAACATATCAAACTTGGGAAGGATGAAGTGCTTCTTAGGAATAGAAGTAGTGCAGAATAAGGAAGGAATTTACATTGGTCATAGAAGATATGCACAGGAGGTATTGGAAAGGTTGGGTATGTTGGATAGTAATCGTGTGAAGAATCCAATTATACAAGGATGCAATATGATGAAAGATGAAGAAGGTAAAAGAGTAGATGCTACGCAATACAAGCAAATGATTGGAATTTTGATGTATTTGACTACGACAAGGCTTGACAGTCTAGCTAGAATATTCATAGAGAAACCTACTGAAATGTATATGTAAGTGGTGAAGAGAGTTTTACGATATGTAAATGGTACTATGGATTTGGGGATTTTCTACAAAAAGGAAGGATATGGCAATGAATTGTGTGCTTTCTCGAATGGTGATTTTGCTGGAGACATTGATGATCGTAAAAGTACTTCAGGTTATATGTTTTTAATAAGTTTGGGGGCTGTGTCATTGAGTTCAAAGAATCAAGTAGTGGTCAGTCTTCCCACCACTGAAATTGAGTTTATTTCAACAGCTTCATGCGCTTGTCAAGTTGTACGGATGTAGAGAGTGCTTAAATGCCTTGGCTAGAATGGAAGTGCACTATGATATATGGTGACAATTCAACAACCATTAAGTTTTCAAAAAACCTTGTGATGCATGGGAAGAGCAAACATATTTATGTCACGTACCATTTCCTTCAAGACCTCTCAAATGATGGAATCGTGGAGTTGAAATATTGTTGTTTTAAGGAGGAATTAGTTGATATTTTGACCAAGCCTTTAAAGCTCGATGCCTTTGTGAAGATGAAAGAGTTGCTTAGTATGTGTTTTGTACCATCAAAGTAAACTAATTGTTGGTGCAATGGAGTTTAAGGGAAAAATTTGTTAGAAGTTTCTTGTTACTCAAGTCAATCTATGACTCAGTTTTTTTAATTTTGTTGCATTCTGTTTAATAAAGTCCTAGTTTGTAAGACTCTAAATCAAGTTTGTTTCATTTAAATTAGACAAACCACATCTTTAGGAATTGTTAAATATGGCTGCTTTGTTTTAGTATTCTCTCTTTGTAAAGGCTTATAAAAGTCATAGTTTTACCTTGAATAATATAGAATTTAAAATTATTTTACGTGATTTACTTTATTTATAGTCTTTGATACTTAACAAAAGCATCAATTATTATATTGTAGGTCACAATATTGAGATGCAACTTCTTATCTACCCTTACTTGTAACACTTCCATTGACTACTTGACTGGATTATTTTTTCAAAAGTCGTCCAATATAATAGTATAAGTGTGAAGATCTAGAGTTTTACCGCAAGCTTGCATTTCTTGAAGGAAGTTTTGAGCATCCTTAAGTTTCCCACCTTGGAATAGAGAGTTCGCAAGAATATTGTACGAAATGATATCAGGAACAAGTCCTTTACAAGACATTTCACGAAAAATTTCCATGCCTTCACTTTTTCTTATATTTCTACAATACCCATTAATAAAAATGTTGTAACTAGTAACATCAACTGCACCAACCTTGTCGACCATTATATCAAAAAACCCTTTTGCTTTCATTATATTTCCTTGAAGACAGTAACCATCTATAAGTGTAGTATAAGAAAACACATCCATTTTAATGTCTTTTTGAGTCATTATCTCAAACACATTCTCTGCATCTAAGATCATACCCTCCTTACAAAAAGTATCAACCAAAATAGTATATGTATGAGCATCTGGGTATATATATCTCTACCTATCATTTCATCAATCAACTTTTTCACCTTCTTCCATTGTCCAAGTCGAAAAAATCCATGGATTAAGCAGGTGTAAGTTACATCATTTGGAGATATACCCTATTCATCATTTCAAAGAATAGATTTAAAGCATCAAGAATATGCCCATCTACAAAAGCTGTCAATTATTGTGCTATATAAAACTACACCAAGCTTGCAAGATCCTCTTTCCATCTCTCTTAGCAATCCAATAGCTGAACTAGTTTTTCCCACTTTGCTGCATCCCTTTACTTACCCTCAAGACAAAACCCTTTGGCACACACAAGATCAGATCTTGCCTATGCTTTAAGTATTGTCAGCCAATTTATGCATAATCCTGAAGAACAACATATGAATACAGTTGTTCGTATTTTGAGGTATTTAAAGTCTGCTCCTGGAAAATGAGTATTGTTCACTAAAAACTCAAAGTTTTCTAAAATTGAAGTAAATACTGATGTTGATTGGGCTGGATCAATAAATGATAGACGATCTACATCAGACTACTTCACTTTTGTAAGGGGAAACCTTGTAACATGGAGAAGTAAGAAACAGCATGTTGTTGCCCGTTCAAGCGCAGAGGTTGAATACAAAGGCATGGCATTGGGGTTTTGTGAGACCTTGTGGTTACAATCTCTTTTAAAAGATTTGGGATATTCTGTCAAAAAATCAATTAAGTTATTTTGTGACAATAAAGTAGCATGTGATATTGCTCATAATCCAGTTCAACACGATCGTAAAAAGCATGAGGGGGAGGTGTTCCATATCCCTGGTCGAAAATCGATGTGAGGGAGAGTGTTGAAGTCTCACATCGATTGAGCATTGGGTTTCTAGTGCACTTATAAGTCTATGGTAACTCTTCCTCTTTGAGAGCTCTTTTAGAGTGAGTTAGGTCATGAATTTGTTCACTTATAACCCAATTTAAAAAATCTCCCTACAATAGATAAAGTAAACCCAACTTTGTGCAAACTACAAAATGAATTAATCAAAATAGCCAAAGTATAATCATCAGGAATAATTTCAGAGAGACAGATTTGCTTATGCAAAGTAATTACAGCCGAATAATGCTTTGTCTTTGCAAGTTCACCTAAGATCTTATTGAAACAGATAATTGAAGGACGAGGGTGCAATTGAAGCATTCTATTGAACAAGCTTAGGGCTTCCTCAACATTTGTGAAATTGAATGGCTCGTTCAAAAGCAACTTCATTGGGCCAATCTAAAATTTTCTTTCGTTGATACTTGGTTTAGTATCAATAGTAGCTTCAGAATGAAAGCAGACAAATAGGCTTTTCAAGAGAGAGAGAGAGAGACAGATAAGACGAGAAGGAATGTTAGAACCATAAAAGTCGGATATTGGGGATAAAATATTTTATGATTAAAAAAAATTTGGGTGTGTTTTCAATTATATCTTTTATAATTATAATATATATAATTATATTTATGTATTTAATAACACATATTTATAAATATGAAATTATTTTTTATAATTAAATATTAATTTTAATTTTAATTAATTTATAAAATTAAATTAATATTTTTAAGATCTGTTTTAAAAATAATTTTTTATAATATTAAGGTTTTTAATAAAATTTCAAAAATTATACTCAAAATAAATTTAAGTCTAACGTTATTATACGTTAGGAGTGAAACAATCTGTTGAAGCTATCGAATAAAAAAAAGGAGAAAAGGAAACGTAGCGCTGAAAAAAAAGCAAAGGGAAGTTCTTTTTTATCATCATCTGCGTTAGAGGAGTAACATGGACTAAAATAGTAATCATAAAGATAAATATATATACATATTCATTCACTGAGGGTAATATATATATATATTTACCCGAATCGAAAGAATCATATATATATATATATGATTTTTTTTATATTTTAGTATCAAATTTTTTATATTTATAAATCTATTTGTTTCATACTTTTTATATTTATATAGTTTATGATTAGTATCTTAAATATTTAAAGAAATTATTTTTATTAAAATTATACTTAATATTTTCACTTTAAAATTTGTTAGTTGATTTGATTTAAGTAATATATGTTTTAAATCATCTATGATTATTCATTATTAAATCCGTTTTAGAATACACACAGGGATTTATGTTTTTTGTGCTAACCATTTTACAGTTAATTCGGCAACGTATCTGATTGGTAGGAACCTTATTAGAACGTTGGTCTAGAAACCGTTCACGTTAATTTTAAAAAGTGTGAAAACAGAGTAAAGGCTCGTAAGTAAAATACATTGGGGCAGTATCCAAAAGAGGTTAGCATAAGACAGAGTTTGTACTTAAACATTTGATTTTCATACTGAAAAGTTACATGGTCCGGTAGACCGGTGTTTTTCTCTTAAGTCGTTGTTGTAGCTTAGGTTGTTTTCACTTAAAAATATTATGTATTATTCTTTTATTTTCGTATTTTATTCTTACACACGATTACATGTTTGACCGATTTGTTTAGGTTATCAAATTATAAATTGATAAAAATTAAAAATAATTTATTCACCCCTCTAAGTTAATCAGGTCAATATCTTACAAACTTTCAAATACATTTGCTGACAAGGTATGGGTGAGAAGCGAGACCACCATAACCACACCGCAACCACAACGTGCAATTCTCTACATAGCCAGCATATTTATGCAGACACAGTACCACACTCATACAAACATGAATGTTGGAATAGCGCACAAAACCCTAATTAAAAGATACAACATAAATTTGTTTAAAATTAGAGAGGAAAAGGATAAATGAAAAGAAGAAAACAAAGATGTAAAAACAGATAAAGAGAGAGAATTGTAAAATAAAATGAAAAGTGTTTTTTTTTTCTCCAACATAAAATTAACATTAAATCAATTGAAGGAAAATTTGATCAAATTATATCCGGTATTAATCATGTAATCAAATTTATAAATATTTCAAACACTTTCATAAAAAAACATAAAAAAACTTACTATTAATAATATATGACACATTTTATAATTTGAGTTACTAATTTTATTTTTAAATTAAAAATAGTTAAAATTATCAATTAACTTGTATTTAATTGTATATGTTCTTTACTAAATAGGAATGGTTAAGGATACAAATGAAGAGAGTTTTTGAAGTAGTAAATATGTTTTGATATAATACAAAAATCGTTATAATTTGGGGATAATTTTTATTCATAGATAACTGAGGGAAATATATAATAAATATTATCATAAATTAAATCTATTTTTTTACAAACTCGTTAAAAAAAATTTAATATAAAATTAATGAATAAAAGATAGAGGTGGATTAATGATACTAAGCACTAATATATGAGTAACAGATTTAAGGTTCAAATCTCTAAAAATTAAAAAATTTATTTATTTAATAAATATAATATATATCGAGTACAGGCAGAGACAGATATCAATATAATTGTTCCAATCTTGTAACTATTACTTCGTTATCAGACAATACCAAAAATTGTTTACGTCCTTGAAATTAATCGGATAAAAATTGAATCGACGATACAAATAATTGCGGATACCCAAACTTGTAATTAAAATGCTTATGTTTATTTCTAACCAACTATTAATATAACATTATCTATCACATAATTGTTATTTTGTGATCGCATAATACCCAAAACTATCTTCATTTATAAAATTAATCGAATAAAAACTGAATCAATGATACAAATAACTATAAATACCCAAATTTATAATTAAAATACTCATTTCTATTACCAACCAAACGATAATTTAGTTAATAAAATGAACTACATGTAAGTGTACCAACATAAGATATGTAGTTCAAATATTCACAATTGTATGCCTCTTTAAAAGAGTGAATTACAGCCTATTTATTAAAAAAAACAATATATATTTATTTTGTTTATGGCGTGAATTATGACTGAGAAAGTTAAACGATGATATTTGCCACTAATAAAAAGTTAATATAAATTATGTAATTTCAACTATAGATAAGTTAAATTTTAACAATATTATAAGAGATGTTTATAGATAAGTATTTGATGCTATGATCGATAATATAACAACACTTTTTATCCTTTAATAGCCTAGCTCTATGCAATATAACAAAATTTGTAATTTAACTTAAATACAACATGTTCATAAATATTATTAAAATATGATTATTTATTCAAATTTAAAGGAAGAGGTCGAAACCATTGCCAACCGACAATTAGAACTAATAGTTTTTGATATTGTTATTAATTTAATTATGTTTTATCGTTTAGAAGTTTGACTTACAAGAATTTTAAACTGATTTTCTCCAATTTTGATCTCTAATTTAAACTAACCTTTGATTAATGAGACTTTATTTCAAAATAAAAAAAGAATTGTTACTAGGAAAACAAAAAATAATAATAATAAAATAAAATTGCATGTTCTCGCCTTTAATCATAAAACGTTTTTACTAATCCTACAAGCATCACAAACATAATCTTACATTTGAATTACTACTGTTTTTTTCCTCGAAGGACCGGGGACGTAGCCACACCTAATGCACAGAGAGTGCACGTGATTTTTTAAATTTTTTGATAAAGATTTTTTTTATTGAATTTATAAATTTATTTTTTTATTTTATAAAATTATATAACAGCATTTAATATCGACTTTATTATCTAAATGTTATTTTTTATTTCTTATTATTATACTTATATATTTATTTATATTTTCTAAATATTTTTCAACTTTATTTTATTATCGTACATTTTTTACTAACTAAACTCTAATATATTGATAAATATTTAACATTTTTCATAGATTTTAAAAAAATTATACGAAATTACACTTAAAATTTAGATATAATAACAAAAATAATACCCTAATAATATGGAATGAGTTTAATTAGATATAGTTTAACATTAAATGAGTTTAAATTATCATAATTAAACTTTAATAATATCTAATTGAATTATATTTAATATGAAATGATAAATTAGTCTTTCTTTTATTGAAAAAATTTGTGAATTGAATATAAGAAATTATTTTTGTGGTTCTAAATTTTAATTGTATAATTTTACTATTTTTTTAAATTTTAATACTTTAGTTTTTGTAACATTTTCTTAAAAAATAATACATTTTATCTAATATATAATTTAACTATTTCATATACACCACATATAATTATATAAATATTTATTTTTATTTATAACATATAATATTAATCTTATCTATTTTACCTTCACATACTTAATTTTTTTTACATGTTTATTATAACTTATAGTGTTTAATTTCTATAATTTTTTTTGTAAACATTGTTATTTAATATTATCACAACTTAATTTACATAATTTTTAGTTTTTATTTTAATCGAACAAAATATATATTTAATATATAACATTATGGTAATATTTAAAAGCATTGATATTATTTTTGATACTTCTATCTTAATTTTTTTCAAATTATTTTATAATAATTCAATTAAAAAATGTATAAATTTTATTATAATTAATATTAAAATTATTTATTTTTATTATAATTAATATTAAAATTATTTATTTTTATTATAAAATTTATACATTTTTTTTGTTACGTGGGGGACTGTGAAAACAGGAAAGGATAAGATTACCACTAATGGTGTTACTAATTGTTTTGTCTAATCATACATGCTTAAAAATTTCGACGAGGATTTCAGACACGAAAGTCAATGTTCAATGCAAATTAGAATTATTTTTTCCTTAAAATAAAATAATATAACTTATAATAAGATAATATATTTTTATTATTAAAAAATTAAATTAATTATTTTATATTAAAATTTATTAAATTAATGTTATTTTGATGTTATTTTTATTACTCTATTATTTTATGTAATCTTAAAAACATCCGTATGATTAGTAATATTTTAATAATATCTTTAATATACAAAAGAATTACATTTGAATTTATATTATTAAATTAATATATTAATTAAATAGAATATATAAGAATAGTTAAATTTTGTTTAAAAAAATATAGAAGGAAACGCACTAAGCAAAGTTTGTTGCTAGGAGTATAGTATTGGAAGACTCCATGATATTGACAGGTGAAAGTAGTGAATGAATGAAAATTATAGGCTTCATCTATTAAATATTACGGCAAACGTTCAAATTAGGTCTCATCCTTGGCCAATTTAGTCCTTATGTAAGTTAAATTACATATTTTAGTTAATTTAATTCCTGAAAATAAAATTCTTGGATTCGAATTTGAAGTATAATTCCAGTATCAAAACTTTGATTAACTTGACTACAAAGTTCACGAAAATTAGTTAATGAGAAAAAGGGATGAGTGTAGATGCAATTGTGATGGAAATAGAGAAGAGAAGTATTATCCCGGACGTTTTAGAGAATGCTCTCAAAATTTGTTATTAAAGTATTAAATTTATAATTAATTTTTTGTTTTTTCTTAATAAGTAGTGTACTCATTAAAATTATTAGGTGAATTATTGATATTATGTTTTTATGTTTATAAAAATAACTATTGACAATCCAGTTTTCTCTGAATAATAATTGAAATTATTTTATATATTTTTTTTTCTAATTTTAATTTTAATTTTAATTTTTTTTTATCAAAATATGTGACTAATAATAATTTAAAAATATGTATATATTGTAGCTTAATCATAAAGTAACTGAATGTCAAAATTGATAAATACAAAATGAGTAGACAGAGTCTAAGGATCGATTCTTACAATGATATTTAGTTAGTTATATCATCTGTGTATTCCTAATTACTTTTTTCACTAGATTAATTTAGATTAATACAATTATACTAGTTTTATTATTGTTAAATTTTAAACATGTATTTAATATTTTAAAACAAATTAATTAAGTTAGTAAGGTTTATTTTATTTTAATGTATAAACTCTCAAATATAATTAGACTTTTAATATTATAATTGTTAAATTTATTGTAAGTTATATTGAAAAAATAGGTATTTAAATTTATTAAATGTAGAAAAATTAATATAATGTGGTTAATTGAGATGTATGTGGTCACGATTTCAGTGTAAATTGAGACAAAATATGAAGATAAAAGGTCTCGATTTTAATATAATCGAGACCAAATATGAAAATAAAATGTCACGATTTTAGTGTAATTGAGACTGTTTGCAGAATTACATGTGATATAAGATTCTAGAGAGAAATTAAAGAGATTTTGGATAAAATCGTTTATATATCTCATTAATGAGGTATATATATATATATATATATATATATATATATATATATATATATATATATATATATATATATATATACACACACAGAAAGGCATATGTCATCGTTACAATGATAAGTACTTCGTTCGAGGTGTCAGAGCTAACCAATAAATGATAAAATTACAAAGGATAAGCAAATCGCTATTCCAAAGCTAACCATAGACTAAGTCTTACCCATTAGGTCTTATTTATTATGTCACAGACATCATGTCTTGTTCATAAGGTCTTTTGCCACAAAGTCTACCCAAGGTTTTCTAATCAGAACTAGATTGATTATTTTCAAGGACCAGGTCGTCATGTACAAACTGTTAAACGATAACATTACATTCACTATATGAGTGAGATACCTAAGGTTGCTAGAATTACCTACCTGCTACTTGGATAATACCAAACATTAACTCCCACATTCTCTAAATTTTAAGAAATTGAGAAAATATTCATTAACCAGGTAAACCTTTCAACTTCTATTAACTCTCTTGAGTAAAACACTTTTGTTTGCCATTTACTACACTCATAACTTTCATAACTTTTCTAATCTTCAATCAAAGAATCTGAGTCCGTTGTACTATAGTTCAAGCTACACTTATCATTTGCAACCTACTTTCACACTACTTAGCTTGGATATCAACCTGATTGTTTTGTGACTTAGTTTGTATTTCAGGTCACACTTATCATTTTCATCCTGGATGAACACTACTTAACTTAGACATCAACCCGGTTGTTCTGAGACTCAATTTATATTTCAGGTCACTATGTTCAAGGTGTATGTACAACATAAAGAAAAACGACTTTGTCAAAGGTAGGACATACACTTATGCCCTTGTTGGTCATGGGTTGAGATTGAAACTCCTTGATAGTGCCTCTAAGAAAACATGTATTTCTATATCACATGTGACATGTGGGGTAACGGGGTAAAATTCCTAGTATATCATAATTGGAATCACAACTTCAACAACCAAACCTTATGCTAGTGAGCTCTTTAATAGTTTAGGATTTGATCAATGTTTGGTGCTTGTGATATAGAGCCTATAATGCCAAGTACTAGTCAAAATACCTCACCTTAGCGGACTGATGTTTCAGTTCATCTAAAAGATGAACCTACTAAAATTCCTTGAGCACTAATCAAACTGTCGAGCATCCTTAACGCCCTATTACAACCTCAAAGAATAGGAAAATAAGTGAAACCCCTACTCTTCAAATCCAATCCATGGATCTTGCCACCTACAAATTTGACAGATAATTTTGAAGGATCTCGTCGTGATAAAAATCCCAACAACATATCTTAACGAGGGCATTTTAGAACGACTTGAACTAATAAGGGACCTCTATATTCATTTTGGCAATGTCATTGAAAGGGCAAGAGTCAAGCAAGCATATAAGGAGGGGAAAAAGTCCTCTAACAAAGAGATAATAGTTTATTTCCTATTGGAGGTAAATTCTTGCTTTCTCTATTTTGTTGTTTTACTCCACCTTGATACTCCATTATTTCACGTCGTATTTCCAACAATTGTGTTTTATCAAAATTTGCCACTTTTTAGGGAAGGTGAACTTTTTGTTATGAATAAGGTGTATGAGTAACCTATTACGATGAAGAGGCCAAGGCCATAGAACACCCACTAAAAGACCAGATAAGTTTGCTGAAGGAGCAAATGAGTTTCCCATCCTATTTAGTTGAGACTTTTAAAAGTGGTGTACCAAAGCCTATCGAAGTAGGGAGAGTTTCGTGATTAGAAGTATAAAAATGAATGCTAAGAAGTTGGATTTGATTATACCCTACTACACAGTTATACGGGATTTTTCAAAGTAGTAGAGGTAAAGCACCTCTTGCAAATACCCTGGTTCCCTCACTTGGTTTAGAGAAAACAACCCTGAAAGGTCACATTCAAAGATTAGTCAAGGATTCCACCCCGTAGTATATATCTTTGTAATTCACGTTGACATTAGTTAATTGGTGGCTTAATTATAAATGCTTGTTGTAACATAAACAATGTCTTATTTCTTATATACCATAAACATCTTTTTAAGATCAAAAGAGCCCGTGAGGAATCGCTTCCATAAGTGTTGAAGTGAACGAAGGACCTGTGTTCCCCACCCCACTAAATGAAGAATCTACACATTATCACATCCATATTGCTTCTGACAATGAAGTAATTAGAGAATTCAAAACCTACTATAAAGATATTGGATAAGATTGGAAGGATATACACAATGATCTATTTTTTAGAGTACTAGCTCGTATCTATACCCATGAAAATAAGATGTAATGATTGGGGCTATTTGCATTAAAATGTCGCACTTCCTTTTGTCACATGTAACCCAAATGTCAAATCTCTCTACAATTGAAATATATTTTTCCTTTATTCATTTGTAGAAAGAAAAGGTCCACATTTGTGAGCTCATGTCAAATCCAACCCTTATATGCGCTTCCCAAAGAGAGAGTTCACATTTGTGAACTCAATACTCATTCTATGGATAGATGTCACACCTTTTACCCCACATCCCAAATAAAGGGGTCCATATGGTCATCTCACTCCATATTTAGAGGTTATCACATTAATTTTTCATGAGGTAGGAAACATAGGAGGGCAACATTGAATCTAACCCTTGTATGCAATTCTCAAAGAGGGGTTCACATTTTTGAAATCAAGACCCTTTCTTAGGACCAACATCATGCCTCTTATCGTGTATCCAAAGTAGGGGGTCCATTTGGTCACCTCACTCCATACTTAGGGGTTATGTATCAATTTTTACGAGACAAGTGACATACGAGAGTAAAATTGAATCCAACTCTTGTATGCGATTCCCAAAGTAGAAGTTCACATTTGTAAACTCAAGACCCTTTCTTAGAACGGATGTCACACCTATTATCCTGTATCCCAAGTAGAAGGGTCCATGTATAAATATACTTCGTACTTAGGGATTATCACATTAATTATTTATGGGATAGGATACATATGAGGGTGAAATTGAATCCAACCCTTGTATGTGATTCACAAAGAATAGGTTCACATTTGGGAACTCAAGACTCTTTCTTATGATGTATGTCACTCATCTTATCTCGCATCCTAAGTATGGGGTTCATTTGGCCACCTCACTGCATACATAAGGGTTATAGCATTAATTTTTTGCAAGGTAGGAGACATACGAGGGTGAAATTGAATCTAAATCATGTACGTAAGTCCAAAAAAGAGGGTTTGCATTTATGAACTCAAGACCCTTTCTTAGGACAGACGGCATGCCTCTTATCATGCATCCCAAGTGGAGGGTCTATTTATCCACCTACTCCGCACTTACGACTTATCATGTTAACTTTTTGTGAGATAAATTTTTCCATAATGAATCTTCTTCTTCCCTAAGCTAGGTGTTTTCATACACATTTTTTATACCTTCATCTCAAGTGGACGGTGACCATTTAGCCTGCTCACTTCAAACTAGGAATATATAGTTCCTCAAGTAATGAAAAATCTAGAGGTGATTGATTCGAGTTGCATGCATATTTATGTTAGATAAAAAAGAATGATCACAAGCATAAACAAAGTTAATATGTCATACCTTATTTTTAGAGTTAATCTTCCAACTTGAGAATCACATCCTATCATTCTTAACTATCTCCCTGGTTTTCCTTGAAACTTTTACCTTATAATGTGTCATGGGTTATGAGTGGGGAGGAACATTGAAGACATTCCTCAATTGATAATATGTGCCTTGTTGGTAAAAGGTATCTCACTATAAGGATATACCTTGTTGATAAGAGGTATCTCACTAGGAGGAGGTATATGTATCGCAACAAGTAATATAATAATAAAAAAATATCATTCTCATAGAGATTATGTTATTAGAAATTAATTTTTTTTAAAGTAAAAATCAATTTTTTGTGTGTTTTAATTTAATATTTTAAGAAAGAAAAATTAAAAGAATTAAAAATAAATAACAATAATTAATTAAATCAGATTTGATAACTAAGATGATATATGAGAATATATCCAAGAATACTTAATCTCCTAATTTTCTAAACATGTGAATCACTAAAAAAATTTCAATATAATTATCAATCAATTACATGATCAATTGAATCTAATCTAGCATGTATTCCTCTTTCAAATAAACTACACATCATTTAGTAATTAACCTAATCACACTCTTTTGTCAATTAAATTTATTAATTATGGAACACATACATAAAAATCATATATCTCTACCTAGAAACTATACATGTTATTTAATCAAGACAAAAAATTAAATAATTCTCTCAAATCTATTTAATTGTCTTTATAGATTAATTGTTGAACAAATAATTTACATCATAAAAATCAAATTAAATAATATAATTAAATTAAAATCATAATTAAAATAAAATATTAAATCATTACATGTTAAAAATTGAGTTCATAAGACCACTAAATTAATAAATTAAATAGAAGTAATTTTGTTTATAAAGTTCATAATTTTTATAAAGAAAGACATAGAAAATGATAAAGAAATGAGAAGAAGAAGAAATACAATAAATCCCTTGAATTGTAATAGCAATATCCTCATGAATCTCTACCAAAATTATATATTTTGATTTTTTTTGTATTTTTCTCTCTTCTTAGCTTCCAAAATTGTTAAAAATATGTTAATTTCGGTTCATTAGAGTTTGTGAAGCAATTAGGGCATTAAATATAGCTCTGATGACATTTGGACCATCTAATGAGCTTCAGATCAAGGGCTGAGATCAAACCAATCAAAAATAACAACGTTGGCAAATAGAAAATAGACACATGGAATGTAGAATTCAGTGGGCGAATCAGAGCATAACAGGTGGCTAGGAAGATTGGTCTTGGTTAATGCTCTCTAAGTCAACGACACGTGATGATTTTGTGATTTACTACTATGGATGGCATAGTGCACAATTGAAATAAATTGACGAGTAATGTGACGACACATGGCATGAGCATTAACCATGTGGCAAAATTGGAAAGAACGCGATGTTAACACATGTCAAAGAGTTATGTCACTCTGTACATGAGGCTTTGCGTGATAAGCTTGGTCCAATTGCGTGGCATCCACGTGGCTTGCTTCGACAGCTCCCCTACTTGCATAACATGCACGTGTGAGCTTCTGATTAGTCTCACATTAAAAATTCATAAAACAGATCCCAAAAATTATATTTTCATCACTTTGTACTATGCAGTTTATATTTTAATATTTTTAATCCTAAAAATACTACTTATTGAATAAAACAAGAAAATATTAAGTAAAAAAGTGCACTAATAACTCTAGTTTCATAGAGTCATCACACTCCCAAACTTAACATTTTGCTTGTCCTCAAGTAAAGTCAAATCTAACTAAATAAAATAACATGGGCAATATTATATATATATCTACTAATACATGCATATTTAGCGAAAACAATCCCTCTCAAAATTCGTACAATTTTATGACGATGATGTGCACATATTCATTAATCAACGTTCCATCAATACAAGGATATGCAAGATTTTTGACAAATTGATTCGTGTGTATGTGTGTTGTATATGATATCATTCAATGCACTCATGAAATCAACCTATATAAGTATGCTAATCAATTCAATCTTAGAATAAGTATAATAAATATATTTTTCGCATCCCTCTACACTAATATAAATATGTATTTAGCTAAAGATTAATAAGGACTTTACATGCTTGTAATGTAAGTATTAGGTAGGGATCGTAAATGAAAACATTTAAGCTATTTCTACACCTTAGTTTTCTTTTTATTCATCATGTACTTTTTAACTTCAATTGAGCTTTAACTTGATATTTTATCATTATATTCATATTCCTTTATTACACATCTTTTTTTTTCTGTAACTTCACAACACCCTAAACTTATTTTCAATTTTATTTTTTCTTTAAAGAGATAATTGTGTTGTGAGTTTTTTTTATAAGGTGCGTTACATTTCACCTAATTTTGTAGCATAACACATGATATCATTTTTTTTACAAGCTAAAGGCACAAGGGTTAAGATAATGTTTCTTGTTTAGGCATAAAATATGACTTAAAGATATGAAAGGTTCTTTGTTAGGCTCATATTGATAACTAAAGATATTTAACAATAGTGAGCTTAAAAGGCTCAATAGATCCAAATAATGTCAAAATTATTTTCTAGTACTAAATATTATTTAAGATTTTGCCTTAAAGGATGATCAAAAGATTCTAAAACATGTTAGATCTCATCAACTTGCACAACTCACCACAAGTTTTCTCTTAATAAAAATATCAAAATCAATCATGAATATTTGCATAAAAATTTGAATCAATCCAAGCAAAACTAACAAGCATATCATATAATTAATGTAAGTATCTTAACAAATATATCACATTCTTTATTCTAGTCGTGACAACCAATTTTTATCATTGAGTTCATATGTTTCATATTAAGCATTCATAGCATTTAGTTTCCATATATTTATAAATCTCTACCTAAATCATGATTAAAAATAAAAAAAAAAATCTCTAAAAATTTAAAATACATACTAAATACTAATGTAGATAATGAAGCTCTCTCCAACAAATTTAAATTTCAAATTGTCCCCAACGTGTAAATAAATATATATATGAAAAATTAAAAGGAAATAAAATTTCTTTAGTGTTGGCACACCACATCTATCGTCAAAATGCTAAATCTTTAGTTTTTAGTACATGCGAAGTCCAACCTATTTTTACTATTTGCTGAAGAAGAATCTATATATATATATATATATTACCAAATATGTAATTAGATCACTATCAACTTATATATAGTACTTATTTTTGCCCATAACGTCCGTTATAACTAGCTCACTCCATTTAATCTCTCTATCCCCTTCATCCTTTCCGACCACCTTATATTGATAAAACCCAAAGTACAAGTCGTTTTGATCGAACATAAGATGGTTGAAAAAGGATAAGATAATCAAAAAGATTGAAGGAAATAAGTTGACGATAATCGCAATCATTAGTAAAGATAATACTTCAAATGAATTGGTAGTTTCCTAACTTTAGTTCAAATAAAAATTATATTTTTATATTATTTTGTAAACAATATTGAAGGATGATTGGTGGATGAAAGAATGTGATGGTGTCAAAGGTAGAATAAAGGGAATGGTAGAGATGAATATGATGGTTTTCATAATGAAATGGAAATATGTATATAAAATAATAAATATTTTAATAAAGATAAAATTGATCTTTTGTAAATTAGGTTTTTTTTAATGGAACTATTAATGTGTTTTTTTAAATGATGAGATTGATATTATAATTGATAGATAATATAGGTCTATATATATATTTTTTTTCAATAAAAATATAACTAAAATATCGAACTCATTGTAAAGAATGTGGGGTGAGTAGTACGAGTATATGATATGAGTATTTTTTTTTATACCAAGTTATTATTTAGCAATAACTTACGTAGTATGCAATAATTGAATAAAATAATTTGTTTATTTTTTCTAACCAATCATTAGATATCATATAATTTATCATAATTAGCAATCAAAAATATTTTTTAAGGGATTTGGAATTTTTTTTATTTTTTTGTTGATAAAAGTAGATGATTTTATTCAAATATTAAAGTGCTAAAATGCATAATCATGACATAGAATTGATAAAAATTATAGTAAATTATTTTCAATTTATGTCTAAATTTTTTATGTCATATTAGAAGAGAAACCAAAAATTTTGATTTATCACGTTATAATATATAACAAAAAATATATAAAATAAATAAAAAGACAAAAAATAAGTTAACAGAGTATTTCATACATGTGATAATTAAATTGATAAAATAAACACTAATATAAATAAATGTAAAAATAATCAAACACATCAAATTTGTAATTGTTAAAACTAAAATTAAAATAAATATATTAAAAATTTAAAAATATAAGATATGATTTAGGATTTTAAATTTGACACAATATTCAAAAAACACTACAAGACTAAAAAATTAAAGAAAATAAATGAAAACAAAGGAAAAAATAAATATTAAAATTTTCATATAAAAAATAACAAATAAATTACAAATATTATTAAAATACAATATCAAATAATATAATATTAAATAAAATTAAAATTTAAAACGAAACAAATTTTATGAACTTTAAAATTTTGGTTGACAAAATCTTAAACATGATGCTTCTAGTGGAGCTATTTTTTTTTTTTTTAGTTTTTATAATATTTGACACAATTTGATGTATTTATTAATCTACCTTATAATATAAATAATATATTATTCAATTACTTTAACATCATATCTTAACAATTAATATCCAATCAAATATTTATATGTTAACTTGTGCATATAATATTATTCTTTATTTTAGGATGATAAGTCAAATTATTATTATCATAATAATAATTCATTTATATTAACTTTAGTTAATAATAATGATATTAAAGTTAATTAATTATATAAATATAATAGGTAATTTATACAATTTTATTATATTATATTATTTTTATTTTTATTTTTAATTATATAAATATTATTTTTATTTTTATTTTTAATTATATAAATATTATTTTATTTTTATTTTTAATTATATAAATATTATTTTATATTAAAAATCAAATAGTATGGATGTGAATTAAATTTTGTGTGGTAGGTTTCATACTTCACTTCATATTTAAGAAAGTGACTGAACTTGGCAGTATATAATAAAAGGTCAGACGAGCTTTCGACGCTACAGATCCCGCGACCAAGGAAACAAGTTCTGAATTGTATGAGAAATGAGAACAGTTGAACATAAATAGTTGGTGTCAAGGGACGATCAATTCTTTGATCAAAAGAAGGACTGCAAGGACCAAAGGCAAAACAAACTGTAGTTCGTAAATCAAAAGCATCACCGGAGAATAGTTTTTAGGACTTCTTAGCTTCCACCGTATGAAACGATGTCTACACATGATACGTGTTTTACTATATTCTCAAACGCAACGCAAGGATTAGGAGAAACAGAGTACCAAACATCCTCAGCCTTGTTTTTGCTTAATTTATGTACATCTTTTCTTAAGTAGTAGTTTAAAATGTTTTAATTTGGTTAAAATGATTTTAAGTATTTTATTATTAGATCATTAATTTAAATTTATTTTTCCAAAAATAAATATTGCTTAAAAAAAACAAAAAATACTGTTTCACTGGACATTTTAATCGGGAAACACTTGAATACGACTAGTAATGAACTCATTAGATACAAATTATCAAATTTAAATAGGATATGATAGAACAATACAAGATTAAAATAAGATACTTATAACCCCAACCACATAATCTTTGATTACAACATAATAATAAAATAATCATTTTAATTCTTTATTTTTATTAAAAAATACTAACTCTTCACTTTCGTAAAAAAAATACTAAAAATAAAGATAAGATCATTTATTAATATTAATAAAAATATATATATATAAGCAAGATTTTTTCAATAAATACAGATAAAAAGTCCAACTAACTTTCCTGAGTTCCTGAGTCGTGTGGTTAAACTAACACAAAACAAAGAGTATGTATGAAATTTACTTGTTATATGTAATTTCTTTAAGACAAGAGTGCCATAGAAGAAAAAAAATCGAAGCAAGAGGGAAAATCAAAGAAAAGAAAAAAAGAGCCCTCTCACAAAGCAAGTCCCCAAAAAAAAGAAAAAAAAGAGCACACTTCTCAGTTCTTACACTAATAAGATACATAGACTAATAAACCGTCCCTTTACACGAGTTCCTTCTCTTTCAATTCCATCAGCTTCTTTTTACTTCTCCTCTCATTGGGCTCTTTTCTTTATGAACCAGAGGTTCTTCCTCCTCCTTCCTTTTGTGGGATGTCATGCTATGTCTTTTCTGCTTTCAAACACAATTCAATTTCATCTTCTTCGTTTTTACTTTACTTCTAAGCAGCAGCAACTGTTCCGGTACGAAAAGTGTAGTCCTGTTTCTTGTTAGAGGAAGTAGATTGTTTTTGTTCCTTTTGTCTTAAGGCTTTCATTGAAGAAGACTTGTTCCAGTTTTCCTTCGCTTCGTCTATTTCAATCTGCTCTTCTCGGCACTCAACGCTACAGAATGGAATGTCCCCTCTGCAGATTACCCATAAAAGAATGTCAACAGATTCGATCAAACGTCACTTACATATAATCTTTTCCAATAAATTTTAAACTCAAAAAGTATAAAAATTGAATATAATACAAAGGACATAACCCATCTGGATCCAAACGACTCTGGACAACAACAGCAACCAAAAAAACAAAAAAAAACTAATTTTGTATGTCAAATCATTTCCTACTTTGATAGTTGAAAAAAAATTGCAAGTTCTAGTTGGTGGCTAGGTGCAACCCACATGAGTGAAATCAACGTTTTCCGATTAAAAAATCAAATTTTTTCAGTCTTCCGAGAAACGGGTACGAAGATTGAAATCTGAATAAAGCTTGGAACAATTTTTCCCAAACAAACCAAATAGAAACCAGTAATCCACATAAAGATTCTAAAATAATAAACCGGATCCATTTCAATTCTCAATCCCCTCCCAAGAAAGAATCAACGTCAAAATCAAAAGGTAACAGAGAACTTAAAAATAACATTCAAGAAGATAACTGACCTATACATATAGATGTCTTTGTTACTACTAAGCTGTCTCTTGCAAAAAAAGCAAGATTTGAGGAAGTGAGACTCTTCAAATCTTGCATCATGAAGACGACCAGATCTAGGAGAAGTAGCAAAGCCAGACATTGATGAAAGATTCCTGAAACTGCTCTTTCTTGAATAACACAGAGGCCTAGTGTAAAATGGGAGTTGATTTTGATTCCCAGAGAAACCAGCCTCCATATTCGGAGCCAATGAAGCCAGCCCAGCAACATCTTCCACAAAACAAGGCCTCTTAACACTTGAAACAGAGTCCATCTGTGTTTTTTAGTGCTGAAATCTTGAGGCCTTTGAAACTCACGGAACAAGATTTGAAGAGTTTAGAGAGGCAAAATAGAGGAAAGATAGAGCCTGAAGGTAGAGAAAAAGTAGAAAAAGTGAGTGGGATTTAAAGATAGGTTGGTGAAGAATATAATAGAGAGAGAGAGAGAGAGCTCTAAACAACGGCAGGTTTCTGAATTCCGTGCTCGTGAATCCATTGGCTAAAAAATACCTGCATCTCTAAGATCGAAACTCAAATTATAATTTTGCCATAAAAAAAAATCAATAATTACGAAATATGCACTCCTCAATCCTCGTGTACATAAGTTACATAACTATTTGTTTCAGACTTTTTAAGGTATAAAGTGGCATTTTTGTAGTTTGAAAGAAAATGCAAGGAGAGAATAGTAAAATAGAATAGGGCTTAAGATCTTTCAGTAGTTTCCACTTTCCACTTGCGAGGTGGGACCTTGGTAGCCCCCACATGCTTCGCTTCAGTTATTCGTGCTAACGTCACTACATTGGTTCTCTCTTTCAAATAGCGTAGTAGTTAGTCGCCAGGAATGTGGTTTTTCTATTATTTTGGCAAGGAGGATTCGAGAAGCCTCTCGTTTTACTTTTGCTATTCGGTTTCAATAAAAAAAAGTAAACAAATAAGCAAACAAATCATTTTCAGTAAAAAATTTAAAAAAATAATCGTTAAAAACTAGATAACCCATTTTTAACAGCGAATTTCCCGTTTAATCTTATAACTATTATATTTAATACTAAATGTTTAATAATTTTAAAAAAAAGTATAATAATTTATTAGTGCTTTAGTTAAATAATTTTTAACTTTGTTACTTATAATTTTATTATTTATAAAAATTAAATATTATAATAAAAAATTTATATAATTATAAATATTCAATTTTAATAATTTATAAAAATTAAACATTATAATAAAAAACTTATATAATTCTAAATATTTAATTTTAATAGATTAAAAATATTTATTTTAATAATTATATAATTAAAATTATTTATTTTTATAATAATATAACTAATAATATTTAATAAATAGATTATAAGATTAAAATAATTATTTAAAAAATTATAATAATTAATATGACTAAACAATCATTCATTAAAAACTATAATACTTACTAACGTAAAAACAAATTGTTATTATATTAATTTCACATTATATTTAATAAATTTTAAATATTAAGAATTAATAAAAACATCAATATTTATTTAAAATGTTCTTAAAGATTTAACATATCTTCACTTATATTCTTAAAGTTTATAAAAAATTGTATAATATTTATAAACTTTATGATTAATATTATTAATGTACTTAAATCTAATAATGTTAATTTTTTTATTTATATTATGTTCATATTTCTATGATAATGATACTATTTTATGTAATTCTTATATATTATATTGTATTATTTATATATTTATCTTCTTATTTAGTATAATAAATTGATATAAGTAAATATTTAAATATTTAATGGGTTTATCACGATTTTTTTTTCTATTCGTCTTCTCTTGTTACACCGGTTATGCTTCAACTTTGCTTAAAACTTAATACATTTATGATAATTGTGAGTCTTTTGCATCCGTATATAGATAGTGTCTAATTTTAACTTACTAGAAAAAAGTTACTAATCATTATTTTATTCATAATATAATAATTATTACAATCTTGATTCTAACTCAAAACCTTGAAGGAATTCTTAACCACTCATATTTACTGGGTGCATAATTATTAGTTTCAACTTCTGGATAGAAGAGTTACAATGTTAGAAGTTGTGTTTTTTGAGCTATGTCCTCCAAATGAAAATAATGGCTCTTTTTATAATACAAAAAATCTCTATTTATAAGATAAAAATTATTATTTTATCCTTACTTTAATAGTTTCTTTGCTTTAAATATCAGTTATTTCTTTTTTCCTTAGCCCATGTTGCCGACTAAAGATAAGGGTTTACATATTTATTTTACTTTCTCATCTTTTATCAACAGTTTATCCTTTTTATTGTTCCTTTTCATTTTCCACGGATAGTACTTTGGATGACGTTAATGATGACGCATCTTCATCTTCTCGATCTTTGATGCAGTAAATACATCTATGATCTTTGGTGACTTTTTGACATAAAAGCAGAATATTTTCCTTATTTCTTGACCAAATTATGGGTTATTGCTATTAAAATTGGGTTTTTGTCTATAAAAGGCTAATAATATACAATAGTTTAGAAATAGGCTTAATTAAGATTTAGTTTAGAAATGGTCAAAATAAAACTTGCTAACAAATTTGACGATCATTTATTCTTTCTAACTCCCACACATTCTCTCTCTCTCTTTTTTTATTTATTTTTTCTAACTTGCATAACATTCTCTCTCTCCTTTTTTTAATTAACAACCCATCATTCACGTTTTTTTAAAACATAAATATTTTTGTCTTTTCCTTCTCTCTCTCTTTCACTAATTTCGAGAACCTTATTTTTTTAAAATATAATCATTCATAAATTTTTAATAAATAACAATTTATTTTTATTATAAATAAAAAATAATAAAATAATTTATATTTATATAATAAATAACTTATCAAAATTTTATTATAAAATATTTAAAATAATAATAATAATAATAATAAATTATAAAATTTTAAATTATCAAAAATTTTACTAAATAGTTACAATAATTTTTATGAAAAATTATTGACATTTTAAAAAAATAAATTAATTAAGATTAAAAAAATTAAAAAATAAATTACATTGTAACAAATATCTCTAATATTATTATAATTTTAATTATTACTAAGATAACAAATATCTATTAACAATAATTATATTTAATTATTAAAATATAATTAATTCAATATAATTTATATATTTTATTATATTAATAATAAAAATAATTATAATCATATTATATTATATAATATTTTTTCACAAAATTTGTGATATAATGTTCTATATTTGTATTATATCTCGTAAAAAATTGGATATAGAGGCTTTATAATTTTTTTAATAATTTAATTATTTTTATGAATATTATTTTTTATATCATAATTATAATTAATATTATAATTATTTATTAAATATAATTATAATTATATTTAATAATAATAATAATAATAATGTATTATATTATTTATGAATTATCAAAATATTTAGCATATCATTTTCAATATATGTATAAATTTATATTTATTTTATTGTAAAATAAATTATTTTTTATTTTTGAAAATAAATTTATTAATATATAATATGATAAAAAGATTTATGTATTTAAAATTAATTATAAATTTATAAGATGTTAATATTTTTTTATGTTTATAATAATTATGTTTTGTAAAATATAATTTTTAAATAAAATTGATTAAAAAATTTTCTTTCAAGTTTAAGGTAAGATTTTGCCTATTTTTTAAAAAAATCCTACTTATGCCCATTTTTAAACTATTGTATAGGAATTGACTTTTATAGACAAAACCTCATTAAAATTTGTCTCATATTTGGTGATTTTCTCACCATCCTCGTCGAAGAGAGTCATGCTACTATGAGAAGTAATAATGATTTTACTAGTTGAGTAATTTACTTCAATCTCAATAGAGTTATCAATTTTTCTAAGTTCATAGTAAATTTGATGTAACGTTTGACCTCTTAATATGCAGAGTTCTTCTATGTTGAATTCATTTTCTAGAAGCACCTTGGTTTGGAAACTTCTCTGTTTGTGTTGAAAATCTTAAACTTGATGAAGTTGTAGGAACTGATACATCATTTCTCATTTCAGTCCATTAGTTAACTGAAAATCTGAGATAAACAAGCATGTAACTTGCTCTTATCTTCTTCTTGTAGTTCTTGATTACTTTTTTGAAATTGTTTGGGAAATATTTTAATTCACTTAAATTAATTCCTCGATACATGTTTTCTATTATTCTTGCATGGAAAGATTTGTAAACAGATATTGGATTAATTCCTTTCAAAATATTGATATAATTTCTCATAGAAAATTATTTTTCTATAGTGTAGAACTTCATATATTCTATGTGTTTTTAGATAGATTTTTTGGCCAATTTTTAGAGGCTTAACTATTATGGTCTCTTGAGATTTCAATATTGATACTATTTATCTTAAAGGACAAATGAATTTCTAGTTAATGCTTTCTTGAATAGCACTGAATGCCTTACCATTATTGGAGGTCTTACTATTTTCCTTATGGTTATAAACCGACTTGGTGCTACTGGTTGTTATGGTAGTGTTACATAGTAATTCCTTACCATCTCTTCCAGAGTTATTAGTTTTAGTAATTTGTAATTGGCATAAATGTCTTCAATCTCAATTTCGTTGGTGAAAACATTATGAGTTACGCAACTAAACCTTATAATAGATTTATTGGCTTCTATCCAGTTGTTATAGATGCTTGGTTTTGGGTTATTATAGATTACATGTCTTTTTTTGTTCCATTTTTTCTGCTTCATCAACCCAACTAAGTTTTTCTTATTTTAGACATATTATTCTCTTTTGAACTATTAGGTACTTTCTTTTCATTTTGAATTCCTTCTTTAGAAGTTTAATTTTTTTTAGATTGAATTTTTGATAAAAATTCATCCTTAGAGTTTTTGGATTCTAAAAGTTGTTTTGAATAATCATGTGTCTCCATGTTTATTTCCTGTCTCCATAAGAAACTTCTTGAGTTATAACAACCCGAGTTATTTTTGTATGATTTTTATCTCATTTTCTTTTATCTTGATCTTGATATCAAGATGTTTTATTCCTATAAGCATAAAAATAATTAGAGGTGTTAATTTTATGATAAGAGTATCTGTTAAACTATTCTTATTTCTAGGGAGATGTTCGACATTCAAATTATAGTGGTTGAACTACACTTGACATCTAACTAATATTTCTTGTTTATAATCACCTACAATATTTACAATATTAGTTATTAAGAAAATAAGTAAAAATATTGTTATCAGTTCTAACAATGAATCGGGAACTTATGACATATATTACAAGAAATTTAATAGTCTTTTCAACAGCTAGATATTCTTTTTCATTATTGTGATAATTTAATTTTGAATCATGGAAAGATCTTGATATATATATATATATATATATATATATATACAAAGATATTCATATTTTTCATATACTTTTACTTTCAAAATTACTCCCCAATATTTTGCAAAGTATCTGTTTCTATTATCAGTTTATTATCTAGTCCTAGATGATATAAAGTTTATAATTTTTTTACCTATATTTTTACTTTATCCATATATAGAGTATCTAATTTTATCCATTTTCAGATATGGTCTTTTTTCAATTTTCTTGTAAAAGTTTTCGCAATTGTGTAAGTTTCTTAATATATGTTTCAGCATATCTTAAACATCCTAAAAATCTTTGTAATTGATTTTTGTATTTTAATTCACTAGAAAAACTTTGAATGTTATTTAATATATAGGATTGTAAATTATATTTTTCATCTTCAATTTGAAAACCTAAATATTTAATTTTCTACCGAACAAGTACTATTTTCCTTTCAGATAATACAATGCATTATTTCCTGCATTCTTGTAGAATATAAATAATATTTATTTAATTCACTACTAAAAATCAAAATATAATCTATATAGATACAACAAATATTTTGGAACTTTTTAAAGATATTATTCATATATCTTTGAAAGAGATATGAAGCTTGTTTTAATTCAAATAGTACAATATTCCATTGAAATTGTCCTTAAGGGCAACTAAATGTCGTAAATTTTTGAGATTCTTTATCTAGTTTTATTTACCAAAATCTCTTTTCCAATCAAAACTTGAGAAGTGTTTTATTTTCTTTTATTAATGATAATATTTCCTCTTTTTATGAAATAAAATATCTATCATCAATAGTTTCTTTATTCAATGCTTTTAAGTTTATTATCATTCTTTTTTTCTTCTTTTTTTTAGTTTCTTTTTTGAGTATGAATGTTGGACTAAAGCGAGGTTAATAACTTAGTATTATGACTTTTAATTTCAAAATTATTGAATTTGTTTTCTATAGTATAAATAATTAGTTTCACTCTAATAATCTTATTAGGGTCTCTTAATTTTTTGATGGCAATCTTTTTAGATTTATTGATTTTTGAATCCAAAGGATTTTTGGGAGCTTACTAGTTTTAATAAGTTTTTGATATCTACTAGAGCTTCCTGTATTTCATTATGAAAAGAATCTTATTTCTCATCTATATCTAATGAAATATATTGTAAATAGAAGTTTTTGTTGCTTTGTATCTATCTCACTATGTTTTTGCATAAAAAATAGCTTTGATATAGTCAAAGTTTTTTTAATTTTTGATACATAAATGTTATAACCATCATATGTTGTTATACTTGTTTTATTAAAATATTGTGTAAAATATTAATATAAGTTTTGAAAATTATTTTCTATTAATAAATTAATTTTTATTTCTTGTTGATATATCGTATGAATATGAAAATTTTCTATTCTTATCATTATATCTGAATCTTTTAACACCTTATTAAAATTTATTGTATTATTATTAATAACTTTTATATTTAAATCGTTTTGTGCCTATTTTCAATGTTGTTCTAGAAACACTTATTTACTTGCTATACACATAATAACTCATGTATCTATATGCATGAAAATGATAGCTAGTATAACCTTTAAATTTAAGTCCTACCTTAATACATGTATTATTTAGATTTGAAATACTATACAAAGTATTTATCTTCTTCTTTAGAACTTTCCTCTTCATGTTTTATAAAAGTAAATCTTTATATATTATTGTTTTTAATCACATTATTTTTTTCCATGGTATTAAAGGTTTTTCCTTTATATCTCAATGTCATTCCTCAAATATTTCAAAGTCCATTAGCATTTTCGGTTTTATTATTTGTCAAAGTTATCGAAAGGTTTTATCTATTTTTATAAATTCATTTTATACATATATTGTACTATTATGATTGTTTGTTGATGAATACCCTACCATGTAGTGTATTGAAAACGAATGATTTTTTTTTCATTAAATCTTATCTTTCAAATTCATAAACTAAACTTAATACTTAGTTTAAGTTTTTATCATGAATATTAATAGGAAACATAGAATAAGAAGTAAATTTTAGCTTCTATTATCTCAAATTATCATCGATCATTCTTAACAAAGCATCTTTCATGTTGATTATCTTATTATCTAACAATGTTATTTTTATGAGTGTATTTATTTTTTCTCTGAAATTAGTATGTATTACTATTTAAATTCCTCCTAAATAAATATATCAAAATTTTCTTTATCCTTTTGGAAAATTTTGGATAATTTATTCAAAATAATTTTCTTATCAATTAATGATATATTATACATTTTATTTACATCTGTGATATTAATGCTCATTTTTATTACTTATTTCATAATAAATTACGTCTTTTATTGAGAATAATCTCTTTAATGATGAATCTTTAAATATAGGTTTAATTTTATTTTTTGAATTTTTTCAAATTTCTTTTTACTTATTAACACTTTTGTGTAAAATATCATGAAATGTCTTATATTTTTAATTATACTATTAACTTATTATTTCTTCTTCTATTTTTATTCGTGAAATGTTTTAAAGATATTTTTTATATTATTCTAAAAAAACACCATTAAAAGAAATGTAATAAAATAAAATAAAATGTTTTTTAATTGCATTAAATGTTTTAGAGAATTGAGAATAATCCTACTCACGTGTTACTCTTTGATTTATTATTTACGTAATAAATTTTCATTAATATTATTTTATATAATAATAATATAAATATAATAAATAATCCGTATATTTATTTTTTATTATAATAATAAGTAAAAAAGACCATTGTTGTTATTTTTTTCATTTCCTGATTATAACTTTAATTTTTCAGTACAGACAATATTGTAGTTGTTTTCTGTTTTTATACTTATAGTTTGCTTTGTTTTAAATATTATATTTAACATGAATACTAATTTATTGAAAGAAAGAAAAAAAGAGTAATTTATTAGTAAATACTTTCACTACATCATCATAAGTTAACGCAACTCATTAATCAAAAATTGCATTTGGACCAATTCCTAGCATCATGATACGAGAAAATATTCAAAAATAAAAAGAAAAAAAAATCTAAAACAATATTTTTTAAATTTGATAATAATAAAAATAATATTATTTAAAATTTATAATCTAAAAAATAGTACGATTTATATCGTACTAAGCCTAGTGAGATGTGTACGTTAATGATTACGTACGTTCCTGCTCGCGTGGGGATCATCCAATCGTTGTAGCTGATGTTTTGCAGTTTCATAATTCAGTGTTCATGTTATTAAAAAAAAGAAGAAAATTAGTGTTTAAAATCACGCGCGGGGACGCGATTCATAAAAGTTTATAATGTAAGGTAGCATAAAAAGCATCATCATGTGTACTAGAGAGCTAAAAGTTCAAAAAGCTATAGTTTCACTTTTTCACACCTTGTTCCTCACTCAAACTGACGTCAAATGTGACCCTCATTTCCTTCCACTTTTCTCTCTTTTATTTATTTCTTCAAGATTATTTTGTCGTTTTCCTAAAAAACACTCCAATTTCTGTGGACCCTACCATCCAGGCCTAACCATTGAAACGTAGAACCTATACCGAACTTTTTAAATTTTAAAATTAAATTTGGGGATTTGTTGGATGTGCGTGGGAAGCTCTTTTTACGAGGTTTTTGTTTCCTTTACTAGCTGACTCTGCCCGAGTACCGTGGGCATGCTCTCCTGCTCCTGCTCCTGCCCCTGCCCCTGCCCATGCCCGATAGTTATTTTCTACACCCATACACGTGGGGATTTCATGTACTACCACCAAACCACTGTGGTCTGCAGCGATGTGCCATATATGTGCCGCGTGGATGAAACGAATAAGCAGTAAAAGACGTCTCTCAGCGGTAAATTTATATTAATGTATAAAAAAGTTTATTATTATAAATTGTGAATACTATTTTAATTAAAACAATTAATATTATAGTGATTATTAAAATTTAATGACTTTTTAGGCTAAGATATATGAATAATTATTATAATATTAAAAATAAAAATTAATATCAATATTTTAAATAATATAATCAAACATAAATTACATTAACATTTAATTTTTTAAAAATTAAATATATTTTTAAATACATCTTAAAAAATAAGAAAATGAAAGGTTATTACTTAAATAAAATAAGGTGGATAAATAAAACTGATGTAAGAAGATTATGATTAGTAGTAAAATCATTTCGTCTTTATCACGTAAATTTTAATTATAAATGATAATTTATATAGTGAAATATTATTTGTAAATGTAATTATATTTTATGTATTATATATAATAAAAAATAATTATATTAATTATAATCATGATTAAAAGTAAATATAATAATCATTCAATTAAGATTATATTTGAAGAAATAGTTTGATTTTAATTTTAAAAATATGAAAAAATACTTACCCATTAAAGTTTAAAAATTTATAAAGAGATTGAACTGATATAGATATTAATAATGTATATATTTATTTTTTAATTTTATATATTTATAATACATATATCATATAATTATTTAATTTTTAAAATTATATATATTATAATGATATAAAAAACACAGTAAAAAAATAATAAAAATATTACAACTTAAAAATTAAATAAATCGTTACCAAAGTTTTAACCTCTATTCACGAGAGTTTTTCTAGATCCAGGCCTAATGGTTAAGACCTCTGTACTACTCAAGGTAATATCTATAAGTAAGTTATATTGGTTTAATAAGCATCCCATTTAATATACTAGTAGTTTAAACATTTCATATTATTAAAAATTTATGTTTTAATACCTAAATTTAAATTCAAGTGAAGTTTTCCAAAATACATTTTTGACCTTTTAGTAAAGTTTTCTTTTTAAATATTAACTAGAATGGGAAAAAAAATAAAAAAATTATTAATTTTTTTAATTTTTTTTCTGACAACATTATCAATATAAATTAACTTTTTATTAGTTAAGTGTATACATTATAGAGGTAATTCATTTATGATTCAGTTATATGTAGTTGAAATTTGATATTTTTTCTTTAAAGAATGAGTCTGAACACTGATTACTAAAAAATCAATAACATTATATGATAAACTCATTTTAAAAAATTTAATAAATAAAATTATAATATTTGTATGTATTTTTAATTTATTATTTTCATTTAATTATAAAAAAATATTTTCATAATATTCTAATAAAATTATTGAAATTGAAATGTTATAGTTTTTTAATAATTATTTATATTATTTATTTTTTAAAGTAAAAAATCAATCATTTTTATTTTATTTTTTTAGAAAGTATCAAACTCAACTTCTAATAAAACAAATTATTTTTTAGCTTTAGTTCATTTTTAAAAAGAAAAAAAAACTTATCAAAATGCTATTTTGGACAAAAAAAAATTAATTATTATTTAAAAATTATAAAATAACATCAATATTAAAATTAAAATATTAAATTTTTTTTTTAATAATATGAAATATTTTTAGTATTAATACATTAACTAAATTACTTCCTAGTTGTATGCTAAAAGTTTATGTATATTTAGAAAAGTAACAAGTAAAAACTTTATGAAGTAAAAGAGAATTAGGTACGTGGGCATCGACTGGTATGTTTTCTTTTGGGTAATTATATAAAAACATTATATTTTTAAGGATATATTAAAAGTATTTTTTTAAAAAAGAATGATATAATTATAAAATATAAATTTAATTAATATAATATATCAATTAATAATTTTTAAAAAATAATAAATTTACTACTTTGTTATTATTATTCTCTGTGTATTATGTTTTATATTTTTTAAATATTTTAAATATTTTTTATTAAATTGTATCTCTTTATAAAATAAAATACTAATAATATATATGTTTATGTAAAATTAAAATATCCTCTAAAACCTTTTTACCCACGAGAAAAACACTACTTTGAAGAAAAATATTATTCTATCATTCTTACACTTTTACCGTACACTATTCAAAAGCATGCGGAAATATATCATTTTTATTTTAAAAAGATAAAAGAAAAATAAAAAGATATTATATATTATTAACTTACGGTCTATTTTTATTCAATAAATAAGTAATTTTGTTGATGATCATACGACAAATTTTGGAACTGCGAAGAACGTAGATTTATGTGGTGGGTACGTATGTCCGTCCAAAAATAATAATTAAAAAAAATGCAAGTGCTGGCCAGCTATGAAATAAATTGCAACGTTTGTAGTTAGTTATATGAGAAAGTGATAAATGTCTTAATATCTTTTTTTTTAATAAAAATATTTTTAATCTTTTAAATTATTAAATATTTTTTAAAACAAAAAATTTAATAACACATTTTTCAATTAAAATAATTAAATAACATATTTTACATAAATAAAAATACTAAATTACGGTGTAACAAAATAAAAAAAATAGTGTAATTTCATGGTCATTCATGTTTTTTTATTGGTGACAGCTCCGAAAATTCACAACTTAGGCATGAAAATTTACAACAACAAAGAGTTTAGAGTAGGAAATATTATCAAATTTTACCTACTATATTATTCTTATATATAACATTATTGTACGTCATAAATTAATACAATTAATGTAGTATCAAATTTTACCTACTACATTATTCTTATTTCTAACATTATTATACAACACAAATTAATCCAAAATACAATTAATATGGTAAAGTTTTATTAAAAATAATTTTTTAAAATACTAAAATACTTTTCCATCACAACAGGCCAAACACCCAAGTCGTTCCTGCATATTTTTCTCCAAAGAGCGAGTTATTCTCAAATAATTAGTAGGTTTATTTTATTATATTATGTTTAATAAAATCATCATAATTATATTATATTATTATTAAATTTTAATTTATATGATTTTATTTATTACATAGATTTATTTTAATTTAATTTTTTACATATTTTTAATTATATATTCAGATTTAAATTCGTTAACTTTGTTATTGTTTCAAGAGTGAAATAATTATTAAAATCAATCTAATCAAATAAATGCAAGCTTATTGTAAGCGTTACTATTGAAACAATAGAGGATGATATTTTACATTAATATATTTGTATCTTGTAATTAACTTTTATGATATACTATATTTTCCCATGAATTGATATAAAATTTCCTTAAAAAATCAATATCACAACAAGGTATATAAAATTTTTGTTGAACTACAACATTGCTACTTAAATTTTATTAAATTTAATATTTTAGTATCTTAATTTTTTTGGTAATATTATGTCCACTTTTAAAAAAAAAATTAATACTCTTAGTTCCAATTTTAAAAATTATATCAAAATTAACTTGTTTAAATTTTTTTTTATTATTTAATAGTTAAATTTTAAAATTTAACATATTTAATCAATTATCTTTATATTTATATAAAATTTTTTAAATTTAAAAAATAATAAACATAATATTAAAAAAATTAATGAATCAAAATATTAAATTTAATAAAATTTAATAACATATTATAAATTTATCTTAAATTTTTTATTCATTGTTTAATAGGCCCATAATCCAGTACAATATCTTTGAAAAAAAAAATTAATAATATTGTTGCAATTGTATTTTTCATTCTAATAAAAAAATTGTGTAGATTATTTATTAAAGTATAAATTTTTAATATAATTGATAATGAGTAATTAAAATAATATAATTTAATTTTTTAATTTTTAATTAAATATTATATCAATTGTGATACGTTATAAAAATTTATGAATTAATTATATTTTATATTTATAATGTATATATTTTTTTATAAAATATCACAAAATATTTATTTTATTATAATTATGTTAAAAATATATAAATAGTGATAAAAACATATCTAATAACATATATTTTTAAAAATATAATTATACATATAATTTATAAATAATAATATAATTATATCTCAATTTAAACATTATTTTATCGTCCTATGACCTGCATAATTAAAAAAAATATGTTGTGTTTTTTTATAAATCCCATATATTATAGACTTAAAAAAATAATTAACCCAAAATTTATATAATTGGTTCACTAATCGAGAAAGTGGGGGGGGGGGAGCTTGGAGTTAATTAAGAGACCTGGTAATTGTTAATTATAAATTTGAAGACTTGTTCAGTGGAAACCTCCTTTGTAAAATTCACTCCAATAACGTTATTTTAAATTGTTAAATCTATATTCTAAAAAACATGGGAAACTAGTTGCGGCACTAGTTTTTGAAAAACAATATAAAAAAAGCAAAAAAGTAAAAGATACCAAAATACAGTTTTTATTTGTATAAAAAAATGCAGCTCCAAAAACCAATGAAGATATCTTTTAACACCTTGTGATATTCGTTCCACTGCCACTGCTCCCTTAGCACTAGGCATGTCTTTGATATTTCTTTCCGTTTCTTCCAACTTCTACCTTTGTATTCTCTCTTTTTCATTTCTTTATCTATTTTTTCTCTTTTTATTTTATTTTATACCTTTCTCTCTTTCCCACCTTGCATTTTTTAAATAGCTATAATTCTTGTTTATTTTTCCAAGCCATCCTCTTTTCCTTCCGCGGAACTTATTATAACAAGCTTGTCTGATCTGTTAAAGATGATGATTACTTTAACAAGTTTATTTTTAAATATAAAAATACTTCATTCATGTGATATTAAATTTAATTATAAATTATTTTTATTTTAGATAATAATATTATTACAAATATTTTTTGTTATTATGATAACAAAATTGTTTCAATTGTCTATTTTTTTCATTTATATATATAATTATTCATATTTATGGATTAATATTATTAATAATAAATATTAATTGTAATAGCAATAAATTTATTTATATTAATATCGTTACTTTTTACTTTTTTTAATAAATTAGGCGTTAAAAGATGATTTATTGAAACCAAAATAAAGCATTTTTAATCCTCATAAAATCTTTTGAATATGAAGATAAGCTTATTCTTATTATCTATCATACTTTCATGATCTAAATTGTTATTATTACAATATTAATTTCATAATATCAAAAAATTTAAAGATTTAAGTAATTCCTTTCGAAATTAAAATATAAAAAATCCTTTTGAGTTACAACAGCTCCAACGCACCCTCAAAATATCACAAAAATTATATGTTACGTGTTCATACCTATCCCTGTTTATATTTTTGAAGTTTTAATTAATTTAAAAAACATATAATAATTTTAAAATATATACATTTATGTGTTTTATTTTTAAAATATTTTTATTTTTGAATTTATAGTATATTTTTTATGATTAGTGAACTTTTAATACTCCACTAAAAAGCCGATGAATTTTTATAAATTTATTATACAGTAACTCAAAAAAATACATACATGTTTATTTATGAAATATTTTTATTTTTAAATTTTTGATATATTTTTTATAATTTTATATATTTTTATCGTAATTAATATAATTTTAATACCCTTGCATTATTATCAACTCGAACTTTTTTACAAAGGAACACAACTCTAATATCAATTTTATCGAGAACTATTATTATCTCCACTAAAAATCGTTAAAACTGTGATGGGCCAACATATTCATGGCCCAAATTTCACTATGTTTGGTTTTTTGAGATATTCTACACAATATCTAAAAATATCGGGGTTTGTGAAATGAAACAATTAGGATTTTATTTTTGTTTGCTAATAAAATTGGAATAAGAAAATAATGAAAAATAAATAAATAAATGCCAAGTTTTTGTTTATACATATATTTTTTATATGATATTGTCCAAAGTGAATGTAGGTATTTTTAATTGGTAAATGAAATAAAAAGGAGTACACTTAGCTAAACGAAAAAAAAAATGTAAAATGAAACTTAACATTAGCTAATATATTAAGCCTACTGTTCCAAACTATATCTCCAAAGTGTACGTAAAAATGTAGTTAGTTAAAAGAAATTATTTAATATTTCTAAAATGTGTTATTATTAATTAAATTATTATCTATTTCTATTATTATATATTTATTTTTTAAAGAGCCCGGCTAAATAGCATTATTTAATTTCAAATTGCCTTACACCCAATGAAAACATTTGGTGAATATTAGAGCGTTGTTGCGAGATAAAGAAGAAAGCTCATGACCTTCACGTTTTCAAGATAGTCACCAACTCTAGCGACTATGATTGAGAACCCATTTGAATGCACTACTTAATTATATAAGTGATTTTAATTAAAGCGTTTATTGAGATGTGTAGTTTCACGTTTAAAGACAAAAACGTACAAAACACTATCATTAATTTGACAACAATTTGCGGAATTTTTTTATTTTATTTTATTTTTGTTATTATACTAAAAAAACCCTGCTCAATTAATAAGTTTTCATTCTTGGAGCCTGGATTCTCTTTAAGTATGAGTTTGTTTGAATTGAGTTTGAAAATGGGAGGCTTCCAAGTTTTTGTTATTTACGCGGAAGAATCACATAGTAGATTTTTAATTTATGATTATGAATAAAATAAAATAATATTAAAAGATAAAAAAATTTCTAACTTCAATTATATTATAAAAGGAATATAAAATGATAAAGTAGAGAGAGTAAAAAACACCATTATCTCATACAAAATGATTATTCTGCGTAGTTTTCATATAATAATTCTCCGATAACTCTTTTAATTAGACCATCAATCACCACATTATGAAAGTACCTATCTTACCCCTTACTTCAAAGTTATCGTTAACTCATGAATGCCTATTTACACAACTTTAGTTTTCTCTTTTGTCCTAATTTGCTAGTGTGGTCCTAGTTTTCTCTTTTGTCCTAATTAATGTAAGGCATTCCTTTCTTCACATAAATATTCTCTCAGGTTTATATATAATTAGATATTTATATGATTTTATTTAATTAATTTAAAAAAAATATATACATATTATATGAATAAAAATTAAAAATAAAATTTGATTTGTGAAGCAATATATGTTATATTTCTCCAAATTATTATAACTTAAGACTTATTTAGATGTAAAATCTTAATAATAAATATATAAAAAAAATTAATTATATTTAATTAAGGCCCAAGAGTATCTAACTATAGTTTCTTGAATTGGTAAAACTAAAAGATTGTTATTCTTTTAAGATAAGTGTGAGTTTCGACAAATATTACCATTTTTATTAATTATCAATTATTTTACATATTTTTGATCTATTTTTTTTGTACATGAGTGTTGTATTTGTAAGACACGGAAAGGAAAAAAACCTAAACATTGTTGTCTATCACGCTACTATTTTGTTATCTACCATACTTTTTGTTCCACTAACACACGTCAACACTTCCCCTCAATTTGGTGCATATATGTCTTTTATGTCCAACTTGTCAAGTGGGTTGTAGAAGTTCTTTGTAGACAGATTTTGTAAGTATATCAGCCAATTGATCTTCTGTTTTAATAAATGGAAGTTGAATAATTTTTTCTTCAAGATTCTATTTGATGAAGTTTCGATCCACTTCAACGTGCTTTGTGCGATCATGTTGAACTGGATTGTAAGGTTTTTATGGGCATACGGTTCAGTAGATACACAGCTGTAGTAATAACATCATTCCAGTATCTACTAGGCATACGTGCACTGATTAGTAAGGCCCAGACAGTTTCTAAAATATGCCTATTCTTCCTCTCTACAGTCCCGTTCTATTGAGAGGTTTATGAACACGAGGTTTCATAGAGAATACCATGGTCGTCCAAGTATGTCCTAAATTGTTGATTAACATACTTCCCCCAGACATAAGGACCTTAATTTTTTCAAAAAATCTAAATCATGGTGTGAAACGACTAAAACGTAGAAAATACTTCATCTTTATGTTTGAGAAGGTAAAGTCATGTCATTCATCAACAAAAATTACAAACCAACGATAACCCGATGACGTAGTGACCGGAGAAGGTCCCCAAACATCAGAATGTACTAAAGCAAACAGACTCATACTTTTATGCATGCTCATAGGATAAGATGCCCTATAACTTTTTGCTAAGATACAAGTATCACATTTGAAATCTAATTGTGTGACATTTGAAAATAGACTAGGTAGTAAGTGCCTTAAATACCCAAATGATTGATGCCCAAATCTAACGTTCCTTGTTACTAACCGTGTGTTGCATGTGATTGACTCTTCCTGAATTGAGGTCATCCACATAGTATAACCCTTCTTTCTTAGTACCACATCCAATGATCTCCTTGGTGAGAATATACTGTAGAAGACAAAAGGTAGAATACATCAATATTACACAGTTAAGATCTGAAGTGACTTGACTAACAAACATTAGTATGTTTGAAAGAGTGGGTACCAGTAATGTATTAGATAATGATAATGAATGAGATAAAGTCACTATTCTAGCCCCTGCAATTGGATAAGTGACCCCATTGGCATTTGTCACACAGCTCTGTTTCGGCTGCGTTGTATTAGAGAGATCTTTTGGGTCAAATGTCATATGATCTGTACCTCTAGAGTCGAGAATCTAATCCTCATTATCACTACGAGTAGAGATGTGAAATGATTTACTTGAAATACCTGGATCTTGGGAAGATTTGGCCTGAGGAATAAGGGATAGTGATGCATTATTGGTAGCCACATTGACTCTCCTAATGGTTTCCCGTTTCTTCCATGCTTGAAAATCATTCCACCACTTTGGATACACATGTAGTTTGAAGTAGTTTTCACAGGTGTGTTTAGAGTTTCCACAATGACCACATTTTATGCCAACAGAAGGTGGATTTCTCATTAAGTATAAAGTAGATAGGTCAGTTGCTCGATACAAGGCGAAACTAGTAGCAAAAGGGTATACATAGAAACATGGTATAAATTATTAATAAATCTTATCACCTGTGGCTAAACTAAAAACTGTTAGCCACACTCTCTGCGTGAGGTGTGGTCGTTGCAGCTTCCACCTTCAAAAGAGCCATTGTTCGGCTTATACTTTCCCAGCTTTGCAATGTTCCTCGCAGATTCAAGAGTGAACTCAAGCGCCACCAAGGAACAAGGGAGCAACAGCTACTACTTAAGCAAATCAGATAAAGTAAATTTTTTTAGTTTTTAGGATTGTAGAAGAATAGTACGACTGCTCATGACGCCGGCTAGAATGGTGTGGCTCCAGTCAAACAACCATAATAAACATTGTGAGAGTCCGTAACAACCAAATGAACACAGGTAAACAATCTATGACCTCAGTGTTGTTTATCGTTGCTACGGTAGTTAGAACTGGAACGTAGAGATTGTGATGACTCCAACGAGTAAACCAAAATGGCTACCCCATATCAACCAAATCAGCCAATCTAACACACTAGATCAACCAGTGTCAAGAAGAACAAAAATCAGCTCAATAGGTAGCTATTTAGTCAACAATAACTTGTTTTGATATCATGATAAATATTATCGTTTCTATTAATTATCAATTATTTTATATATTTTTGATTGTTTATATTTGTAAGAAACTGAAAGGAAAAAAACCTAAATATTACTATTTGTCACGTTACTGTTTTGTTGTGTGTTATACTTTATGTTCCACTAACACATGCCAAGAGGTTCATCATAATTTTATATTCTTCACAGATAAAAATAATATAAAATAAAATAAAATATATTTCAAAAACATGGAGAAGAATCTAGCGTTATATATAACAGGTTTATAGAACGACGAAAAACCAAGCATTATTATGAACTTGGAGGACTTTAGTTGAAGCCATGAAATCTTTTGTAGAAAGATCTGGAATAAAATAGTTAGAAGTTTTTATAATTTTAAGGAAAAGAGCACGTTATTTTTATAGTTTTTAAAAATAATTTTAAAAAATATGCAGTTTAATTTTAAAAGAGTGCATTTTAGTCCTAATGTAAGTAAGTTTTATAGTTTTAAATTTAAGATTAAAATAGATTTTTTCTTTCAAAATTATGAAATTAAAACGATACATTTGAATAAATAAACTAAGATGTTACTTTTGTTAAAAAAAAAATGTCTCTCATGCACCCAATAAAATACATGTTACGTTCCAAAATAAGATATTAAAAAATATTTTTTTATCATATATAAATCTATATGTTATAATATAATTGATGAAAATAGATATCTATATAAGTTTTCAATAACTACTAATTTTATCACAAGAATGAATTATGAATATCACTTGCATTTCTGAGACCTGTTGATAAATTATATCTACCAATATAAAGAGGACAATAAGTTGTGGACATGTGATCATAATTACTATTCCGCTTATCTGCAAGTCATATCTGCCGTTTGATATTTTTCATTCATTTATAAAATAGTACAATCATGATGAGAAGGCCAACACTCACAAATATTCTGCCTTCATCTTCAATATTGTAATATGCAAAGAGCCAAAGCGCAATAACTCTTCTAACAAATTATTCAATATCTGGCTTTATTTCCCTTTATTTTGTGTCTCTGGTACTTTCTCCTTGTAACTAGACTTTACAGTAAAGAAATCTATTCAATTACCTTATCAAATTTTGTGCTAATTAATAATGAATTTTCTTCCCCATCGTCCCTTGTTTAAGTTTCAAGATTCATTGATCTTTTTTTCTTTTCTAATTTTTTAGGTTGAACTTTCAAGATTCAATGGTCCAATCTAATATATAGCTTTGGAAACTAATGCTTCAATTATAAAGCTAGCTGTTTTAAAGGAATTAAAGCAACGACAAGATTTTGGGAGGCAAGTCCTTGTGTCAAATTCAATAAAGACGTTTTATGTACGTGGCCTATAATAATAACTGTGATGCCTTAGATTTCAATGTAATATTTTTCATCAAATGGTTAGAGTAAAATCATTAACGGATGTGAAATTATGTTTATCATCAAGAATAGGAAAAAACACTAAAATTTTGGTTATTTGTAGTTATCTGTATTTTCTATTCGATCTTTATTCGATAAATTTTAAAAACAAAAATAAAATTAATTATATTTATTTAATTATTTTATATATTTATTAAATTAAATTATATTAATTAATAATTAAAATTTATTAAAAAAATTATTATTTTTAAATAATTATTTTAAATTATTACACAGGTAAAAAATCATAATAATTTTTGGACGATTTAAATTACAAATTTTATAATTCAATTCGATTACGATTTATCAATAATCGTCCAACTTGCATCCGTCTATGACCATTCCTATCATTGTTAATATTTATAGGTAAACATTACATGTCACATATGCCAATAGTAATTGTTTGAGCATAAATTACGTCTACATTCTCATTACATGATAATGTTTGCACCTTGAGCTCTACACGTGTCATAATCTCACCATATGTAGTACTAGAAGTTAGACTTCAAGTTCAAATCGACGAAATGATCGTATTCAAATAAGTTGTAATTTTTTATTATTTTAACCTTCTGATATATATACGATAAATTATTCAATTTATTATAAAATAATGTATAATAATATGTATATAAATTTATGTTTCTTTTAAAAAAATAAAATAATTGTTTGGACATGTGCTAACTATCATTGTTAATATTTATCAATAAACATCGTATGTGTTAATAGTAATTATTTGGGCATAAATTACGTCTACATTCCCAGTATATGATAGTGTTTGCACTTAATCTCACCATATGTAGTACCAGAAGTTAGACTTCAAGTTCAAACCGACAAGATGATCGTACTCAAATTAGTCGTAATTTTTTTTACTATTTTAACCTTCTGATATATATGATTTAAATAGGATAAATTATTCAATTTTGTTAAACTTAACTTAACTCCATCTCAAAACTTAAGTTATAAGATGCGAAAGAAATATTTTTAACCAATGCGGGACTTAACATCCCTCTCTCCACATCGACTATAGTCTGAATTTACGACACGAGAGTCAATGAGAAACCAAGGAACACCATATTAACCTTAAACCTAACTATACTTTAAAACTTAAATTATAAAGTGAAAGATTTTTCAAGTTTATACGTGCAACAAAAAAAAATGTTCTTAATCAACGTGAGATTTAACAAATTTGTTATAAAATAATATATAATAATGTGTATATAAATTTATGTTTCTTTTAACATTTTTCATAATAGTTACGGTAAGATGTGAGGTCATAATAAGGCAGAGCCACAAAATGGGTATATATATCGTATATGCCAGAGGATCATATCATTATAAAAGCATGGGATGACAAGACAAAAAGAATAGATTTTGAAGAATATGATTTGATTATGTATATATAAACATATGACTTAATTTGATCGGTTTGTGGACTTTCTTTTAGTTGTGTACTATTACACCATGAAAAGCATTACAATTTTGAATCGCTGCTAAAGGTAAATGTGATAGGAGGCCTTTGGACTGTGGCTCATTCAAACGTCATAATCGAACCATAAAATAAAATTTAAAATTATTGTAATTTTTTTTTAAATAACTAATACTTTAAAAAGAGAAAAAAATAATATGATAAATGTGTAATATATTCTAATAACATTAATTAACACCCATAATTAAAGTCACTTCCAACGAAAAAAGGAAAGGCACCATTGTGATAACTCATAAGAAACTGGTTTCTAAAGATTCGTATTTACTAGTCACGGAAGAGTGCTACTACTTTATGTTTTATTTATTTTTTTATATTTTTTGTATTTTTTTAAAATATGTTATGTGTTTATTGAAATATTTTTAACTTGAATTTTTCTAAAAATATGTTAAAATAGTTTAATAATCTATTTAACAAAAATCACAAAAGGGTTAAATTTTATTAGGGCATTTTAGTTCCTGCAAATACTACAAGATCATAATCCCTTTATTCTGATTTTTATATACATTATAATATAATTAGATTAGATACACTTGATCGATGTGAATCAACTTCAAGCTAAGAGGTTCTTACGTTATGAACACAAAATAATTAATCACATGATCCCTTTTTATTATTTGGAGTTTTCAGCAAATAACTATGAAAAAAATTGATTCTAAGGAAATATTAATTTTAGAAATAGGCAAAGAAACAAAAATTACTCAAATTACACGCTTTTGCCTCTCAAAGATTTTTTTTTTAAATAACAAAAATAAAATATATTAGTCGAGTGTTCAAGGACAATAGTAAAACATGTCTCCACAAAGAAAAAAAGCCTTCCAGAGTAAATTTAATGAATGGGAAAAAATGATTCATACAAACAATAGGCATGGAGAATTTAGATCAGTAACAAAAACCTCTTTAAGTGTAAATTATTTTTTAATATAAATTAACTATTAATTTATTTATAAAGATAATAATTTTTTTATCATTATAAATAAATATATAAATTAAAAATATATTTTTTAATAAAATTAAATAACATGACAAATATGAATACATACAACATGAACTGACACCTATTTGAAAGTAATCCTTAACAATTAAGGTAAGATAGGAGTTTCTACATACACAGTAAATTTGTAAACACATTTTCAAAATTTATTTGACACTAAATCTATGGAAAAAATAACTTAAAAGAAAAATGACAGGATACAGGTAGAATAAAAGAATATATATATATATATATATATATGAATTTAATTTCACATTAAAAAAAAGAAAAAACAATGCCACTACCCATGTGGCCATGTACATTACCTCTAGGTAAATCACTCAAGAGTGGGGAAAGAGAAAGAGAAAGAAAAAGATTGATAATGAGTCTTGGGCAGATCATCAGCAATGGAAATTTTTCCCAAGAAAATGAAAGCCAAAATAAAAAAATAAAAAAAAAGGATGACCAGTTTGATTCTTATTATCCTGGATATTTTTGAAATTCCTCTTTCTAATTTTTTTTACTGGGATATACACGGTTATAATTATCTGACTGGGCCTCTAACAGGCCAGTGTTTCCAGAATTGGGTTTGGGCTCTAAGAAAGAAACACCTCTACACTCGAATTTTTGAAGGAGAAGCAAAGAGGGCAAGCCTGTGCCATTTGGTCACATCCTGAACAGAGACATAGATGCCGACACGGTAACAGTACAACCGACGCAAATCGCTTCCGACATGCCTTGCAACTAGGTCCCGACGCAACGGCTCGTTCCGGGTCAATGTACACCGACTCGGCGTCCTCCGCTTGTCCCTCTACACCCACGGCACACGCTAGCCCATCCTCCCCTGCCCTTCTATCGTGTGCCATCCCGCCGCTCATCATAACCTGTTGCAATTGAACTTGCAGAGACGCAGCCGTAGCCTCTTGTGCCCTAGCCTTGGCTTGCCAAACCTGCACTTCCATGCCAAGTTGAGCCGCGCGTGCTTGTAACTCGGCGTGCCTGCGAGTAGCTTTCTCAACCTCTGCTTCTTTTTCCTTCAATTTCCTTGTTATTGATTCCTCCGCTGCGCTTAGTAGGGCGCGGTAGTGTCTCTGCCTCTTCTCCGCTAATGCACGCCGAAGTTGCTCTCCCTGTTATCGTTTTGTAACATGAATATCAGTCCCTATTTTTCATTCGGCGACAAAATTGATGAACTTTGAAAGAACCCATTTGGGAAGAGAGGAAATACATACCTGGGCTTGTAGGATTTGGTCAATTTCGTCTCGCTGTTGTTTAATTTGGGAAGCAAAGTCTTCTGTTAATAGAGATAACAAAGGAGAGGAATTACTTGTATTTTGGGTTTGTTGTTGTTGATAGTGATTGTGCTGTAATTGTTGATGCTGGTCTCCGAATGATAAGTGCAGGCCTGTGGAGACTACATTGGGTTGCTGGTTATGGAACTGAGGAGGTTGGGATTGTTGTAGAGAAAACATGGGATTGATTGGAGTTGAATTAGTATCTCCTGTGATTTTGAACCGAGACGGAACATCAATTACAACGTCAATTTTAAACTTCAATTGCACAAAGGCTGAATTGAGGAGTCGTCAAAAGGCCAAAACTTGGAAGGAAACGAATATGTAATGTTTTTGCTAATGGAATGAATGGGTACTTACCAGCACCATTGTTGAATATCATAGAATTTTGATCAAGAAATCCTCCTGGTTGCGGCTGTATAGAATAAACATGACCTTCTTGTCCGTTTCTGCAGATTAAAAATGATAGAAAGGATTAGAGAGAGATTGAAAACAGGGCAAATGGCTAAGGAAAATGAAGAACGGTAGGAGAGAATAGGAACCTGTTTAGGTGGAGTACATTTGAAGGGTATTGAGCTTGTACAGCCATTATAGATTACACAAGAATTAATATTATGATTATGATGATATAGAAGAGAAGAGTGTCAAATAAATAAATTTTGAGAGAGAGATGATATTGATTAAAGCAAAAGATGGGGACAGTGTGAGGTGGGCAAGAATAAAACTCTAGCTAGCAAGAGATGCCTCTCCTTAGGCCCAAGGCTGACTGTTCAATGAGAAAGAGAGAACGAGAGAGTCCAATTTTATAAATCCACCAAAATATAATTGAAAGGGAGATAGATAGATTCTTTCTAAAGAAGGGGGGAAAAAAGAAGAAAGAATCCCAAAGCAGAGAAAATGAATTATGTCTATTGAGAGGCCACCACCAACAACATCACCATCTCTACCACCATTCTTCTTAACCACCTCTTATATTTCTCTTTTATCTTTTCTTTCTTTCTTGGAATTTGTTTTTCACCTACTTTTTTTCCCCCTCTTCTCTTTGGTTTTGGTTCTTTTATGCCTTGTTTACTCTGTTTTGTGCTAATGTAGAGATATAAAGAGAGAAAGAGAGAGAGATTGGAAATTAAGAAAGTAAAAGAGAAAGAATAGGGGGTGAAGGCAGGGCAGGGCAGGGCAGGCAGGAAGAGATAGATGCGATTGAAACGAATCAGTCCAAGAGAGAGACCCCTTATTATTCTGCTCTCTTATTTTCTTTAACATTTGCTTCTCTCTTCCTTCGCGTGGGCTTGCCTTTTCTTAATACAGAGTCCTCGTTTTTGTAATTTTACATATCAACACCAATACCATTAATTAATTCCTACTCATCAAAATTATTTTTATAAAACAACTTCTACCACACCATTTAAAATTTATAATTATAAAAAGTTATTTCTTGTACCTCTACCCATTTAGCATTTAAGAGTTGGATATCATTTAACCTAATTTTAACCAATTAAATATTTTAATGTTAATTTTTTAACAATTAAATCATAATATTATTTTTGTTAATGCTATATCAAAAAACATATAAACATAGATTTTTTTTTTAATTTCTTATTTTAATATACATATTTATTATCTTAAAAAAATTAAATAAAAATAATAATAAATGTTATGAGGGGAGAGAGAGAGAGAGAGGATGAACTGGATGCCGATGGTGGTGAAAGAAGAGTGATGATGTAGATATCGTTGTTGTTAAGCGTGCAGGTATTTATGCTGCCGGGGTTGTTTTTATTTGGCCCATGCGTCCCTCGCCAGCTTTCTTTCTATCTTTTTCTCACTTAATTTGAAGCTACCTATTTATTTCAGACAAATATATAATGTCTTTTGGCGTATAATATATTTTTTAAGTTTAATGTTCTGAAATAAATTAAGTTATTTAAGTGTTAAGATAAAGAGTTACCATTATAATATTTACATTAATAATAAGCTTAATTATATTTAATCACATTAGAAGTAAGCAGTTACCTCTGCAAAACAGCCCTTGTTATTGAATGGTTGTTGTCTTTTTTTAGCTACTTGCCGTGTTGGGTTTGCCTTAAGAAATGTCCAGCGTATGTATATTTTCGTTTTCAAAATATTTAATTTAATGTAAAATCTATGTAAATTTAGGTAGAAGAAATCTGAATTCTAAAGATAAGATGTAAAATTAAATGAAAAAAATATTACATACAATTTCAATATATATATATATTTTTTAATAAAAATAAAAAATTAATATGATTTGTTATATATAACTAATGCAAGATTCTCTCAAATTACAAGGGTTGTTTAATTTTTTTTTCATTTTTTTACCTCTTAATTCTTGATTTTATTTTTTTAATCAGACGTATTTAATAATAATTTTTTATATTAATTTTTATATTTTTAAAAATCATCGTTAAAATTGAGTGTGATTCATACCTATAGAAGATATTTAAATCAAATTTTTGATTTTTTTGATTAAATTAATATGATTTCGTTGTATATAACTAATGTAAGATTCTCTCAAATTACAAGGGTTATTTAAATTTTTTTTTCATTTTTTCCCTCTTAATTCTTGATTTTATTTTTTTAATCAAACATATTTAATAATAATTTTTTATATTAATTTTTATATTTTTAAGAATCATCGTTAAAATTGAGTGTGATTCATACATATAGAAGATATTTAAATCAAATTTTTGATTTTTTTGATTTTTATTAAATATTTTTTTAGATAATAAATGAAGCCTTATAATTTTTATAAGAATAAATATTGAAAGAAAATGATTAAAAGCTTAATTTTTTTTAATAAGGATCAAAATTTATCTTAAATTTTTAAGATTTTGAAAAAATAATAATAATGAGAAAACATAAATAATTATCAAACAACTTGTAAATAATTTTTTATTTTTTCTTTAAAATGGTTAAGCGAAAATTATTATCAAATGTTTTTATAAAAATTAAAAATTATAAAATTAATTATTTATCTTCTCTTATTTATTTATTTTTGTTGGACGAAAAGAAAAGGTAAATTTTCTTGGTTTTGAAGATTCAAACTCTAAACAGCTATGTTTGCTCTTTCTGTTTCCTTTTCTTAGAAAATTGGGAAAATAGATCATATTGTCTTGACCTAATTGCATGGCTGTTGTATTGTTTGAGCTATATCTCCCTTTTCTCTTGTTAATAAAATTTTAATGCCTCTTCAAATATTTAACCTACGACTATGTCAAACGGCTATAATGTCAGTAAAATAACGCTGGATCTAGAAAACTCTTTATTTATTAGTGGACCAAAATTTATATGCGTACAAATACTCAAAGACCCCCCTATGTAAGTAAGTTCACTAATATAACGAATCCCTTTTTAAGCCACGCAGCCTAGTAAACGGTTCAATTAGAAGAAGCTAATCAAAAAACCAATTATCAATAATTTATTTTTAGTAAAACAATTTTTTTAAAGCTCTTAAATTTTAAATCATAAAAATAATAAGATTTATAATTAATTTATATATTTTTATTATGACAAGAAACTCATACCAAATATTATTATATATTGAAGGATATCAACTTAAAATTAACCCGATTATATAGCTTTATTAATTTATTATTTATCAAGTACAACGGAAGGGGAGGGAAATATTACCTCTAGTATTATTTCTTATTGATATTCGAACCTTTTTTATATATTAAAAAATAGTAATTTTATTATTATTTATTGGCACATCAATCCTACCGATATGTTTATTTATTTACTTATTGAATTTTAGTTCTATTATTAAATGAATTAAAATATTCAATAATTTATGAAATATTTAATTTATTTTTTTTATCAGAGATGCAAAGAAAATGAAAGAATAACAGTGATATATAATGTTATCTTTCTACTAAACAACCATTGGGTGTACTTGTAAATAGTTTATTAAGTTTACAATAATTATTTACATTATTTTAATATTAAGTATAGTTTAATTAGATTTTATTTAATATTATTAAAATAATTTTTTATTATTATATAAGTTTTATATACGTTAGTTTATTTAATTTTTCAAAAATAAAAAAAATGATAATAATACATATATACAAATAAAACGAATATCACAAAAAAAAGTTTACGTTGGGACATGAGTTATTACTAATTTATTTTTGAATATATTATTTATGAATTATATTAATTTTTTTTATTAAATATCTGATATTTGTTATTTTAAAAAAAATTAAAATAATTTTAAATTTTATTTATTTAAAATATTTGGTTAACAAATGATATAAAAATAATAAATAATTTAATAGATGATAATCCCAAAAACCAACAAGGATTTTCAACTTTATTTAATGTGAAGGTGGTGAAGAAAGAGAGAAGCTAGCCACCAAAGCAATGAGAGGAAAAGAGGGGAGGAGGTTAGGAGAGGTAGTGTGAAAGAGAGTGCTTGGAATGGCACCACATTATTTGTCTTTGGTGAGGCCCCCACTATTAAGTCGGCTAATCATCTTTTTATCATCTATTCCCTAATTACAATTCAATTCACTTTCCTTAATACCAATGATCAATCTTTTTTCCAATACAACTTTCTTAATTAGTGACAAAATATATATAGTATTAGTGTATTACAGCCCTACACGGCAATGTGACTCTCACAAATTCTTAACTTCTTTATTCATTGTTTTTTTCTCCCCTCAGGACAACCTTTCCTTTTCTTTTGGTCTTTTTTTTGCCTCTTTTTATTTATTTATGAGTTTCAAATGCATTATATAATTCATTAAAACAAATTACATTGTATAATGACGTTGGTAAATATGTCATAAAATTTAAAATTATTTTGTTTAGTTATAGTGTTTTATTTTTAAGATTTAGAGTTTAATTTCATAAGTTACATTATTTAGTTTTTATAATTATTGTTATTTAGTTTAAGTTACAGGGGTTTGATTTCATAATAATTTAAAATTATTATTTAATTTTTTATCTATGTGAGTGCTTTTAATTTTATTTATATTGTAATTTTTTAATATAAAAATATTTAGGTTAATAAATATAATTATTCTGTATTTATTTATGAAATATTCGATTAATAACTATCTATTATAAATTTATAATAATTATTTTATAATTTAAATATATTTTTTATTTTTTAATATTTATTTAAAAATATATTTAATTTAAAAAAAATAAAATAATTTTCTCGTTCGGATAGATGATACTTCCCCAAAACCAAGACGAATTTTCAACTTTATTTAACGTGAAGGTGATAAAAGAAGGAGAGAAGCCACCAAAGCAATGAGAGGAAAAAGAGGGAGGAGGCTAGGGGAGGTAGTGTGAAAGAGAGTGCTTGGAATGTCACCACAATATTTAAAAAGAAGTAAATATTAATTTAATTTTTAATTTATTATATTATTTAAAATATATACAATAATTTTTATTTTAAATTATTCAATATATATTTTTAAGTAAAATAAAAAAATATAAAATAATAATATCAATCTAATTATATAAAATATCATGTATTTTATTATTAAAATTACATTTTTCTATATAACTATATGTAAATAACATAATAATATTAATATATATTTAGTTTTGATTAATCACATATTCGGTATTACAATAACTATCATCGACTCGTGTCTTATTTGTTATGATTAATTTTGAGAAAAAATCATCAAACTTTTGTGTATAACTACAATTTTAATTATTTATAGTTAAAATAATCATTCTTAAATCTATATTTTTTATATTATAAAACCTACAATTTTTATCCAAACAAGATATCTAAAAAAAATACAATACAAAAAATACAAAAAAAATTTACAAAATATAAAATTTATAAAAATAGTTAACCAAAAATAGTAATTTTTTTATTATATTATTCAAATTTAATTTTAAACTATTAAAATAAAATAATAATTTTATTCTATTAAATTCATTTTATTATTATGTAAGAATTTTTTATTAATAAAATAATAATTTATTATTCAAAAGTGTCGTATTTTTATTAAAATATTGATATAAGCATTTATTGTGAAAATAAATAGACTAAAAAATCTTAATGATATAAACAAAATGACTCTTAATTTATTTTATTTTCTTGTATTTTTAAATATATTTCATTTGGTAAAATTTGACAGTTAATTAAATAAATTTTATTAAAAATAATATTTTATCAATAAATTAGTAATTTAATTATAAAAATTTAACACTATGATATATAAGAATATTTATCATAATGATTGTCAAATTAATAAAAATAAAAAAATTAATATTAATTATAATTTATATTTTAAATTTATATTTATTATATAATAAATAAATATATTTAAAATTTTATAGATATTTACACTATCAAAGATTTAATCAATATTAAGTTATTTATTAGTATCCAAACTTTAGATGAATTTGTTTTTTTACCCCATTTACACGATATTTAAATGGGACGTACATAGGATAGCGTCCCCTTCCAACTCTCGCTTGTTCCGTCCCACACCGTTCCGATTACATCTTACTTTCAAAATTACTACTTTGTCCCCTTCCAACTCTCGCTTGGAAATCATGTTATATCGTAGTGCAAATTTGCTGTGAATGATCTGTTATGCATGAATTGATTAAAACCTTAAGGAAAGGAAAATTCTTAGCTTATTATATATGATCTGATTTGCATAATTAATAAAGTAATAAAATTATATTATTTTTTCTTCCTTGACAAAAGGAGTGGTATGAAATCTGGAGCATTTATTGCGTTAAAAATATATTCTTGTTTTTTTCCCTTTCTTTTAAAAGTTATAATAATGTTTTTAGGAAAATTGTGGTTTCTATCCAATTTTATCAAAATAATTTATTTATTATAAATTATGATATTATTATAATTGATACGAATAATATAAAAATATAATCATTTAATAAATATTAAAATAAAAGTAATTAAACTACGAGTATTATATTAATATATTTGATAATTATTTATATCATATAAATAATACATATAATTTAAAATCTTAATTATATATAAAAGATTGATATATTGTATGATAATTATATATTTTTTTATAAATCATAATTTTAAATTATAAATATTAAATTAAAATAATAAGTAGTTATCAACAAACATATAATAAACAATGCCACCAAATATTTTTAGAAAAGATTTAAAGGTTTTAGGGTATTTTTATAGATCAATTTAATTTATTTATTTATAGATTGATCAATTTAATATCATAATTTATAAAAATAAAAAAATCTAGTATAAAAAATATATTTTAATCATGAATATGATTTTAAATGATTATGAAATTAAATGATTTATTTTTAATAATAATAGAACTAAATATATTCATTTTTTATACTAGTAAAATTTATAATTCATAATCTAAAAATAACATAATTAAATTAACATATTTTAAAAAAAAAAGAATATAGACTTATACTACCCCTCATCTTTTAGAACGAAAAAAAAAGTAGACCCTTTTGTGTACGTTTCCTACTTATTAGTCTGCATATACACCGACACATTAAAAATGAGGTTAAATAATTTTTGTGCTATTTAAACATTGATTTATTGTAAGCAAAAAAAATTCAATATTTTTTTACACAAAAGTATTTTGATTCTTATTTGGCTTATACATAAAAATATTTTACTGATTAAGTTACATCATATTAGGTAGTTAATGTTAATTAATTAATTAACGTTATATATTTAATTAGTATTAATTATTTAAAATAAGATAATTAATTAATTATAAATTAACTTAATAAATGACATAAAAATCTAAATATTAGAGAATAAAAATTTAGATACATTTAAAATAATTTAATATAAAATAAACACATAAAATTTAAATCCCATTTATTATCCCAATTAACAACTGGATATTGAAAAAAAAATACTTTTGCTATTTTTTGATTTTTTCCATGAAAAAACTAACTTGTACTCAAAATTTAAACATTTCTTTAATATGATGAAATCCAACTCTTCCTTCCATTAATTTCTTTTATCCACTAATTTCCAGGCTTTCTTTTTCATTCTCTAATTAAATTCTTCCTCTACATGCATTTCTTTAATTTATTTCCCTTTGCACTACGGTCTACAGTTTCTTTGTCTTAATTTTTTTTTTTTTTTTTTGGGGAAAGATTATATTTCATTACTCTTGGACTTTGTTAGCACATATAACATTAACGATATATAAATCATGCTTTTCTGGCATCTCTACAAGTACTCTACTTTTTACTCACTACCCATTTTGCCTTTATATGACACTAAAACCACTCCTAAAATAATTATTAGCTAGCTAATCAAAATCCACAAGCTATAGCACCATTTTTTTAAAGCTTTTAATCCCATTAGTCCTAACTAAATATGATTAGTGAAGAGCTTTGTCATTCTCAAACGTAGAAATTTCTCATTACTTTAAGTGGTGGTATCACCATACACACAAGTAATCCATTTATATACAGACGAGATCTAAATATTTACAAATAATATTCCATTTTCTATTTTCTTAAGTGTGGAAATATAAATAATAAATGACTTTAACTTCTACATAATTTGCGTAATAATACAGTATATATATCAACTTTATCAATTAGCTTCTTGTTATTGAACTTCAACTGTATTTTTCGGTCAGCCTCGTAAATTTTTGGTAAGTTTTTTATGAATAATTTTATGCTTTCGAGTAGCTAGTCATAAAATATTAAAAAATTTAAATAAAAAAAATCAACCATATTGTCCCATATGCTTGCGTTTTGTATATAATTAGTGGATGTGCACATTGTCCAATTAATAGCTTTCTCTTTTTTAAAAATTATCTTTAGCAAGCAATTGAGCTATCCCGGTATGTCATTTCAAGTGACACTAGAGACTATGAAATAGGGTGAATTCCACTAATATTCTTATTATTTTTTAAAATAAACTTTTTTTATATTTTAAACTAATCAAAGTTAATTAATTTATTAAAATTTAATAAATTTATCTACAAAAGTACCATTTCATTCATATGATAAATGTACGAAAATGTTTTCGTCCTTGATATAAGTAATGTCACAGTTACGTGTCAATTTTGTTATTTTCTGATTAAAATATTTCCACCCTGATTATATATAGAACAAATATAAATTTTTTTGGTAAAGATTTTATTAAAAAAAATGAAATTGGTATAGATTTTATTTTAAATGTTGTTAATTAAAGTGGGAGAGCGATGGTGGGTGGTGGTGTTAAAAATTTATAATGCGACTATGTATGTGTGCTTGGAACATCTGTTTCTGATGAATCATAACGAAAGAAAGAAATAGCTTACATATAGTAGAAAGAAATAAATTAAACAAAAATAATAATAATTAACAGGAGTTATGTGAATTTAAAAGGTAAAATATAAAAGATCCAACAATGTGGATATATAGTAAATTTTATAAGAAAAAAATAAATGGTTGGTAATATTCAAGGAAATAAAGGAAAAAAAAACTATATTGTTGGTAATGTACAAAGTTCTATTATAAATAACAAACTCTCAACGTGTAAATGATTCTTAGATATAGCTACTGACACAACTAATTTTGTTATTGCTTATTCACCTTAGTTCCGTTATTACGAAAAAGAAAAGGAAATACTTTAGTTCTAAAATTAGTTATTTTTATTTATTTTTAGATTAAAAGTATTTATTTTTTAAATAATCCAATAAAATCAATACTAAAATGTATTTTTTTTAGTGAAAAAATAAAAAAAGTATATATTTTTTAAAAATATAAAATAACCCATGTTATTAAGCACCCGTTTTCTAAATATAGCTTAAAAGGGAAGCAAGATGAGAAGGTGAGATTCATGTGGTGGGCCTTTGGTAATTGGTATGTATATTTTGACGCAGAAGTTCCAAAGAGTGTTTCAATGCAAATTGCAAAACCAAGTCTCTCTTTCTCTTCATATAATTCATTGTGGGCACAACTTTGTATTGTTGCCAAATTGTACTTTATAGCCCCCACCCCCCCACCCCAATTCAAGTATATATTCATGCTTGATTCATGCATGGTTTTTACTTATTAATTCTCTATTCTATACTTTTACTATCTTTTTGACTTTGATTCTAAGCTATTGTTTCTTATTTTAGTTGGTATTTTTTGTTTGCAAATTATCCAAAGGATTAATATAATTTGTTAATCATAATGTTTTAACTTGTAGCTCTTAAATTATAATTAGCAAGAGACTTTGTTTTCTTAAATATTTACATAGATGGGGAATAAATTAAGTTATATTTTTTTTGAAGACTTGATTTTTTTTCCTTTTCTAAATAATTTATTTTCTAGCTATTTCAGATTACAGACTGCAATAAGTAATAAATCGATTTTTTTTTCTTTCAAAATCCATAATTTTTAAATAACTGCAACTTCAGAACAGAAATCCAGAGCAATAGAACAAAGTCATTAAATAACTAAATGAAAATCAGTGGTCCTCATAAGGGGTGTTGCTGTCACATCAAGTATAAGTATTTATTATTATGAATAATATTTTTATAAATAATAATTATAATTAACGTGATAATATTTTATTAAATACATATTACATACGAAGAATTCATATTAGTAAATTCAGCAACAGATCACGAGTTTCCCTAAATGTATGTATAGCACACTTACCCTTCTCTGTTCAATTGCAAGGCTAATCTGACACATATGCCTATTTATTTAGCCTGCAATATTGGGACCAACTTTTGGAAATTTATTTCTGCTAACTCCTAAGTTATACTCATCTATGATTTATCTTCGTCCTTTAGGTTGGTAATACTTATTTTTGCATTACTTATGTTAATAACTTTGAAGGAAGTAAATATCACTTGATTGTACACGTATTATTGTATTCATATGCTTTTTTTTTTGTGTATTATAATTATTTTTAAAATATTATCGAAACATGGTATAATTTAAATAGTATAACTATATAATGAAATATAAATTTACGTGTCATTGATATTATTGTGATCTCTAAGTCTTTCAAGTAGTATTGTTTATCACTAGTTTAACCGGAGAGGAAAAAAGCTTACAATAGGTTTAGAAAAGTGACATAATTGTCTAAATAACGAATTTCCGATGTAAATTCAAACTTACGGTTAGTTAATAGAAAATAACACACAAATTTGATAACTGAGTTCTGGCCAATCTTGCTTACGCCTCCCTCTTCTGCATGCATCTTTTTATGAAAGAGGAGAAATTACACAAGCGGTTTACAACACTCAAAACTCACAACCCACTACACCAGTTAAAATTACTCTCAATTTTCTCTCAAAAGTTTTGCTCTCTAAGCTTTTCTCTCAATTGGAATGAACACTTTGATGACTAATTCATTACAATTACACATCTATTTATAGGAAAATTCACTCCTTGAATTACTCCTTAAATTAATGGTTCCTTCGAATTGCTCCTTGAATTAAGCTCCATGCTTTACTCCTTGTTTTGCCCCATGTTTTCGCTCCATGTTTTACTCCATGCTTTGTTTCCTAATTTGCTCCTTAAATTAAGCGAGTTTATAACAACAATCTCCAACATTCTTCCACTAAGACCTGATGCCTTAATCGCCTTCACACCTTGATCAATGCAGCTTTTTAGTCTTTGTTACTCTAGCAAACCAACCGAAGTCGAGCACAACTTCACTTGTCAATAGTCACCACCTTTGTTAACATATCCGCCGATTTTTGCTTCTCAATCTTCTCCAAGATAATTACACATCATCTTCCAATGTAGATATGATGAAGTGATAACGAAGTCCAATATGCTTGGTTCTAGAATGAAATGTCAATTCTTTGCCAAGTGGTATCGCACTTCGCTATCACTACGGTAACATTCTTCTCCTCGTTTTTGAATCCCTCGCTTAACAAACCTTGGCCATATCATCTCTTTACTAGCTTTAGTTACCGCTACATACTACCAGAAGGGATAGAAAGTGACAATTTTCCTCGTATTTCGTGACATCCAACTAACAAATTGTAGTTCCAACAAGAATATATAACCTAAGGGTGCTTCTTCAGATCAACTTCACCTCCAAAGTTCACGCTCACGCACTTTCACTTTTAATTCTCCTTTACTAAAGTACAAGCACTTTCTATGGGGCCGCGATACCTCAAAATCCACTGATCGGCTTCCCACGATGAGTTTTTCCTGGATTTGACATAAATCCGCTAACAACTCCCACCGTACGGCCAATGTCCGTCTCATACAAACCATTGCGTACATCAAACTTCCAATGGCCGAGGCATAAGGAACCTTAGCCATGAATTCTCTCTTCCTCTCGTTCGAGGTGACCGATCCTTGGATAGGTGAAAATGACTGCCAAGGGTGCTAACTAGCTTCGCATCGCCTACGTGAATCTCTGCAAAACACGATTGATGTACTCCGCCCGAGATAACCGCAAGGATCTTTTCTTCTTATTTCTTGTGATTTGCATTCCAAGAATCTTTCTTTGGGCCAAGTCTTTCATGTCAAACTCCTTTGACAATCACGCTCAACCTTTTAATATCATCCATATCCGAACTGCTTACTAACATATCATCAACATAAAGTAGTAAAATGATATAACTGACCTATATCTTTCAAGTAGCAACAATGGTCGCATTACACTTTCGGAAACCTTTCTTATGCATAAAGTCACAAACATTCTGTACCATTATCTCGGCTTGTTTTTGAGCCATACAAACTCTTCTTAAGTCCGCACACCATATTCTTTTTTCCTCTTTCGAGAAACCTTCCTGGCCGGGTACACGTATATCTCTTCATCTAAATCTCCACGAAGGAATGCATTTCACATCCAACTGCTCCAGATGAAGATCTTCAATGGCTACAATACTCAACACCGATACGATAGTATCGAGCTTCACAACGGAGCGAAAATGTCGGGTCAACTCCTTCCTTCTCGTTGAAACCCTTTAACAACTAGGCTGCTTTGTATCTCTTGGAACCATCACGCTCCTCTTTCACCCTAAGACACCCATTTGTCAGGAAGTTGCCTTCTTTCCCATAGGTAACTCAGCAGTTCCCATGTACGTCAGAGATGAGATTTCATTTCTTCTTTCATAAAGAAGCTCCCACTTGCTAGAATCTCGAGTCCGACAAGCTTCATCATAGCATTCAAAGCTCCCCTCCATCAAAGAACATATAGTTCATGATCTCCCGTTAGGCACACGAGGTCGAGAAGACCTTCTCAATATGTGCCGAGTAAGAGGTTTGCAGGTGGCCTGAATGTCAGGTACTACGTCCAACAAGTTCCTGGGCCGAGCGACTTGTTACAATTGGTTCATATACTAACTATTCGGGGACATCATTTGTATCCGCAAATACCGGCTCATTCTGCTGAAATCATTGGCATCTATTTTATGCATATCCTTATACATCACCCTTTCGTTGAAAATCACATCTCTCGCCTGATAACTTTCTTCTTTTCGTCATCCCAAACCGTAGCCAAACTCATCCTCACCATAGCCGATGAACGTGCATTCCTTGATTTGGATCAAGCTTATTCCTACCTTGATCACCGATATGTACAAATTCTACAGCCCAAAAACTTTTAGATGTGATAGTTTCACCTCTTTTTCGCTCCATACCTCCTTCCGTATTCTACGCTCCAATGGAACAGACGGGCCTCACTGATCAAGTAAGTGTTGACCGGCTTCGCTTAGAACCGGCTTCTGGCAGACTGACCGTATACGAATGCTTCCGCTCTTTCTCGTCAACGTTCTGGCTCATACGCCCGCCTACACCATTGGTTGAGGCGTGCCTCGGCACGCTTCTTTCCATTCGATCCCGTGCTCATACAGAATTTTTGAATCCTGTCTTCATATTCACCACCATTATCGGATCTGAGCTTTTGATCTTCAAACTCGTCTCATTTTCCACCATAGCTTTTCATCTTCTAAAAGCCTCAAATACTCAGACTTACGTTTAGAAAGTAAACCCATACCTTCCGGTAGTGATCATCGATGAAAGTCACGAAGTATTGTTTCCCACCAATGGATGAGACGGCGTTGGTACCCAAACATCAAAGTTGAATAAGCTCTAGCCTTTCTTCTTCGGTCTCACTACTTGTCCGAAAGCCGACTCTCTTTTCGCTTTCCTAGTATGCAATTCGCACATGTCCATCTCTATGCATCAGACCGAAGTTTTCCTTTTGAATGCATAATCTTCATTCCCTTCACCATGTGGCCTAATCTCCGTGCCACAGTTTCGTGTTTCATTACCCGCCGCAATTGTGATTGAACAACGTGCTTCTGTCATGCAAAGAGTGCCACTTTTCTGCCTCGAGCAACCGTCATCGCACCCTTTGAAATCTTCCAATCATCACCATGGAAGATCGTAAAGAAATTTCACCGCCAATCGCTCCACCGAGATTAAGTTCTTTCCGAGGCCTGAATACGCTCGACATCCTTCGCCTCCCAAACAGTAATCTCGCTTAACTTAATCTTCACTACACCTTGCCAATAATAGACATGGTTGATCATCACCAAGATATACCTTTCCAAGATTTTCTCGTGACATATTTCTCAAAGAATTCTTTTCAGGAAGCAGTACGGAACGATGCTCCGTAGTCTAACACCCAAGATTCTTCCTTCGCTCTCCAAAGAAGCATATCAATGCATCATCTCCTCCCGAGGTGGAAGTAACATTTGCCTCGCCTTCACTTGTTTTGTCCTTCTAAGGCACTATCGCACCGATTTTTGTGTCTTGCTCTTCCACAATTCCAACGCTCGATAGTCTTCGAGTTAAGGGAATTATTAGATTCCCGGATTCGGACCTCCCGTCCTTTCGATCTACCTCGTAGTCCGTTCTACCACGTCCATTTCCTTTGGTTGAATTTCTTTCTCGACTCAGATGCAAACCGAAGAGGCCGACGATTCAATTGTCTCTCTACGTCTGATCTCTTCGCCGAGAACCAAATCACGAACATCGTTAAATTTCAACTTATTGCTTCCCGATGAGCTACTCACAAACCGTGACAAGAGTATCTCCGCTTCGGTGCAGAAGACAAAAGTATCAAGGCTCGTACTTCTTCATCGACATTCAATTTTCCACCGAACTCAACCGGGTCAGCGACCGTGTCGAGTCTTATCGAGATGTCGAGCTACCGACGCGCCTTCCGTCATCCACACCGAAATGCCGCCTCATCAAGTGCACTTTTTTTGAGGCCGATGACTTCTCATACATATTGAGAGAGTTGCCATAAGACCCGCCGTGGTCTTTTCCTTTGCTATGTCAAAGCAACATTACGGATAACGTCAATCGAATAACTCCGAGGCTTGGCTGCCTGTAAGATTCCAATCTTCTTCCTTCATACCTCGCTTCTTCCCCGAGAGGTTGATATAGATTTCTTTGATACGTATAATCCTCTATCTCGCATTTTCCAAAACCCGAAATCAGGCCATCGAATATCTCGAGTTTCATCCTTCCTTCATCCGCGTCATCGCTCCCACTCAAATCCGACTTTCTCCTCCCGGATCGTTTTTGATATTTCTACAACCACCGTGTATTAGAACACCTCCGTCAACAAACAAATATCGTTAACAAATTCACTATTCACGTGAATAGTAACCTTGTAGGAAATTGATGTAAATCACCACCAAAAGCCTCGATACCAGCTTGTTGAAATAACGCGCAAATTCCCGATAAGTCAAACTTAATGAGAAAGCAAGAATAGAAAATAACACACAAATTTGATAACGGAGTTCGCCAATCTTGCTTACGTCTCCTGACTCCGTAGATCTTTTTACTGAAAGAGGAGAAATTACACAAGGTGTTTACAACACTCAAAACTCACAACCCAATTACACCAAAGAAAATTACTCTCAATTTTCTCTCACAAAAGCTTTGCTCTCTAAGCTTTTCTCTCAATTGGAATGAACACTTTGGATGATTAATTCATTATAATTACACATCTATTTATAGGAAAATTCACTCCTTGAATTACTCCTTAAATTAATGGTTCCTTGAATTGCTCCTTGAATTAAGCTCCATGTTTTACTCATTGTTTTGCCCCATGTTTTACTCCATGTTTTACTCCATGTTTTGCTTTATGTTTTGCTCCTTAATTTGCTCCTTAAATTAAAGAGCTTTATAACAACAATCTCCAACACATACAATATTATTTTTAGATTTTTCTAATACCAATATATGCAAATTTTAACTTTTTTTCAAAAATATAATTAAATTTAAAATTATTACAAAAATATCATTAAATATATAAATTTTACCTTTCATGATCTAATTAACTGAAATAAGGCAAGAAACTAAATAGAGGTGTGTCCATGCATTAACAATGATGCTCATTTGAAAAATAAACTACTTAGAAAATAACAAGACATGTGTAGCAGTTTCATGCTATTGTTAATGTAGTTATTAAAAAAATAAAAATAAACCTATGGTTTAAGATAATATAATAGTGGAATTCAATGTTATAATCAGCGAAATATATGGAGGTGGCATGGTCAAATTAACTTGTCTATAAATAATATTAATTAGCAAAACGCTTAGTTGTACGTGGAAATTAAATTTCTTTTATAGAAATTAATATAATCCTTTTCAGTTAGTGTCTGTCATAGACTCATTTACTATGTACAAAATTCAATTTCAAAATATAGTAGTATGTTTGATCATATCATAATTAAATTTTAATATATAATAAAATAAATAATTATATTTTTATATAATTCAAACGCATGATTTAAACAAACAATTAAATAAATTAGACAATTATATTTCTATACGCAAAATTGAGGTATACATGGGCATTGTTTCCGTATTCGTTTGTCGGGTTGAGGCTAAATTAATGATGAGACTTCAATTTTTCAAAAGAAGAAGATACCGTCCAACAAAACAAAACTTAGATGTAGTAGCTAGCACCCTTGAATTTATCAATTCCTATTAAATTTCTTTTATTCTTTCAAAACTTATTGGTGAAGAAGTTAGCTAACAAGCTTATAATTTAACAATAACTGCTTACGTACGTTTAAAATAAACCATATTAGATCACTCCTTTAACCACACGTACGTTAAAAGAAAGTGATTGCAGCCAAAAATTTATAATACAATTTGATGATAATGATATTTTGAAAAAAAGATGAAGAATAAAATATAACCATAATATATACATCTCTAACCATAATAGGATAGGCTAAAGTGACTCCCTACTAAAAGGTATTTAATAAATTAATAAATATCCATACTTTTATATATATATATAAATCATACCTTATAAATTAATCTATAAGAAAATTCTCACATATTTTAAAATAATAATAATTATTATTCTTAGTTATTGTATAATTTATTTTTTATTAATTAAATAATAAATTATTAATAATTAAAGTATTAAGAATTATCAATATGAAAGTTATTTATCATAACTAACATAAAAATTATATATTTTTATTGTTAATTATCTTAAATTTTATTTTTTATCAATTAATGAAAATATTTAATGATTTAGATATTGAGGTTTTATAGTTATCTATTGTTTTTTATAGATAGGTAAAATTAAGGTTGTCATTAATATAATAATATCTTAAATATTATAATTTTTTTGTATTATTTTATTAAAATTAGAGATATATGTTACATAACATACAATTTATTTTATATAATAATAAGATATATATATATATATAATTGATAATCAAAACTTTTATTTATATAGTAAATAATGTCGATTTTATGTAAATTACAAGAGTTTGACTAGACTAGTTACGAATAAATAATTGAAGCATGTGGCGGAGCTAGTAGTTGTTTCTATAAGGAGGCCTAGTAACACGATAAATTAAAAAAAAAATTATTAATGTAAGTTGTTATATTAAAGAAAAAATTTACATAAATAATATTTTTAAGAAAACATATGAAAATAAATAATTTTATTACCATAAGACAATAAAATGTATATTTAATCATTATAAAATGCTTACAATTAATCAAGTGAAAGAAATGGTAACTTAGAGTTGAGATAATGTATAGCTCCTGTAGTACTATTTACTTACTAATATGTGATTAAAGTTGTATACGTGGGATTTTTTTTCTCCTAATATTTAGGTAACAAACAGCTACCAAATATATAATAACCAGTCACAACTCCCGTGACCCATGACCACCCAAATGTTGAATGTAGCCCTTTGTCTATAATTAGGAGCAAAATACACCCCTAATTAATTTCAACTGTTGTATTAAAAATAAATATTTCTCTGTATATATAAGTTTTGATGCAATCGTTTGAAATGGCAAATTGGCACCCGTGTATTGACTTTGAATATACATACAAGAGAATCAAAATAATTCTCTAAATTGTTTTAAAAATGTGGGAATTAGTTAATTATGTCGAATATAATTATTATCCAACTAGCTTTCTTTTAGCCTTTTCTTCTATACATAAAGTAGAGGTACAGAGTACTGATGGACTCTCCCTTTCACGCCTTTTTCTATAGTAATAGTCCTATTTTTATATCATTAATTTAATTTTATTATTCTTGTTTGTATTAGATATTATAAATCTTGTTATTATAAAAAATAAATATAATTAATTTTATAATTATGAAAGATAAACATTTTAATTTTATAATTATTTAAATCTATGTACTTTAAAATACAATTTTATATTATAATATCTTATTTTTATAAATTAAAATACTAAATTAAATTACTCATAAATAATGATATTAAATTAATCTATTTTACATAATAATATTAGACACTAAACCTTTATCTCTTTTCCTTCAATTCTGAAGACAGACTACAATATTTACAAGACAAACTTGTCTTTATTAATCTCAACCTTAGAATTAGGGGCAAAAAAAAAACTATTTTTTTTTTTGGACAAAAGTTTGTGATCCCAATCTCCCTCAAAAAATAGGAATATATTTATATAATAAATTTTCTAATAAAGAGAATAAAGGTAAACAAAAAAATAAACTAACGAGTTTAAAGTAAAAATTATTGCTCAAAATGTTTCCATTTTCTAGTTTTTGTGTTTTTATGTTTACCATCTTTTTTTATTATTTTGGTTTCTGCTAGCTGGGTTGTCAATTATAAGCGTATGGCTATTGCATTATTTCTAAAAAAGCTATCCTCACCAAACCCATAAGAAAAGATTTCCACTAGATAATTCTACAAAATTGTCAACCATATAATTGAAATATAATCTTACTGCTCTAATTTCCATTAGACAAAATAACATGTAATTATGTAAGAATCGCTGTTCACTGCAGTAATATTCTATTAATAGAAAACTTTACTTAATCATAAATATGTATCCTAATATTATTTATAAATATTATCAAATAATAAATTATTATATAAGTTATAATTATTATATATAAAATTAATATTTATTAATTTACGAAGAACAAATTATTAGGGTATTGATAGTTTAGAGGTAACATATTAATATTTTATTTTATTAAAATATTTTATTTTAATATTTTAATTTAAGTATTAATATTTTTTTAGTTATTTTAAATAATGATTTCTTCTTTTTACATCAAAGTTATATTTTACATTAAAAATTGAATAAGTAGATTTAGGACAATTTGAGAAAAATAGTTACGGTTATGCTTTTCAAAGATTAAAAAACTAATGTCTGACTTTTTTATTATAATTTTTATGTTATTTTGTTAAATTTTTAATTTCAAATGATGATGATAATAACAATATATTAACACATAAAAATGAAAAATATATTTGATTTATTCTGGTTATTAATGTATATGAGACTGGTAACTTAATTAATGCGTTGGTTTTTTTCATGCACATATTAAAATATTCTTTTTGGCATCCATACTTAATTTGTGGTATTTCTTTTATCATTTTTTGTTATTTTTTTTTTAAATTTTCACAAATATTTTTATTTAATTTGACATGTTTGATACATATAATCAACTTTGACAAAAAATAAGAAAATAATATTTAAAATGATTAAAATGAATATCATTACTTAAATTTGAGTATTAAAATAAAATATTTTAATAACATTAAACATAAATTTTGTTTAAAATTAAACAAATACTATTTAAAAAAACAGAAGTATTAATACTTAAGTTTGAGTAATAAATCCAAACATTTTAATAATATAACATAAACAAAGAGTTTAATTATTCAATGTTATTTTTGATGGATTTTAAATATAGAGTAAAAGTAATTAAAATTACGAATATTTGTTATATAAAATGTAATTTTTTTATTCATATATTTATAAATTATTGATAACAAATAAAATAACAAAAAATATTAATCGTACCGTACCCGATTCCTTATTTTGCCGTGATCTTACCTTAAAAAACTTCAGTATTTATGTTGTACTTACCGATCCCCTCTTACGTAAAAATTTGTTGACAAAATCTTTTGTATAATGGCTGTTTTTGTTTTTGGGCAAAGTTGTATAATATTGGATTAATGGTAGTTGATACCACATTTATTTGTTAATGTTGATTTTTTCTAAGAAGAGGAAAAAAAGAAAAAAGAAAAAATTAAAAAAAGGGTAATTTGAAAAGATTTCCACTAGTATTATATAGAAGTTTTTTTTAGTTAGGTATAATTCTCATTAATAATACTTTAATAAATAGAATATTAAATTGATAATAGAAAGAATAAATTATTAAAATAAAAATATATGGGATAGAACTATAATTTGCTGAGTACTGTAAGGAAATATGTAAATGTGTATTTTTTTTAAGACTAAATAATACTTAATGTTTGAATATCTGAATTGAAGCATGCATCGAATAATAACAATAGGTGAACCACTATAGGTGGTATGTATTCAAATAAAACTAGTGATGATAAGCTAAGTTAAGTTGGTTTTTTTCTTTCTTGCCTTTCTCACGCTTTCTCTTTCTCTTGCTTTGGGAATAAAATTAATCAAATTATAATGTTCACGAGTCAAACGATAATGCGTAATTTATAACAAAGAACACACCTCACGGGACTGGTACCAAGATTATGTAGCATATTTTTTTTTTATGATTTGTGTTAATAAAATATTTTGTTTTAATATTTTAATTAAATTATTAATACTTTTTTTTATTTTATAAATACAAATATTTTTTTTGTCCAAAATATATTTTTTGACCTTTTAATGAAAGGATTTTTTTTTAAAATATGATTATTTTTTTGTGATAGAGGTTGTATTTGACACTTCTTACTAATAAAGATAAATTAGCTAGCACAAAAATATTATAATTTTTGTTTGTTAATTTTTTTTAAAAAGATCATAAAATATTTATTAATTTATTAATAGAAAATTTATAAACCCAATATCTAGAGGATAAAAATATCAAAATTTAACTATATATAAACAAATTATAATGAATAATGTCTACGGTATATATTTTATACGGATAAAAAATCTAATTAATATTGATATTGTTGTTAGGTAAAAAAAAATTTGAAAATTAAATTTTTTTATAAAAAAAATCTTTAAAGATCCAAAAAGGATATTTTGAGAAAAAAATAATTATTCAAAAATGATAAAAATTATACTAATATTTGAATTTAATATTAAAATAAAAACTTTTAAATATACGAGATGTTTGAGATACTAGTACTTATAAGGTGTCTCTTTCTTTTACGATTTTCACATCCTTTCCTGGCTAGAATCCAACAAGGCTTACTTTCAAACAATAATAATCACTACAGCTATGGTAAATTAATTTTTTAGTATATTTTAAAATCAGATATATATTCTTAGGCATTGGACAGTTGCATCTGAATTAAAGTTGTGAAACCAGAACATGTACTCTTCATTTAAATTAAAATTTGAGTAAATTAATTATATACACTAATTTATTATAATCTCAACTAACTTAATAATTTTTTAATAAATAAAATTTTATAAATATTATAATCATCATTAACATTATCACGTTATTTGTGAATTTATGGTAATTAAATAGAATTTTCTTTCCAAACAAACTACTGCACATACATGTACTCTTATTTTGTAAATTTTTTTTAAGATTAAATAGTAATTATTGTGGTTTAAATTAAACAAACAAGTATTTTTAATTTTTGTTTCTCCAATTGATTCTCTATGATAGCTAGGTGATTTTGTTTTCTATAGAGATTTTGGCTCGATTTGAAATGTGGAGTACGTAGTGGGTTTGTATTCACATTGCGCGCTTAAGTCTTCACCAAAATGGGGAAAGACTAACGTATGGGTTTAAATCCTTTTCTTAGCTAGCTAGTGTCAAGGTTTAGGTCATATTTTGGGAAGAATATATAAAACCCATTATTTATTTTTTATTTTTTATTTTTTATTTTTTATTTGATTTAAACGAAGGAGTAACAACTCGAGATGAGTACTGTTTATAAGTTGTAACTTAAAGTTTTTCTTTGAACATTTATTCAAAATTGTCATATACAAAACTGCAAAAGCAACAAGGGAAGAAGGGGGGGTTAGACCCAACTTTTCTAATTTCTAAATTGTTTTATGAAAGAAGACTTGAAAGTTCAAACAATTATGGCTGTCATATGCCATGTCACTTTCACAATTACATTATCACGCAAATTTGACCAAGGGATTGGAGTTGTTTAACTTAATCAATTTCGCTTTAGATCAATATCTTTATGCAATAATTAATTGTCTACAATTTTTTTTTTCCTTTTTTTAAAAGTATTCACCTGATCTAGTTAAAGATTTAAAATCGCTATATAATTTAAGAATTAAATTTTTATGATGTTTAAATAAGTTCAGTTTGAATCTATCCAATAATTTTAAATCTAAATTCAATTTAAAATAATAATTAATTTTAAATTTTATAAAATATACTATATAATCATTTTATATTTTATTTTACATCTAGATACTTAATTTAAAGTTTGAAAAAAATAATACCCAAATGTTTAGGGTCAGCTTTGGATTATAATTCATTTGAAAAACTTAATTTAACTTCACTCAAAAACATATATAATGTAAGACGTAAATTTAAACAGAACCCAATATTTAGATCTTAAGTTAACCTAATCCTTACAAATTTACATCAATAATAATTAAAATTTCCAAATAATTCCAATGAATATAGAGATAGATGTGGAACAATAATTTGAAAGTTAATTAGAAAAATGGTGTCAGAATTATCTTTCCTTCGGCTCCACGTTGCTTGGATCGATGCCTTTTCTCCCATCTTTCTTTTCTTGTTTGTTTGCCGTAATTAATTCATTACCACCTCTCTCCCTTATTTGGCACATATCCTCATTTCAAATCAACCCCTCCTTGGATCTCCTAACTTCTTCACCCACTCTACTTATTATAAACCAACTTAATTTCAAAAACTACAAAAAGGCTTTGGATAGATCAATCGTGATATTCATCAAGAATTCAAATAGGTTTAATTTTTTTTTATATGTTAAATATATTGTTATTATCATATAACTATGAAAAAAAATCGTGAAAATTATAGAAAGCATAAGAATTTTAATAAATTTTAAAACAATAAACTAATTATTTTATTTTAACCGATAGATAAAAAATTATAATATAAGTAGTTAACTATTTAAAATAATTATTTGTTAATAGATTTTATGATTAATAAAATTAAATAAAAATATTTGATAATAAATTAATAAAAATAAATAAAATTAATCATAAACAAGATTTTATTAATAATATCTATATTATTAATTGATATTTTTTTAGTATCCATATTTTATCGGCTTTATCGTGCATCTACAATCGAACCTTTAAACTACCAAGAGATTTTCGAGATATTATCAACATTATCGATTTCTTGATCCTAAGTAGCTCTCTGTTAGAACAAAGAGATAGTTGAACATATATCAAAATTAAGAAATTAATTTTTTTTTAAAAGGAAAGTGATTAATTGGGTCCCACGATTATAATTTTGGGCCTAATGGCAGGTGCTGGTATACCCGACCCATTTATTGGATCTAAGTTGTCTTCTCATGAAAAAAGGCCCCATCACACAGCAATACTCTCCCCCAAAAAGTGAAAAATACATGTCGATGTGGGACACTAAAACTCAATTGCAGTGTACACACCAAGTCCAAACTTGAGTAGTTTTACTCCCTTACCCCTTTCCCCAACTTTCTTCTAATAAACTCTCTTTATATATATTTTTACTAATGTATTTCTACTTTGTTATTGTTTTATTAGTTTATTAATTTATAAATCCAATTCTTTGGCTACATGTATGTTAGGTATTTGTTTTTTTTAATAATCAACTTTATTATGACCAACGTAGAAAATTACAAAAGGGGTTTTTGAACAAGCTAAAATAACAATAATAATAATAATTAAAAAATTGCCTATGGCTTTTTCTAATAAATATTACCTATATCAAAAAACACACATTTTTTCTAATAAATATTATTTGTATCGAAAAACACATTTTTTTCCATGTTTAACCAAATTGGAGAAATCGTGATGTCTTTATATTGTAATTCACTCTATAAAACCTAAAGTTTCACATTAATCAGGAATTAGACTCCCGCTACACATATAACCTCGAACAATCATTTATTTATAACTTAAATTTTGAGATGAAATTAGGTTTAAGTCTAACTAAAAGAATTAATTGAAGATTAATGATTTATTATTATTTATTTGCTCTTTTTTATGTATTTATTTATTTTAAATTTTAAAATAATAATTTCTTATTTATGATTATTTTTTTATTTGAGCTTTCGTTACAAGGACATGATGGCGAAATTTTTGATACAATGATACAAAAAAAAAATTATATGATTTATGATAAATAATAACCATTGTATGAATTAGATGCCTATTTTTTAATGATTCATAGTTATTTAAAAAAAACAATTGTTTTATTTACATGCCTATTTTTTAATGATTCATAGTTATTTAAAAAACAATTGTTTTATTTACATACCTATTTTTTTTAGCAAATAGCTAGTATTTTAAGAGTCTCACAATTGTCTTGTATATCTGATACAACATTTAGTTATAGAGTTGAGCAAGTAGATAAAAAAACGGCATATTGACTTTAACATGAACGTAACTGATTTCAACCTTACATAAATTGCAGAGTGACTGAAAAAGGAGCATATATAATAACCTTTCCTGGATTGTTGATGTGCTTTTGCCTAGTCACATACTCATAAGCAAATAAAATCATTGGGGTATTTACATGATGTATTTCAATCCTGTGATTTAAAACAAGGATATGTAAGTTTTAATTAAGGTCATAACACTAAGTGAAACACATGTTCTAAATATAATTAACTTCTACGTACCAAAAGTTAAAATCAGATAGATTCTATGTAATACTTAAGCGTTGATCCTATAAATTGATCAATTCGGTTAGACAGCACCTGCAAAAGCGTTGTAATTAGACTTATGCCTTTTAATTTGTATTTTTTTCTATGTAGAAAGTCATGGTCTAATTCCCTACAAAATAGCTCTTAAAGAGAAATGATTGTAATAACCTTATAACCAATACTTAACTGACTTTCTTGGTCGATGTGGGACACTCAACACCCCCTTACATCGGACGGGACACCGCAAAGACCGATTGTTCACACCGGGTAAGGACACTGTAAAGATCGATTGAACCGTGAGGGGGCCATCAATTGAACCTAAGGACGCGCTTTGATACCATGTAGAAAGGCATGACCTAACTCCTTCTAAAAGATCTCTCATAGAGGAAAGATTGTCATAACCTTATAACAAGCACTTAATTGACTTCTCTGATCTATGTGTGACACTCAACATATAAAATGACTAAATCTACATTTTGTAGAAAATTCGAGTTGGTTTTGGAAGTTTTATTTTGGATTTGTCTATTCCTTGGTTTTTCAAATATATATATATATATGCTACTTACTGCCTTAATGGCCTACAAAAATGGGAGGATATTCTAACTTTTTCTATAAATTAATATCCTTATCACCAACATAATTATAGTTATCCTTTATTGTGTGCCTAAACTAAACTAAACTAAATTAAACAAATCAATTTTACGTGAATCACAAAAGATTTCTCAATGAAAATTAAGCATGTGAGAATATAGGTCATAAATAACGAATAACTATCGAAATGTTTTTTAGATTAAAGAATAAGCACTCATTTTAGGTGCGAGTGCTAGTGTGGTACTTGAATATGAACTTAATTTCGCAAACGGTTCACAAAATTTATTTCTTTATTGGAAGCCATATATAACAGAGTTTTAACCATATGTTGGAACTTGGATATAAGGCAAGGAAAATTAGATTATCTAGTAGGTTAAGGTGTGTATTTTATTTTCATGAGCTATTAACAATGTTCAATTGGCAAGTACGTAACCAACTTTTAGACAACATGATCATAACATATTTTCTTCTTTCTAGTATCAAGATATTCCTAACCAGTATCTCCGTTTCATTTTGTTTCCTTGTGATAAATTATTCCTCCATTTATTAATTTTCTTGTACGGTACTCTAAAAATTTAGTCTATAATGAATCTAATTAAATAGATGAGAAAGAATCATGATTAAGACAAAAGGTTAAGCCACTAGTGGTCATGACAATGGGAGCTGATAAAAAAAAGGTGACGTTGGAATGAATAGAAGCATTGAAATAGAAAGTTTGACAGCCTTGTTTCAAGGGAAAATGGCATAGAAAGTTTGATTTCCACCAAGAAAGTTGTCGTGGGCTGTGAATTATACATATAGGAAAGAATAAAGCAAAGAAAAGCACTATAGCTAGTTAGAAACCTAGAAAGAATAATGGTTCAGAAAAGCTTTTGTCGTTAAAATCAGAAAGATGGGATTTCTATGTCATAATGGTATGAGCTCTTAAAACCCATATTGGATTCTTTTCATGAAAGGAACCAGCATAAGCCATCCTAAGTGTTAGACTTGAGACTATATAAGAATGAGGAATCTAAAATAACATAAAACATAGCTTATCACAAAATGAGGACTCTAAAATACACTAGACTGAAGCCATGATATCAGTTGAAAGTTAGATGCATACATATATTATTAGAGATTAAATGTTAGACTTGAGACTATATAAGAATAATCTTATTGTTGAATATTGGCTCTAAAAGTAACAAATTAGTGACATAATTTAGGGTAATTAGTGGCATGATTTAAGGAAATTAGTGGCATAATTTAAGGAAATTAGTGGCATAATTTAAGGAAATTAGTGACCTAATTTAAGGCTTAAATTATGGCATAATTTAGAGAAAGAGAGTCTTGCTTCATCTATAAATAGGGAAGAGTTCATGTATTGAAGAACAAGGTAAAAATAAAAAAAATCAAAGAGAGCATAAGCAAACTCAAAGAGAGAAAATACTTGTGAGTTTGAGAGTTTTCTATAAGTTTGGGGAAACACTTGAGAGATATTATTAGTGAGGAAATCTGTATCTGTATTCTGTATATTTCCTACTCAGTTCAAATAATATTTGCTACCTCCCGTGTACCTAGGCGAATTGTCGAACCACGTAAATTCTGTGTGTTCATTTTATCGCTTTGATATATTCATATACCGCTATTTATTGCTTCCGCCCACAACACTTATATTTGTTAGGAGAATCACAATTTCAATTCGAACTTAATCAAGTTCTAAACAGCAGAATTAAACCTATTCTCCTTCTTTGTGTGAATCTTTTAGGAAACAAATAAATAGAGTTTAAAATCAAACATGCACAAAATCAATACAACTAATTTACGTGAAAAAACCTTCCCGGTATAGGAAGGAAACAACCACGGCACTCCTCTCCAAAACTTCCACTATCAAGAAACAATTGTACAACAGTTCTCTCTAGGTAAAACTAGAGGCAAAAAATCAACAACATCATCAAGAATACACTTCTTGAAAACTAACAATTATTTCAAAAAAATGGAGAAATCTAACCCAATTCGTAGTCACTGTTCACTGCTCATAATTTCTCAAAAAGGTGAGCCAAATCCAAATCCCAATGCACAAATTAAAGAGTCTTGAGTCGTGAACCTGTCTGCAAAGTTTCAGCTTAATCGGACCACAAACGACCTTCGATCAGACCACTTGATGAAGACTGGCTGGAGAGGGAAAAACTGAAAAACTAAGAACTGTTTTTCTTTGCAGCTGCTGCCTTTTCTGCACACGTTTTTCTCTGCAGAATTCTTCACACAACAAACCCTAAATGGGTTTATTAATTAAAGCAATAAAATGACACAATTGTCCTTCTTACTCCATGGGCTTTTAAGCCACATGGGCTTCATTTGGGCTCCTCCAAATAAGAGAAAAACCCAACAAATCTCTCCCTTTTCCGATTAGATGGAGGGATCCGCCATCTCAGAAATTGAACAACAAACTTTAAGTTTTTCTCTTGACACTGCTTTTGTCAACATGTCAGATCCATTCTCATCAGTATGGATTTTCTCAAGTTCAAGCAACTTATTATTAAGAGTATCCCTTATCCAATGATACCTCACATCAATATGCTTTGATCTTAAGTGAAATGTCGAGTTCTTCGCTAGGTGAATAGAACTCTGATTATCGTAGAATAACACATATTTCTGCTGCTTGAAACCAAGTTCCCTCAAGAACTGTTTCATCCACAACAACTCCTTACAAGCTTCCGTTGCTGCAATAAACTCCGCCTCTGCTGTAGAAAGTGCAACACACTTTTGTAATCTTGACTGCCAAGAAACTGCTCCACCAGAGAAAGTAATTAGATAACCTGAAGTAGACTTACGAGAATCTTCATCTCTTGCCAAATCTGAATCAGTGTACCCAACTAACACTGGTTTTCCACTTCCAAAGCTAAGTGTTAACTTGGAAGTACCTCGAAGATATCTCATAATCCACTTTACTGCATCCCAATGTTCTCTTCCTGGATTCGAAAGAAAACGACTAACAACTCCAACTGCATGAGCTATGTCTGGCCTCGTACACACCATTGCATACATTAAGCTTCCTACTGCTGAGGCATATGGAACCTTTTCCATATCTTCCTTCTCTTTATCTGTTGAAGGGCCTTGACTCGATCTCAACTTAAAGTGATTAGATAAAGGAGACGAAACCACTTTAGCTTTATCCATATGAAACCTTTCAAGTACCTTGTTGATGTACCGTTCCTGTGACATGTACAACTTCTTTCTTTTCTTGTCTCGACAAATTCAAATACCAAGAATTTGTTTTGCTGGCCCCAAGTCCTTCATGGCAAAGGACTTACTCAACTGCTTCTTCAAATTATCAATTCTTGAAGAATTTTTGCCAACAATTAACATGTCATCAACATAGAGCAATAAAATGATAAAGTCATCATCAAAGAATTTTTACACAAAAACACAATGATCAGAAGTAGTCTTCTTGTAACCATGCTCCCCCATAACTGACTCAAACTTCTTATGCCATTGTTTAGGTGCTTGCTTCAACCCGTATAGGCTTTTCTTTAACCGACATACGTAATCCTCTTTTCCTTTAACCTTAAAACCCTCTGGTTGCTCCATATAAATCTCTTCTTCCAACTCACCATAAAGAAAGGCAGTTTTCATATTCATTTGCTCAATTTCTAAATCCAAGCTTGCTGCTAGACCTAGAACAACACGTATAGAAGACATCTTCACAACATGAGAGAAAATATCATCAAAATCAATACCTTTTCTCCGATCAATCCTCGACGACCGCCTAGCTTTGTATCGTGGTTGTGAATTGTGTTCTTCTTGCTTCACCCTGTAGACCCACTTGTTCTTCAAAACTCTCTTACCCTTAGGCAACTTTACCAGCTCAAACGTGTGATTGTCATACAGTGACTGCATCTCATCTTCCATAGCACCAACCCAGTATGCTCTGTTTCCATCTTCCATTGCTTCTGCATAACATTGAGGTTCTCCCTCATCTGTCAATAACACATACTCATCTGTATCATACCATGTGAAAGGACGTCGGTCTCTGGTAGACCTCTTGGGTGGAATTTCTAGTTCTTGCAACTGATCAGTAGTCTGGTGATCTGTTTCAGCTTGCATATCTACATCATCTAAACCCTGTTGGCCATCTTGAACATTTTGTTCCATCTGTACTGATAAAGGAACTGGATCTAGGTCAATCAAATCATCGCTATACTGATGGACTCCTTTTTCTATCTTCTCAACATCTTGTATAGTTTGATCTTCTATAAACACAACATCACGACTCCTTACCAGTTTCTTCTCAACTGGATCATAAAATCTGTAGCCAAATTCATCCAGACCATAACCAACAAAGATACACTGTCGTGTCTTCACATCGAGCTTAGATCTCTCATCTTTTGGTATATGCACAAATGCCTTGCAACCAAAAACGCAAAGATGATCATAAGAAACATCTTTGCCAGTCCAAACTTTGTTTGGTACATCAAACTGAAGAGGAACACATGGTGTGAGATTAATAACATGTACAAATGTGAGCCAAATCCAAATCCCACCGCACAAATTAAAGAGTCTTGAGTTGTGAACCTGTCTGAAAAATTTCAGCTTAATCGAACCACAAACGACCTTCGATCAGACCACTTGATGAAGACTGGTTGGAGAGGGAAAAATTGAAAAACTGAGAGCTGTTTTTCTCTGTAGCTGCTGCCTTTTCTGCACACGTTTTTCTCTACAGAATTCTTCACACAAGAAACTCTAAATAGGTTTATTAATTAAAGCAATAAAATGACATAATTGCCCTTCTTACTCCATGGACTTTTAAGCCACATGGGCTTTATTTTGACTCCTCCAAATAAGAGGAAAACCCAACAATATTACCATAAAATAAAGGAAGCAAGTGTTTAGATAGTAATTTAACGGTAAGATGCACACTTTCTTGATTTTCAAGTCACAATTCCGAACTATCAATTATGTCTTTTTTTGCCCATGAAACTATCAATTATGTCTTTTTTTGCCCATGAAACTATCAATTATGTTTGATAATAATATGTACATGTCCTGTTTCGAAATGTCTCGAGATTAAGAATTATTGGACTTTTTCTGTACTATATACAGGTATCGATTTTCATTTCTGATTCTTTTTAAAATTTGAACATTGAAATTGGACTTCATGCCACAGAAGCCCATTAAAGGCAAACGTAGAAATCATAAATAAATAAAAAAGTCAATTTTGGGGTATTGATCAAGGATACTGGTTGTACACCACCATAGACTAGACTGATCAATTGAACTATGCAATTCTACTATGGAGTATATCCGGATCCGGATGTATGCTTTGGACTTCAACTCACTTTACAGAAAAAACAATCCTATGATTCCATCTTATGACTGTAATGCCTTCATGTTAGATTATATACAAAATGAATACATAAATTGGATGATTCCTGTGAATATCACTGAGTTATAGAGAAAACATGACATTAATTCAAGGATAAAATTTCATGAACATATAGTCTCTACTGAACCTAAAATCTTTCTAATTTTCTAGTATAAAGTCCTATCCCTCCAGCAAATTATTAACTCCAGTCATAGGCTCCTATCTGGTCAAGTGAACATAAATGTGCATCTATACTTCTAAGAGTTACTTGATCAATTTCAGTCGTCCTCACCAATTTTGGCAATGAATATTAATTTATTTCTCTTTCGACTTCTCAATTGTTCTTCTGACTATGGTCTTTTGATAACTCAGTATCCTCGGACTTTGACTTACTTGACCATGTGTGATAGTTAAAGTGCTGAAATTTCACCTCCAAGCAAGATCTTAGATCCTCCTCATTTCAGGCTTTGTTTGGCTTTTCAATAAGATCACTTAAAGTTGAAGCCTCTTCGGGTGAGGAGTGTTTTGCTCTTTGGGGCCCTTCATTCGTATCATTATGTTCGATAGCTTCTTTTGCATCATCTAATTCACGACTTTGCAGCCTCTTTAGTCCATGATCAACAATTTCATGTAACCTCTTTCTGAAGAAATTCAGTTTCATTGGATTGGATCTCAACCTCAACTTCACCACAGAAACTGAAACGCCGGTGCCATCTTCTGTTGTAGTCTGATTATGGAACAGGATAGATGACATATCCTCAGCAGGACCTACTGGATTAGACCTCACAGAAAATAATTCGATCAAAAGCTTCATTTTCCACTTCCTATGTTCTGATTCTTGTATTCCTTTAACTTGGAAAATCTCCCCTCATTTATAGCTGCAGCGTCCTGGAATTGCTCAATAAATTAGGCAAATTTATTAGCATGTCAATTCTGGAGCAAATAGATATTGAATTATTATATGAACCTTTTTTTGTCAATGGCTTCCTTCACGAAGTGATATTTAAATTGTAGTGTCAACTTATTGGAGGAGCTATTGTAGTGTTGCTTTGCCAGAACAGAAAATAAATGCAGTAATTAAATTTAGTGTGCATGAAGAAAACATCCTACTACTACAGTCTACATATTTAACAATCCTAAGAAAACATATAAGTTGGCTAGAAACAGAAGCCTTAATCAAGGATAGGCCTATGTGACAAATTTTTAATAAGAAAAGCAACAGCTAAATTTGACATAACAAGAAGATAATTAGGAAGCAAAACTAAAAACAGAAATAGAGATTGCAGACTTGCAGCACTAGTTCAATTTAGTTAATTTGACGTATCTTCTCCAGATACTCTATGCAAAGCATGAGAATCTTCCATTTTAATACTGTATTCATCACAACGACAACAATGGCGTAATCACTCTCCAGCACTCTTAGCTTCTGGCTTTCTCCAAATTTAGGATGAAAATATGATATCAAGTTTAGACATGATCCCCATAATATGTCAGTCCATTTGAGCGACTGACATTCATCGGCAAAGAAGCAATGCAAAAAACAAATGCCGTCTAAACTCGTCACTCCATACAACGAGCACCTAACTTGGGAACTATAGAAATATTTTCCTTTATGAAAACTACATCTTCAGATAACACTGATCATTTCTTAGCCAAAAAATATATATATATATATACATATATATATATAACACTGATCATTTAGCAAAAAACAAATGCCGTCTAAACTCGTCACTCCCGAACGTTGAGTCACCTTTCGCCACACCTCACTATATCTCATAGTTATACTCATCCGCCTTTTATTTTCCCTTCTATTCTTGTGAAAGCAAAAAAACAACACCAATATCCAAACGACCAAACAACAATCTCAATTTAAGAAAATCTAGCCCTAAAGACTTAGCCGATTCAAAAGACAACCTGCTATATTGCATAAGAAACATGGATATAGACAAATAAAATAAACCATTAACTGGAGCGGGCGATATTGCCACACTGCTTACATTTGGGCTTGTTGATTCCGCGAAGGCGGCGTGTCCGTACGATGGGCAGTGTTTACAGATGCAGGTCGGGGAAACAGAAACAACTGCATCATAAGATAATGTGGTGGTGGAGGAAACAACATCGGCCTAGCAGATATTCATTACTACAAAAAAAAGTTATTAAAGTACGTTAAAAAACAACTTTAAATTAATTTAAAGTTAGTTCGTTAAATCGATTTTAAATTAAATGAATTAAAATTTAAAACATTTATTCGATTATTAAATAATAACAGAAAAAAAAAATCAGTTTAATAAATAGTTTAAATAATACAAATAATTAAAAAATAAAATATTAATTAATAGTAGAAAAATTATCATGGTATTATTCTATATTATTCAAGATCGTCATATTTTTCTCCTGATGTTATAATACAAACCTACATATATAATATAAAAATCTATACACATAAATAATAACACATAATAACAAAAATATAAAAAATTATACACATAAATAATAACACATAATAACAAAAATATAAAAAATTATACACATAAATAATAACACATAATAACAAAAATATAAAAAATTATACACATAAATAATAACACATAATAACATAAATAAATATGAATAATAAGTGCGTAAGATTAATAGAAATACTTACAAGAGTAAATGAAGTGATAAAATGAAGGAAATAAAGAAAAAATCGTGTTTTGTAAATGAGAAATGAGTATAAAAAATTTGAGTATTTTGCTAAAAAAAATAGGAGATCTAAAAGATTAGTAAGAGAGGAAAAAAACCTACTAATCGACGTTGAAATTGGTGATCGTAGGTGGCCGAAAAATGAGAAAGAGTAGAGGAGAAGTGGAAGAGGTTTTGGGTTTTTGAGAGTTATATAGCACTTGGAATAGTTTCTGTTTGGAGAAGAAATAAGAGAAAAGAATTTATCCACGTGTGTAGCGTCGGTTAACGTGCTGAACCGACACTACATATGGACGTAGTGTCAGTTCCAGGTGTCAACCGACGCTATCCATATAGCGTAGCATCGGTTGACACCTAGAACCGATGCTATCCACGTAGCGTAGCGTCGGTTGACACTTAGAACCGATGTTATGTCCACGTGTAGCATCGGTTTAACACGTCAACCGATGCTACATCCTACGTGGATAGCGTCGATTCTACACCGAACCGACTTTAAATTCATTAAAAGTCATTTTTTTTTTCAAAAATCGACTTTACATATCGACTTAAATACCCCTTTTTGTAGTAGTGATTGTTGCGAATAAAATTTAGAGTATATAAATCTATAAACTTATTAATATTTTATCTAAACAAGTAAACAAATTATTTGTATTATACTCACAATAAAAGACACTATAATATTTTTCAAATATCACTCACAATTTGAATTAAAATACAAATTCTCAAGAAAAAAACGTCACACTTCACACTCAAACTAAGAACATAAAGACTTATTTTTTTAAAAGAATTACTTAATCTAATCATTATTACCACATTCTAAACATGTCTCCTTTCTATATCATTATAAGATTCTCTTAAATTTTCTTTTTCAATATTTAAGAAACTTCAGGCTTAGATAAAATGGATTAGACTTTTATTTTCCTTAGGCTTTATAATGGGTTGGGTTGATCTTCAACACTCCCCCTTAACATCAACTATCACTATTTTTACTATGCTGAGCTGACGGCGAAACATTTCAAACTTGTCAATGCTTAAGCTTTTTGTGAACAAGTCTTTGATCATCTATCTTGATTTGTCTCGTCTCAATTTCTTCTTGCAGAACTTTTTCTTGATAAAATGATAGTCTACTTTAATATGCTTAGTTCTTGTATGAAAGACTGGATTCTTTGCTAATTGAATTGTTGATTGATTGTCACAGTATAACGAAATCGCATAATCTATTGGTTGATGTAGATTATTCATTAGCTGTATCAACCATGTATTCTCTTGAGTTGTCATTATCGTTGCTCAATACTTAGCTATAGTAGTTGATAATGATACTGTAGGCTGTATCTTGATACACCAAGAAATTGTTCCAAAACCAAGCTTAAACACATACACAGTTGTTGATCTCCTCGTGTCATGATCTCTTACATAGTCAGCATTGCAATAACCAACTAACTTGTTGTCTCCACCTTTCTTGTATAAAAGATTATAGTCAATTGTACTTTTCACATATCTCAGTATTCGTTGAACTGCTTCCAAATGAGGCTTCTTTGAATTTTTTATATACCGACTCATCACACTAAATGCATAAGAAATTTCAGGTCAAGTTAAGGTTAAGTAAATCAGACTGCCTACCAATCTTCGATACATTGTCGCATCTTCTAAATATTTTCCTTGATGTGCACACATTTTGGCATTTGGTTCCATCAGCATCGAAATTGGCTTGCATTCAAGCATTTTGAACTTCTTAAACAAATCTTTGGAATATTTTTATCGACAAAGAAATATTTCTTCTTATGTACGATCAACCTCTAGACCATAGAAGTGCTTAAGTTGTCCAACTTCCTTCATCTGGAAACAGACTGATAAATTCTCTTTTGTATGAAGAATTCCTGCCTCATCATCACTAGTTATGATTAAATCATCTACGTTCACTAGCACGATAGCTAGCTTTCCTTCATTAGATCTAACAAATAAGCTAGAATCTGCAGGTGTTACTGAATAACCACTTTGTATTAAAAATTTAACAATCTTACCATACCATGCCCTAGGTGCATGTTTCAATCTGTAAAGTGCTTTCTGCAACTTACAATTGACCCATGTGGACGACGCTTTATTTTGTAAACCCTCTTATAGGATATCGGTTTCACATCTTTTGGTTTTCGCACTTATTCTAAGTTTGATTTTGCTGAAGTGCACCGATCTTTTCTTTCATAACTGTCATCCACTCAAATCTTTGCGATGTTTCTTCGAACGTCTTAGATTCTATTATAGTTACTTCTTCAACTATGGTTGCATTGGCATATTTGGGATTTGTCTTTTATGTTCTTATTGACCTTCGAAGTTGAGAATGTGGAGTTGATTCTTCTATTTCACTAGGCCCACCCATCTTCTTTGTTTGGTTGTTGATATATGTTATTTTGTCAAGGACTCAAAGTTACTCTTTGTTCGACATCATCACTACTTAGATCTCCTGAATCATCTGAACTTGGTTGGAGTTGAATAATATGCTCCATCATCTGTTATTGCATCTTGTCTCTAAATTCTTTCTAGTCTGGCAACACCTCCTTCTTTGAGGACCATCAAGAAGATGCTTTATCGAACACTATATCTCATGAAGTGTAGCTTCTTCCACTCGTTGAATTGTAACATTTCCACGCCTTTCTCAGGTAGTCGTATTCTACAAAGATATATCTAACAGTTTTCTTGTCAAACTTGCTCCGTAAATGATAAAAAAAATACATAACATACACAGCCAAATACTCAAAAGTAGATAACTATAGGTTTCATGTTCCATAGTTTTTCAAATGGTGAAATAACTCATAACCTCAGTTGAGGAAGTCTGTTGATCACAAAGTTGCAGTCCTCATTGCTTCAGCCGCCCAAAACCTTATAGGTATATTTTTTTCATGTAGATAAATTTCTGTAAGATGTCGGTTCTTTCTCTCTGTTACACCATTTTGTTTTGACGTGTTGGCACAAGTGTACTGATGACGATTTCGACATTCCCTTAGGTATTGAGAGAACTCGCTTGAGTTATATTCTTTGTCTTTGTTTGTGTGCAACATATCTTCTTTCCTACTTCTCCTTAATTTGACTCTTTAAACTCTTTAAACTTTAAGAATGTGTTAGATTTTTCTTTCATAAAGAAAATCCACACGTACCTTGAGAAGTCATCATTGAATGTCACCATGTATCGCATATTGCCAATTGATGGTTGCTTAACAGGACTGAATATATCAATGAACTAACTCTAATGGTTATTTTGCTTTAAACTTTGATTCCTTGTATGGAAATTGGTGAGCTTTACCATATTGGCACCCTACACATATCGTGTCTGTTCACACGTCTAGTTGAGGAAGTCCTTTAAGCATCGACTTCTTCACCATTGCACTTAACTTGGAATAGCTAATGTGACCTAATCGCATGTGTCATAAGTCTGTTATCTCAGTTTTTCTTGTCTTGTCTACATATGCGGATTCTACTAACATCACGTAGACTCATTCCAATTGTCACCCTTTCATTGTCGATGTTTTTGAGATTTTGAGATCACGATACACCTTCACATCTTGGGAATCGAACAAGACATTGTGGCCTAATGATGTCAATTGAGCCACTTATAGAAAGTTTTTCTTCATTCCTGGGACATGATAAACATCTTGAAGTGGTACCTTGTTAGAATTATATCGAGACGTAACTATTGTCTTGCCAATGTGAGCTATCGATAACGTTGAGTTTTCAACAATCACCACTATATAACCTCCCTTATACTCAGACAGGCTTTGCAACTTTTGTTTATCACCCATCATATGATTTGAGCAGCCCGAATCTACGATCCAGTCGTTCTTGTAGTCAGTCTGTTCTAGTGTTGTTACCGTCAGAGCTAATTCTTCTTCCTTTATGGTAAATAATGTTTTGACATCCCAACCATCTTCAATATTCTCTTTAAAATTGAAAGTAGTTGTATTACTTTCAACGTGTTTTTTCTTGATCCAATAATATTTCACCATGTGACACACCTTTCCACAATTGTAATACTTACCATCAAATATTTTAGTATTATCACGATTCTTCTAAGTTTTTTATGGACGAAAACCTCCATTTTTTAAGAAATTTTTTCTTTATCAGTATCCTTTTTAAATCTACCTTGAAAATACTTCTGCTTTTATTTGTGTAAAGAAAAAAAATATTTTTTGTTTTTTAACATTTTTAGAAAGAAAACTATGGAATTCAAAGTTTCATGTTATTATTACTCAATATTTCAAAATTATAATCACAATTATTTTCCATTTATCACTATTTTATTTAAATTTTTTAATTTTTTAAAAACAATATATATATATATATATAATTTTCTATTAGACTCATTATTGTTTATTTTTCTTAAATAATTTCATATAAATTACAACTTTAACCTTACAAATGACTCATATTTTAATCACTTAATAATAAAAAATTATTGAAGTAATATTAATTGCCTATCAAAGCTAAGGAACATATTTTACAATCTTAGGAGAATTAATCGCCAGTAACTTCAAAATCGATAACTAATACGACACCTTTCATCCACTATATGTAGCTGCTAGACTTACACTTACAGTGTCAATACTTTATATCATAGAATAAACTGAATCATATCTGAGCTACAACTTGATGACAATTTCCCCTGTATATACAGGGAATATGTTCCACCAAGTAGAAACTCCCAGTGCGTTCATAGCAAGATTTTGTCTACCCCGTTATCGTACTGTAGAAACCGAACGTCACAATCTGATTTATTAAAACAGCGAGTAAATAAATCTCACAAATGCTTAGTTTCAGGCGGAAGAAAAAAAATGAAAGAAACCCAGGCCAAGGAATGACCCATAGCAACTTAGAAGACAAAACAGAAATTACATTCGAAAACAAACATTACACTTTTATATACCATAAAGGCATCTTTTGCATACCAGCTCTCACTGAATTAACAATTATATGATAACGTCATTGTCCATTCAATGAATAATGTAGAGTATGATTACATGTAATGATGAGCTGAAGGGGGGTTTGGCGACCTTTCTAGGCATGCTGTACAAAAAAAATGCATAAATGCTTCCTGTTGGAGAATAGGTGCTCTCTTTGAATCCTTGCCAACAACCCTGCCAATTCCCGTGATCAAACCCTTCTGCAAAAAACCATGTCATGTAATGCTTTCTCAGACGACCCTTTTTTATCCTTCTTCTATTCAAAATCCCAAGCAGGTGATCAAGGTTAATCATTTTCTTTCTCAGCCCCAGATGTGCTGCCTGTGTCCCACTTAAAAGAACCCTGCTTATTTCCCAATCTTATACATCTTATTCGGACACCCCAACTATCAAGTATGGGTTATGGTGACAACCAAAGCCTAATCAAAACAGCAATCCTTTCTGCATTTACCAATCATATTTCAGCACACAAGACAGCACAACACGAGTTGCTGAATGCAAAAACACTATAACCCATCTTAGCAAGTATTTCCTACCAAATCTTAACCATTGTAGTGAATATTTTGATTTTGCGTGCTATGACCCTGCTGAGGTTGCTGTTGCGAGGCCTGCAAGTTCAGTGCCTGTGTGTTGTAGTGACCAAAGGGTTGGGAGTAGAGTGAATTCATCAAGCCCTGCAAATTTGTCTGTCATGTCAAACTGTTTTACTTTTACTGGAGAACAATCAGCCCCAAATACAAGGGAACGAAAAATAAACAAAGGCAAGAATGCAGCAAACTTCTAGCATTGCATGCTCACAAAACTATATAGCTGGTAGCAGGGAATAGTGAACACAGGAGCCAAATTCTCCTGAACAATGATATGTTTACACCTTTTTTTTTGCTACAAACTGACATGTTTACACTAAAAATGCATAAAATCCTTAAGAGGTCAAATGGATACATGAAAAAAAAACCTGAGATAGAGGATTGGGATTGGCAACACCATAGTGGTTCTGTGATGTGTCATCTTGTGATGGGTCATTAAACCCAACCTGAGTAAGTAGACCTTGTGATCCATGAGTCATGTAATCCTGTAAATGAAAGACAATAAAAATAAACTGAACACATAATAAAAGGTATATTATAGTGTGTGTGTGTGTGTGTGTATATATATACAAGAATGAACTTCAGCAAACCTGAGATATGAAGTCATTCCCAGAGCCAAGGCAAGAATATCCAGCTTGAGAACTCTGGTTCAAGAAGCTCCCAGGAAAGCTACCTTGTGCTCCTTGTGTAACATAATCAACACCATACCCATCCTGAGAAACCTGCAAAGCAACCTGTCAATTGACCAGGCACATGCTGATAGCAAATAAAATCATAATGTTTCAAGTTTAGGACATACATAGTCAAATTTTAGAGAAAACAACACTAAAACTTCCTTTTTTCGTACCTGATTTGAGAAATCAGTGACATTGTAAGGAACATGTGATCCCTGACTTTTGAAGTCATCACCCAAGAAGTCCTGAGAACATTCATCAGAAGACAAATCCAAGAAATGAATATCATAGAAGTAAATGACAAACTGGTCAACCAATCAGAGGATAAATAAATACCTGAGACATGCCAGGCATGGAAAATCCATCACGAAATATTTGGCTTGGCCCTTGAACAGCCACCTGAAATATGCAATAAAATACAGTTGAGAATGCAAAAAAACAAATGACTGGAAACAGGTGCAGGAAGAAGGCCTACGAGAAAGAGAGATGCAAGTAATAATACGGACATTATTAGGAACTCCAGGTTGAGACAGTGGCCCCCCTACAAAAGGCTGGCTGTTTGGATTTTCCAAAGCAGAAAAGTTAAAGGAAGAACCGATACTTCCAACAGATTGCTGTGTTCCTTGTTGGTGAGGTAGATGACTGCCAATAGGACCACCAGAATTGCCACGCCCAGGCCCAAAACCACGACTTCCAGGTTGAGGTACTGCTCCAACTGGACCATGTACACCTCCACGGGATGGAATGGCATATGGCTGAGAAGGAGGTCCACCATGAAATGGTGGAATTGGTACTCGGGGCATTGGGTATGTAGAAGGATGCACCCCAGGCTTATGGGTACCATTAGGTGGACCAGGAGGCATATAAGAACCTGTTTTGAAATACAGCAAAGAGTTAGCCAACTCAAACTTATGTAAACATAAAACCATTCTGGACTTGGAGTGTTATAGCATATCAAACTGAAGAAAAATCAATGATAGCAAACAATATCAAAATAACTAGAACCAACATACCCCTACTACGGTTGCTTCTTCTGTCTGAAATTTGACCAGATGAGGAAACATGCCCATAGTTATCATTAGGAACAACTCCAGGACTACCCCCATAGAAAAGGCGCCGATCATTATAGATCTGTGCCAATATAAACATAAATATGAGCTCAAATCACATCTATCATGAACAAAGTATTCCTGAATGAGAACCATATCTATATCCTCAGTAATATAATCAATTTATCTTATAGCACAATGCCAAACCTTTTTGGGCTTTTGCAATTGAACCATACTCTGCTTCAGATTATTGAGAGGCCCTTCGACCAAGCACTCATGTTCCTGATAGATTAAAAATAATAATAATATCACATTATCAGCTTGAAAACAACTAATGGCTAAACCATGAACATAACTAAAAAGTTCAACGACTCATGAATCCATAATTGTGCCAACCAGCTGCTCAAAATATCCACAGCCAGCTTTTGGCTTCTAGTACTCATTCTCTTTCTATTGAATAACCCAATTTTAAGAGACATAAAAGGAAGTGTTGATCTAAGCTTATTTAAACCTACTGCCATTAGTGATGGAAAATATAAAAAAAGTAAAAGAATAGAAGAGGCAATACCTTGTAGTGTGTAAGAAGACTATTCCATAAAGGTTGTTTGCTTAAAACTTTAGGGTTACCCAGAATGACTATGCCATATCTAGCACGCGTTAAAGCAACATTGAGCCGGCGAGGATCATTCAGGAATCCAATGCCCTACGGACAATCAGTCAAGAACCAGAATGACAAAAACATGTCAAGAACCAGAATGAAAAAAACATGTCAAGAACCAGAATGACAAAAAGAGAGTCCAGAACCAGGTCAACGTCCACAACCATAAGAAATGTCAGCTGTCTAAAAACAGCCAGAACTATAAGAAATAGTAACATCGCTCAGAAACTTATCAAACATTTTGATTGACTATGAAAAAGTAATCATGGTACAAAAGACTTTTAGACCCACGAGACAACAATCCAGTAAAGCAAGCTATGCAAATCCTTCTTTACTGTCTATTTTGGTAGTCTAACTGGTCTGCATGAGTAATCTACATGTGAAACTGACAACTGTACCCATTTATTGAGGGGGTCAAGATAAACATAAATGTAACAGTGTTCTTTTATTGATGGGGAAACAGGGCGAATCTATTAAGATGGGATGAAGGGCCAAAAAAAGCACCGGTAGTCTATAATGAAAGAAGAATGATACCAAGGTACAGTGAAGGCTTCATATAATAAGATGGTTAAAAAATGAATCACTTCACAGCATCAAGTTACAATACTAACAGTAATATACTAACCTGGTGTTCATTACTCCTCACGCATGACAGAATGATGTAATCTTTTTCTCTTCCTTGAAATGAGTCTACACTTGCAACCTGTAGCAAGAGTGTAGGAAGTGAAGCTAGATACTAAACATCAAATGAATACTCTTGTTGAGTAACTTGCCTCAATCTCCTTGTATAGTTGCTGTCTGAGAGCACCATTTCTTGACATGTAGTTAACAATATATGCTCTTTGTCCTTCATATGGTGTTATTACTCCTATCTGTGAAATGGCAAATGAAATTTCATTTTCAACAAGCAAAGATCAATCTACAACCAAGGAGTGGGGGATTTTGGCCAGCAAACCCTCAGTGAAAGAGGAGGAAAGCTTCCATTTGAGCTTTCAGATCACAGAAAAATACCATACAGAACATTTTTAACAAAAAAGGGACAAGAACACAGGTTCAAGAAAAAGAGCATATAATTACCTGACTGGGAACTACACCACTCCTTAAAAATGTGGTTAAAATCTTCTCAACATTAGCAGCCTCAGTCCTATTAAGATAAGATGTACCACTAGCACTTATCTCTTCTTGTCCCATCTGAAAAACAAATGAAAGCATTAAGGTCAGATCTTTGTATTACAGAAAAACTAAATCCTAATCAGCTTACATAGTAACAGGTACACACCTGCACGTAGAAAAACATGGGACGGTTAGGGACAGGCCATGGAAAATCAATGCCAGATGATTGCCTTTCATTTATGGTAACTCCATTTTGTAGAGTGCCTTCGTAGAAGCTGTTCGAAGGAAATTCTGAGAGAGCTGGGTGCATACGGTATTGAACCTAATATGTGCATAAAGGGCAAAATATAAATCTTGCAATACATTACAAATGCAGTACTAAGTGGAACCAAGTTCAACAAAAGAAACAGATACCAAGGAAATGGAATAACAAGAGAGAACCTTCAATAAATGCACCGAAAAAAAGGGAGTAACAAAATTTTATTGAATTGCAACACCTGGGAAATTGTATTCTAACAGACAGATCACAAAGTAATAGCTGGCAGTCCATAAGAGAAATAAATCCTTAAATCTTTTTTGACAACAAATAACAAGTACATTTCATCAGCAAAAAAAAAATACTGTATATAATCACCTATCAGAAGCTTATATTAAAAAACACACTCTAGAAGTTGGACCATTGCAGCCAAATGCATGTGCACAAGCACAATAAGATTTGGAAAGTACCTGCAACCTAATTGGTTTCACACCAAGAAGAACAAGGCGCTCAAAGAGGGACTGTGCCAACCCAGCACGAGCTGCTTTCTTGCACATAATGACTGGACCAAGCTGGCAGTGATCACCGACAAGGACAACCTACCATAGCATTGCACTGTAGGTCAACAATTAATCATGCAATGAAAATCATAGAAACAAAGTGAAGTTGTTTGTGAAAGTACCTGCTTTGCACCAAGAACCAAAGGAATAAGGCATTCAGGTTCTGTTGACTGCGTAGACTCATCAATAAGTACCTGAAAATGACAATAGATTACTTCACACATTTGTGGCAAATAGCAGGCAACAGCTCGGAGAAGAAACATGTTGTACTTAACCTGACGGAACCTAAAGTTTGCCAATCGTGGGTCTCCAGCTCCAACACATGTGCAGCATATGACATCAGCACTCTGAGAAATTTCCCTCTCAGTTGCTCGTTTCAAGGCTTTATACTTTTTCTCATCACTGCTAGACAACTCTCCTGTAAGAGAAACACTTCCATTACTACTCTGCAAGATTCATAGAAATGAAAAAGTACAGCTTAAAAGCAGAAAAGAGTAAACTCGATAAAATGTTTCTGACAAGATTTAACATGTAATACTTCCAGGACCTCATCACTAAATCTAACCAAAAACCACGGGATATTTCTAATTGCAAAAAACGTATTGACAATTTCATTACTCAAGTTTGACCTAGTTTCCTGTTTCAACAAACGGATGCAACCATTCTCTGCTAGAAGTCTAAATAAGTCTAAATAAGGCAACTGAATTCCAGAAACAAGGCTCGTTCTGGGAATCAAACTGAACTAAGCAACCTCCATTGCAAGACAATTCTATATTTTTGACAGTAGAAACTCTAGTCATGCCTCAGTAGCATCTTCTGCCAATAGGATCAACACAATAAAAAGGGAGAGGCAATTAAGAATTGAGAAGTAAAGACAGACTCCAAGAGAGAACCTAACCTTGTTCATCTTTCAATTGTTGTAACTTGTGAAGTTCACTCTTTTCAGATGTATCGAGATGACGAACCTGGATTTAAATGCAACATACATAATGATTGAATCAATAGAAGTAAGAATAAGAAGCCACAAAAGATTGAAAAAGTCTGAATATATTCGAACCTGGTAGTGAAGTGTTAAATGTTCAACTGGAGAGCTCACAGCTTCTCTTGATTTTGCACAGAGCCTAACAACCTTAACCAAAACAATTTCAGGAAAGATAAATACAAGCAATTAGAAACATGCATGGTGAAGAGTAAAATGGGAATACTCTCGCGTTCTCAGACACAAAGTTAAGAAACTGCTATCTTCACTAAGTGCTAGAAGTTCAAACAATGCCTATTTCACACCACCATTAATGTCTCAATACTATGTACACTAGCTACTTCAAACATTGGTGTCTTCTTATGAACTTGGTTGTCAGTACCATTTAAACATAACTTACACAGCAAAAATGACGATAAACAATATGATACAACATATAAATCCAGTGGCCCTTATCCACTAAAGAAAGATAAATCGTACTAATGATTATGCAATTCCAAGAAAAATATTACTCTACCTTTAATCCAGTGGCACTGATCTTTTCGGCTAGCTGGTCAACGGCCACATTACTAGGAGCACAGACCAAAACCTGATTAAAAATATTTTTTAACAACATTGTGAAAAAGTCTTTGAAACCAGTCTAAAGAGGAAGGGATGTGTAAGCCAGATAAGTTAGGGACTTCACCTGTCCCTGGCCTTGTTTAGCCATGTGATACACGATTGCTGCAGAAGTAACAGTTTTTCCTGTGCCAGGCGGTCCTTGAATCAAACTTATTGGCTTCTGTAAGACACTCTTTACAGCAAAAACCTAACACCAGAGAAATAATATTTTGAAACAGCCAAAATCATGAGTCTAACAAGCAGCCTAAGCAATTAACTTCACACAACATGTGAGTTCAAGGAAAATAAACAAAATGAAAAACGACAATCACGGATCTATCATGCAACATAAGTAACTAACTTCAGATAACATATTCTAATATTTGCCATGACTAAATAATTGGCATAGGTGGCACATTTATGGACAAAATAATCATGCATGGTCAGTGAAACACCATATTACCAATCAATCCATAACAATAAAATACTAAGAACATCAAGCAGGCGTCATACTTGAGATGCATTGAGATCCGGAAGACCAGGTGCACCAAACCGACGAGGCAAAGTATTACGAACCATTTGAACCTCTACTTCATGACCCAACAAGTGATGGTATATATACCTGCACAGAGTGTAACCTGTAAAATATTGAAGACGTATAATCCAGCCACAAATCACACATTAGCTTCCTCAAAGAATTGGAAAACTAAAATCAGCTTATTAGTATACATACTAAATCTATCTGATATTAAATGCTTTATCGAATCAAAATATCTGAAGCTTCATGGCGTAATTCACCCACATCAAAAACTCTGAAACAACAAAATAACCTACCCACTAACACTGGTCTCATCCACAGCAAAAGTCTTCATTGCTCCTTGCATCCGATCGAAGCTTGTACTTTTCCAAACAAAGTCAACACTAAACCCATGGTTCAAATCAACTGGAACTCCCTGGCTAGCACGAAGTTCAAGCACAACCTCCTCTTGTGCAGTTAACTTGATCTGAAAGGAAGAATGGTAGTATTTAATTGTCACATTAATTCTTAAACCTGCAATAAAGATCCACCAGCAGAAATGTCCAGGCCAAGTTTACAAATGCTTAAATTTTCAGAGGAAAAGGTATACCACATGGCCCACAGATTGCCAGGATGGGTGAGCCGCATCTCCAGAATAATGCAGTCTCAATTCATCTCCAGGTACAAGACGCAACTCATTATCCTCCTATAGAAAAATGCAAAAATGCACATAATAACAAAGAAAATTCTACCGAGGAAAACTGGAGTGTATTGTATACAGATGTTCTCATGCTAGACACAAATCCAAAAGGCATGATCAAGATAGTAAAGCACCTTTGGGAAAACAAAATAAGCAATGCGCTTCTTGTTCAGACCTATATCCCACCGAATTGTGACATTGTCTTTGCTTTGAGACTCTTTCATCATCTGCAGAAAAATGGAGCTCAGATTCAATGAGATTTTCAAGATCTATATCCTTTGTTTTGAAAAAAATGGTTAAGAACAAATTATATTATTTTAACATTTTTTTATTAAATTGTTTTTTTTGTCATCTGTTAAAATGAGATTGAAATACAAACCATTTACAAGGATTGTTGAGTAAAATTCAACGTGAACTTTTTTAGAATTTTTTTATTTCACTCACATAATGTTGATTTTTGCTTTTTTATTTTCAAATTTTGATAATTTAATATTTCAAAAATTAAAAAAAATACATTTTAATAAATTTTCTATTGAAAATTTATTTTTCAAGATGTTTCTCATTAATAATTTTGTCTTGATTGTCACTTTTAACCTATTAAAGGCTCGCGTTTTAACAACGTGGCAGAAAAAATACGTTAATTGAAGATTTATAAAAATAATGTAATTCATCATTAGTTAGCTCTTTTTCCAAACAACTAAATTAATGACACAAGTTTTAATGTAAGAGATAAAAATGACACCAACTTCCTAATTAAGGGACCAATATGACCTGACTCCCTATTTAGCTATGTGATCTTTGTTTCTAAATAGAAATCAAAGTTGAATAAGAGTTTGATACATACCTTATCATAGTCAGCCTCAAGCTTGATAAGTGGTGCAAATACATTTTGGTACTGCAATATGCACAAAAAATCAGCACATCAATGAAACTTCTGTCATGTCATAAACAAGACATTCCCATTCGAAAAATATAAATCCTTGTCATCTCTAAAACAACAAGATGAAACATCACCTTGTAAGCATCTTCATACTTCAAGGCTACAGATTGAGGTTCATCATCCACACCAGGCTTCTCAAGATCTTCAAGAGTGGCATCAGGATTTGTCTTCCAAAGTTCTTCTACCTTATTTATTTGCTGAGCACTAATTTGGCGAGCTCTCAACTGTTCCTGCTCAGATGGCACCTGCAAAGTACAATTCCTCAATCATTCAGGAAACCGCAGGTTGCAGTCTCAACAGTTAAAAGCAGGTGGTGAAAATACTAACCTTCACTAGCCACTGCAGGAAACATCTATCATCAATCAGGGGGCACCACTGGCTCAAGTCCCAATTCATATCCTTCAATGCATTAACACTTAAACAAGGCTCCCTACAAAGAAGAACCACCACACTCTCTGTCTTCGCTGATATAAATCCAAGTAGAAACACATTGCGACATCCACAGTTATAGCATTCAAGGATCGTTTCTCCCAAAGGACTGTCTTTATGAAGACAGACTTCCTTGTGTTTTGCACGAACCTACAGGACCCAACATAATGCATCGGATAGTTATATATGTATTACATCACTCCATGGATGTTGATATTTATATGGATACAGATTAATTAAATTTTTTCAAGCATATATATATAAATATAGAATATTACATGCAATCAATCAAGGATCCTAAAGCAATCATATCTCTACTAATATGGTGATCAAGACTAATACCTATTATTGTAAACCACTCAAGTAATAATGAAAAAATAACATAAATATCTTAAACTATAGTTTCCAAATTAATTGCAAAACTGATTGAAGCAAGAGAGCCTTACAATTCAATCTGAAAACAGAGATGGAAGATAATGGAAGGGGGAGGAAGAAAGGAAGGTTTTTTTCTGTGGTGGTGAGGGGTGGATGTATGACATCAATTGAAATAAGCTACTTTCACTTTCTTACCCAAGGACATTATGACAACTAACAACTATGGAATAACACTTCATCCTTTTTATGCGAGAAGCACTATTAACAATTCAAAACAACGGGATACATTTGAACATCATAGTCTACATTTCGGAGTAAAACAGTATGCTTATAGTACATCAAATTCCTGATATAACACTGTCAGGTATGCCTTTACAGCCTCTGAAGCAAACACTAAGGCTAATGACCTATCTATAATCATCTAGTAACAAAACTCCACAGAAAATGAACCTTCCTAAGTTTCCATCTCTCAGAATAATAACCAATACTGTTAAAATATCCAATATCTTAGTTCCTGACCCAACCAACACGAAGTATAATTAAAATAGTACCATAAACTTCAAGCCATTAACATCATTAATAGTTGGAACTTCTCTGAATTCTTCATCATGAAGCCTTCAAATCCACAGTTCCAACCCCAATTTCAACTAGACCCTAAAACTAAGATATCAGAACAAAGATATATAATTTAAAAGCAAAAAACAATAAACAGAAAGGTTGGAAACTAACCAGATGATTCACAATGTGGGAGCCTGATGTATTCCCTCGAGAATTACAAAACCACTTGCGGCACGAAGGCACATTACATCTAACAACGCAAGCTGGATTCAAAACCCCACAGTATCTACACGCATGCTCTGTAAAATCACCCTTGACATACTCGTAATTATCATCTTCTCCGGTATCCTCAAAGTTTAAACCACTCATCCCCGCCGCTAAAGCATCCACCACCTGATTCTTGGCGTTGCTACTAGCCGAGCCACCAGCCTTAGCCTTCGTGACGCCACCAGGCGCAACCGAAATCGGAGAGGCATCTGACTGATGATCAGAACCAGGTCCACCTCCAGCACCACGACGGTCCGATGGGTCCGCTAATGAGTCAGAAGGAGTTGGCCATGACACGGGCGACCGAATCGGATCACCAAACTCGGGGTAATCGAAGTCCTCGCCTTGTGTATTGAATTCTAGAAACGTATACGCATCATTTCCTGTGTCAGGTTGCGAAGTGGTCTCAAAGAGGCTGTTATGTTGAGAATCCATTACAATTGTGAAAAAACTAACATAGAAATCAGCAACTAGTGGTAGGCCTTTCAGATTTTCGAGTTTAATTTTGGCTATGAATAGATAATAGATGAGTTAGGGTTAGGGTTTGGTAAAAGGAATAATAGAGACAGGGGTTTGGGGTTGGAGAAGACACAGCACGAGTTGAACTGCACGTGCGTTACCTGCGCCAAAAAAAAAATATTAACCGTCATAAACTCCAGACTCGACAGCATGGAACTGTGGCCTGTGGGGTTTTTTTCTTTTTCTTTTTGAAAGACGTATTTTGTTTTTTCATAGAATATGGGACGTATTTTAATGAACGGATAATATTGCGTCATTATATTTTGAACCATAAATTTGATCAAATTTTTTATCAATAATTTTTTTCATAATATTACATCAATTATTATCAAATATTTTAAAATAAATTTTAAAATAATAAATTAAATGTGTTTAAACTTAAGAGAAAAATATCCCATAACCTTTTATTTATTATAAATATGTTATTTAGGTTTAGTAATTATTTTTATAAAAATAATTTTTATTTATTTTATTTTTTAATTCTTTTAATTACATTAAATAAAAAAAAATTATAGAGTAATTTTATTTTAATTTTTAAAGTTAAGATAAATATGTTAAATTTAAAAAAATATTAAAAAATTATGAAAATATTTGAGAGGCAAAGTATAAAATTTGACTACGTAATTACGCACTTTATTTTTATTAAGGTTTGTTTAACCAACTGCATTTAACTAAAGGTTTGTTTAACCAACTGCATTTAACTATGTGTATTATAGATAGTTGACAAAAAAATAATTAACTGAAGTATAATATTTTAAAAATTAATTTAATTTACTTTTTATATAAAATTAATTTCATTTGTTTTTTATATAAACTATTTAATTTGCTCGGATCGTATAACATTATATCTTGTTAACATTTTAAGTAATAAAATATTGATTATAATTGTTCATTCGAATTGTAATATTGTAAATTTATAATGTCTTTGACATCTTTATTAGGCTTTTTTTTTAATTATTAGGCGCGATATACTAGTCACAAATTATTTAGTAGGTGTATCTGACAAAAAAAAATTTAATTCCATAAATAAATAAATATATATAACAAAGATATATTAATTACATTATTAAATTATAAGTTTGTAAATTGTTATATACATAGATTATAGTTTAAAAAAGATTAGAGAAAAATACTAAAAATGTAAATACATGGGAGATGAGAGAAAAATACTAAAATTATTAAAAAAATAAAAATATCCTTTAAAATATTACATGTCATTCAAATGTCAAATTTTTAATGAATTTCAATTTTGTAATAAATTAATATTTTTTTCAATATAAATATCACTAAAATATTAATTAATAATAAAGGTAAAAAATACTAAAAATAACATTAAGATATTATTAAAATATTTAACCCAAATTCAAGACTTTTTTTTAAATTGTAAATTTAACTCTTAACCTTTAAAATTGTGTTGCTAAAGGAGCTTTAGTCACGATGTCAACCACTTGTTCCTTATTGGAAACATACTCTATTACAAGATCTTTAGTTTGTATTTTCTCTAACAAAATGAAAATTTATTTTTATATGCTTGGTTTTTTAATACAAAATTAGATTCGTACCTTATCATAGTAGAGAATAGATGATTGTAGTTGCTTCACTCTTTAACTATTTAAGTAGTTTTTGAATTTAATATTCTTCTGTTAAGACATGAGCAAGATCTATAAATTTTGCTTTGTGAAAGACCTTGATATAATCTTTTGCTTTTTAGAGAAAAATAAAACTAATAAAATCCTTAAAAAGATACAAAAACCTCTAATATTTCTATCATCCAAGCATAAAGCTCAATTAGCATCACAATAAGCATTAATGCTTACTTAAGAGCTTTTATAAAACACCACACAATAACTAGTTGTTCTACCTAAGTATCTTAAAACTATTTTTTTGTTTACCGATCAATTGAGGCATATAGAAATTGACACATCTTATTCTAAGTATACAATTTTAGGTCGAGTTAAAGTGTAATATTGCAATGAACCTATAATAGTATTGTACTGACTAACATCTTCAAGTAATTGACATGAGAGTTGGACAAAGTCTTACCATAAGGCATAGTTGTAGGAACTGATTCTTCATTAGCAAGGTGAGCTTTCTAAAGGAGTAGTATAATGTATTTTTGTTGTGAGAGATGAAAATCATCAATAATTTTGGCAGTTTTTGTGCCTATAAATAATTTAACTCCCCAAATCCTTTAAGGTAAAATACTCATTTAATTTTCTCACCGTAGGCTAAATAAGAGATGAATTGGTTCTTATAACCATTATATCATTAACATGTATCGAGAAGATAATCAAATCAGTCTTAGTATTATTATAGAGTAGCATGCTCAAAATTAGAACATTTGAAGCTTATTTAAATCCATAAAGAGATTTCTTAAGTTTACATAAAATGTGACATATCTTCGTCAATGAATCCATCTAGTTGTATCATATACACTTCCTCTTGCAAGTTCCTATTTAGAAAGACATTATTAACATCATGCTACCTCATAATCCATCTTTGTAACAGAACCAAAGTAAGCACCACTCTACAGATAAATGGTTTAACCGCATAACCAAATATCTTTGTGTAATCAATGTCATTAGTATAATCATAACCTTTAGAAACATCCCTACTTTTATACCTCTTCGAGCTTTATCAACCTCAAATTTCTCACAAAATACTCATTTGTTTCCAAAGCCTTGGCTTCTTTTAGAGGCAAAAACAAACTACATGTATCATTGTTTACCAAAGTTTGAAACTCATATTTTATTGAATGAAACCATTATGGGCAATTCAAAGCCTTTGAGACACTTAGAGGCTCAGAGAGAGTAACTTGCATAGCACGAACAATAGGCTTATGTATACCACTTTTTAGCTCTTGTTTGCATAGGATACATGTTTGAAGGGGCTGAGATTGGTATAGTTAGTGGTAAAGATGTTGTTGACATAGGTAAATGTTCATTAAATAATAGAACAGAGAGATCAAAATCATCTAGTTAAACATAGAAATACTGGGAACATAAGATGGCAAGGAAAAGTTGGAAGAATGTGTTATAAGGATAGATACATAGGGGTTGAAACTTTGAATAGATAAAGTAAGATAGGGTTATTTTGTAAATGTGAAATCGACAAGTCATGTGAAGAATTAGATGTATTATTGAACAAAACAAATGTATTAATATTGGCATATGTGTCATTGATAGTAGAGTATGATAATGAGTAATCAAAAATGTTGTTGACATAGGTAAATGTTGATTTATTCAAGGTGAGAAAGGGAAAAACACTCTTATGAAACACCAAATGAAAGCTCATATATACACATTTGGTGACTACATCCATACATCAATATTCTTTTTTGATGAGGTGGATAGTCAAGAAACACACATGTGAAAAATTTGGGTTCAAGTTTGTTTGACTTATAGGAATGGATATAATGATAACATAAATAACCAAATGTTTTAAGATGATCATAAGAAGGTTTTTGGTTATATAACAACTCATAAGGTGTCTTATGTATAAGTGCTTTTGAAAGCATTCTAGTAATCAAATGCATAGCATGCCTAAAAGCATGTTCCCAAAATTGAATAGACAAGCCAACTCTAATGATTAAATACAAATCATTTTTCACTACATGTATGTGCTTTCTCTCAATCACACTGTTCTGTGATGTTATATATGGACATGTAATCTTCATATGATAACCTCTTTGAAATAACAAATTCTCAAGAGTTTGAAATTCTCCATAATCGTCACTCTGCAACTTTTTAATATCAACACCATATTGCATTTTCACCAAAGCATCAAAGTGCTTAAACAACCCATATACTTAACATTTGAACCACTGTATATAACCATTGAAATCTTATAAAACCATCGATAAATAACAAGATCCATTAATAGTTACCACATATATAGATCCCAAACACCCATATGAATTAACTCAAAAGCCTTATGATACCTATCATGTTTATGCAACATAGGCAATCTATAAGATTTGCCTATTTGGCATATCCACGTACATCAAAAAATGAACTTGGGATAGTCCTCATATTATTATACTCAAAATATTATAAACCACCTTTGCATGAGAATGGCTTAATATATCATGCCAAAAAGTGAATTAACAACACTTTATTATGACACTTAACATTGAATTAGTTAAAGAGGAAGTAATACCATCTAACAATGGAGGGGACACATGCATTTTGTATAAACCTTGTTAAATGCTTCCAACAAACAGACTTTCTTCTCAACTATGTCTTTGATACAAAATGAATCAAAAGAAAATCCAACCATGACATTGTTATATAAGAAAAACTACGTCAATAAGACCAAGTTATTTGTTAGTTGAAAGACATGAAGTATGTTATTAACCTTCAAACTTGTCTACTTAGTGAGTAAGATTCCTTCTTTATAATGAGCAATTGAAACAGTACTATCATTACCCAACATAACCTCTTCAGACCCTTTATAGAGCAAATTAAAAGATTAGAAAAAATATTAACATTTTCTATGAAATGATGGTTGGCAACAGTATCCATGTACTAATACTGGTCTTAGTTATTACACAAGAAATATTGAACATTGTTGATTCTTAAGCGAAGAATGTCACATGTGGAAACTCATTTTCAGTTAGAGAGCCAGATTGAACTTGAGTGTGAGAATTAAAGGGCATATCTTGTTAAGAGTTAAAATTATTATATTGGTTTTTATCCTGATCCTGCATATGGGATAAATGTATTTATGGAGGTCTTTGATTATCAGAATTGACATTAGAGTTATTAGGAGAGCCACCAAAGTGAAAATAGTATCTCAAAGCATTATGACCTTGTTTTTTACAGATTTGACATATGTCTTTATGCTTTCCATTTCCTTTATTGTTGTTATGATTTTGATTTTGATGTGTGTTTATGAGTTTTAAGTATTGGGACTAAAACTAATGTTATTAGAGTTATATTATGACATAACATTTTAATAAGGTTTTTGTTGATAACCATCATACATAAGTCTTGCAACATTGTCTGTATCAACTAAGATGAACCAACATTATTCATACACCCCTTGTTTCTCATGAAATCTTAGAGAATAGAAAACCTCATCAAGAGTAGGCACTAACTTTTAATATGTGATATTCATTACTATAGATTAATGTTCTCTACCCAAACCACTTAGAACATAAAGTACTTGTTCCCTTTTAAAAATTTCATCACTTATAGCTATGATATGATTAGTTAGATTCTTGACATTGCTAATGTATGATTTCATATGCATCGAACCTTTTTGAAGATTTTGTAATTGTCATATTAGTTGCATCAACTGAGCTTGAGAAGTGTTAAAAAAACATTCTATCAGGCCTTCTAATAAGACTCTGTTGAATCTTTATGCTTCCCAATAAGGTACTTATAGTTATGTGTCACAAAACTATAAATCTAATTTAGGATTATTTTATCCTTTGTATCTCACAGATCAAATTCATCGTTAGGTTTAATAATTTCTTTACTCCGTGTTGAATTATCATTAGTAAGTTGAATCACTTTTTTGATAAATCTTGAAGGTGGAGCCATTGTACCATTAATAAACCCTTGCAAACCATAAACTCAAATCATATGTTTTAATTGTTGACCCCATATCAAATAGTTTGTTTCATCAAGTTTGATAGATAAGTTTAGTTTGATTGGTATATTATGTAGAGAAAATGATACTCTTGAGAAAGAACTAAAAGAATTAGGAATTAGTGATTTATTCACCATTGAAACTTCTTAAGCTAAGACTCTAGTACCATAAAATAGATCAGAGAACTAAGGAGAAGAAACAGAGTGTCAAGTGTCGAAAAAAAGTAGTAAATGAATGCATATTAATTCTTGAATGTATTATTAATAACTATATGTATTTATATCAATTATTATTAGTTAAAATCTATTATTTTAATAAAATCACACCAACTACACATCATAAACGTTTTAATAGCCTAACCACACATCTCACGTGTACAATCACACACATTAATACAATTACGTCACTATAGCTACTTAATGTAAACATATAGAATATGAGTTAGTATCAATATTTGTAACTTTTATATAATTTTTGACTCTTATTTCATTTCATTCATTAAAACTTATAAAAAATAAAAAAATTATTCATTTAAATCTTTATTATTAAGATAAAAGAGTATAAAAAGTTGTATAATGGTAATAGGGTAACTAATAAATTAATTATATTTTTGATATATATTAAGCTTATTTTATGTGCAATATTTTTTTTTACATTTATCTTATAATATTTTTTGAATATTTGTTTATAATATAATTGAGAAAATAATTAAAAAAATTAAAATTAATTGGCCAAGAAAGTAGCATATAAATTGTTTTTATCTTAAGTAAATGTGAGAAAACATTAAAAAAAAGTTATTTGCTAGAATTTTGTTAGTTAGAAGATACCATAGATTCAAAGATGTTATTTATAGTTTGATTAATAAAAAAATTTCTTATGGAACATTTTATTCTTGATTTATAAATTAATAGTATTTTTTTAAACATACTAGAATCTATTTTTTTATTATTAAATAAAAAATATTATATAAATTATATTTGAATTTAGGTTTATAGTAATAGAATGAAAAGTCATAACACATATCAATTCTAAAATCTTATTTAGATAGAATATATATAACAAATGTTGGTACTATGATTATCATAAAATTTATAAAAATTATAAAAAATAATATCTTTAAAATTTATAATAATAAAAATAATATCTTAATAATATTGAATTGTATCAAATTAATAGCGTTAAACATTAAATGGGTCTAAATAATCGTAATTCAATTTAAACATCAAATTATATGACATTCAAAATGAAATAATGTGACACTTTTTTAAATAATGAAAAATGTATGAAATATAAAAAAATATTATTTTATGATTATAATTTTTAAAATAACTATTTTTATTATTTTTCCTCAAATCTAATTATATCTATAACAATTTAATGTATTTTACCTTCAATTTTATCGATCATTCACTTATTCATTAATTCTATTTTTAACTTATAACAAACACACCTTAAAAAACATATATTTAACACATTGATGAATATGCAATAAATATATACTTATTACATTATTGATAAGATGTATAAAAGCATTGTTGATTATTTTTCTAAAAATGCAAGGTATTGATAGATTTAATATTTAAATTTTTTTTAACATGATATCAGAACTAAAAATATTTGTTAAAATATTTTGAATTAAATTGTTAAAGTCTTAAATCATAAACAAAATTTTTTAAATTAAATTGTCCATTTTTGAATTTGTTTTGTTTTGCTATCTGCCTCTTCTTCTTCCGTTTTTTAATTAAAGTTTTTTCATTGCTCTACCTCTTCTTTGGTCGTTTCTTTGCATTAATTCTCTTTTTCATTTTCTGTACAATTTTTATATAAATAGAGAAGAAGAAAATAAGGAAAATACGAAGAAGAAAATGAAAAATTAAGAAAAAAATAAAAGAAAAAACAGAGAAGAACGTTGAGAAGAAGAAAAAAGAAAAAAAAGACGATAAAAGTTTTTTGGTTGTATATTTTCTCTCAAGAATTAGGTTTTTTCGATAGAGTTCAGATACTTTAAAATACGTAGAGTAATAAACTATGGTGTAAGTTTATTATTATTTAATCGTTATATCCTAAGAGATAAATTTATGTCGTTCTTAAACACCCACGATGAGCGAAAAAATTGTCTTAAGGACATTATGTGATACATAAGCCTTGATTTTTTTCTGCTATTTAATTTATATATTATTTAAATTTTATATTTATATATATATATATATATATATAATTTTAATAAAATAATTTTATTCTTAAATTGTTTGTCCGTGTATTATTTTTAACAATCTTAAGATAATTTTTCCCCAACTTTTTGAACAAACAAATAAAAAAGTTCTTTTTAATAAATATTTTGAGACAAACAAATTATTTATAATATGTTATATTTATCTATTCTGTTATATATCTGGTATGTTAAATACATTCTATTATAATTATTATTTAATTTTTACATCTTTATTAATTCTTTTTATCATATATTTAATATTATTTTTTATTAATTTTACTCTTATATTAAATTACTTGTACTTTATTTTATTTGATTCCATCGCTTTCGTATTGTTGTGAGTATTAATTATTTTATATAATTGTAATGTTTTTTAATATTGATATTTTATATTAGGTATTTTATTTTCTTTATTTATTTTGTGTTACTAATCTTAATATTCTTTACTTTATATTTGTATTTTATTTTAAAATTATTTAATCACTATAATTAATGAAATTATAAATATATATGTAAATTAACATATTTTTATCATTTATTTATTAAATATATATATATATATATATTATTTTCTTTTCTAATCTATTAACTTTATTTGATAATTTTTAAAATTTGTATTTGTATTTTTATATTTAATAGAAAATATAAGGAAAAGATTATGTAATCTGAAATGACATCCGACGTCCTAAACTAAAAACCCAACTATGAATGTTGTTAACCCAAACTAAAAACCTAATTATGAATATTGTTAACCCAAACTAAAAATTCAACTGTGAATGTTGCTGATCCTATTGTGAGTGATTCTACTATGAACCAAATGATAAGACCTTCTGTGGCTCATGGGGTAACCTCAATGTTACTAGTTTATGTTCTAATGAACTATGCTCTGGTAGATAAACCAAAAAAGTTTAATGGCTTGAACTTCAAGAGATGGAAGAGTAAGATGATATTTTATCTCAGCACCTTGTATATAGCAAGGTTCTTGACTGAAGAAGCTCCCGATTAATCTGAGAGTGAACAAGATTTTTTAGTCTGCTAGTGCTATTGAAGCATGAAAGCATTCTGATTATTTATGTTGAAACTATGTTTTGAATAGTCTAACTGATTCCTTGTACAATGAGTACAATAAGGAAAAAACGACTAAATATTTGTGGGAATCATTAGATCGGAAGTATGAAACTGAAAATGTCAGTGCTAAGAGATTTTTGATTGGTCGCTTTCTTGATTATAAGATGATGGACTCTAAATCGGTATACAATCAAGCAAGTGAAATCCAAGATATCATAACAGAGATGTATCATGAAAGGATGGTACTTAGTGAAACCTTCCAAGTTGCAGCTATTATTAAAAATTTACCCTTTTTATAGATATAGTTCAAGGCTTACCTTAAGCACAAACGAAGGGAAGTGTCTTTGTAAGACTTACTGATAAGATTCAAAGTGGAAAAATATAACAAGGCTTATTCTAAAAAATGTTATATCCTATCAACACCCCAAGGCTAATATGATGAAATATGGTCAAAATTCCAAACACAATAAGAATAAGGGTAAGGGCAAGCTGGATAAAGAATCTAAATTGGGACCTAGAGAAGTAAAATTTAAGAAGTCAAGCTTTAAAGGGATTTTCTTTAACTATAAGGACAGGGTATAAAGCCCCAGACTATAGGTTTCTAAAAAGAAACAGAGATCGTGAGGCAAACATGGTTGATGACATCACTCATGATATCTCCGAAATTGACTTATATGCAGTCAATTTCAAAGGTAAAATTGGTGGGATCAAACCCAAAAGAGTGGTGGATTGACACTGGTGCAAAAGGGCATGTATGCTCAGATAAGGAGCTATTCACTACTTTTGAAGCAGTGAAAGATGGAGATAAGCTTTTCATGGAAAATTCTACCACATCAGTCATTCAAAGATAAGGCTAGGTCAAACTGAAGATGACCTTAGGAAAGGAGCTTACATTAAACAATATACTTTATGTGCCTAACATCCGTAAGAATCTTGTTTCTGACTTATTGCTAAAAAGCATGGCTTTCAGATGGTGTTTGAATTTGACAAGGTCAATATGACCAAAGATAGGATGTTTGTGGGAAAGGAATATGTATATGATGAGATATTTAAGCTCAATGTAATGACTATAAAAGCTAAGAATATTAATAAGCTTAATTCTTCTATTTTTTACTTGAGTATTCCAACTTGTGGAATGATAGACTAGGTCATATTAATTACCATACATTACGTAGACTAATTAACATAGAACATATATCCGTATTATAAATAGATTCAAAGCATAAGTATGAGACTTATGTTAAGGCAAAAATGACCAGGTCATCATTTCATTCGATTGAAAGGAACACTGAACCCCTTGACTTAATCCATAGTGATCTATGTCGTTTGAAATTTCTTCAAACAAGGGGTGGTAATAAGTATTTTATTACTTTTGTTGATGATAACACGAAATATTACAATGTGTATTTGCTAAAAAGCAAAGATGAAGCTATAGATAAATTACTTTATAAAATAGAAATTGAGAATCAACTCAACAAGAAAATCAAGGTACTGCATAGTAATCGTGGTGGTGAATATGAGGCACCGTTTGGTAATTCTGCGCAAAACATGAAGTTATTCATGAAACCACAACGATTTATTCACCTCAGCAAAATAGAGTTGTTAAACGTAAGAATCGTACCTTGAAAGAAATGATGAATGCAATGTTATTAAGTTATGGGTTCTCACAGAACTTGTAGCGGAAAGCTATTTTATCAACTAACGACCTTTTAAATAAGGTACCCTAGAAAATACACATAAGATATCGTATGAATTATTTAAATGAAGGATATCTTCCTATAAATATTTACGAGTGTGGGGTGTCTTACAAAAGTGGTTGTACCTATATCTAAGAAGGTAAAAATAGGTCCAAAAATAATAGATTGTATCTTCGTTGGATATGCACATAATAGTAGTACTTATCGGTTTCTTGTGCATGAGTCAAAGATCTCAGACATACACAAGAACACGATAATGGAATCAAGGAATGCATCGTTCTTTGAACATGTATTTCCAGGTAAATCTCAAGGAGAATCAAATTCATCTAAACGAATTTATGAGACTATGAATGAAGATATTCAAAACAAAGAACCTGAATAAGAGGTTGAGGATGAGGTTGAATTCAGTCGTAGCAAGAGGGCTAGGATAGAAACATCTTATGGTCTAGATCTTTTGACCTAATTGCTAGAAAGTGAACCTTAAACCTATGAAGAGGCCGTGAATTCTTCTAAATGACCTCAATGACAAGAAGCCGTTAATAGTGAAATTGAGTCCATTATGCAAAATCACACTTGAGAACTAGTTGATTTACCTTCAAGTAGTAAAATATTGGGGTTTAAGTGGATTTTCACAAGAAAACGTAAATCTAATGGATTAGTTGATAAGTACAAGGCCATGATTGTAATTAAGGAATACAAACAACGACATGGCCTTGATTACTTTGATACTTATTCTCATGTTATGAGAATAACATCTATAAGGATGATAATTGCTATCGCAACTCTACGAAATTTTGAAATGCATCAAATGGATGTAAAGACAACCTTTCTAAATGGAGAGTTAGATGAAGAAATCTACATGGACCAACCCAAGGGTTTTTCATGCCTATGGAAAGAAGGAAAGATTTATAAATTGGTGAAGTCTTTATATGGCTTGAAACAAGCACCAAAATAATGACATGAAAAGTTTGATAATGTAATGAGGACAAATGGCTTTAAAATCAAGGAATGTGATAAATGTGTATATGTCAAAGACAAAGAAGATGGTTATGTTATCTTGTGTCTTTACGTTGATGACATGCTAATTGTGAGTTGTAATGATCAAATGATCAAATCTACTAAGTTTATGTTGAATTCAAGATTTGATATGAAAGACGTAGGACCTGTTGATGTAATTATAGGAATTAAGATATCAAACGGTCTCATTCTAAGTCAATGTCATTATGTTGACAAAATATTTGAGAAATTCAACAAGAGTGTTTTTGGAATTATGAGAACACCAGTAGATGTAAATCTATATCTATCCAAGAATAAAACTGAGAGTGTGTCTCAACTAGAATATTCTAGAGTGATAGGAAGTCTTATGTACTTGATGAGTTGTACGAGACTAAACATAGTTTACGTTGTAAGTAGACTAAGTAGATATATTAGTAATCTAGGATTTGATCACTATAAATGTATTACGACACTACTTAGATACTTAAGATATACAAGTAGCTATAGACTGCACTACACAAGATATCTAGCTGTATTAGAAGGATATAGTGATGCAAATTGAATATCTGATATGAAAGATTCAAAGTCTACTAGTGGATATGTATTTAATACTGGGTGGTGCAGCTATTTCATAGAAGTTCTCTAAACAGATGTGCATTGTTAGATCTACTATGGAATTTGAGTTCATTGCTTTGGATAAATATGGTGAAGAAGCCGAATGGCTATACAATTTTGTAGAGGATATTCCTAAGTGGGTGAAGCATATACCTACAATATGCATTCATTGTGATAGTTAATCTGTCATTGGCAGGGCATAGAGCAATATGTATAATGGTAAGTCTCGACATATACGTCGTAGACATATATCATTAGACAATTACTCTCAACTGGGGTTATCTCTATTGACTATATGGAGTCAAAAGAGAACATAGTTGACCCCTTAACTAAAGGGTTAAATCGAGAGTTAGTTGATAAATTATCGAGAGGAATGCGACTAAAGCCCATGAATGGATGAAAATTTGCAAAGAAAACCCAACCTATTTGACTATAGATCCCAAGATCTAGGTTCAAAAGAACAACCTAATTGTAAAGACTTGGTGAGATCACTATAGAGGTTTACTCTTAAGTCTATTCCTATGATGAAAACAGTGATACCCGTAAGATACATGATAAGTTAAGGATTTTAATGATTCTTATGAAGAGTATACTGAGTAGAGTATACGGGTTACTCTTTGCGAATAACTTTTAAAGATAAGAGATAACCTATGAGAGGGAGGAGTGAGACCGCTTTGAAAGAGAATTGTATATGGCTCAATTCTTTAGACACTCTCACAAAACCAGACATATGTTAAGAAGAAGAAGAAGAAGAAGAAGAAAATGAAAAGAAGAGAGAGAGAGGCGAAGAAAATTAGAAAAAAAATATTCTTATTTATTATTTATTATTATTATTATTGTTGTTGTTTTTTTTTGTTGTATATTTTCTATTTAGAATATAAAATCAATATATAAGGAGAAATGATATTATGTATAAAATATTATATATTATATTTTTAATAATTTATATTTTTTAAAAAGTGAATTTTAAATCGTTATTAAAAAAGAAAAAAAAATTGTATATTGCATAACAGTAAAAAGTGAAATTATATTATATGATTTAACTACGATGAGGTACGATTTAAGAACGTAAGATGTTATTGCACACTATTTATAGTAAAGATAATTAATGCTATTAAAAAATAGAGATTCTCCTTACAAGTATAATGTTTAATTTCTCATCGATCTCTAAAAAAGATGTTATCCTCAATCAAGGATCTATTTAGCTAGAAATTGAATGCTTATTATTTGAAAATTAAATTTCTTAAAAAAAATGACAGTGTATCAATTCATTCATGAGCTTACTATAATTATAAAAAGAATTATCCATGAGCTAGGGAAGGAAATAAATTTAATTTTTATTTCCAATAAAGAATTTCTATATATATTTTTTCAAATATCATAGATATATAAAGAGAATAAAAAAGTTAATCCTTTAAGAGTCATAAAAATAAAATATTTATATATTATAAAAAATCCTATATACCAAGTATTATATGCTCTAAAATAATAATAATAATAATTGATATCATCTAAATTTATTGTATTTTTTATTTTTATAAAAATAAATACTTAGATGAACCTATTTTATCACATATCAATGTAACTATTGTATGTAAATTTTTTTGGTATATTAATCCACATTCCTCAGAATATATATATATATATGTTATTTTTAATGATTTGTAGTTATAGGAATGATTATTAACTCTAATTTTAAATTGATAGCATATAAATTTTAAATTTGGAATAAAAAATCATATGTTTGTATAATCTTCTATCTATTTTCCTCCTAAAATTTAATCTCCATTCAATATATTTCATTTCATACCAAAATTCATTTGTCCTTTTTTTAATGTGTTATATGTATTGTTTGAATATGGATCGACCCGAAGTTTGATCGGACAAACAGTTCGAACTATCAGATGAGTCATCCTATGAGAATCTATCTGTGCGTGCATTTACAATGACACTAGTAATACGAGTATGCCTACGCATAGAGGTTTTGGTGTTGGAAAACTGACCTCCAGATCGAGTATGTTTATTTTTAGTCTTGTATTTCTCTGATACGTTATGATGTATATCTTTATGTAATTGACACAAGTACATGCAATGTTCTATATATACATAAATTTCATAAAAAAATCACATATTTTACAAAATTCTCTTAATTTTCTCTATAAATCGAATCAATCCCAACATATATTACATACAAAATAATCACTTTGGTTTGTTCCTTATACATTTTATGTTAAATTGTGAAAAAATTTAAAAATGCATTTGAATGATCGGTAATAAAGATAAATTGGACTCATGTCATAAATCACTCTCAAAATATTCACAAAAATTAGTAATAAATTAAAATTTATATTTATATTTATATAATCAAATTATTTAGATGATTTTACTTTTAATTTTCATTCAAATTTTTTTATATTATAAAAAAACTTATTTTATATTAAAAACAAACGTATGTCGATCGTGTGAAAAAAATTACTTTATTAGGGATGAGTTATGCGACAAAATAAAGCCATATTAATGACTATTGCGAATATGGTGCCTATCGATACGTAACGAAATGTTTGGGCCAAAAAAAAAAGGACATAATAAAATGACCGCATAAATGCATAACAGAAGAAAAAAGATGTCTGTTATTCCCAAAATTATGCCAACTTTCCATAAAAGATGACCTTTTTTCTGCCAATATATATATCTCATAAACATCCACAACTCTATATCAAAAGTTAAAAGTCATTGAGGAATAATATAGAGGAGGAAAAAAAATGAAGTATTTTAATTTGTATTCTATCAACATATTCATATTTATGTTTATGTTATTGTTCAATTCCTACATGGGTTCGGATATTGTAGAACAATCTTGCATGCAAGCCGCAAAGGGTGATCCAAATTTGGACTACAACTTCTGTGTTGCTTCTTTGAAATCAAACCCCAAGAGCCAAAATGCAACGAGTCTCGAAGAACTAGTATTCATATCAGTTAAACAAAGCCTTTCTAATGCAACAAAAATATTTGTTCCCAAAGTATTAGATTTATTGAAGGGCAAAAATATTGATAAATTTAAAAAGAATTGTTTGGAGAGTTGCTTAGAACTTTACAATGATGCAATTTCTTCTCTAAATGATGCCGTGAAAGATGTTAATTCCAAGGACTTTGATAAAGCTAATTTGGATTTAAGCTCGGCCTTGGATGCTCCTTCTACTTGTGAAGATGGATTCAAGGAAAAGACAGGTGCAGTTTCTCCTTTAACAACGGAGAATAATGTTTTCTCCCAGTTGAATTTGATTTCTCTTGCTTTCACCGCAAAGCTTTCTCGTCATTAATTAAATTATATATTAATTAGATCGATACTCTGTAACTTCTATCTTGTAATAAAAGAGAAGAAGATCAACATCAAGGATAAATACTTCTAAAATAATTAATATCTAATTATGATTCATGCATTTTTTTTTTTGACTAAGAACCTAATTATGTATATTTACCAACATTTTTCTAATTTATTTGAATATGAATCAAATTATTAAAGTTTTGTTAAGCTTAACATTAAAAATATACACCATGATTGATATATATTTTATAAATCAATTTATAAAAGATTTTGATAGCCGAATTAATAAAACAATTACATTATTTTATATTTCTAGGTGAAAAGTTATTGATATAATTTGAAATGAAAAAAAAAAAGAGAATCACACATTAAAATAAAAAATTCTATACAATTAACGTATGTACGGATAAATGTAAACAATAATTCAAAAATATAGTAATTTAAATGGATTTATAATGTAATAATATTAAAATGTGAGCCAAAGGTTATGTCTGCCATATTGACAAAAATAGGGACTCCTGTATTTTTCTCAATAAAATTTATCTTTTGATTTGAAACTTTATTTTCTTTATAGAATATTTATTAAACGCTTTCACAATATGCTTTTGAGAATGCAATTGATATAATTTTCAAAACAAACAAGTTGTGGTGAAATTAAACATTAGATTATGTGGCCTTGGTTTGCTTGAAATATCGCTTGCAATTTTATTCGGAGGTGGTTGCTAGACTTGTGAATTCCATTGGAGACTTTATGAGGGAGCATTATGACATAGCTAGAGTCTGACTGAGTGCAGTTATGGAAGCAGCAAATACATGTGAGAAGGGGTTCAACTAAGGAGATGGCGTGTACCCATTAAAAAATGAGAACTACCATATCATTCAATTGTATGATACAGCACCATGTAATACTATTATTTAGGAGGGAATGTAAGTTACTTTAATTGATTTTTGAGCATTTTATAAATGGATAATATCTTTACATTTTGTTTCTATAATCATAATATAATATAAAAAAATATCCTATAAAACATAAAAAAACATACAATATAATTTAATTTAAAAATTATTAAATTATTTATTCTATTTATTTAATCTTTTATCACTAATAATAAAAAATAAAATGATTATAATAGATATTACATAAATATAGAATTATAATTATTTTTAAAATTATTATTAAAAACTTATTACATAATAATTATATAAAAATTAAAGAAATTAGAATGTCATCTATTATTAAAAACTTCTTACATAATAATTATATAAAAATCAAAGAAATTAGAACGTGATTAATGATTTACCTAATATCATATGGAGTTTTAGATCTAGAATATAAAAAAATTTATTAATTTAAAGATTTTAGATTAAATTTGGTACATAAATACTTAACAAAATATAATAATGAACACTAAAAAGATAAAAAAGATTAAATTAACTATTTAATTTGTTATAATGATATAAATAACTATTTTGCTAAAAAAATGTGTTTAAAAATTTATAATAAACTTATAAAAATTTATTATTTATCACTTTTAATTTTAAAAACATTATACATATAAAATTTGGTTTATAATATATTAACAATAATGCATAAAATTGAATCTTATTTAAAAATGAATATAAGTGTATAGGTTCGATTCAATTAATTTAATTTTTATAATTTTTATACCTCATATTAAATTGATAATATCGATTTTGATATTTTTATAATTTAAAGTAACTAATCTTCAAATATATATAAATTTAATTTTAGAATTTATCGATAGTTTTTTTAAAAAATGCCAATCCTTTGATATTATCCATATTTTTCATTAATTCTTTGTGTGTTTTTTCTGTTATTATATCTATGTATTTTTTTTATCGATAAGTATTTTCTTAAAATATATATTAAATCTAATAATTTTTTAAAAAAATTACAAAAAATATATATATTTAAAATTTATAATAATAAAAATAAATTTAAATAACTATTTAATTAAATCATGTTTTAATTTTTTTTATTTTTTACATTAATTATTTTATATGTTGTCTTTTATTTTTAATTTTGAATAATTTGATTAACATAAAATATCTGATATTAGTCCAAATAAGATATGAGAAAAAATGATGAGAATTGGAATTTGTTAGGTAATTAATATTAAACGTGATTTAAGTTTAAATAAATGTGAATCTAAGGGATTGATTTTTTTATTAAAATATAAATGATATGATTTGAACGTTCAATTTAAAAAAAAATGTTATCATGAATAACTGAACGAATCCCTAGATAGTGACCGATGATTAGACCTAAATATGATAATGTAATTTGACTTTCTCTGTACCGACGATAGCAAGGCATATTAATTTTCTAATCCATTCCATTATTTATGAGACTCCTGCTTCTACCTTTACGAAGAAAACAGAGCTTCTAACTCACTCTACAATTTTTTTTATTAGTTAGTGCACTTGCACACACAATTTTTAATACAATTAATTAGTAATTTTAAATTTGCCCGCATCTTTATCTAAGAGATCACTTTAAATATTTATATTCTGTGTACTGTCATTCACACAATACTTTATACTAATGTATGTTTTATACACAATTTTTAATACTAATTAATACTTATGTATGTTTTACATATTATGTACGATGAAGATTACATAAAATGTTTTAGATTTTTCTTCGTGGCCTCTTTTTTACTCTTTATTTTTTTTTTACTCTTTCAATATTACAGAATAAATTTATTTTTCAATTAATTTTTTTATTACATTAAGAGTGAGATATTATTTAGAAGTAATAAAATCAATTAAAATAATATTTAAATTTAAAATAATGTGAAAATTTCACACTCTATATGACAACCACAGTTAACCGATTAGTATTTTTGTTAATTAAATATACATGCAAGAAGATAAAATTATTTTAGAAATGTATTTTTAAAAAATACGAATGATGTGACTTTAAATTTTCTAATTAAAGTATTATTAACTATTTTTCATGCTATAATAGGAATTGTTTAATAAACTTATTAAAATTATAAATTATAAAAGAAAAGAAAAAATAATGTGTTTCAATTAAAATACTAGAAAGTAGAAACACTTATAGGAACACATAAATGGCAAATAAGAATAAAAGTGTACTTATTTAATAGATTGGTTTTTTGTGTGTTAGATTTTGTTTGAAAAATAATAAACACACTTATAAGGTTTATAATATATTTAGAAATATCAATATAATTTATAATATATTTAAAAATATCTTTAATATATAACAAACTTTGTAAAAATTATACAAAATCATCAACAATATTATACCATATTTATTCTACACTTATGCTTTTGAATGTTATCGTTAGTTCAACGGTATTATTATTTACAAGAATAACATTACATAATGTTATAAATATTCATAAAAAATATAGATAGATATATCAATATCATTACATTTCTATCTAAACTTATTTTTGGACCTTCTAGAACTTGCAACAATATATAGATATATCAATATCATTATAACAAAAAGAGAAAAACATTATAATTATTCAATACTTTCAATATCTAATGTATCATTCCAATCATAGCATCATTCAACAAAAATAAAAAAAATAATCATTATTTATCCAATATATCATAGCTTCATTGTCACTTTCAACCTGTATTTTCTTATACATTTAATAAAAAATACTTTCTAAACATACAATATACTTATTTTCAAAGCATCTATTCATATTTGTTTAGAAAAAACTTTCAAAATTTACATTTGTTTAAAGACACTATCAAAACATAAAATCTTAATTATGTTTAACACACAACATTAAACTTAAAACTTGAATATCATCTATGACTTCTAGTAGTTCATCAGACATCAATAAAGGATTCATAAAATTCAAAAACAAAAATTATTTTTGTGAAAGAAAAACAGAAATAAGAATATCTGAATTAATAGGGAACTTTAACAAGCTATTTTTCTATTGTTTAAATGACAAGGGTAATTTTTTTTATTTTGAGATCTTAATGGTGAATAATATACGAGTGGAAAAACAAGTAATAATAATACAAGTACAAGAAACATAACTCATGATTTTCATGCAATAAAACTTGAAATTGTAGTCATATAAGTTAGGATCTAAAATATGGAAATGAATATGCAGAATGGTTTAAAAAATATGATGGTTCTTGATATGAGTTTATTCATTTTTTATATTAATAATTGTAATTATAGGAGCTATGGTTAAATGAATATGTATGCTTAAACAAATGAAAATATAAAATAGAATTGTTTATAATTATAAATAAAGTACAATATTCAAATCCAAATTATAGTATTTAAATCCAAATAGATGAGTTATTTTTCCTTCTCGCGAACTATGAGAGTGACTAGCCTTTAGAGGAGCAAAGCTCATTTTTCTTTTTGGGTAAAGCGACGCATAAAAAAGGGTTGGCTGATGAGTGCTCAAAAAGCACTAAAATAACCATGATTTTATGCACATTAATTGATTAATATATATATATATATTTATATGTTTTATCATATATTTATATATATTTATCTTTTTCGGAATCACGGGTATTTTTATTGTTTTTCAGGTATTTTGGATTAAAAACGTAACTTAAAGACTCAAAGAGGAATACTGGAAGCAATACATCACAAATATATTAATAAATAAATGGGGAAAGGTTAATAAATATGGAAAAATTAGACAAAATGGGTCAAAAAGGTCAAAAATGTCAAAAAGGAGAAAATGTGCTTGCCAGTACCACATGGCTGCTGCCCAGATCCGCGCGCCATTATCGTTCACGCCAGCGCCCTTACGCCAGCCCTCCGCGCGCGCCGACCCCCATTTCGCCCCATTTTTCACGTGTACCCATGACGTCATGCTGACGTCATCAATGACCTCAGCATTTGCACTCCGCGTTTTAACATTTTTTCACTCATTTTTTCTCTCCATCCTCACCTATAAATACCCCCCTTCCCTTCACTTCTAAACACACCTCAAAACACATTATCTTCTTTCTTTCTTTCTCTCTTTTCTTAGATTTTTTAGTTTTTCTTAGTTTTTAGCTTTTCTTAGTTAATTTCTCTTAGTTTTAGAGTTCTTCCCTTTTTGGGAAGAACTAGTTATGTTTTTGTAATTTATTAGCTTTTCGATTCAATAAATGGGAGTGCAAATTCCGCTTGGAGGTTTTCCAACAACGGGAATAGCATCGAAGTTCTGTAAGGATTTTATTTTCTTTACAGTTATTTTTTATGCTTTATTCTTACATGTTATATTTAATTTGTCTGTGATTAAATTTAACTGTGTTGGCTATTTGTAAACATGATATAATAATAACGTTGTTATGCTTGCGAAATATTAAATAGGTAAAAATCTCTAAAATGAATTGATTTTATTTTTATTCAAGATTTTATATTAAGAATGTTAGAGAGAAATATATTATTTTTCATTACAAACTTAAATCTGAAAATTAGATTTTAAGGTTTAGTTATCCGGTCTAATTTAGAGTAGTGCTCTTTCATTTGTTGGTACAATCGCCCGGTAGTTAGAGTGAAGTTCTATTTCAAAAGTTTTTATAAGAATTATTATCTGAAAATGTATTGACAACATGTTTTCACTAGTGGTTTTAAAACTTGAAAGTTAGTACTCGGATAATTAAATTCTTAGGTTTAATTTGGACACCTTGAATAAAGTTTAAACTGTCTAACTCCACCAAAGATGGCATTTAAATGGTTCATTTTCAATCTCTTAGAAAAAGGAATTAATTTAATTAACCAAATTAGTTATCAACCTCACCCATAGGTGTTAATTGATTTGTTTAGTTAACAAAGAATATCTAACTCCACCAAAGGTGGTATTCATATAAAAAAGAGAGAATCAATAAATATCAATTCATATCTTTAATAATCTAATTAATATGAGCAAGCATAATTAACTTAATTATTATATCCATAAATACTCCACCATTATAAATGATAAAATTTGCATAAATGTTTATTGAATCTATGTTTATTTTTATGTAAGTAGATTAAAAACACAAAACCCCAAAATATCGTGACAGGATGTTTAGGATTTAATTTCGTTTTTAAAAGTTTGAATAATAAATTAAAAACCACATACATTCCTTCCTTAGATCGACCTTGGGAGTATACTTATCATTTTCTACGAAATGATTCGTGCACTTGCGAGAGTTTTATAAATACATAAAACCAAAGTAACGGGCAGGATCGGCGATGTCGGTTCTACCCTATCAAGTTTTTGGCGCCGTTGTCGGGGACTATGAGAGTGACTAGCCTTTAGAGGAGCAAAGCTCATTTTTCTTTTTGGGTAAAGCGACGCATAAAAAAGGGTTGGCCTGTCAAAAGTTTGATTCCTTCGTGAACGAAGTTCAGAATCAACAAGGGTTTGTAGAACGAAGAGAGTGTATAATTGGGTAAAATTCGTACTTTTGATTCCTACTGGATGCACTTAAAATGTTCAATTCAATTGCTACTCACGAAATTTATACATATAGCTTGCCCTTATAGCTTATGGGACACTTCACTCACTCAACACTCGTTCAAAACATCCATTCATTATAATATTAATCTGCTCAATAATAATCCACAACCACATTCACAATTCATATTACAATCTAAATTCTTACAATGTCGAAGAGGATGGGATACCCTAAATGAATTTAAATATACAAAAAGCCACAAAGTTCATGTCATGTCCCCCAAAACTTGGTGTATACATGAACTTTGATCTACAAAAAATTTCCTTTGAAATCATATTCATTTTTCCATTTACTTACATATTGTAAACTAAAAATTATAGAAAAAATAACATAAACATATGTGGTCATGATAAAGCAATCAAACTCCCATTTCAGAAGGCCTACTTCCACTTGTTGATTCTCCCTTCTTTTGCTTCTTATTGGTTGCACCACCAATGTCTATCACATTATTTATGAACAGTAAGCTTAATTCATTTTATAAGAAGTAATGCATAATGAATATGTTATATATATATATAATACTTTACTTGAGTTTGAATAGTTCTTTTGTTTTGCTTTTTTTGACCACCTTTTTTGAAGCCTTTTCCTATATATAATTTAAAGTTAAATATAATCAACCAAATATATTTAATAAATGAATAGTTATAATTTTACATGAGTTTCATTAGTTAGATTCTTTAACTTCTCCTTATATGATCTCTCATTATAACCAAATTGATTGCTATACCTATATTTCAATCCTTGAGACCTCTTATGTTTCTCTAGTTCAGTAGCTTCTCTCTGTTTCTTGGTTGATAGTCTACCTTTCTTTGATTTATAAATTGACGGAAATATTTGTTACTCACTAGGAATCATAATCCACTATTTTTAAGATGGAACATGATAAATGAAAAAGAAATATATCTTCAAATACAAAGTCTTTGTGAAATATAGATATACATAGTCCTCAATCTTATACCTTCTATCCATAATATAGGCGACATCATGCTTACAAGGTAAACCACTCAATTGCCACCTATAACAACCACATGTCCACTTATTTAAATTAACCAACATATTACAATCATCCAATACTTCAAATATTCAATCTCTAGCATACAATACCATTAAACTCTTCCTTCCTCTTGTCTTTGAAGAATATATTTCATTATATTTGGTAGAAGGTGAGTAGTTCACTTCAAAGCCTCTTCTTTGATTTTCATTATTGAAAGTTTATAAGATATGGACCTAATTAACCTAGAGGGGGGTGAATAGGTTATTTTTAATTCTTACTAATTTATAATTTAATAATCTAAACAAAGCAGCCAGACATGCAATCGTGCGTAAAAATAAGTGCGGAAATAAAATAATAACACACGATATTTTTAGGTGGAAACAACCTAGGCCACAACCATGACCTAAGAGGAAAACCACCGGTCCACCGGACCACCTAACTTTCCACTATGAAAATCAAATGTTCAAGTACAAACTCGGTCTTATGCTACCCTCTCTAGGATACTGCCCTAATGTACTTTACTTACGAGCCTCTGCTATGTTTTCACAGTTTCCAATATTAGCGTGAGCGGTTTCCAGACCAACATTCCAATAAGCTTCCCGCAAATCAGATATGTTCCCGAAGTAACTACAAAATAGTTAGCACAACAATACAAGTGCCCGTGTGTGTTCTAGAATGGATTTAATAATGAATAATCCTAACTAGATGATTCAAAACATATGTCATTTAAATTAAATCAACTAGCAAATCCTAGACCAAAAAGATCAAATATAAGTTAAATAAAAATAGCTTCTTTAAAGATTAATAATCAAATCAAATAATTATGATATGACAAAAACAATTATTTGATCTAACAATTTAAGAACAAAAATAAAGAAGAAGCCATAAGAATATAATATCAAAATATCATAAAAATAATTAGGCTTATTAATCAATCAAATATAACCATCAATATTTGATAGATTAACTAAATAAAAAAACGTAAAGAATTATGATCTTATATTTGTAAAACAAGAGAGAGAAATTAAAAAGATTAGAAGAATGCTCTTGTATGGTTAATTGAAACAATGAGCAATGAGTTTTATTTATAGGAAAAATTAAAACCCTTAATCCTATGTAATTGATAAATATCTTTTCTATTACAAATAGGATTAGTAATTCTCATTAATTAAGATAACTCTTATTTAAAATAGATTTTATGTTATCTTTTATAATAAAGATTTCAATTATAATTTAAAATATATCTTATCTAATATCTTTTAGCATATCTTATTTTAGAGTATATATATCTTATCTAATATCTTTTAACATAACTTATTTTAGAGTATATATTATTTAATATCTTTTGGCATATCTTATTCCATATTTTAGCATTAAAAATAATTTTAGATTTATAAACATGTGCTATTAAATGCATAAATATAATCCTATGTGTCAAGTTATCAAAGATATACCTAAAGTACAATTATCTGGAACTCGAGCATTTGTTTGGCTTTTCTTGATAGACTTGATAGCAGGTCTAAAAACAAATTTACAGATAAATATTTTGTCCACGAAAATAACCAACACTCATAGTCCTTACAATTATTAATCTCATAATTTTTCTTTTGACCTCTTCAAATAATTCCATAATAGGTCCAAATCTCACTCTTTTCAACCGATTGTTAAAACTTTCAGTTATGTTGTTAGTCACATGCTCAACATTTACATCATCATTAAAAACATGTATAATCTAATGTGAAGTTTGAATCTTACTTAAATATTCATGTGCTTCATTTTTAATTTCATTTATCATTTCGTCATTCTAGTTGCTTTAGATGCCGCCGAGAACAATGATCTCATTTTCATGCTTAGATGCTTACCCTTCAAGTTGTCATAAATATGCCGAGCACAAAATCTCATATATGAAGTTGTGAAAAACTTAATGATTGCTTCAATAAGACCTTTTTTTTATCAAACATGAAAGCACATCTTTCTATTTTCAAACTCCCCAATATGTATCCATAAACCACATCTAAGTTTCATCATTTTCATATTCAGTCCAAGCAAGAGTAATTGGAAACAAACTTCCATTAGCATCCAATCCAACAACAACCATCAATATAACTTTATATGAGCAATTTACAAAACGTCCATTTAGACCAAGGAAAGGCCTGCATCCATTTAAATACCCTTATTTTATAATGGATAAGCTAATGAAACATCTCCTAAAATAAAGATTGACATTTGGTATTGATATATGAGTATCTACAACTACCATTGATCTTGGGTTAATTTTTATAACCATATGACAATATTATCTTATTTTTACAAAATTACCCATATGATAGCCCAATTTTTCATTGCAAGTAATTTATCTTACCCTATATAGTGTTAAGTCAAGTAGAAATATACTTCATCTTCTTTTACACTCAGCATCCAATACATGGATACTTATATTAGAGTTTCTCATAACTAAGTTTTTCAATTGAAAAACTAACCAAGAGGATATTGTAGATCTTTATTTTTCAACTTTTTGACAAATATGTCTTCATTTATTGTCTACTGGCTCAAGTGTCTTAACCATAAAAGTTTTTTTATTAGTTCCAACAGAAGCTTATATCCTCTATCCATAATCAGGTGTTTTACACTTTGTAGTAATTTGAGTTATGTCAATTTTAAAGTTGTCACATTGAATCCTAACTTAAATAATGTACTCTTGTAAAATAGCTTTAAATTCTTTAACATCTTTAAATATATCACATACTTTAAACTCAATTTTATCATTACTTACTCTTTTAAATTTCCTACCTTTATAGTATCTGTTGACTTCCCTAGAACTTTTTCCTCGACAATCCTCTCAGTCATATCATTCATATGATGGTCATTTTGAACCCTTAAATCTTGAAGACTATCATTAGTATCATAAATTTCACCCTCATTTCCTTCATTATTATCACCCTCATTATCATCCTCATTGTTGTATCATTATTCCAATCAGGATCCTCCTCATCACTGTTCCAAAAAAACTTCTCATCTTCATCATAATTTTCATCTTCAATTTCAAAAATTACCCTTCCTTTATATTTTTTCAACCTTTCACAATTCCTTGGATGTTGTCATTCATTTAGCTATGAATTGAGTTTATGTATACTACATTATCATGTGATTGTTTATTAGTAGTTGTGAATGACTTAAATGAATCAAGGTTAAAGTCATTAATATCAAAGTGAGGACTTTGGTTATCATTTGAGCTTAGGGGTGACTTATTCAAATCATTAAAAGTGGGATAGTAATCATCAAAAGATGGTTCATTTGTTGGTTTAAAAGGTAGTTCATTGTATGATTGGTTTGGTAAAATAGTTGGTGGTTCCTTGAAAGGTTGCTAATCTAACACGGGGCACAAAAAACCAATTCCAAAGAATTGAATTCCATAAACAAGTCTAGCTTTGTTCTTTTTATTATCTTTATAATCTTTCATCAATTCTTGTAATTCATTATCTATTTTTGATACATTATGTTCCTCGCTATCAACTTTATTCGCTTCATAATAGCCCTCTTAGCATCATAAAAGTAACAAATAAGACTATACTCTTCATCAAGTATATGACAAACCATCTAACTTCACCAATTAGATGAACATATACACTGGTCCATTCACTCATTTTATCACCCTATATAACAATCATTTTTTTTTCAAAAGTGCATTACTCGTCAATATTAATACACAATATCAAACATATGATCATAAATTTGAACATGAACAAAGTACACAATATAATAATAATGTTTAAAGAAAGTAATACTAAAATAATATATAGTTCAAGATTAAATTATAACAATTCAACTAAACAAAGTTAAAAAATACAATATTTTTGAGCAATAAATATCAACAAAGATGATTCCGAGAAAGAATAACCCTAAAAAACACAAAACACAAGTAGATATAGGCATAATATAAATAAAAATTAATTCCAAAATATCATACAAAAATGAATCCTAAAACCAGATAAAAAGGAAAAACATACCAAATACATATAGACTAGAGTACTTAGATATTGTGTTTACAGATAGGTCTATGTTTATAGTGTGAACTAATATAGATTTGTAAAAACCAGATTAGAAAATGAACCAAAATAAGTATGTGTGTTACAAATAGTGTGTATTAAAGTAATATACAAATATCATATTGTAGATAAGGTCATTAAAATACCACCTAAATACAAATAAAAACCATAATATTTTAAATACAAGCTTAAAAACGAACTATAATACCGTATTACATAATACTAAGAAATGAAAACTATCATCACACACCTTAATACAAAGATGAGTTCTGGAACGATGGGTTGCGTTAAGAATATGGTGAAACGATGGGTTCTGAGTTAGTGTGACAGAGGCGTGAGAATAATGGTGGTTTTGGAACAATGAGTTCGTAAGATAGAGGCGTGAGGGCGATGGTGGTTCTGGAACAATAGGTTCGCAAGAAAGAGACGTGAGGATAAGGGAATCAGTGACAAATATACAGTGACATAAAGCCATTATATTAGAGAGCATTTATGATATTATTCAAACTATAAGGATATTTTTTAAGGTATTGTAAATTTTATGGGTATTTTTGAAATTTTCCAACTTTGCCACATGTGTACGTCGTCTGAAATACATTTTCCTACCAAATGAAAATAAGACGTCTAACAAAGTAACAAGTCCCGGGTAAAAGGCTTAGCCATTTTCACTCTTCAAATTGTTCAAAACATTACCAACTCTCCACAAACTCGTTGATTTCGATCAGATCAGAGCCTACAAAATTCACTCATAAGCTCGCTCAGGTTGTCTCAAATTGTGTTTCCCCTCTCTGTTTGATCTCATAAGTTAAAAAATGGCACCAGTTTCAGCGTTGGCAAAGTACAAGTTGGTCTTCTTGGGGGATCAATCAGTGGGTAAAACCAGTATCATCACTCGCTTCATGTACGATAAATTTGATAACACATATCAGGTACTTTCTTCTTTACCCAGATCCCGGCTCATTTACTTCCCTTTCTCTGTAAGTCTATTTTTGTGTGACTCAAATCGGTATCGTTCGATTCCTTACTCGCTGTTGATCTGATTGTTTTGAGTTTTACTTGATTTCCTTTTTCTGGGTTTGAAGAAAAGAAAGGTGATAAGAAATTGTTTGTTACTCATTCTTGTTGGATTCTCAAGAATAAGAACAATCAGATTATAGATGCATTGTGGGTTTGCTGTTCTGTTACTACTTCGAAAGAGAAAAATGTTGGATTTAGTTAGTCTGATTAATAAGTAGCGGTTATATGCTATTGTAGTATGGCCAAAGATTACGAATGCTGCCAAGTACTGCGTGATGCAAGTTTTGTAGCCTAGTGATGTGCGTATTTTCTCTCTGGAGTTTGAAAATGAGATTATATAAATATGCGTCTATTTTGCTTACTCAAGCTAATGGATATTTTCAATTTTACATTAATAAAAATTATTTTCTGATGATCAGGCAACAATTGGTATTGATTTTCTATCAAAAACCATGTATCTTGAAGATCGGACTGTACGGCTACAGTTATGGTAAGACTTAGACTTATATTGGGTCTTACTTTGACATTGATAAGTGTTGTAGACTTGCAGTATTTCTGACATTGTTTAAGATGGATGATTGTTGAAACTGTGTGTTTCGGTGCAATTTTTCTCATAAATTTTTGCCAATTTGTTTTCTTTCAATTGAATTCATTGATCTGCTGTTATTTTTCTGGGTTTATAATTGAATTTTACGTAAAAGAAGATTGAAGTCAGCATACTAAATGTAATGGATAAAATGCTATGTCGTCAACTTTGGTTTTTTCATTAGTTATTTATATGTTCATTAGATGTTTTGGCCTTGCTTAACAAGATAATGATTCTTGTTATTGCAGTTGCATTTTGTAAAATCTGCTAAAAGAGTGGAAATCATCCATACTTGTTACGCCTATGTCAATGCTATAGCATTAGTGATGTTGTGATCGAAGATTTTATTTGTTTTCCTGTAATTGGGCTGAGCTAAGTACTTGCATATAAGATAGTTTACATTGTTCAAAAAGTTGTAAATATTTGTTATTTCATGGTGGCAGGGATACAGCTGGACAGGAAAGGTTCAGAAGTCTCATTCCAAGCTACATCAGGGATTCATCGGTTGCAGTTATTGTATTCGATGTTGCAAGTATGCAAGTTCTTAGTTTGTTGTCCATTTTATATTCTAACTCATATCCACTTTTTTTCTATCAAAAGCATCTCATTATTTATGAATGTTAGCCTGTTTTCTTAGTTTCATGTAGTCATTTTGGAAGTCAGTCCTTTACAGGCTATCTGCTTTCTTGCTGTAATGTAGATTCATCTTTGGTCAAGATTTCTTCTTTTGCTGTTTGTTTGTTTCAATGACTTTCCCATGTTTTCAGTCATCATCCTAGAGGCAAGATGCATGTTTCTGATTCTTTGGTTGTGTATGTGGTAGGTCGGCAATCTTTCCTAAATACTGTAAAGTGGATAGAAGAGGTGCGCAGCGAGAGGGGAAGTGATGTCATTGTTGTCCTTGTCGGAAACAAAACTGACCTTGTTGAGAAAAGGTAAAATTTGAATATAGACACTAGATAGTTTCCTTGGTAGATAGTTTGGATGTTGTTAGTCCTGCTTGCTTTGAAGTTCATCGTTATGGAAGCTGGCTACATTTTATAAATGTTCCTATTCCCTGTTTTCATTTAGTTTTGGTAGTTTTACTCTTTCCTAGACTTACGATTTACTAGTTTACTCATTACTGGTTTTGTTTGGCAAAGAAACTGACAAAAAATAAAAGGAAAAAATAAAATAAAATAAAAATAACTGGGGTCTTTTCTCTTTGGAAGCTTGCAACCTTAACATTTATACTGGATAACACTAGTGTTAGAATTGATTCGCTCCCAAAAAAACTTAAAACTAGTTTTTGGTTAGTAATGCTTACTAGTACTTTTAGTCGTTGGCTCGTTAGATTGCTTGTTGTGATTGAAGATGAAGTTGTGTCGATCTTACTAGTTTTGGATGTTTTACCTTGTTTTCTCAGGGTGTGATTGCTATCATGTTTGGCACTGTGGAGTTGTTTTTAGTTTCTTCTGTTGATCTAGTTTTACATGCACTTTATCTTGCAGGCAAGTGTCTATAGAGGAAGGAGAAGCCAAAGCCCGTGATCTAAATGTCATGTTTATTGAAACCAGTGCAAAGGCCGGTTTTAATATAAAGGTAGATTCTGTATCCATTAAATCTTAATGAATGCTTGATTTCAATCAAAATTCTAGTGAACAAAGAAGGTATTTTAGTCCAAGACGTTGCTATTGTGTTTGTATATATATGTAACAACAGAAGGATAATAGCACATTTTTTATAGTTTCGAATTTCTATTCTTTTTCGCAAGTGGGTCAGGGTGTAACATGGAATTTTAGAGGTTAGATGTATAATAAGGTTTATTTTTATTTGGTAAATAGTCAACGATTCTACAATTATACAGTTGTGGAGATTGGAAATTAACATGTGAAGATCTTCATATTGTAATTATGAGAGATGTAGTTTGAGCTTACAGCTCATTGGTGGTTAGTAACATTTTTAAGGATGTTTGCGCCTATTTTTTTTAATAAGATTTATAACACCCCTTAAACTTCATAACATTAAATGCTTTATATATTTTTATTAAAACAAACCTAAAAATTTCAAATTGAATTCTGTTGAAGTAGAACTCCATCAATTGCACCCATTCAATATTGAACTCCATTAATCGAAACCATTCAATATTCAAAGTCCAATTAATTGGACCCATTTTGGTATAAGTTTATATAATATTCTAAAAATATTTAATGATGCATTTTCAGTTTTTGACCCTTTTTTGTCCGCAACTTTTTAATGGACCACCTGAGTACTCGTTGATATATATATATTGGGTTCATTTTTTATTTTTTATTTTTTATTTTGTTGGGGGGGGGGGGGGGGTTGTCTTATGAGTACCTGTTACTGTACTTGATGAGTAGCTAAAAATCAAATCGTTGTGCAGCCACTATTTAGGAAAATTGCTGCAGCTCTACCTGGAATGGAAACTCTCTTCAGCAAAGCAAGAAGACATGGTTGATGTGAATCTAAAATCTACGGCTGGCAATGCAGCTCAGTCCCATTCTGAGTCTGGTGGATGCGCTTGCTGATGCATTCTTGTCTTAAATCTCAATTACGTCCCTTTTTTGTTCATTTGCTGTTTAGTTTGTCAACCTTTTGGGAGGATCTGTAAAGTAATGCTTACATTTTTCTCATTTATGGATTTTATCATCGGTATTAAAGTATAAACTGGCTTTGTTTCTTGAACTTTCTTACGACCGGGAACCGGGAGTAACTAATTGAAGAGTTATGAACAGAGAGCATATTAATTAAATGGTTTTTGACTGACAAACTCGAATTACGAAAAATTGTTAACTGAAATGGAGGGGTACGCCTGGCCCTTGCAGTAGTGCAACGCATGGGCGACGCGCGAGGACTCCAATAGCAAGCTATTGAGGTGAGACCTCCCCCTTAAAAAATTAATTTAATATCGAGTGGCACATTGTACCACGTATCAGATATTAAACTGATAAGAACAGATACTACACTTGATCTTAGCCAAAAGGCCGAGAAAGGTATGAATTGGTTTGCGTTCTTCGTTCCATTTTATTTGCAACAACTTCGTCTTGGTACTCCTGCGTGAACGATGTGGGACTCTATCACGCACCATATGTATTTTTTTTCCCCAAATACTCACAATAAGTAAATTATTACTTATACATCAAACCCTAGCTAAAGACTTAAATTACAACATTCTGCGTTGAAAATTGAGAGGAGTTTCTAAGGGTTAATTGGTTGCCTCGTTAATTCAACAAAGTGATTATAAATTTAGCTATAAATTTTTTTTCACAGAGGATCTAAATCATATCAATTATATTTGACTCAAAGATGGTTCAAGAGGCAACAAATCCATTTAGATTATAGCAGCTTCAACTTCTTTTTCTTCCAATTGTATCCGTAGTTGTGCCACCTCTTCCTATGTAGTGTTTAGAGCAAGTGGATGCGACCATAACTGATACTATTTTATGAAGAAATTCATTGGATATTATCGATAAAAGTGGAGTGATTTCATGAGAAAACAGGAAGAAAGTAGAAGCCTTGAAGGCACCCGATGAAAATATTAACGAAAACTCTTCATAAAAAATATTTAAAGTCTCAATTATTCGTGTGCCTTCTCGCAAGGAATACAAAGAAAGGGGAGTTTCTTATATAATAATGACTTTGGTTTGGACTGTTTTAATATGACAAACTTGTTAAGTTAGTTTGTTGGATTTGATATTTAAAGTGTATATTCCAAGAAAATATATGCACAATCAATACACTTAATTACGATGCGGTATTGATGAGCTGTCTAATTAACTTAACGGGTCCTAGACTCAAAAGTAATGTTATATAACATTTTTATGTCTAATATACATGTAAGATGAACGTTAAACATATGAATTTTTTTAAGCATTTTGATATTCTTCAACACAAATATACAACCCTCAAAAAGGAAGAAATACAATGGATTGATCCACTTTACTTTTGCAAACTCAAAGTAATAGGTAGATCATCTTCAGGTCTCAATTCTCAATTCTAGAACTTTTACATAATGTTAGTCAGACAAATATTTAAGTTAAAATATCATGTTCAAATAATACAAAATATAGTTTAATTTTTTTATTCGTATTATTCATAAATCTGGAAGCCCGAAAGAAAAAATACGATAAATTTTTTAAAACTCAAGCAATAGTTATTAGAATTAAAAAATAAAAGAGTATACATCATTAATTAAATCCCCTTAAAGGACTTAATATTGTGCTTTCATAAGGCCTAATGTACAACTACACTTAAACCAAAAATCAATTTTTTTGTAATCCTTATACCAATGCAAAGAATTTGTAACATTCAAGCATTTTTTTAGCCTAATCAAATTGACTAGTTTTACCATTTATTCATAAGCACAACTTTTTTAGTAAAATGTACTCTTTTCAATGTGTTGTTGTGCAAATTGGAAAGCAATTACTATGGAAATTTTGTTATTTTAAAAATGAGGTAATATTGCCAACCCTCGTACTTAGAATGAAAAAAACTACATGATACAACCAACATAATAAGTTCAAGGATATTCTTTATCATGCTTATTAGATAGAATTCCACGTTGTTTCCAATTTAAGATGTGGCATATTTGCATTAGCTTTCCCGAAACGAGATGGTAAAGATGTGTCATTTTGTGCCCCATGATTTCAAGGAGGAGACAAATCAGAACTAAACCTAGATGAACATGAAAGACTTATATCATATTCGAGGGATGATGTATGGTGATGTTTTCGATATCAAAGAGGTGATAAGTCTTCACTTTCTCATCCAATTTGAGTAGATGTGTCATTGCGTACTCTTCGTTTACGAGGGGGAGACAAATTAGAACTAGAATCCAATTCAAACTCTTGCGATGGAATGTGGTGGTGTCTCTACTCTGGCCATGGCAGAGACAAACTAGTGTATTCTCTATTAGAGTTTAAACGCTTCCTCGTAGGTCCTAGCGAAGGTGTATCATTTCTAGTCCTTTGTTTATGAGGTGGTAACATATCAGAGTTCGAATCGTTCAGATTTGAGCGTGGTAGAATGATTGTAATCTAACCACTACCATCTTTTAAAATTGAATTGTAAGGACGTTGTGCCATAAGTAGTTAAAGCTTTTTCATTCTCTTAATCCCAATATTTTTATTGATTTGAGATTTCTCATTTGCGTCTTCTTTTTCATCTTCTTCAAAGTTTACAAGTTTTTGTCAAACAAGATCTTCGCCAATGACTAAAACACCTACAACATTTGGTTTGACTTTCCATGGTTGCTTTTTATTTTTCTCATGATCATCATTGTTATTGCTTTCATATAGCTTTAAATATTCTTCGTGATCACCGTACACGAAGTGTGTGTAATGAATACACAACTATATGTATCGCAACAAGTAATATAATGATAAGAAACTATCATTCTCACAAAGATTATTTTATTATAAACTAATTTTTAAAACTAAAAAAAATAAAAATCAAATTTTTTGGTATTTTTATATTTTAAGAAAACAAAATTAAAATAACTAAAAGTAAATAACAATAATTAATTAAATCAAATTTGGTAACTAAAAAGATATAGGAGAAAATATCTAAGAATACTTAATCTCTCAATTTTTTAAACATATGAAGCGCTAAAATCCCCCTAATATAATATCAATTAATTACATGATCAATTGAATCTAACCTAGCATGTATTCCTCTCTCAAGTAAACTACAGACCATATAGTAATTAGTTTAATCACACTCTCATGTCAATTAAATTGCATATTACTTATTAAGTTCATCAATTATGGATCACATATATAAGAATCATACATCTCTACCTAAAAACTATGCATGTTATTTAATTAAGATAAACAATTAAATAATTTTCTCAAATATATTTAATTATCTCTATAGATAAATTGTTGGCCAAATAATTAATATCATAAAAATCAGATTAAATAATATAATTAAATTATAATTATAATTGAGATAAAATTTTAGGTCATCACATGGTGAAAATTAGGTTCATAAGATCCCTAGATTAATAAATTAATTACATATATTTGTGTTTATAAAGCTTATATTTTTCATTAAAAAAAATATAAAATTGATAAAAAAAAGAGTAGAAAAATAAATACAATCTCTTGAATTTTTCTGTATTTTTCTCTTTTTTTAGTTCCAAAAATTAACCAAAATTCTACTAATGAAGACCAATTAGGGTTTTATAGAGTAATTATGGGCTTAAATAAAGCTCAAGTGCAATCTAGATCGTCATATCAACTTCAGATCAAGGGCTACGATTAAAACAAACAAAATTGACAGTTCTAGCCAATCACAAGGTGACACATGGTTGGGGAAATTCACTGGACTAATCAGCGAGCGACGCGTGGCAGGAGAGACCGGTCAAAGTCAATGCTTGCTAAGTCAATGACACGTAGCGCTACATGCTTTTTCGGAAATGGATGGCGTGGCACACAGGTGGAACACGCGGAGCAATGACGTAGCGACACGTGGTATGACACATTGACTAACTTTCAAATCCAAATTGAACATCGTGCTGACATGTGGCACGTGTTTTGTCCCCTCACACACGATATAACGTGATTCGTTCTCCGTGCTTACATGGCGTCTGCGTGGCTTGCCTAGTGAGCTCTTCTACCTGCATGGCATGCCACGTGGTAGCTCCTGATTGGTCCTACATTAAAAATTCATAAAAATTCAAAAAATTATATTTTCATCCTTTTTCATTAAAAAATTTACATTTTAATATTTTTAACCTAAAAAATACTATTTATTTAATAAAACAAGTAAATATTAAGTAAAACAATGTGTTAATTACTCTATTTTCATATAGTCATTAGTTAGTAATTTATTCATTATATTTTGAAAATTGAGAGCACAAAAATAAAAATAAAATTATTTTACTTTTATTTTTTATATATTTTAAATATCTTTTTTATTTGTTATATTTAACAATAGAAAAAAATGATTATAAAATTAATAAAAAATTTTAAAAATTTAAAATTTGATAATTTGAATATGTTGTCACTTTTTTATAACAAAATAATTTAAATTATAGTAAATAAACTAAATTATTATAATTGATATAAGTAGAGTGCATTATTTTTATTTTATTTTTATAACTATATTGTGAAATTTTATTTGAATTTTTATAGAAAAGGTTTTTGTGAAATGTAAAAAGTTTATTAACTTTATGGATTGGATATTAGATTTTTCTAATATCAAAAGAATAAAAGATTTAATATAATAAGTATTTATATTTAACAATAAAAAGGACAAACATAAAATATTTAATAAGTAAAAAGAAAAAAGTAACATGTTTATTAATTAATATACATATTTTTTAAAAAAATAAAGCATATATATATTAGAAAGATCTAAAAATATCATAAATCTAATAGATTTAGATAATTTGAACACGTTATCATTTTTTCATAACAAAATAATTTAAATAATAATAAGTAAACTAAATTAATATAACTGATATAATTAGAGTGGATTTATTTTTATAAACATATTTTCAAATTTTATTTCAATTTTTATAGGAAAGGTTTTGGTAAAATGTGAAAAGTTCATTCGCTTATTGGGTGATGGACTTGATCTTAAATTTGCTCGATATTAAAAGAAAAAAATAAATATAGTGGATATTTATATTTAAATGTAAAAATGACAAACATAACATATTTAATAAGTAAAAATGACAAAAATAATAAGTTTAATAATTAAAATATATAGTTTAAAAAAAACATATATGTATATGAGGATTAAGATTTTGGATTTTAGATTTTAGAATTTAGAGTTTAAGGTTTATGATTTATCAAATTAAAGAGTATTATGGGTAAGTTAATATTTGTCTTCTTGTTTAAAATGTGACTTATAATTATTGATTTTCTATTTTTATCCACTTTACTCTTTAGTGCAAATAACATTAATATCAATTCAAAACTAGTGATTTACTTATATAAATCATATTTATCCAAATAACACATATAGTAGATTAATTAAATATAAAGTAACATAAAAGTATCATATTATTCCTAACGATCTTAGGATTAATAAGAATTAAATATTGCTCACTCTCTTCTCCAATCCTCCATTGCACAAACCTTCATCCCATAAGCTCATCCATTACCACCGATAGCTATTCATTTATGATTGTCATCAATTACTCGCATTGTTGTTAAAATCTACTCCATCACTGTCAATTGATTCTTTATTGTCGATTTGTGATACATCATCTACAAAATATTCACATATCTATCATATTCCAACTCCACCATAATTTGTGTCATCTTAATGTCCATCACTAACCATCATTATTATAAGAAAGTAACAAAGAATATTCAACATCACATTTGTTTTTAAGAAATTCTTGAAGAGAATCAATGAAAAACCAAGAAGAAATTGTTACGAAAAGTGAGTTTTATGTTTTCTACTTTTCCTATTATGATTTCTTAAACAACAATACTAATACATAATGGGTACAATAAATTACTTCATTGCTTTACATAATGATTGCATTTCAACCCAATATCACTTGTATCTAACGAATCAAATACTCTAATTGATCGATTCTCAAATCAATCACACAACACACCAGTTGATTGTTATCAATATTTACTAGACAATATACAACTTCAACATTTTCTCAATCTTTGGCCAAATATTCAACACTATTAAATGGAACCAAGAAGCAATGTAATAAACCAAATAATTAGACTCATAAGTTTGATTGTATTATTAATAGTATCTTCTTCACAATTAAGAATTCTCTTACATTCATTCTACATTAACAAAAAATATAATCATTTATAAGTGTAACAATATAATAATATAAATGTAAATAATATAATGTTAACATAAAATAATAACAAAAAACTTACACCAAAATAAGTATCTTAGATAGTAACTTATTTTCCCCAAATATGCAAGGATGTCGATCCTTCCAAGCACGAAATTCATACAAAATGTAATCATTGTGTTGATAAAAAACATCAACATATATCAACTAACGTATTTTATCAACAAAACTGTAATCATTGTGTTGATAAAAAAAACATCAACATATATCAACTAACGTAATTTATTAACAAAACTTATAGTTAGTGCAAGGTCATGAAAAAGGTTTCATAATATAAAACAGTGAATTTAACTCTTACATATAATTTAAAAAACATGAAAGAGAAATATTGCTATTATATTATTAGTTTCCATTACTTGTTATGAAATGAATAAGAGCTATATTGTTAAACATCAAAAGTACATTCATCTTTTACTAAAACAACACAAGGCTCTTTGAAAATTTAATTAATACATACATGTAACTCATGTTATGCAAGTTTTACATAGAATTTTCATAAAATTTTATATTTTGTATTGAAATCAACGAAAATTTCAATAGCATCTGTTAAAATTGTTTACCAACAAAACTTACAATTAAGTACAAAATCATAAAAATTTACATCAAATTATAAATAATACTTATATGTAAACATTATATAAAATAAAACAATGAATGTAACCCTTATATACAATTTTAAAAAACATGAAAGAAAAACATTGCTATTATATTTCTAATTTTCATTATTTGTAATGAAACGAATAAGAACTATATTGTTATACAACAAAAAACATATTCATTTTTAACTAAGACAAGATAGAACTCACAATAATAACCCTTACATATATGTAAACATCACATAAAATAAAATAATGAATCTAAACCTTACAAGCAATTCAGAGGAGATGGGTTACATAAGACCTAAAACAATGTAGTTTCCTATTGCTATCCATGATGCATGTGAGAATGCAACTTAGGGTATTTATGGGGATAGTTAAGGGGTTGTTTTATTGGAAAAAATAGGTAAATACTCTAATGATATGTTTGATTGGAGGGAACGGAAAGGAATCATAATTGATTCCTTCCATTTGTGTGTTTGATTAGGCTGAAAAATGAGTCAGGAATGAAATCGATTTTTAAAGAAGAAGAAATTACAATTCCTTCTCCCCCTTTTAGGTATCATGATTTTATTCTCATTTTAATTTTTTTTTCAATTTTACCCCCACCCCAAATATAACCCTAAACCCTAAACCCAAAATCCTAAAACCCAAAACTTTAAACCCTAAACACTAAATCCAAAACCCCAAAACCAAAAACCTAAATCCCCAAACCCTAAATCCTAAACCCTAAATCCTAAACCCTAAATCCCCAAAACCTAAACCCTAAATCCCAAAATCCTAAACCTAAATCCCTAAACCATAAACCCTAAATCTCAAATCCTTAAACCCCAAATCCCAAACCTTAAATCTAAACCCTAAATCCTAAAACCCTAAACCTTAAACCCTAAACTCTAAATCTCAAATCCTAAATTCTAAAACCTTAAACCCTAAATCCAAAATCCTAAATCCTAAATCCTAAAACCCTAAATCATAAATCCCAAATTCTAAAACCCTAAACTCTATTTACAAAAATAATAATTTTAACCTTAAATCTTAACCCACAAATATAACTCTAAACCTTAACCCACAAATATAATTCTAAACTCTAAACCACAAATCCCAAATCCCTAAACCCTAAATTCCTAGATCCTAAATCCCAAACCTCAAAACCCTATTTAGAAAAATAATAATTTTAATAATATATATTTTTAAGTAATAATTATTTAGAAAAATAATGATTTCAATAATATATTTTTTCTAACGAAAAAATAATAATTAAATGATATTATTTAAACTTTATTGAATATAAGAGTATTAAGGTAATTTATAGTTTTTTCCATTTCATTCTAGTGGCAAACCAAACACTGTAATACTGATTTTTTCTTTGATTTTAGTGGTCAAACCAAACAACATTATTTCCTTTTTATTCTATTTTATTCATATTTTCATTCCGATTCCGATTCCATTCTATGAACCAAACATTACCTAAGGATAGATGGTATACAATTATGCTGAGAGAAACAATGAGGAGTATGACGTGATTTGGGGATAAATCTTTTCAGTAGATTTTGGGGAACAAGATTTCAATAATTACATTTGAGGAAACATAAAGAAATAGACAAAGGAAGGTTAAATTTATATTTTTACACACCTTAAAATGCACAATAAATCTATTTAAATTAAATAAGTTTATTTAAGTAAAAAATTCAATTAAAACTAATACTAAAATATTTAAGATAATTAAGACATTTAAAACTCATGTCAAAATGTGCATTTGGGTTGTGTATTTTCTCAATATCAAAATGGACTTTTGGGTTCTTTCTTTACCCTATATCAAAATGGGTCATTGGGTTCTCGATTTCCATGACATCAAAATTTAAAATGATTACAACTCAAAGCTCTAACACATGTCAAAAAGGGTTTTCTTATTAAGTCAAATTGAAAATTTAAATTGCATCAAAATATAATATTTTTTTATTACCTATGAATTAAACCAAATCAATAATACATGAGAAAAGTAACACTAATAAAATAATAGATGTAATGTTTTAGCTCCACCCAAAAATACAATTGACTTATGAGAGTATAAATAATCTCAAAATTTATCTCACCCATTCTTACATCTTTCAAGAAATAATTAAATAATTTATAATTATTAAAATTAACTTAAAGAAAAACTTAAATATTTTTGTTATTATTTTTCCTACTTCATTGATCCATAGTAAAAAAATATAATTAAATATTTTATTAATTAACATACATCTTATTTAATTTAATAACATATGATAATTAATGAAAAATAAATATATTAATAATAAAACAATCCTATTTATACATATAAAACTACTCCTTAAGTAACTTTTAGATAATATTTATACATATATAAATTTTTAATAATAAATTTAATCATTCTACCTATTATGATTATTTTATTTTATTAAGTAATTTTAATTATATCTACTAAAATTTTATACTAATTTTTATATACTGATAAACATGTTAGTTATTATTAAATTAGTAGAATCCATAAAATTTATTGAAATATTTAGTTTATTTTTGAACGATGATGTAACAAAGAATGAATGGATAAATAATAGTATTATTTTTTATATATTTTTAAATATTAATTCATTTATATATATTATAATGAATTAAAGTTATATATTTTACATTTATTAAAAAAATTAATATTTTTTAAGATTTTTAATAAAAATATACGTGGATGTATTTAACAAACCTGTAGATGTATATAGAAGAGAGACACCAAACAACATCATTTTGGCACCTAAAGTCTAGCACTTCATCCATGTGACACATCGTTTTCTCCAATACCAACCCATACGATATGTCGCCTGGTTGTATACATCCTCTAGCCAGCATGCACACGTATTGTTATACTTCTAGTTCATTTGATTGACATGTGGCATCCTTTTTATTCATCAACGTGGCATCACGTATCCCTTTTCTCGTGATTTTTATGTATTATCAATCTTATTTCAACTCAAGAAAAGATCAATTTTTTTCACTATAAATATAAAACAACATCTTATAAAATAAAGACAATATTATAATTGTATGGAAATGAAGAAAAAACTAGAAAAAAAATTATAAAATTATAAAATTAAATTGGAGGTAAAATTGATACGTGTCAGATAAATAGTTAATTTAAATCTTATTTTAAATTATTTAAGATATCATAAATTAGTATATAACAAGTAAATATATTCCGATAAAAGATTTTATGAACTAACTTCTATTTATTAAAAAAAGAGCTTAATTTTGTACATTGAAAATAAAATCTAACAACTAAAGATTAAGAAAGATAAAATAAAATATAAAGATTCAAATAAAAGAACTATCGTAGAATTATTCTCTACCACTAGCATGTATTATTAATCAAAAAAATCAAATCATATTATCCTATTATTTGATTATGCCAACTTAGAGAAATTCACAAACGTGAAAACTCCACTTCTTCTTACATGTTGATTGAATTAAACAAGCTTTTAATTTAAACTCTTTTTAATAAATATCCTAGAATAATGTTACGTCATGTTCAAATTGTCTCTTAAAATCCAAAGAAATGGTGGTTGCCTAAATGATCTAGACTTTTCTATAAGTTACTACATGAGAAAGTTTTAGACTACATGAGAAAGTTTTAGAGTGGCCTAGAGATATCTAGTGGGAGCTAGAGTTGGATGGACTCAACTCAAGCCTTGAAGACTCTAGAATGTTTCAAAGTACGCTAGAAGGTGCTGGAATATTCTAGAACATGTTGGATGGTTCATGAAAGATGTAGAAGTCTATAGAAGCTTCCGGAACATCCTGGAACTTACATGAAGGAACTAGACAATCCTAGAAGACTCTAGAGTTGGCTAGACTTGACTAGAAGGCCCTAGAACCTTGTGGAACATTGCAAATAAAACTAGAACAATGTAAGATATTCTTGTACATTCTAGACATAGAAGGATCTAAAAACTTATGACATAATTTTAAGCTTGTTGTCACACTATAAATAGATCCGTTGATCTTCATTTGTAATCATCCTTGGGAAATTGTAAGATAATATCTTAAAAAGTAATACAAGTCATTCTTTACAAACTCTCTTTAGTTCTTATTTTGCTCTTTAATCCTCTAAATCTCCAAGACTTTTTCTAGTCTCTTTGGAGTGTTTCGTTCGGGTTAAAAGATAGACTTACTGCAACGGACCGCGTTAAGTGTCGTACGATCGCTATTTGAAATTTAGGATCATGACAATAAGCTCTCTAAATTTATTTTATCAAAAATATTAATTTTTAAAAAAGTAATTTGGATAAAAATTAAACACATAAGCTCAGTTTAATTATTTTGAGTATTAATTCACATTGTAAGTAATTTATCAGTAATTATTTAAATTGATTAAATAATTATATACCCAATTAACTAAATTAATTAATGATAAATTAATTTGATTATTTAATTATGCGCTTAATAGTCAAATAAATTAATACAATAATTAAAATTGATAATTAATATATAATAAAAAATAATAATTAAAAAATATTGTAAATATTATTAAATATTATAATTTATGTATAAGACTTTAAAGCTACTTACAATAAATTATAAAATTAAGTACTCATAGCAAACGATAAATTAAAAAAATTATTTACGAAACAATAAAAGAAAAAAGAAAAACCTTTGGATCTTTATTATTAAATTTAATCTTCAACTCTTCTTAAATATTTTTATTCTCAATTATTACATCCAGTTTTATTCTATAACTTTTGTATTATTTTTATTTTTTTCTTAAATTTTATAAAATTTTGATACTATCTTTATTTTATTATCAGTATTATTTTAAATTCATACGGAGAAATCGGATCTTTTTGAGTTAGAATAGTACTGATAATACAAAACATCACGCAAAAAGAGGGTATGTAGCGTGTGCCACGTGTCAAGCAGAGGAATTAGGAATGGAACAATATGCGCGGGGGCCGGCTAGAGGGTGTATACGACATGTCGTCTGGGCCAACATTGGAGGAAAGGACGCGTCCCACAATTGGAGCGCTGGGCTGTGGGTGCCAATACAATGCCGTTTTGGTGTCTCTCTTCTATTTGCATCCATGGATCTATTGAGTACATTTACAGATATTTTTAAATATAAAATAAAAATCATAAAAATTTAAAAATTTAATATTTTTTAAATAAATATAAAATAAATAATTTTTAATCATAATAATAATAAAATATATATAAATTTAAATGAATTAATATCTAAAGATATATATAAAATAACAGTTATCAATAAATATACATAAATATTTCTTATTTTATATGTTAGGTTTATTGCTTACATATTTTCGTGGAGTAGAATTTTAATTTAACTATTATACAACAAAGTGATAAAAGTAAATAACTTAACTATTTAAAGTTTTTAAAGGTAAAAATTAATTATCTTTCTAGTTTATTATATGCATCTAAAATTTTAAATAAATTATTTTAGATGTATTTTTAGTTGAGATTTTATTAAAATGTTATCTAATAAAACGTCTGAAGTTAAAATAAAAAATTTGTTTTGAAATATAATTTTATTCTCAAATGTTAATATTAAATAAATTTTTTACTGATTTTTATACTCTAAGTTTATAATTATTATGTGATCATTTATTTTTATAAAATCAATTATGTTTGACACAAACAATTAGGTTTGCTAACATTCTTACATCTCGAATGAAAGACTATAAACACAAAAGCTCCCTTGGTATTAAATGAAGTAAAGGATTTCAATAGCTATGAAGTCCTACCAACGGATTCTTTAATTTTGGAATCACTTTTTTATTTTTGGTATTTTTTTTTACCTAAGTTTTTGAAGGATATCTTATTGATACTATCAATATGCTGCATTTATTATTTAATTATTTTTATATATATATATAATAATAAACATACCATATTTAATAAATATTTTTAAATAATTAATTAATATATTATCTTAAAATATTTTATGAATATTATTTAATTAATTTTAATCAAAAAAATTCTCTGCATATAAATTATTACATATATAAAAAATTAATTTTTAATTAAATAATAAATTATAACAAATTGATATATATATTTTAAATTGAATTTTATTAAATTATTATTTTAAACATCTTGATAAAAAAAATCATAATATTATTAAAATAACGAATTTTCAAAACAATGATACAATGGTTTTGCCATAAAATCACGATACTATTAAACATCGTCACATTCCTTTGTCGATCACCCCATGTTTACCATTGCGTCGCCCGTGGTCGAAAAACCATCATTCTCTCTCCTCCTATCACGTTTGTCTTTTTTTTCTCACATCTCTGAATAAATCATTTGGTAGTGATTGTACAATAACTACTATCGTCTAAAAACTTGTCCATGATTGATATTCAAAAAATAAAGTTTACATCCTGTATTATTAAAACTCGAAAAAACAGCTAAACAAAAGTGGTTATTGGATGATTGGCACGTAGGTATAAGGTGGTCGGTAATAGAGGTTGGGAGGTTTGAATGGTGGGATGGTTACTGAGGATGAGGCAAGGCTTTGCAGTTTAAAAAACTAAGCTTTTAATCATCTTATTTATTTTAATTTTACTTCTTAAAAAATAATTTTTACTAAGTTATACTTATAACTTCTTAATTAAAAAATTATTAGATTAAAATAGGCAGTTAAAAAATCAGAGAATATGGGTGTAAATATTTTATATTTATTTTTTATGAAAAAATTACAAGTACATAAAATTAAACTGTTATAAAAACAAATACAAGAGTTAAAATACTTTTAAGAAGGGTATAAGTTGGATTGATATCTTGGGCGGTCGGCGAGAAGGACTGTTTAGTATTTATAATAGCGTGACCGGAGTCCCCAACGATAAAATAAAAAAAAACAAATTTAGAAAGAAAGAGAAGCTCATTTGCTTTATCTATTAATTTTCACTTGACTTTCTTGCTGGCCGACACTACAAATGAACACTAGCACTTGAAGTGTCAGTGTGGGCTTTTGGGCTGGTGGGAATCTAGAGGAACTTGAGCTTTTAATTCTTAATCTACCAAATTTCCCATTTTGTGAATATTTCTCTCAAGCTTTTGAAGGCTTCTTATACTCTCTCACTCCAGGTGATGATCTGACCTCATTTTATGTTTACTTCGTCCCACGTCAATATAATTTTTATTTTGATGTTAATCATTCTTGTTTTTCTCGCCCTTAATGTATCAATACGTTTTCTTTTATAGATCTTTGAAAAGGACAGTAAGAAAATTAAATTTGTGTTCTTTTGGTTTTCTTGGTTGTTAATTGTTATGGTAGATTCATTTTTTAGTTTTCCCGTGTTCTGATGTTTTAAAAGCTTGAGATTTCGATTTATTGTTTTCCTTCTCAATTTGGGTTCTGGAAGATTTTGATTTGTAATTTTGTCTGTTACTGTTTATTAAATGTTCTTGTTGTCATCTTTTTTACCAATGAAATTGTAAATCTTGCTTCTAAGTTTTAAATAGTGAAAGAGAAGTTGAAAGAATTTCAATCCAAGTGATGTAAACTTTTACCTCCTGAAAAATCTTTGTATTGGATGTTATGAATGTAAAGTGGATACATATACATGGAAAATGATATTCTTCAACTAGATCTGATTGCTTTGGAATTATTTGACGTACTGAGAAATCTTTTAGCGAGTGCCCACCGCCAGCAGGCTCGGATCTGCTGTCTTAAAAGCATGTTTAATCTCTGTCTTATTAATAGAAAAATGACATGTCATTTAAAGAATCCATCCAAGTTTTTAAGAATATATTAGGAGTACTATTTTAAATGGCGTGTTATAATTATGTTAATATTGAGATATGATTTAAGATAGAGGATCCAAAGTCCAAGAGCAAATATGCTTTGATCTATTGTTCTTACAATTATTGAAACTGGTTTCTCTCTAGTCTCCATTCATCTGCCTACTTCTCCGTATAGGTTATGATTGAGCACAAGTTCTAGTAGTTTAGACTTCTTTGCTAGAATATGTTTTTAGCTACTAATTTTATTGGTCGCTCTTTTAAAAAGGTAGAGGACAATTGTGTTTTGAAAATTTATTGCATTTATCTTGTATCTCTTCATTTGTATTACAATATCAACAATACTCCAACAATAATGAATAATTACTGGAACTAGAAATTTGCTTTGCTCTTCATTATTTATTATCTTGTGACTGAAACTAGAGCTTTGACTTATCAAGCTTTGATGGTTACTTGCTACTCAATTTTACTTATTTGACTTAACATCTCATTTGTTGTTGCTTTGGGTTCAGAGAACGATACAATATCATGGGTTCGAAGAATATTCCAGGAAGTAGAGTTCGAAACCCATTGTCTATTTTTGTTGTTATTGGTCTATGTTGTTTCTTTTACCTTCTTGGAGCATGGCAAAAGAGTGGTTTTGGAAAAGGAGATGGCTTAGCATATGAAATAACCAAGAAGACAGATTGTAATATCTTTACTAATTTGAACTTTGAGACACATCACAATGATGTTGAGATTATTGAACCTTCAGAATCAAAATCCATTATTTTCAAGCCCTGTGATGCTCGTTATGCTGATTACACTCCTTGTCAAGAACAAGATCGAGCAATGAAGTTCCCTAGGGAAAATATGATATACAGGGAAAGGCACTGTCCTCCTGAAGATGAAAAACTGCATTGTCTTATACCTGCACCCAAAGGGTATATGACCCCTTTTGCCTGGCCTAAAGGCCGTGACTATGTCCATTATGCTAATGTTCCTTACAAAAGTTTGACTGTAGAGAAGGCTGTTCAGAACTGGGTTCAATTTCAGGGAAACGTGTTCAAGTTTCCAGGAGGAGGAACGATGTTTCCTCAAGGTGCAGATGCATACATTGATGAACTTGCTTCAGTTATTCCTATTGCAGATGGCTCCATCAGAACTGCCATTGATACTGGTTGTGGAGTATGTTTCTCTTCATAAAAATAAAATAAAATTTGTTTTACACGTTGCACAAGTATGTACATACATTACAGTTACACACACACTATTCGTGTTCGTATATTTTTGTTTATGTTAGTATCATTATACTTCAAATATCTTAACTCTCGTTTGTACTAATTCATAATCGCCTTTGCATTAGGTCACTAGCAGTTTTGTTGGTGTTATGTTTTGATTTATCAGTTGAGTAGGTGGTTCTCACTCATTGAGCACCTTAATTTTATCAATGCTTCCAAATTATTACAAATATGACTGTGTTTTACAATTTCAAAGGATTAGGATTATCCAGAGCCTGCCACTAAACAAAAGATAACACTGGAAGGCTTGAAATGAAATTGATTTAACTGTGGTAAATGACAGGCGTTCACATCAATTATACATAAAAAAGAAACTTTAATTAGATAGTATTCCATTTTAGGTCTCCTTATTTGTGAATTCCCGATTTGATGGTTCTTTCAATTCATTAGTTGTTGGACTGAACACCAAACCTAATGTAGGTAGCAAGCTGGGGTGCATACATGATGAAACGAAATGTATTGGTTATGTCCTTCGCACCACGGGACAATCATGAAGCGCAGGTACAGTTTGCACTGGAGCGAGGTGTACCTGCTGTTATTGGTGTTTTTGGGAGCATACATCTTCCATACCCATCTAGAGCTTTTGATATGGCTCAATGCTCACGTTGTCTAATTCCATGGGCTTCAAATGGTAAGTATTTCCTATAATTAAGGTTTACATCAAATGCCATGTACTCATGTTTATTTCTGCATATTCTAGAATCAATAATAGAATCACTCAAATTGCATTATAAAAGGACAACAACTTACGAAAATTATAAACATATAACCATTGCTAGGGATAAATAATATAAAACTGACTAAGGCTGCTTATGAAATTATTTTTATTCAAATAGAAATTTCTTATTTTATTGTTTACTTCTAAATTTTGCGTAGATTTGACACTCAAAGGTAATATTTAGTTTGGACAAATATCCCCAGACCTGTTGGAAATTAATAATTCATACAGAGTTTTGTTTACAGAAGGCATGTACCTTATGGAGGTGGATCGAGTTCTTAGACCTGGTGGATACTGGGTCCTATCTGGCCCTCCAATTAATTGGAAGACCTACTACAAAGTATGGAAGAGGACTAAGGAGGAGGTACGGGCAGAGCAGAAAAAGATTGAAGAAATAGCTGAACTTCTTTGCTGGGAGAAAAAGTATGAGAAAGGAGATATTGCCATCTGGAGGAAAAGAGTAAATTCAAAATCATGTCAAAGAAAGTCGGTTAACTTTTGTGAAGCAAAGAATGCTGATGATGTCTGGTAAATCTATCCAATCATGCCATAGTCTGCTAACATTGGCCCCATCTAAGCATTGAGTTGTTAGAGAGAGTATTGAATCTACATGAGTTTAATTTACAATTCTCCCTTCTTTTTGTTTATCGTGAACAGTCACGAGGAAGACCGTGTGGGATATAGATGACCCCAATGTTCTACATGCCACCATATAGATTGTGGGGAGTTTTCTAGCATTCATGTGTTTCTTGCTAGTAGATATTATTATTTATAGGAAGTAGCAGTTGAAAGAAAACTGGTTGATCTACTACTATTTGAATACCAGTCAATGAGTATATAGCCATCAGAAAGGAAGAAAGGATTTTCTTTTAATGATCATCATGTACATTACGTTAGTGTGCTTTTAAGCTCTTTCTGTTTCCTACCTACCTGATTCTAGTTTTATGTGCTTTATTTTAGGTACAAGAATATGGAGGCATGCATAACTCCTTTTCCTGAGGTAATAAATAAAAATGAAGTGGCAGGAGGGGAGTTGAAGAAGTTCCCAGCTAGACTTTTTGCAGTCCCTCCTAGGGTAGTTAAGGGGCTTGTTCCAGGGGTCACTGCTGAATCTTACCAAGAGAACAACAAACTTTGGAAAAAGCACGCACATGCTTACAAAAGAATAAATCAATTAATTGGAACTACAAGATACCGGAATGTAATGGATATGAATGCAGGGCTTGGAGGATTTGCAGCAGCACTTGATTCACAAAAATCTTGGGTTATGAATGTTGTCCCTACATTTGCTAAGGACACTTTAGGAGTTGTTTATGAGAGAGGTTTAATTGGCATATATCACGACTGGTATGGTCATGATACATTTCTTTCTTTATCTCTCTCTCTCTTTTGTAGTTATGGCTTTTTCATATTGGACATCTGAAATGAAGTATACCATGTCAATTCCCATTCTCTTAAGAGAGTCAGATGATAGATCAAAACATTATCTAAGCAGACAATTATAGTTTCACTTTTGATGGCGCTACGATGGATAATCCGAATGATGCTAAGTTGATTTGTTGCTGTCAATGTATTTGCACTTTTATTGAGTAACAAATATGTACTAAAAAAATTATCTATAACAGAATACCTAATTATTCCCTGTCATGTTGCAGGTGTGAAGGCTTCTCCACTTATCCAAGGACGTATGACCTTATTCATGCTAGTGGTTTGTTCAGCTTGTACCAAGACAAGTAAGGCTTATGTGCTTGTTTCTAAATATCTTATATTTATGTTTTTCATATTTATAATGAAATGGAAAGCAGCATGCTGCAAAGTTCTAAATACCATCAAGCCTACCTTATATAAACTCTGATGGTGTTAACTGAAGATATTATTTAGGGTCAAGATTAGTAATGGAACTGTTGGTGAAGTGCACAATGGTTTGCAATGTTTTCCCCCCCTCTTTTTGCCAAAGTCGAGCCTAACCTAGGCTACAGGGTATGAGAGGTTCTAATCCATCATTAGTAATGAGACAAATTACTTCACCTCAAGGTCATAGGACAACATCTTTACCACAAGACTATTAGGGACTATAAAGGGATATCTTTTCGACCAAAGTTGTCACATGAGCAAAATTTTCCGCTATTGTAAGGATAGTAATTTGTTGTTTCAATTGAAGAGCTGAACCATGGCACATTTGGGTAAATAATATAGGACACTCTAATTTCACATTGGACTATTAAGTCACTACATTCTTACAATGTGGCACACTTGAATGTTGAGTTACTTAAGGCACACTTCAGTGTCCCATGTGATAGTAAAGTGACTTATGTGTCCCAAGGACATAAGTGACCATGGGGTGGTGTGTGGTTTTTCCTTTTCTTATGTGAGGTCCTTTTCTAACTAGTAGAGATTCTCACCGCCTTCTATACCTAATCACATGTTTATGTAAATGAATACCCAGATGCAAACTGGAAGACATCCTACTGGAGATGGATCGCATATTGCGGCCGGAAGGAGCAGTCCTCATACGCGATGAAGTGGATGTCCTGAATAAGGTCAAGAAAATTGCTGCAGGCATGAGATGGGATACCAAGATGGTGGATCATGAGGATGGCCCCCTTGTACCTGAGAAAATATTGGTAGCTGTTAAACAATACTGGGTTGCTAGTGAAGGCAACAGCACATCCAGCGATGATAAAGTATAGAAGCAAGAACTCAAAAAGAGTAATAGCCTCAAAGAGGCATAGTCACTCTGGAATTATGAAGGGGCCCAAGCACCTTGATCCTAAAAAATTGTAATTTATTGATTTTTATTAGTGGTGATAAGAGAGCCCTAATGCTAATTGTGTTTATTTCAAGAAATTCTTTGGTAAATGGTAAGCATTGAAATGCGTCAAATTTGGCAATCAATTGTAGTCTTTGACCAAACCTGGATAAGAATTGTATCAATTGAAAGCATACGGATAACTAGGGTTGTCAATTTAAGATCGTTTCAGGTTCTTGATTAAAATATTTCATACAAGTATTTTCTAAGAAACCCAGCTGAGACATTTGGGAACCAATCTGTGGGCTGGTGATCACCATGTGTTTGCCCTAATGACTTCAAGAAAAACACTTGATGATGAAACATTATATTTTGTAGTGTTTGCTTTTCTCTGTTCTGTTGTTGCAGATTGATTCACTTGGATGATGAAGACAGCAGAATTGAAATAGCTCCAAAATTGGGGTCACTTCACGTAAAGCGTTTGATTGTTGCCGTATCTTGCTTTTATAACATTCAGAGACTTTTATCAGAAGTGTGGTAGTTGACCACACCAGGGCTTATAATCAGCCACGTTTAAGGTAGATACTTTTACCGCAATCTTGACCATGCTTGTAAAGAGACTATGTCCTAACCTAAACCACCATGAGTACAGGACCACTTGGGATCGTAAAGTGATTTTGGTCCTAGTTGTAAGGTTCATGAATGTTGATGATATTTATGAACAAAGTATTTAAAATTAGTTTATAGGTGTAGTTTCAAAGTGAACATGTTTTAGGTATGCACTTATTTTTAAACATGTTAGAATATGTATTATGTACTTAGTAATGTTTAGTATATATGTTATCGATTGATTAAATAGTGATTGGATCAATCAAGGTGGTAGATCAATCGAGTATTGATCGTGTACGATATATGGTCTCTCGGTTTGGATTTCAAATTGGTGCAGATTGATTGAAGTTGGGTTCGATTGATAGAGTGTTTGAATCAATCGAGATTCGATTGTGTTTGATCTACTTGATCTTGGGTTTATTTTAATTGTTGTCAGATTTATCAAAACTTGAGTTTGATCGATCGAGTTTGGACTAGATTGATCAAGCAGTTAGAGTTTGAACTTAAAATCTAATTTTTTACTTGAGTTAAACTATTCTTTTAACATATTGTTCATATTAATTATTATTTTTTGAATTATTTAATAAATATAATGGTAATTATTCTTTAACCTAACGTTAGGTTTTCATCTTTCTTATATAAACAACCTAATCATCTATATTTCAAATAATCATACTTATTTTATTGTTTTAATTGTTTTGTGTCTTCTCTTTCAAAATATTTTATAAAATCTAAGTCATATTTTGTTAAGCTCTTTCTTGAATTGGTTTATCATTATATAACTTCTTCTTAATTAAGTTCTTGCACATTTGTATCAAATAATTTTATGTGTGATCATAATTATTTGGTTTAATTGTTTAATTTTAAAAAAGTTATTTTGTGCTTAATCGGTTCATTTGAAGGTTTACTAAATGATTTAATTTAATTGATTTATTATTGAATACTCTAGTTAGAGTATTTCATTCTTGAATTTGCTCTGAGATATTTTTTATTTGTGTTATTTGTGTTTGTGTGAATTATGAGATCGAAACGTTTGTTCAGATTCTTATTCCTATCTTATAAGACCATGAAAGACGACTTGTAAGTAGATTATTTTGGGAACCTGAAGGATGGTTTAAAATTTAATCTTGTAATTAAGCATTAATTTTTATAATGGATAGTTAGTTGATTCAATGAATTAATGATTTTTATCTTAGATTATTAGTGTGATTTAGTTATAAATAAAATTGATTCTAAAAGGGGAGTTTATGAAAGAAGAATGCTCTTGATACATTTCTTGGTAAAACAACATCCCAGAGAGGTATTTGCTACATTTGTAATGGAAAAAAATTTACATCTGATTCTTCCGAATAAGGCATAACTTTCTTTATGTCCTATTCAGTAATTTTACATTTGTAATGGAAAACATTATTAACAGTGTTATGAGGTAAAGCTTTATTCTATAAATTAATTATAATGAGATTAAATGTTAATGATGTGGTTTGAATTTATTTTTGAAGTTAGAATTTAGTATTTGAAGCAAAGTGATCCATAATTACAATGAAAATGTGAAAAGATTTGAATATTTAATTGTAACTTATTTTTTCAATAATATTAGACGATTGATATATAATGAGATCAAGTTTCTAACCTCTAATTTGTGCGTATTGTACAAATAGATTCTGGTGTTATTGTGCTTCAGCGATGCAAGAAATATTTATAAGTAAATCGTTGACTGCCATGTGATTGAATTTGATCTATATGTTTGTAAGCAAAATAAAAAGGAAAATGGGCGCTTTTCCATTGATTAAAACAACTGTTGCCTTTCATTATAATGTTTTAATTCGTTTTCTTAATTAACCATCATTTTGGGTTAATAATTTAGGTTCATAATGTAAGGAAAATTTAAAAAATATTCAAAACTTTTATTTTAATACAATTATATCCATAACATATTAATATTGATAAAAATATGCTCAATTTTAAACTAATTATATCACTATATATACGTTACGTGCATAATTATAACTTTACAAATATATATAATTGGACATGTTTTTATCGCGATTTATATATTTTGAATATAATTATAATAAAATATACGTTTTGAATATTTTTATAAGTTGTGGGTATAAATATAATTAATACTATTTTAATATAACGATAAAATCAAAATTAAGGCAATGAAATGAAATAGTAACTATGTTTGAATATATAAAAGTAATATTTGCACATTTAGTTTTAAATTTTTGTTTAAAAATAAATTTTATTGGTTAATATATTTTTTATTTGTATTTAATTTTATTAGGTAATATAAAGTCAAAGTTTTCGTTTTACTCGTTTAATTTTATTAGGTAATATAAAGAAAGTTTTTCTTCTATAATTACATACAAAGATATGATAAAAATGCTATCATTTAATTTCTACCTAAATTGGCAACAAAAAAGTAATATTATATATTTATTTTATGCATCAAGAAACATAAATTATTAATTAAATATAAAATTAAAATATACGATGATAAAATAATTATAAAATTACTTATTATATTGAGGTATACCTAGTATTAGAGATCATAAATGATACTATAAAAACATTAAAAAATGTTTCTCAATTATTACTTATTTTTCGTTATATAAATATGTTATATATTTTATTTGAGTATAAAAATGTTTAAATTATTAAGTTTATAATTTATTTTTAAATATATAAGATTAAAATTTAAAATTTAAACAACATAATTTCATTTTATGTATATATTTATGTATAATTTTATAGATATTATATCAGAAGTAAACTTTCTTTATTAACTATTACATTGTAATGTATAAATTAATGCATATAAGAAATTGTTATAAAAATCATTTAATAAAAACAGCAGTACGAAATAAATGAACAAAATAATGGGTTTAGGTGGAAGGAATCAAAGAAACTGGGAAAGTGCTACGGAGAGGCGTTAATAGTATACACCAATAGTAATCAATAAATTATTTATTTATATGGTATAATTAAAATAATATAATTAATTAATACTATAAATTTAAGTTAAATATAATTTTCAAATTTTTCTACTTTGACTTATAGTTGTCGTAGTTGAAGGACCGTTAGGAAACAACCAACTTATCCTTTTTCATTACGTATAGCTTTGCATATTTTTCAGCTCTCCCGCTAATTCTTATTCAAGTAGGAATTTCCCTCTTAATAATTAAACTAAATACATATGTGTTTCAAAAAATATCACATTTTAGATAATTTTTAAGAAGGCAAATAATAATAATAATAATAATAATAATCATAATTTAGAATAAATATCTTTTTATTTCCATTAGATTTCTTAAATGTAATGCTTAATAATATTTTTTAAATAATACTCGGAATACTTACCAACCCAAACATACTTATATTTGTGGAATTAATTCATATTCATATTTATTTATAATAAACAGATATTATTGGATAAGTTAATTTGTAAAGCGTAATAATATTATTAACTCATATTTTGTCAGATTAATGATTTAAGAAGATATAGTACTTAATATTTTTATAACCGATGAATTATGAGGAATAAAAACTTTATTTAGTAGACAAAATACATCCATTGTACCAAAATAAATTAATGTACGTTTCATAAAAATACAGCTTATTGTGTATTTGGAGCATGTAAATAATGCCTTTTGGTTAGATTTTCTGTAATCTCTCTTTTATACAAATCATTCTGTAAATGAATTACAAATTTAAATTGCCGGCCTACGGCACAAACTTGGTAAGATTGTGGTGTTTTGTTTAAAGGTATAATATTCAATTCACAACTTCTATTTCTACACGTTAAAACGAGTGTTTATAATTTGAATTAAATACTATAAATTATATTCATAATTTTAAAAATAAGAATAACATATTTAAAATTTATAATCATATAAAAACGATATCAATTATTATTTTAAATATATATATTTTTATTATTAAAAAATATTATACATTATTTTATATTAATATTAATAGTATTTAAGTTTATTTATTATTAAATATATTTTAATTAAACTCGTTATTAAAATATTATTTTTGTTTTTTATAAATTTAAAATTGTAATTTTTTTTATTTAATTTAATGATATAATTATTATATATATAAATTTTTATTTTTAATCTATAAAAAAATAAAATTAATTCAATAATCACTTGATTTTTAATTTTATTTTATAATTTGCTAAGAAGCCTCGAACCTCAGCATTTTTCCAAAATCTTCATTCTATTAAGGTACAACTCCTTGGCCACAAATGAAAGTGTTAAAAACCACAAATTGGAGGATCAAAATGCCAACTAGCCATTAGAAAAAGGGAAAGGCATTTTTGTTCTCGCTTTGAATTTCCAGACTTTGCTATAATTACCAGAAACACGTTGAAGCTCGCAATCCAATACACCAACGGAATCGTCGCTCTGTTCGTAAGTCTTAATTCGATATTTTGTTCTTAAATTTTAACGGAGAGTTTAAAAAAACCAGATCGATTATACTGTGATTCTTGAATTCAATTTATAATTTCAGTTTTCATATTTTTGCATGAGTATTATGTCAATTGAATTTGGTGGTTAGTAAATCAATCTAACAAGCTTATTGAAAATCTAGACTTGATTTTCAGTTTAGAGGAATGCCATTGCGGTTAGTTCTTGGAAGATCAGAGCTGGTTAGAGTCCAGAATTTGATAGATTCTTGTGGTTGTTAAATGTTTTCCAAACCTTGTTTAGCTGGCGAGAAAGCTTAGAATAATCACTAAGATAAAAAATTCGAGGACTCCAGTTCAATTCTGGTTTCATTAGATGTAAATTATAGGAGACTTACTTTCTTTTTGTTCTGCTGAATCGACTTCATATTTGTCTTTTTTTTTGTTTTGTTTTTTCTCAGATATTAAGCATTGAATATTTACTGTATACCTGCCTCCAGCAGCCAGGGAAAACTTAGTTATTCCATAATTTAGGAGAGTTAATGCATGAATTCTATGTTTGAGTAATTGATCCTGGGGGTAACTATGGGTTTTCTTGTAGAGGATATATAAGTACATTGATGAAATAGAAGAGAAAGAAGTCCATCCGAATTTTGTGATAGAAGGTGCGTGATTTTATTAGAGGATGGCTTGCAGAGGGTGCTTGGAATGTCTTTTGAAGCTTTTGAATTTCATTTTGACCCTTGTTGGTCTAGCCATGGTTGGGTATGGGATCTACTTACTGGTTGAATACAAGAAATCAACTGTCAATGCCCTTATCGCCATGCCTTCTGGGAATGATCATGGTCTCATGCAGCTTGGCAGACCCATACTTATGGCTGTTTCTCTGTCAGCTAATATATTTGATAAGTTGCCAAAAGCTTGGTATGATTATTGCTCTTCCGGCTAAATCTTTGTTTTGAGTTTCATCTTTTTATTTTTTGCTCATCATTGTTTGGAGATTCTGAGTCAGGCTTTCTGCTGATCATATTCAAAACACTGTTAGAATTAGTTCTTTCTAATTCGGAGGAACTTAATGTTTACATTATTTAGTAGTTTCCATGTAAGAAATGTAACGTGTTTTTATACTTTTCTGAAAAATTTATATGAAGAAACTCATGATTTCTAGAGTTATAAAAAAGTGCCTTGTGTTGGATAGTGCTAAGTGACCAAGAAAATCAATCTTTGCAGTTTTCTGGAAAATGTTCATGTATCTTATTTTAAATGGTTTTGAATAAAAATTTGATTCAGTTACTCTACAACTCAGTAACCTTTTCTCATCATGGTAATGAGTGATAACTGATGGGTAGGGGACCATTTTCCTTTCTTACAATGTTTAGTATATATTGCATGATACTGATATTGTCTCTACTTTGGGTTTTCAGGTTCATATACTTATTCATTGGAGTTGGGGTCATCCTTTTTCTTATCTCATGTTTTGGTTGCTTTGGAGCTGTAACAAGGAACGGATGCTGCTTGAGTTGTGTATCCTAATTAAATTCCTAATTGCTTGTTCAGTTTTTTGGTTTTACTAATGCTTAGATTTAATGTCACAAGTTACCACATCTATCTGGTGGTCATTGTATGGTCAATTTATACTGCATATTATGCTATGCTCTACAATACGGTCCTCAATTGAAGATTCAGTATTTTTTAAATCTTTTACTTTCTGTATTAAGGTTTCCTCAAGTCTATTTAGTATTCTGTGTTGGTGATCCTGCTAATCTTGGTAGAGTTGGGATGTGCAGCCTTTATATTTTTTGACAAAAGCTGGCAGGAAGTAAGTATTGTCAAACAAATAATTTTGAATTCGACATACTAAGATTGGTCATCTGATCAATGTTGCAAGTCACTTTTAGGAAATTCCAACTGACAAGACTGGAGACTTTGATACGATATATGTTTTTCTGAAAGAGCACTGGAAAATTGCTAAATGGGTTGCTGTTGGAGCTGTTGTTTTTGAGGTAAGCTTTCACCTATAAGTCTTATCAACATTTTTTATTTTATCAAGGACTTATCAACATGTTCATTGTAGTCTATGTCCTTTTCTTTTCTTTCCCCTTTTGGAATATATTAGAATATAAATATTTAATATTTAGTTTCCTTAGTAGTTTAGGAATCATATCATGAGTCATATTAGGATTAGAGTTTCAGTGTCTTGTTGTATCTATAATATATGTGTAATATTTGCTTCCGCCCTGTATTTTACCCATTTATATTTCTCCATCTATGTTTAACAATGAAATTGCAATATGCTCTTTTTAGGAATTAAACTGCTCATTCATAGACTACTCAAGTTATATCTCTGAATGTGAGAAATTGAGTGACAAATCTATTGGTATCAGAGCATCATCTTGTAATCATATTGTAGTTGCCCTTGATTGGAATCTTTGTATTTACATTATCTTAATGGGAAACTATCATGCTGAAAATCTTCCAAAGTGCTATGAACAGTCACAATTATGTCTCCCATAAAATAAGGCCGCAAAGGGACATTTCTTGTTTTAGGATTTATTATGGTAGGTGTCTTGAAATCACCAATTTCATTTCTCCCCAAAATCTATTATGGTGGTCAAAATTAGCTTTGATGCTGACTTCTCATAAAATTACAGGCTCTACTTTTTGTGTTGGCCATTGTGGTTAGGGCAGCAAACAGACCTTTGGATTATGATAGTGATGATGAGTTCATTGCTCCAAGGCAACAAATTCGGCAGCCTTTGATCAATAGGCCAGTTAATGCAGCTACAGGTGTACCTGTTGCTGGAACCATTGATCAGCGCCCCAGCAGAAATGATGCATGGAGTTATCGAATGAGGGAAAAGGTATGACATGTTATTACTGTATGCTCCTCTTCAAGTTATTAAGAACTTGCTGAGGGTACTTCATTTAGTTGTTTTACATGACACCTTGAATATTTCATGAAGCGTTAAGACTTGAGTCTGACCCATTTAATCTAGTCTATACAATTTCATTAGCATACATGCCTTTGCCTCAGTCATTCCAGTTTTTATGTATAGGTATGATATATTTTTTTACTGGTGATTCTTCCCCTTTCTTTTAAACTTTTCACCTTTTTTTTTCTTTCCCTTTTTCTTGATATGAGATGTAGCAAAAGTTCCAGTTTTATTTCCCCCCAACACTTGTTTATGTGCTAACATTTACGTTTACTAAATGAGTCATGGTCGTTGAACACCAGTATGAAGGTTGTGTGGTCTAGATCTGGGTCTCTTCATGTTGCTGTTAGAAAAACTTGTTATAGTCAATGGTTGCTTGGTTTTGGACCATTCAATAGTATTTGAGGGAAAATTGTTTCTAATACTACTACACCACTCAATATTACTTATGTATCACAAATTTGATGCTCCTTTGTATTTTAATGAAATTTAATCTATGACCAAAAGCCTATCCACCTAAGTGGTCTTGTTGTTCTAGTAGTAGTGCTGTATGTATTTACTTTATTTGAATTAATACCCTTTGTCAGCTGATATTTTTATTTTTACGGTGGTCTTCTACATGAGTTTCAACTCTAACATTAGCCCTATACCATTTTGTTATTGCATCTATCAGTATGGACTTGACACTTCTGAGTTCACGTACAACCCGAACGAGTCAAACAGATACCAGCAAGTTGTCCCACAGCCAGCAGAAGAGAGGAGCCGTTGCACTATCATGTGATAACTCTGTGGATTTAGGAAGTTACAGATTTGAGTTAGTGTCTGGAGACTGCTCTCTTGGAAAATGGTGTGCTACCTCAGGTTTCTTTGAATTGCCACTTTTAAGCTTGTGTACTACCATGTTTACCGATGCTTTTTTTTTCCAACCAAACAAAATTTTCTTGTCTATTGTATTATCATTTTTTCCTCATTACTGTTTTGTCAGGTTATAGTTTATTAATGGAATTAAAGGTGAGGCTAGTTTTAGGGTACCAAGAGATACAATTGTTATTTTACAAATCAGAATGGTTACTATCAGTTCCAAAAAAACCTATCTTTTGGGACTTCTTCAAATTGAACAATTGCGATTGCAATCACAAACGTTTCAAAATACTTTTTGGTATGGTTAATAACTGTTCTAAAAGAACTTTTTTTTAGTATTGATTTGTCATTTTTTCTAAAATTGAAATGAGAAAATATATGTTTTGCAAAATTTTAATGTTACGTGTTAATCAAAGAAAAGCCAAAATATACAGGGAGCTTATGAAAGTAATAGTATAATTTGGATTTGAATGGAAATGGATAACTATGACTATTGAAAGGAAAATAAATAATAAATGAAAATTATGGAATGAAACAAAGAGATTAACATTTAGCCAGGTAATCCAAGACGTTACATGCATAAATAATAATCTTATTAACTTATGTTGATTTAGTTCTTTGAAATATTGTTGATGTTTATGGCTGAGGTTCAAGTTACAAATCGTACAATTAAAGAAGAATGTCAAGAAAATAGATCAAAACTGGAATGAAAAAAAGGAAATAAACCAAGCTTTGCAAGAGAAATAATAAAACTCAAAAAATAATTTTTTAGGAAATTAACGTTCCTAAAATTCATAACAAAAATATTACGCTTACCTTGAATTGAATCGAGAATTGTATGAATTAGTTTTGTGGATGTTATTTTATTGTTATAAATTTTAGATGTATTAATTTTGTGATTTTTCCTATTTATTATTACCTCGTAAAATATATAATTTACTGATATTATCCATGATTGCACGAAAAAGCTTGAGATGAGTTACGTCTTCATATTATACACGATCAATTGTAACCCTAACAAAAGTTCATGATGTTGGCAACAATTTTAAACTTAGTGATAGACTTAAAGAAAACAAAGATAGAGCTACTATTATCACTTATCATTTAGTAGCCTGGGAACATAGGGAAAGGTGGTGACGAATATTGAGAGCCAAATGTGGGTGGAACTCTGATACTTTGTAAGGTGGTGGGGAAACAACAAGAGGGGGAAGGGAAAAAGTTGGAGTAGGTGATGATGGTGAAAGAGTTGGAGCAGGTGGTGGAGGCGAGTTGATTGGAAAAGGTGGGGAATAAACGGGTGGTGGTGGAGAATGAATTAGAGGTGGTGTGGAGTAGACTAGAGGAGGAGGGAAATGAACAATTGGTGGTGGAGGAGGAGAATGAACTGGTGGTGGTGGGGAGTGAACTGGTGAAGGTGGTGAATGGACTGGTGGTGGAAGAGAACGGACTACAAATAGAGATAGAATTGGTTTTTGTGAAACAAGAATTGGTGAACGATTTCTAGGATCCTCAAGAGGTGGAGATTCAACTTTTGGTGGTGGAGTTGAGTTGACTGGAGGAGGTGGGGAATCAACTGCTGGTGGGGGTGGGGAGTAGACTAGAGGAGGAGGGGAATGAATAATTGGTGGTGGAGGAGAGGAATAAATCGGTGGTGGTGGGGGGTGAACTGGTGGAGGTGGTGAATGAACTGATGGTGGAGAATGGACTACGGGTAGAGGAGATGGAGGTGGAATTGGTTTTTGTGGAAGAATTGATGAATGATCTCTAAGATCCTCAGGAGGTGGAGATTCAGCTTTTGGTGGTGGGAATGATGGAGATTGAATTGGTTTTGGTGGAACATAAACTGGTGAACGGCCTTTGGGATCCTTAGATGGTGATTGTTTTCGCTTTTGATGCTCTTCCTTTGGTGGTTGACGCTTAGGTTTCTCCTTTGGTGGGTTTGAAGACGTAGAAGACCCTCCTCCACATTTGGCCTTCCGACAATCAATTGGTTTGCTCAAAACAGGATGACATTGCTTTGATGACTTCTGTTTTGGTCTCTGGAATGCAATTGCTTTTGTTATCAATAAAAAAAGTCCCTTTTAGGAGATGCTACACATTCTTGAGCCTCTCCATTGAAGTAGTTGCGAGAGAAGGTCAAGTTCTTCAAGTTAGGCAAATTGCAAATTTTCTTGTGAACAAACCCAGTTAGCATATTGCGACCAACATCAATTTGCTCCACCATTTGGAGGGCAAAAAAAGAATTTGGCAACATTCCATTGAATTTATTCCCATTAATATCCAAAAGTGTAAGGTTACCATGATGGCCAATCTCCGAAGGCAAACAACCAACAAACTTGTTATTGGAAACAATAATTTCATTCAAGGTGTTGCCCATCTTACCAATGCTGTTAGGAACGCATCCATAGAATTGGTTATTGGCTATCACCAAAACTGAGATTGTAGAGTCCCCAAGTGTCTCTGGAATGGTTGATTTGAACCTGTTGTTGTTCAAGAACAAAGCATTTAATTTCATACGGAATAGCTCTGGAGGTACCTTACCTTCAAAATTATTGAACCTAAGATCAAGGTACTTAATATTTGGAAGTGAAAGAACAACCTTTGCGAATTTTCCCACAGAACCTGTTTGAGTTAATGTGTAACAGAGCAAGATATAAGCCTAATTCAACAGGAAGGTACCCTGCAATGTCTGCATGATTGAGATCAATGCCAGCCACAACATTAGGATGTTTAGGATCAACAACACTTTGAGCACAAAAGACTCCATTGTAAGAACAATCATCAACACCAACCCAATTAGAAATGGTTTTAAAAGGGTCTGACTATACTGCTTTCTTTAGTGCTTGAAGTGCAATGTATGAATTTTTCATCATGAAATTTCAACTTCTTATCATCAACCTCGTTATCATAATTATCATTTAAATCACCATGCTCATGAAGAGATAATAATTGGCCATGAGCAATCAAGGTCGCTTCAAAATTAGTTAAAGCTAAGATTAAAGTAGAAAAAGAAGAAAAGAAAATAATAGAGTTTTTATTGAATGCTATTCTTATTTGATAGATGTTATAATAGAATCCTAAAAGGACAGTCAATATCAATAGCTTACAATATATGGGTAATTTTGTCCAAAAAAATATTAAACTTAATTTATACTTTATATAAATATATATACACATATATTTATTCTGAGCTTTAATTATGATGCCTGTATATTGTTTTAATATATTGTATCCATTTAAATCTATAACACCCACATGCAGTATTCAACAACTAGTTTCGGTGAAAATGAAGGATGAGAAATAAACTTTTTTATTTTTATTTTTTATTAATGCAAACGAGAAATAATTTTCAATGCATAACTATCAAAGAATAAAACTTTTTTACACAAAAAGAAATAATTTTAAGATATATATCTAGCTAGCAAAATATGGTTAAAGTATTAACCAACAATAACAAGAATTATAACAAATATATTTGTTTAATTTTTCATTTAATTCTTTATAATTATGACGGGTGATTTAGATATTGTTGAATATAGATAAGGCTTAACTTAAATGTTATAATTGAACTCAATTGTATAACATAGTTTCATTTTTAATCTATTTTAAGATATTAGAGATATATTTTTTTATAACATGATATTTATAAATATGTTAAATACATCTTTTTTCTAGTGTGATGAACATATATTTGTTAAAAATAATTGTTTAATTACATTGAATAACATTTTTCACAAAAAAAATTGTTTTTATACCTTCAAGTGCGGCACGCACGCGCATACATATATTTATTATATAATGTAAATAACATATGTTTTTTATATGTTTAAAAATACAATGTATATATTTTTTTTTATAACATACAAACATATGTTTATTTAAAGATAGTTAAAATTGAAATTATATGAATATAAAAGAGTAGAAAAATGAAACTAATTGAATAAATGTGTTACATATAAAACAAAGGGATCACATTTCAACTAGTGTTTAACTCAGTTTGGAAACAGTTATATAAAAAAAAAATACTACCTGTTAGATTACATAAAAACAGAGAAACAGGTGCAAAGAGAGGTGATTTGAGAAGAGGGTTTCTCTTATTCCCACCCTGCTTGTTACTTCAACCACACAACTCTCTTAGTCTCTAAATTTTCGTGCGTACCCCATTCCTCTTCTTATTTTTACATAAGTCTGCTAGTACAGGCCTTACAAACATGTATTGTTGGGATTAGACTTATAGAATACATCATCAGATCAAAATTTGAGGTTAACAGGTTCTTCACTTTCTTCACATTTACCTTCCAACTTAATACACTTGTACCATCTTGCAGTACAAATATAGAGTACCAAATCTACTGATGTTAGGGCTGCCAAAAGGAAGTAAAACCTATCCAAATGACCTTTGTTTAGATTTCCCGGTATCCAACCTGTCATGTGATCTTCAGTTGAGATCTTCATCACCATACTTACTAGTAAGCTGCTCACATAGTTACCTAATGATATAGAAGTCATACAAAGTGCACTCCCAAAACTCTTCAGTCCATCTGGTGCTTGTGCATTGAAGAATTCTAGTTGTCCCACATACATGAATACTTCAGAAGCTCCTATAAATGCATATTGAGGGATTTGCCAAAAGATGCTCAAGGTGCTTGATCCTTGGCAATGAGTACAGTCCTTTTGGGCATACTTTAGTCTATAGCGTTCTACTATTCCAGCTGAAACCATTGCTATGATGGCTATAATAAGCCCAATTCCCATTCTTTGAAGCTCTGTAAGTCCTTTTGAACCTGTTTTTCTAAATCTAGCTACAAGTGGGTCGAGTACTCGACGGTAAAAGAAAATGAAAATTGCCACACTTATGATGTCGAAGCTAGACATACTTGATGGTGGGATTCGGAAGTTAGAAATACTAGTCTTCATGGCAGCACCTTGTTCTACAAAGAGAGAAGCCATTTGAGTGAAAACCACCGAGTAGATTATGGTACAGAGCCAGATTGGGAGTAACCTAAGAATGCATTTAACTTCTTCAACTTGTGAAATAGAGCAGAGGCGCCATGGATTATGACCGCCCTGCTTTTGGTCCTCTAGATCTCTTGATGAGATATATGCTGCTCTATCCAAGAACCTATAACATAAAAAGTCAAAAATTAAAAGCAACAAGATTGAATTATTTAGAATGTGAATGAACTGAATTAGTCTATTTTTGCTTACTTGAAGCCATGAGTGTGAAGTATATTTCTGCTGCCAATCATGGAAGATTTGTTTCCTTGTTTCTCGAATAAATCATCTCCATCTGACAGCATCTCCACCTTCCATTTCTTAGTGGCTGCAGTTATGACTTGACAAAACCTGGCAAGAGGATTACCAGTTGGCTTGAAATGTCTATACCTGTCAGTTCCACATAGAAACAAGACCAATGCTGCAAAAGCAGAAGCTGCAGATGCCCAAAAACCCAAAGCCCACGCTCCTTCATCCTCAAAGTAGCCCAAAATTGTGTTGGAGAATAAGGAACCAAGGTTTAATGACAGGTAAAAGTAGCTGAAAAAGGCTACCTTAGCGAGTCCTTCTTTTGGGTGTTCTTCATCAAACTGATCAGCCCCAAATGTAGCAATATTTGGTTGATACCCTCCATTTCCCAGGGCAATGAGGTATGTAGATAGGTAAAATAAGGCAATTTGCAAGCTTGAATGTTTTGCACATGGAGTTTGTACGTCTGCACAACCTTTAGGTCTGAGCAAGAAAAGGTATGTTGATAATGACAATGACACCAAACCCTGTTGTCAAATGGAAATGATAGGTGTGATTGTGTGAGAATTAAGAAGAATGGATGAGAATGTTAAACAAAATAAAAAAAAAACGTCAATCTGATGATACTTACAGCAACAAAGATGAGCTGAAAAATAGCACAAGTTTTGAATCTTCCCCAGTAGGAATCACTTAGGAAAGCACCAACCAGAGAGCAAATATAAACAGTTCCAGTCCATTTGCTCACTTCGTTAGCAGCAGTGGCATTGTCTTGTCCCAACACCCTTGTCAAGAATAATACCAGATTCACACCAACTCCAAAAAATGCTAATGTTGCCAACCCTTGGTTCACTGATTAATTAGTAAGGAATAAGTTAGAAAATTTATATAACAGGATCCAAATTAAAGAATCATAACATTTAGAAATCTTTAGGGTGGTTATATCTTCCAAGGAAGTAAAAGCTCACTGAAAGCGCCTGAATATAAAATAAGAGATTCCAATGATCATACAACAATTAGATAAGACCAGAAGTTCAAATTGTATCATTTTTACCGATCACCTTCATTCAATATTACCATTCACTTTTATACTTTTATTTTTTTATGTTTTTTTATTTTTTATTTTTAAATGATATGACTCACTGCAATTGCAGATAAGATATATATAATGCTAATCCCAAATATACGGAATTTGAGAAATCGTTTTCATGGTTGCTTCCAAGCAAAAACTATACGAATGTTGCCAAAAAAAGAAAAAAGAAGAAAGGCACAAACTACATGTATTCAAGGTACCATGAAACTTGAAGGCTTAGCTACAGATAAGAAAGAACAAATTTTAAGACTCTTCTTAAATAGAAAATCTTAAGCTACGAGACAAATTTTAAGAACTGCCGAACTTGTTCATAAAGTTTGGTAAACCTATGAAGCTCAATGTGATCCTACTCAACCCCTTGTTGAGAAAGTGGATGCCAGAGGTTTTTCGCTTTTTTTTTAAGATTTTTTTAAAAAGTCAATTAAAATATAAAAGTAAAAGTAAAAATAAAATATAGGGCTATAAAATAGAAATTGTGGTTTAATTGTATGATATAATCACTTTTATACATTGCGTTTTATTTTCAACCTCCTACCTAGAAACAAAAATATATACTGTTTTTTTTTACAACTTAAAAAACATGTTATCTACTGTATGTTTTTCTTAAAACGTAAAAAACATATATTTTTAGGATATAATAATAAAAAAACATGTAAATTATAAACCATGGTGACTTCTTTTATATATTTTTAAATTTAAATTTCATCTCCAAGCCTAAAAACAGCATATCCGTATAAGAAAGATTATTAGCGCCTAACTAGAAGAGGACCTTTTACTAATTATTATTTATATATTTAACTACCGAAAATGAAAATTAAAGAAGAAACAGAAAGATGACCATTTAACTAATTAATTATTTCGCTATCAAGTTGAAGGACCTTACTAAAAAGGGTTTTCTTTATTTTCTATGAGCATGCACCTTTGATGAGTGTTAAGATAGATAAAAAGGTTCATGGTTGGAACGCTAATTTGGAGAAAATGTTTCCTTCTTTCCCTAAAGAGAATATATATATATATATATTTATATTTATAATTTTTGAATTTTAGGTCACGTTTTGAATTTATAGATGCATACTCGACCGTACACTAAATAAATTAAATTTTGTCATCAGTTTAGTTTAAATCACTTGACTGGAACTTAATCAAAAGGGGATCAAACATACAAATTCTGAAAGCAAATTACAAGCTCAACATTTGAATCAAAATTTAAAAGTATAATAAAAAAAATACATTTTACACATAATCTTCCAGGAAAAAAAAAATGCTGTTTGGTCTAACAAAATTTTAAGTCATACATGATACGTGCATGTCTTGGGTCGGAGAGAGAGGAGGAGGTGAGTCCAAGCTTTTTCCTAAATTTCATCATAATTGACACGTGGACAAAACCCACGTCACGCATCCAAAACACTGATTAATTACGTGCCTGGGTTGTCTACTTGTGTGCAATATGTTTTCCTCACCTTTTCTCTCGTTCCTATATAGTTCCCATCTCATGTCGGCTACTGTTATATTCATGAGATATTATCATTTGTGGTTATATTAAGTGAGTACTTGATATTTTAAGTATAATTTTTTTAAAAAAATTACTCAATAAATAAAAAAATAATATAATTATTAAAAAATATATTCTAAAAATAATAAATAATATTTTTAAATATATAATATCTACTTCATTTTATGTCTCAAAAAAACATATTAGTCAATGGTTATGAGTTTAACTATAATAATATTACATATCATAATTATAATTAATTAATGTGATAATTTTTTATTAAATACAATTTATAAATTCGGATGTAATTGTTATAATGCTATGTTACATCACATCACTTGTAATTTGATAAATAATTTTTTATTTATTTAATTACTTATTAATTAATGATCAAAATGATTAATAATATTTACATAATTATTTTTATTATTGTTAAAATAAATTATCTAATTTATATAATTGTCACTATTTTTAATAAAATTACAATTAATAAATTATTGTTTTTACAACAAAATTTACATCTTATCAATATATCACCCACATCCACTAAAAATGATATTTATATCTTTACTAGATCGTCTATCACCTAAGCAATAAGCTTCAAATAATAATTAATTATATACTTATTAGAATTTGTGTAGTATTACTGATTGATGTATAATATAATCACATAATTTGATTGTAATGCATGTCATCACTTTGAAAGTGGTATGTATCGATGCATCACAAATAATACGTAATTATATTATTAATAACTATAATTAAATCAATAATAAATGCATTAGATAAGTAACTATCATATCATTTTAAGTTGAGGTAGAGGTAGTAATATATTTGTAATATTAGTGTTTAAATTTAGCTTGCAAATGCAACACTTGGTTTGGTTTAATTTCACCGCCAGGTAATTAACTAAATATCTGTACGTACCCTCCTTGTTTTGATCACTCATATTTTTCACTTTTCTGGACTCAAAATCAGACCCTCTCTTACGAACCCTTTCTATAGACCACTTATTAAAATAGGAATTTCTTCTAAATAAAGAAAAGTAGCTCATTTGGATAAATCTCTCTCTTTCTCCTGAAAGTTCAAAAGAGTACCCTTTGGAAGAAGATTTTCACCTAAAATCTCCATGAGTTTTTTTTTTTTTTTTGAAGGAAATTACTAACATTAATTTTGAATGCAACTCATGCATGTACTTTTGAGTCTCATATATATGTCATGGATAAATCTCACCAATTATGTAAAATGAGGAGTACAAACAATTAACTATTGGAGAGGATTTCTTCTTTCTTTTCTTTTTTTAATTTGTAAAAGAAGACTAAGAAGGGAAACAATGTGTGAGCTCAAAGGGCAAAAAGGGTAAAATAAACTTAGTTAGTCTGATAAGGTTTTGGTAAGCAATGTAAACAATCATCAACCTAAGAAATTTTTATTTTCATTAATTACAAAAGAAAAGAAAAAAAGAAAAAAAAAGAGTTTTGTAAAGGGAGGTAGAGCTAGGTAGCTTACAGAGAATGATAGTTCCAGCAACCCATCCACCAGATTTTGTTCTTATTGCAGGTTTTCCATGCCAATCAACTGAACCATCAAGAGTAGTGCAAGCCTCTTGTTCTACATCTTCTTTCAGTTTACCCTGCTGCTAATTTATTTTATTTTATTAATTATGTCACAAATTATAAATTTTTTTTAAAAAATGTTATTACTCAAAATAACTAATGGTTTTACCATTTTCATATATAACACAATAAGTACTAGCTGTCTATTGCATCAATGCATGTGCGGCTTTTTTTTATGAGCCCCATCAAACCAATATGAAAATATATGGTCATAAAAAAGAAGAAGAATATAACTAGGTTTTTATTACCTCCTTGAAGATCTCTAAGCAATCCATTGACATTTGTGAAAGGAAGATTTTTTACTTTTTTTGTTTTTTTGTTAGTAATGCAGAGCAGAGGTGAGAAGAAGGCAGAGATGATTTGCCAAAGAAGGGGGAGAAGTTGGACAAAGAAGTAGAGGGGGATTAATGAATATATAGTGGAGTGAAGAGCCAAGTGTAAGGTGGAGATCATTCAGCGATTAAAAGTGGGGACACTCTCCTGGCCAAATCAACCAAACTCGTGTATAATGAGCAAATTTGTTTCAATATCTCAAATTATTGGTTATTATATTAAATTTATATAAATGTATTTACTGAAAAATAATTACAATTATAATATATTTTTGATATATAATAAATAATGCTCAATTTAAAATAAAATAAAATAATAATTTAGCTTTTGAAGAATGTAAATAAATAAAGATATAAAAAATTTACAAATATTTATATTTACATTAATTATATTGTGTTATATGTTAAAATGATTCTGAAAACATAAAAAAAGTTTATTTTTGAATTTTTTTTATACATATCATGTCATAACTAAGATAAATATAAATATTAAAACAAATTTACATACATTTATTATTTTTTATAAATTTGACCAAAATATAAGTACATATTTAATTACGCAATTAGTCTAATCCCTAAAAAAAGAAGAAAAAGAAATTGACATGCTATGCTATTAGATTGACATTTATATTATTACGCTTACAAAATCAATAATTTAAATATACTTAAGTTGAAATTAATAAAATATATATAATAAAAATAAATAGTTAAAAAAAAAGAAATAATATTATTTTTATTGTTTATCTAATGTCATTTCTTGAATTAAAATCTTTGATACACCACTGCATGCAACATTCAATTATACCGATCGATGGTAGGACATAATTGAGACATATCAAGCATGCAATCCACAATTTAAGTACCCACATGAAACAATTTCAAAGAGACATTTGACCAGCCCTTTAACTGGAGTCCTTTATGATGGTCATGATAGTGTTAACTTTGACCTTAGTTTGGTTGTGAACTATGTGTTGCTCAAATCAGATGCAAACAAAAGGTTTGTTTTGGTTTCTTTAGAAGTTTTGATCATAACCTTTTATTTTTGAAGCCATTTTCTTTTTGATGATTCCTCATTTACCATTAAGATTCAATAGTTCAAAAAAATTTAATGGAATTTCTGATTATTTATAGACGTTTTCTGCAATATTGTTTCATGCATGTTCTTCAATTCATGCATATTTGTCCAAATTCCAATTTGATATAAAGGATGTCTTGTTAAATGTATTAAGGAGTTTTTTGTTATTTTGATTTTTGATCCGAACGGGATTCATAGATGCAGTAAAAGATTAAAGGTATACATATACATATGACTCTTAGTTTCTTTAAATAACTTTATAAGATAGGATTAAACTGTATAATTATTATTAAAATTTATATAAGATAGGATTGAACTGTATAATTATTATTAAAATTTAGCGAGTAAAGTATGCATTTAAAAAATTATAATAAGAAAGTGAAGACTTGCTTGATTGTAGGGGGTTCATTTTTCCTATCATATCCTTCTTTTCTAACATTTGGTAAATAAATTTTTTTATTTATTATAAGCTATATAATATTATATTGATAAATATAATTTAATTTATATAATTATATTTAATAAAAAAATTTGTAAAGTTAAATTATTATTATGATATAATTATAATATATAAAATTCATATTATAATTTAATTGGTATCGTTAATTTGTTAATTAGATTTTTTGTGATAAATTTGACATTGATTCTGATTCTTAATAAGAAAAGCAAACTGGTGTGCTAAACTGTATACCTTTTCATGCTGATATGACCAAGCGGCCGGGCCAAATCAAATAAGAATAGTACAGATGTTGTCATTTCATTTCACAAAAAAAGATAGGAATATTAAAGAGAGATAAACTGATCATCAGCATGTAAAATTTTAGGTATTATTTGATTTGATTTGATTATTAATATAATAAAGAAATGAATTAATGTTATTAGAAGAGAAAAACTCTTTTCGTCCCTGCTCTAATGGGGTTTAGTGTAAGATTAAAAAAATGCGATATTTTATTTTTTTATTTGTATTATTATTTTTATTATATCTATTTTAACTTTCTTGAGTGGTAATAGAATAAAATTTATATTTTTTCAATTTTATAACAATTAAAAAATAGATTTAAACATTATAATTATTTCAACTTTATCTTCATTTAGATTCAATTTCTCCCATCATTTTTTTAAGAAGAACCTCTAATCAAATGTTGAAATGATAATGACCTTCTCATTCGATTTGATTTCATATTGATGTTACCGTCCACATTATTTTTCATTCAACTAGCCAAATATAACTTAAAGTCATCACTCGAATAAACAGGGCAAAACAAGTACTAGGTATTGATATGAATCTGTCATTTCAACCTTTGCTTACAAAGCATATGATTCCTTAATTATAAGCAAAGCATATGATTCCTTAATTATAATACGTAAACGTTCATTCGATGAACTTGATCGGATGTTTTACCGAAAAAAGGAAGAAAAAAAAAAAGGAGAGCGGTAATAAAGGTACCATTTTAAAAAAAACATTAATTCTATAATTTTTAAATTAAATATTATTGATTATATTATTAAAAAAAATTTAATTCTATAGTTATTAAAAATAATTACTTTATATCACATAATTATTAAAATATGTACTTTAGCATGAAAAGATTAACTTTTTTACATTAAAATAATAAATTTTCATAAATAATAAATCTATAAATGATTAACGATAAATTATAACAACTAAAATGTATATTCATATAAAATATTTTGTATAAAATAGTTTACATCATGTAACATAATATAAGAAGTCTAAATCAGTATTGAATCAATAGATAAATATCAATATTAAAGAAATATCTAGCATGATAAACATCGACATTCAATTTGACAATGCGATAATTAAGCAAATAAAGTTTTAAAATTTTAAAAAAAATATATTACTATGAGTAAATGTCATCAACAAATATATATGTTTTTATAAATATTTATCACTGCTCAAAATTAAACATAATTTATTAACTTTCGATAACTAAAAATAACTTATCATAACTACAAATAATGATATCTATACTTTATTCCTAAATATCTTTCTGTATCACATGAAGAGACATTAATCTTCTCATTTTTCTCAATAAATGGACTTACTTAAACATCAAAGGAACAAAGGTCGCTACACCCCATATTGATCCATGGTTCTAACAGTGTGTTCTACATCTCAGATACGTAAGAAGCATATGTGTATCCAATAATTAATGTTTATAAAAATCAATAGCAACATCTAGCATCGTCTGTGAAAATTGTGCTTTATTAGTTGAATCACATATAAAGAACAATATTTACAATATTCTCTAGTGTTTTGAACTAGGTAGTCTTTGAAGAAAAGATCTTAAAAATTCAGGAAAAAATTGCTCTAAAAAAAGTTTAATCTAAACACTTTTTAAAGGCCACACTTTTATATCATTTCAAGGTAAATCAACCTCTTCACTCGACCAACCAAGCTTTTGTAAGGGACCATGAGATCCCACCATATGTTTAACAAGTTTTTAACCACTTATATAGGTTGCCAACCTAGCATCGCCATGGCAACAATGGACCCAAAAAAGAGCACGGATGGAAGTATGTCTAAACACAATAGAGAATGTGCTCTAGGATATCTTGGAATGTCTATCATGACCACAAGTCCCTAAACCAGATGACGTCTCTACAACATATTTCAATGCCCACAATGCATCAAATCCGACCAACAGCCATATAAGCTCAGATCAGAGACATGACCCGTCCCGATGAGGTCAAATCATATGGGTTAGATAGATAGGTTTAACCCATACAGTCTAGAGTTACCTACTTATAGAGGGTAAAGCTTCATCCCTCTTAGATCGCTAAGGATCTGCCCTCCTCCACTTGCGTGAGTGCCTCAAAGCCTACAGATAAGACCACTCTATCCAGGTAAATCATCGAAACAATGCAACCTTGATGCCCAATAGCCACCATAAGGAGAATTAACCAAGGCACATTTTTATAGTTCTTTGACCCATCACTGATTGATTAGCTGTCCAATTACAAGAGGTACAATATATATTGAACAACAGTAGCCCCCCGATCTTGGCTATATCTAATGATTCCCCATTCACTTCGAAAGTCATGGCTATCCCACTTATGGATAAATTCAAGATGCTTAATGTGAATTCCTATGATGGTAACAAGGACACATTGGAGTACCTTCAGAACTTTAAAGGCTGAATAGGCCCTTATGCTTATAGTGATGCAATCAAGTGTCAAGATTTCCAACTCACCCTGACTGACAAAGCCCAAGCTTAGTATTGCACCCTCAAGCCCAACATAATTCGTACATTCACTAAGTTTGTAAAACAATTCATTTCCCTTTTTTGGTAAAAAGAACAAGATAAAAAATGATAGCACACTTGATGACTTTGCATCAAGGGAAAAATAAAGCATTGAAGAATTTCTTCGATAGGTAAAGATAATTAAGATAAAGATCGTTAGTAGGTAATGCTCTGACATTTAAATATAGATAATTAAGTAAATAATGCTTCGATATTTAAATATAAGTCTATCATTATAAGTAAAGATCGTCAATAGGTATACTTTATCTTATAAATATTCATCACTGTTCACCATTAAATATATAACTTCTTAACTTCATATAATTGAAAATAACTTCTCATAATTACAGACACTGAGATAATACTCTCTTTCTATATATCTCTTTGCATCACAAAAAGATATACTAATCTTGTACTTCAACTCACTAGCGTGATTGATTTAAACATTAGAGGACTAAAGGTCGTCACACTCTATAGTGATCAAAGATCCTAACTATTCTGAGATATATAAAAAGTAAAAATACATATAATCAATGATGTTGACAACAAATGATATCAATATATAATATCAAGACTATAAGGACATATTTTTCGAATAGGATTAAGATGATGTAAATATTATACAGAATAATAAGCTACAGATGATGTAAATATTATACAGAGTAATAAGCTACATGCATGAATAATTAAATTCTAAAATTTAATCGATTTAAAAGTAATATTCATTCTTATTTATAAAAAATATACATTAACATTTTTTAATAATATTGTTTTTTACTAATGCAATATATATTAATATAATTTTTAGCACTTTCATCTTTACTTTAATATAATTTCAAAGTATAAGTAATTTGTAAAAACATTTTATGATTTAACATATTTTATTATATTTTAATTTTATTAAATAATTTTTCTTTTTTTTTTACAAAATTTATATATTATAATTTGAAAAAAAATTATTAAATTTTTTCTAATAATATTAATAATTATATAAATATTATATATTCAATAAAAAAAAACCTTCTACTCGTACTTACAAAATATATTAGCGTCATTCTTAATTTTTCCTCTAATGGATGCTGCCACGATTACGAGGCATATATAAACCTTGTACCTTTAAAAGTGGCATCTTTAAACTTTTGTTTAAGTCAATATGCAAATACATATACACATCTTTAATTACCTAAGCTGATCTATCTCGCCTCCAAGTTGATAAGAAATTCTCACTTATATTATATTATATATATATATATATATATATATTCATTTCTTTAATTCATTTATTATAATTAGTCTTATTAATTTATTGTCCAGTGTACACCAAAAAATATTCATTTATTTTAGAATAAATGATAAATAATTATATAATATTTTAATTCATTTTAATAAAATAAAAAATTATTAAAATATATAAAAAAACACAAATATTTAATGTTCGATATTATACTTTATAAATAATAAATCACTCTTTACTGTCCACTCCACTTTACCCACACTTTCCCTAAGATTATTAGCCCATGATGGCTGAACGATTGAAATTATCCATCAGCTTACATAATATTTCCAATTCCTCATCCAATTATATGTTATTTATTTATTCTTAAAATATATTATTTATTAATTACATAATTTGCAAAAGATAACCAAAAACAAAGCTAATGACTCTACTAGATGATGTCACGAATCTCACGATCTCTGATTTTGGTCTGAGTATTTGTTCTCTTAACTCCGAATCAATTGTCCACCCTCTTTTTCATAAGACCTTAAAAAAATATTTTTGGTTTGTTAAAAATAAATGTAATTATATTTTTGAATATGCTTAAAATTAAAGAGGTAAATTTTAGTAAATTAGGCTAATTTAATCTTAAATTTCAATTTTGATTAGATTCAAGACGAGTATCACTAAGTCATGTATATTTTCGTGTTGAATTAAATCATATTTTAGTAAATTAGGCTAATTTAATCTTAAATTTCAATTTTGATTAGATTCAAGACGAGTATCACTAAGCCATGTATATTTTCGTGTTGAATTAAATCATATTTTTTAAATTAAATGTAATTTTAAAATTCAGTCTTAAAACATTCTTACATATTTGGGCTTGACTTTATTAATGAATTGATTTAAGTTAGTTTTTGTGTTTAAATGATGTTTGAAATTATAAAATATCATATTTAAATATACATATATTTTATAAAATTTAAAATTAACTCATATTTTAAATTCAAATTAAACTTATAATATAAATATTTGATCTTAAATTCAATCATAAAATTATCTAAGTAAAATCGAATTAAACTTATTTGAATTTAATAGTGTTTTAAATAAAATAAAATCAAATTGTATATTTCATATTTTGATCGATTTGAACTAAATTTACATCCCTACTTAAAATTGTGTATGTTTTTTTTATTTAATCTCTAAATTGGTTAACATATGTAAAAATTATAGCATTATAAATTATAATTGTGATATATATGATATGTAAGAAGTTAAAAATAAATTTATCTTATTTTCTTCCCAATGTATAAAGTAGTTAAGATATGTAAAAATTGTACAATTGTAATTGTGATTCATCAGGAACCAGTGGTATTGTAATTATAAGACTCACTTTCACACGTTAGCTCAGTGCTATACAGTTATGGATTTGAATTACACAAAGTTATAATATTAGTTATAAAAAACTAGTAAATTGTATAATTATATATATAAATTTATACATTTTTAAAATTACACTAATAGCTATTTTACATATATATTTATAATTAGAATTCAAATTTTAAAATTTTTACTTACCTAATTAATGACCTGCATGCTTTGAGTCACAGTGATGGGGAATGTTGAAAACAATGTTTAATAAAAGAACAGTTGTTGTTTATTTCCTGATTATTCCCAAATGATATGTCCATATATACTACTTTTATTATTCTCCTTTTTACTTTCTTTTCGAGAAAACAGTACTGTTTGTGCGTGTAAACAAGGTGGCAAGCATAAGTGATCGTAGCCAACTAGAAAATTCCATGTGATAGAAACTTTAATATTTACAAGATGGCTTATCAAAAATGCTGAGAGATCCACAATTTGTACGTTTTCCGTTTCTAGTAGGACATTGAAGCAGTTCATCACATTCATATATATGAGTGATTCTAGTTCTTTTATATAATCTTTTGTACTTTAATATGTCTACAGTGGAAATTTATAAGAAATTGGAATTTTTTTTATTCTTTTGTAAATACTAATTATATTCTATATATTCCATATATATATATATATATATATATATATTGTAATTATATATCATATATATTTGATTTATCTAAAGTTATATTCTTTAGATGATACAACATTAATTAAAAATCAAATTTGATAATTTTTCTTTATCTTTTTATAAAACATAATTATAATATTCTTTTGTTTCTTTCATCAAATTTGACTAAATTATAATTATTCATTAATTTAAAATATATTCAATTCAAACAATATTATTTGTTCTTTTTATCAAATATTAGGTAATTATATTTTTCAATAAATAATTTCACTAATCTTTTATTTTATGGAATACTATATTATTATTTATTCTAAAATAATGAATAATTTTCTATAATTAACTAACAAGTATAGTCTACAACACTTATTACAATAATTTGATGTTTAATTCAACATATGTTTCCTTTATTTATGACCAATATGAGGTAGTACTATAAAAAATATTTAAATACATTTTTTTTATTAAATAAAAAAAATTTCATAAGGTGAAATTAGAACTTAGATATGGTGGGTAGAGAGTCATACCATTTGGATTACAGGTCAATCTTAAATTATTATTATATATTTATTCATTATTAAAATAATAAATAAATTATTTATTTATTTTAAAAGTATTTATGCAAACTATTTTATAAAATATTTTAACATCAAATTTTTAATTATAATAAAAATAACTTAAAAATTTATTTAAAGACTTAATTTTTTCTTTTATTTTATAAAATAAAAATTTAGAAAATAAAAATTATTTCTCAACAATATATATATATATATATATATATATTTTTCTCTTTTATATTAATAAATATCAAAATATTTTTATAATAAAAATATTTATATATTTATAATGAATTTATATTATGAAACTTAAATTATTATTTTAAGAGTAATAATTATGTTAAATTAACCATTTTGTTATGTCAAGATTATATTATAACCAATATCAATTAAAAAATAGACAATCAACTTATATTGCTTTTAAGTAAAAAATATTTATAAATAATATTTATTAAATTCGATTAAGTTTTGTCTATCATTATTAAATTTATATGTATTATCATATTATAATTAATTTATTTGTTAATTAAAATATAACTTATATTTAAATTGTGTGATACTATCACAAAGTGTCACACCTATTACTCATAAAATACTTATTATTATATATATATATTTATTAAATTAATTAACTATTTATTAATAATAATTATGTTATATACTTACTCTTTACTAAAATAACAAATTAATTAACTTATTTTAAAAGTATTTTTTTTCAAAACTTTCTATATAAAAAAATTTAAAATCAATTGTATCTTGTGATAATAAAAATAACTTAAAGAAATATTATATTTAAAGAATATTTTTTTTTACTTTTAAAATAATAATAATAATTAATTAATTAATATTATTATATATTTATTAAATTTAATTTACCGATATCATAAAATTTACGTATACAAAACTAGTATAAATAATTGCCAATTTGTGTTTCAAAAATTTTGATCTAGTTTTCCTAGGCCATTAAATAAGATAATTAAGTAAATATTTTCAACAAGAAATTTAGAACACAGAATAAGTATAATGACACCGACGATGTAGAGTCAAATCTTGCACTAAATATACTTTTGGTGGATAACTGTGCCCTTCATATGAATACAATGAATTTAAAAAAACTTACCGTGTATCTCTTTTTTTCTCCTTCTAAAAACATAACCATTTGTTTCTCCTTATAATAAGAGTTTTTTATTATAGAAATTTTTTATCCTATAGATATTTTATTTATTTTAATATATATTAAATTTAGATTTCGATATAATATGATTTTTATTTCACTTATATTTAAATTTAGCAGTGATTTTAAGCATATTTTATTATATTTTTAAATTTCGATATAGATATTTATATTTAAATAATTATGAAACTCAAAAAGTGAATATATAAAGATATGAATAGTTAAGTTAAATTAAAAATTTGTCATTTTATCTATGAGAAGAGTCATACATACATATTTGAAGAATTACAAGAATAAAAGAATAAAACTCGAACCAAATTACAAATGATTTTTATTGATTCTTATAATAATTTGATATATTTTTATTTTATTGATTTAATTGTTATTATATTTTTTGTTTAAATAAATGAAATATTAATTTCTTTCAAAGAAGAAGAAGAATATAAGGATAGAATCCAATCTAAAAGAAATTAAAAAAAATATTAAAACTTATAATAATAAAAATAATATCCTAAAAATATTAAATATAATCTAATTATATGACATTAATGTTTAATGTTTCTACATATTCTTAATTCAAATGGTATGACGTTCAATGTAAAATGATATACAAGATTTTTTTAATAGTAAAAAATATACGAATTGACTGTAAATGATACTATTTTTTTATTACAAATTTTAATGGTCCTATTTTTATTGTTTTCCTCGAAAAAATTATGAAATTATATTGACCTTCAATTTCTTTTCCCCTTCAAAGTTAATAAAATTTCATAAAAGATCACGTTACAAACGTTAAAAGAAAGCATAAAAAAATCACTAGCTCAGTGAAACAAAAGGCCAAAAAAAAAAAAAAACACCAATTACACTTATCATTTCAAGAAGCTACAAGGAGAGCTTATTCATTCTCCTGAAAATAATTCAAAGCTTGTTTTATAATGACGGGTGCAATGAGCTGTTTAGCATAAAAAATTCATAAATTTTTTATTTTCATAAATACCATTAAACTAAAACAACCTTTCGAAACACATAATCAACATCCATTGGAAGGAAATGTTCTAACAAAATGTCAAAATTTAAAGTCTTGAATAAAAAAAGTACAGTTTTTGAAAGTATGCATTTGAAGAATAAGTTAAGATGTTTTTTCTTACATATTTGACATATATATTACATATGATAACTTAATTGTGAACAAATTTTCCATTACATAAACATATAAGTTAATTACCTTTATCCTTATTGCACATTGTAATTGGTTCTCAAGTATCTAGCCATCTCTTTTATAGTTTTATTTATAAAATTGATGGAGTATTTTATTTTTTAAAAAGAAAGAATATATTATAGTAAGCAAACACCATCACCATCAATTTATCAAGTGAATATGAGAAGATTATACTTTCTTATTGGATATTTTCTAAGATTATATGTTCTTATTGGATATTTTCTAAGGTCAGCCTTTCTCCCATTATGATTTATGTGACAGCCCAAGTCTTATATTGATTGTGTATTAAGAAATATGATATTTAAATACGTACTATCTTTAAACTATATGAGATTTTTTGGGCAAAAGTGTAGGAGCAAATTCGTGCTGGTTTATGCCATGTCCAAAGCAAATAATATTATGCATTTTTGTAAACTTTAAACGATAGAGACCTTTTGGGCAAAAGTTTATGAGCAAATTTACGTGTACGTCATAAATATTAGGTTTAATTATATTATATAACTACTCTTCATAATGGACGTAAAAAATATTTTTTAACGTCATATTCAAAAATGTAAAATGTAAAGTACACATATTTTTTCTTTTTCTTTTTAATATAATAAAACACACACATATATATATATTTTTTAAAAATAGGCTAAAAAGTAAAGTCATATAAAATCTACTACAAAGTCCACAGTCCCAACATTACTGTTTTTCTATTTCATCCAGCTTTCCTAATCAATGCAATAAGTTTCAGATAGTTTAGAGGGTTAATTAATTAGGTTAACAATATTTCCTAATTAATTTTATTATTTACATAATAAAAATTATAAAATAATTATTTTATTTATAATATTAATTATATATTAGTTTTATTAGTACTGTTATTAATATAATAATAATAATTTGCAATACCCGTTCATTAATGTTATCAATATTGTCCATGGAAATTAATCATGCTAGCTTCCTTTTAATCTTTTTTTTTAATAAACTTTGTGTAAGCTGGGGTAGATGTATTTATCGGTTACGAAGGCTCAATTTTCAATAAATAAATATTTAAATATAATATTTATAAAATTATAAATAAATTAATACATACAATAAAATTGTATTTCACTTGAATTTCAAATTTTAAACTTTTAACACATAAAACATAATAATTTGAGTATATTTTTATTAAAATAAAATATATATAACATATTTTTAATTAAAAATAAGTAATTAGTATTATTTTTTACTAATCTAAAACTGTGCGTGAGCCTTGATCCTTCTCACAATCACAATTTATGACTCTCTTGTTTCATCAATTCCGAAGGGTTTGGCAACAATAGAAGGAAACTTATAAATTGGTAAGTGAAATTCATTTATGATTTGTTGTTTTGTTTTGCTGTGGTCCTTTAACAAATACCTAACTTTGAGTGTGAAACGCAATTGCTCGTATATATTGTGTGATTGTTGTGACTTATCAATTCTTAAATAATATTAGTTAATGTCATGAATCACAAACTTTGGATTTTCTGACGCATCCATACACTAAAAATGTGGTGCAATTTATAAACAAACAAAAATAAGGGGTTATCATTTGTAGCCATGTTTCCAACTCTTGGATGTCTGATGATTTTATTTGAAAGGCCAGAGTCCACTGCTTTTTGCTAGTAAGATTCCACTTATCAACTCAAGGTATGTATTGTTACCATATTTACACATAAATATTATATAATTATATTATATTATGTGTATCCAATTTAATGGAAAAAAGTTAGTTCAAATTCATTAACTTTAACAAGAATTCTTATGTTTTTTGCTAGTCATGATTCCACTAACCTCTAAACCTCGAGATCAATATCATTACCAAATTTATACACATATATTATATAATCATATTATATATAATATGGATTAATTTGATATGTAATTCTTAATTTAAAAAAAATAATTCAAGTTTATTATTATCAATGAAAGTGTATTTTAGTTCATTACCCATTAAACAATATTATATAAATATGTTAATTTTATAAATAGATTTATAAAATTTTATTTTTTAAAAATAATGAATTTATATTATCTCATTTTCGTAAATACAGTCTAAGTCTCTACTTAAAATTAATGGAATATTATAACATTACAGTACAAGTTGACAATAACCTGTTTTAGGTCTCCTCCCGAATCAGTCACACTGGTAGATACTCGTTGGCTCCCCAAGCAAGGAGCAAATTTTCTTTACTAATACTCAATTACGGGTCTCGCAGCCGCTAGCTAGAAAGCTGGTAAATCTTTTGATTCACTACTTACCAATCAAAACCATCGATCCTAAACCCATCAATAGATTGTCAAGTTAATCAAAATCTATCGTAAACATATATTCTCATATGATCTGTTCACTGATGGATTAATGTTAGACCAAGTTCATCCTCATAAAGAGATTAAAATCATTGAGAATATGACCCCTTTGGTTACTCATGGTGTCTCTTCAGCCACTCAATAACTGCCTGACCTAATAATCCTATCTCTTTTTGGTTAATTTATATCCACTACTAATCTGTTGTCTTCGTTTATCTCTGTCCTTTTCAATTTCCCACTTTTATTTTAATAGTTTGCTTTTCATTTTAGGTCCTAATAATGTAGATGAGGATGATATAAACACGACCCGAATACAACGATACAAACATCAATATATTTTTTATTACTATTATAAATAATTCCCTAATAAAAAGTATGCAAATTTTTAATTGTGTTAACCAACAAACAAACACGTCACATTATAAGATCATGATGCAAATACATACGATTATCACCCCTACATCCTATGTGGGTTCCAGATCATATTCTAGATCAATTCATAAATTATCTAAAAAGAGACGAAAGTAAAAGATTTGGATACAATGTTTTCCTTGTAAAAGTGATTAGCTAAAAATTGCGAACTAATAATACCAAGAGAAAACCTTATTCTCATACAATCCTTGGTATTTCACTTTGATACAAATTTAAGGAAGTTATACATTTGTCATATTTTTATGCATTATTAATGAGAATTAATTATTAATCAATTTATGGTACTTTTTTAATTGTCTTATTTACATGTATAATATTAATAATTGGTGACATTGAATATAACACGTTTAAATTTAAGACAAATTTTTTTTCTTTTTTTTTTCTTCCTTTTCCAATCATAATTACTCTTATTCTAAACTAAGGAGAAAGAGGAAGTAAATTTCTAAAATCACCATTTAAATTATGCCATTTTGAGAGAGAGAATGATAAATTACAAATTAAGCCTTACATTAGGTTAAACCTATGTCCTCTGTAGCATACTTATTATCAACTTAACTGAATAATTGGTGTAAAATTTAACAAAATTCTTGGACTTGTGCGAGCAAATAAACTTTTTAATTTTCTTTTTTTCACTATTGAAGAGTTCACATTGTAACGCTTTTGTCCTTGGTAATTTTGCCACAATATTTGACAACGGTAAGTCATGTATTAAAACATATGAAAGAATTTATAATCAATCTATCCAATAATTAAATTTTGAGCTTGGTGTCTTGGTTTTTTTTTAATTTTGTTTTTTATATATAATACAAACTCATGCATACACTCATAATTATGAATTAAATTTCAATTTTTTTATTATATTCAAATAGATTTCATGTTGTTCGTTAATAGTACTTAGTGTTAGTTTACAAATTATTGTTAGTAATTATATATTTTAATTTCACCAAAAAAAAAGTAATAAATAATTATTTATTATAAAAATAATAAAGAATTAGTGGTAGACAGGTATATGTCTCACCATAGAGTTGAAGGTAACTGAACCAACTTTCTCATGAACAATCATTTCAATTAGGTCATCAATGATCTATCAATTTGATAGCCCCCGTAACATCCTTTTGGTAAAGAAATAGTTGCACTACTAGTCCATTAAATTTTGATTGAAATATTTGTGGCCATAACTTAATTCCTTCTATTGATTGAATGATCACTTTCGACTGTAGCTATCATCAAAATTTTATTTACCACGAATTCATAATAAATTATAAATTATATTAACACTTTAATTATGATTTTGATATAATTGTAATATATATTTATAAAAAATTATAAAGAAAAAAATAAAGGTGGGTAAAATCCGAAAAAAGAAAGAAAGAATTATTTGAGTCTTTGAGCAATATACTCTTAATAAATTCAAATTTATCAGGAACGTTAGATTAAAAAAAATGCATGGTTAAGATTAAAAATAAAGTAAAAATATACTAAAAGAACAAATCTTTAAATTTGTAGCATTTTTTTTCCTTCATTCTGTGATGTTATCTATAGTGTGTTGTGAATTGTCTTCTAGAGTGGATGATGATTATTAGTTTTCCTGCATGCTTCAAGTTGTTGTCCATAATATTTAATTTAGTGATGGAATACTTTTTATTTACTGTAAAAATATATACTTAGGAAAAAAAACATGAAACATGGGGAACTTGATCCTGCATTAATGTATATACTAGGCTATAGTTTTTTTTTTAAGGAAAGCACAAGAACCGATCAAACCAAACAGTTAAAAGTACAATGTGGGGATGAATCTTATAGCTTCTTGTCATCCCCACTTTCTCAATATAAATAAGCCTTGGTGGGTGATGAAAATGACATAGAGCTTTTGTTTAGATGGGAAATTAAATAACTTTTTATTAGACCAATTTAATCCATGTAAAAGAGGGATGATTAATTATATTTAGGTAATTTTAAAGGACAATAATGATGACTTTGTTACCTACCAATTTAGATAATTTTGTTTGCCATGGGATAATTTTTTTTTATAATAAGTCATGAAAATTTCATTGAATAAGAAATAAAATTATAATATAAATTAATATTTAAATTGTTAAATACATAACGTATCTAAAAACAAAGTCAAAACTAATAAATTGTTATATCATTAATATTTATGTGAATAAATATATAAAAATATTATACAATAATTTCATATTATAACTTATCTTAAAGTTTTAAGTATAGTAATTAGAACAATGATTTTTTGATAATAATTCTCAGTTATCGAAAAACGCCATAAAACAAATAAAACAAACAGAATTGCTATGAAAATCACCCTCGCACTCTATATGTACTAGTTTTGCTCATTATCACTATCATGTCCACTTTTTCCCTTTTAATAAGAAGTGCATTTGCTTGTATAAAGGATGATTAAGAAGCCACGGGGAAGGCACCACTCAGTGAGCATTAAGGTCAATTGAAATGACGATAAAGATTCCCAAAACTATTAATGCTTACTATAAAGTTTATGGATGTTGCCTTTGTTGAAATAGACTAATAAATGTTGACTTAAAAAATTCATTACTGAGTGACTCATAAAATTTTCTCAAGTGTCCCACTTTTTAATAAAAGGTCTACGCGTACCAATTGAGGGCTAAATTGCTCCTTTTATTATATATTTTTTTTAAAAAGAACCAAGTTGTCATCTCGTCCTCTCTAAATTTCAATTTTTTTTAGGACTTGTATGACCACCTACTTGTGCTCAACTCTCAATCCATAGCTCCCCCAAAACGCATATGAATGTGTATATATATATATATATGTGTGTGAAAACTGATTGTGAATATTAAAATATTAGCTAAATAAAATTTAAATGCACTTAATTTAAGATTCTCTTTGACCTTGCAAAAAGACATGACTCTTTTGAGTTCCAGGTCTCGTTATTGATCATACTATGTTAAGAGGAAGCAATTCGATGAGCGATCAGGAGTCGAGGTCGAGTTTTGGAGTGATCATAGAACAAAGCACATAGAAAGACTTAAAAAATATATTTTAAGTCATCCAATAACCAACCAGAGAGAGATATTAAATAAAAAATAAAATACAATTTAACTTAAAATGTCAACCCCTTTTAATATAATTGGCAAAAGATTGACCTTTCTTAAAAAAATTCATAGTTCATATTCCACTCCTTAATGATAAAAAAAGGCTCTATATATTAACCTGGGGCTTGGGTATATAGACGTGAAGGACTTCCCCTATCCTTCACCCTTTGCTCATGTTGTTAAAGCATTTTGATCAAGGATTAAATTAGGCAAATCCAAGTAGATCATGAAATTATCAAAATTTATGATGGAACCTTGTTAAATAACGTCTGGTTATGCATTGATCAATTATTTATTTTTGGAAGCAACGTAGCAGTTGCTTTTGCAGTTATTATATTAATATAACATCGCAACACTCAATCCATTAAAATATCATAATTAGAAAAGGGAGTTGATATTTACCAAACAGTAAAAGCTATCTACTTTTAGAAAGTTTTATTTCTAAAAATGAAAATTTTGCTATAGCAATAATGATTATTGGAGGTATTTGTTTATTTAAAAAAAATTGTACTAATTAACCTAAAATAACAGGTAATCACGTATAATAAGAATAATGAATAATTTCTCATTATTATTATTCTAAAAATAGGAATAGATGTATACGTATGAAGGAAAAAAAAGCAGCATTGAAACATACACATAGATGCATGTCAAGAAGAACGTAGCATCGATCACATCATCTAAACTATCGGATTAAATGAAAACAGCGGCAAAAAGAAGATAAGGCTCACCAGCCTGAACTTAAACATAGCTGGCTGGTCATTGGTGACCATTGGGCAGCGATCATACGCAGTTGGCTTTAGCCAGATGTTAATGACGGCAACCAATGAGAGGCTACATTTGTCAAGGATTAGCATAACTTAGATTCCAGAAAGGAATGTAAGGGAAAAAAATGGCTGTGTAAATCTATGGCTACTTTTTACAGCCTGACAGGGACGGTCTCTTGCTTGATCTCACAAGCTTGAGGATTGAGAAAGAGGTATCTATTTTTCTACTATCAAAAAATTGATAAAAATTGCGATACAAGTTCTACATAATAGAATACATAGATAACCAGTCCTCAGAGCACAAGCTTAAGGACAAGAAAAGCCTTTTCTTTTAATTTTCGTCAACAGTCCACTCCTTCCAATCCTTGTCAACGAAATTTTGTGCCCATTTGACTGCAACTCGTGCAGCCATTGAAGCTCCAGGAAGTCCCCGTTCATGCAGAGTATCAGCCATATCAATAAAAGGAATCACCATAAGAGTCCCCGGACCACCATACTCTGAGTGTAAGAAGGAACTGAATATCTGATTCAAATAGTAACATAGGAAAGCATTAGCCAATTGGCTACAAGTAAGCAATTCGGACCCCCTTGTTTAGTCCCCCTTCCACAACCCCCATAACATCAACAAGGTAAAGCAATTTATAAAGGTATTATTCTCTTATTTTTCCAAATAACACACAAGACCAGGGAAGTATAACAGAGGGCAGGGATGGCATGTATCCAGAAATTTGCTGTATAAACAAAATTTCCAAACTCAAATAGTAGAAAACCATGTTCTCATTTTAACTATATGAAATATTCTGATGTTTTTACAGCAAACTGGCATTTCTCCCTGTATTTATTGAATTTGAAAAGTGCAGAACAAGAGGTAGTGCTCAAAGCCTTTCATATTCTCTCAAAGACAAATAAAAGATACCTCGGTGCAAATTCCAACAACTTCATTGACCGAATCTCCATATACATCTTTCTTGGAGAGCTTGTTGAGAAGATGGGTTCTAAACTTTTCAGTCTCCTGCACTCCAGCAATCCAAAAGGCATGGTTAATTTATGGAGAAAACCAACAGAGACAAATAAGATAAATATATATATATATATAATTCATGATTGATATGGGCACTAAATAAGCAAAGAAAATGATTTACAAGAAAGACTTACTGCATCAGCAAATTCAGGAATAGGGTCGGGAAACTTGTACTCAGCTACTGCTCTGCAGATATGCTTTGTGAGTGGGAAGGGAACAGAATGTGGCACTGTGTCTGCTTTATGAACTACTGAATGTAATGGGTAGAAAGAAGAGCATGGTTTAATTCTAACATCACTTGAAGTGTTTGAGAAGCATGGAAAATTCCTCCTAGGTCTTCTAGTAGAAGAACACGAAGTGGCAGGAGGGAACAAGTCAAACTTTGAAGGACCCCGGCACAAAATTGGAGTATCTATAGCGCTGCAAACGCTCATTGTTTATTTAATGTTTCAGCCCTGTGACACAAAAAGATCCAAGGATATCAACTGAAAGTATAGTGTTTTTATCAAACGGAGAAGCAAAATCAGAAGAACTGACATCAAAGAACATGACATATATTTATTAGCCAAAGAACAAAAACTCAATAAGAACGGAAGAAGGGAAATAATGCAAGAACAATTTAAATAAACTAAAGAAAATAATAAAAGTGAAAGCTAAAAGCAATGTTGCTACGGCAAAATGAGAGGCTGGAGTAAGGGAGTCAACTTCTCCGGAGGATCACATTCCTTGCCCTAAATTAGGGATGTAAACTGCACAAGTTGGAACTTGGAGATGGGGAAGCATTCTCATGCAGGTCTCTCTGTTCTGTATCACCCCATATAATCCTCAAGGGAATCCCCAAGGGTAAAAGGGTTTTCCATCCAACATTGTTTACCTATTAATTCTTTAATCCAATTTCCTTTTTCTTTTTAGCATAAATTAAAAAGGAAAAACAGACTTTAGCATCCAGCAATACATGAACTAACATTCAAACAGAATGAGGGTAAACAAAGAGAAACAAACATTTTGATTTTGAAATGGAAAAATTACACTGAAATAAGCCACAAATTGTCTTGCTACTGAAAAATGCACGAATTAGTACAAGACAATTAATATAAAATTTAACAAGTTCATTCCACTGCTTCCTGTAGGATGAAACTATGAGTCAAGTAAAAATTGGCACAACGGTTTCCAATCAACTGTGGAGTAGATTATTTATGCTAAAATCCTATTGAGGAACCCACCTCAAATTCATAACATCAGTTATAAGCAGGGACGGCTCAAGGGTTCGTCAGGCCCTAGGCCGCAATTAAAATGAAGCCCTTAAAATGTATTGAAAAGTTGAGAATAACACATTTGAATGATTCAAAAGGTCATAAATCATCATATCAGATCACTAAACTAGCTAATATCACAGTACCGTATATACAAGGTCCGCAATTCTAAGCATAAAGTATAGAACTGAAACCATTAAATCAAGATAAGGAAGAGAGATTACCTATTACAAACTGAAATCCAACCAAGCAGAATACTTCACGGGAAAGATAGTGGGAGAGTGAACTGTAGAGACTATAAGTCGGCGGCAATCGAGTTGGAGGAGACTCACGATCAGCGTAGGTGTGGATAAGGGAGAGAAGGAAATTAGGGAGGGTGGAATCAAATATTGCTTTTAATGTGATTTTTCATTATTAACCTCAAATACTGGGAGGAGGATTCTAAACTTTTAAAAGTATATAAAAAATTTATAATTAATAAATAATATATAAAAAATTATTATTATTTTTTTAAATATACATTAATTTTAAATTTTTATAATTATTAAATAGTATATAAAAAAATTATTGTTTTTTAAAAAATATACATTAATTTTAAGTTAATTATTAGTGGACAAATAAATTGTTGAACCAAATTTTATCAGGTGGTTCAAATAATCATTTATTTTGATATAATTCTATTCGTAATGTTTCATGGGGTTCAACTAATCATTTATTTCGTTACAATTCAATTCGTAAAATATTTATTTTATTTAAATTTGATTAATTATTTTGACTTATATATATATATATTTAGTAGTATATTATATTTTTATGTAATAAATAGCTAAGTGGCTTTGCTATCATTAGTAATGTACTCCCAAGTTCGAGGCATGTGATTACATTTTTATTGTTGATTTTAAGGTTTAATCAAATAAAAATGTTAAAAAAATCAAGACTTGAGATATCATTTATTATATATATATATATATATTTGTAAATTTAAACTAACAATTAAAACCAGAAATGGATCTGGATTAAATCGATCTTATATCTAATTAAGTTTTACAAGAAAATCAGTTCGACTCAATTTATTAAAATTTTAAAAAAATTAAACCAAATCAAATCTAATCTACCCCTACTATAACATATGCATTATAATATCCAAAAATAATAAAATAATAAAACAAAAACTATAGCAAAATGGTATCGCTACAAAAAAAAGTTATACTTAGTTAAATAAACAAAATGAAACCAAAACAAAAATGAGAAAAAATAAGTGCCTAAAATAGAAGAAAAAAATATGAAATAAAGCATCAAGCTTCTATACACACAGCACAAAATAAATTAAAAAAAATACTTTTAGGAGGGATTATTACTGATTTGGGAAAATGTATGTTTTGTTTTTCTTTTTTAATTTCAAAAATACTCTTTAAAATGATCACTTTTAACTACCAAAAGAAAATATCAATGATCAATTTTGAATCAATATGTATATTTTTTAATATTATAAATTTTTTGGGAACTATTTTATAAATATAAGACTTCTATACACTCTTGTTAAAAGTTATAAGAGTTTTAAAATTATTCAATCAAGAAAATAACATGCAAAACAAAAATATTTTTTTTAACAAATATAATTAAAATATATGTTTTTTAAACAATTTTTTTAATATATGTTCATCAGTGGTTTTGAACATGTATATTTTTAAGATATGTATTTTTTAACGTATATTATTTTAAGTATACGTTGTTTATTCTAAAGTTAGGTAGGGTGAGAAATTATTTTTAAAATGAATTAAATAAGTAGATTATTTAAAAAAAATTATAGTTTTAGTTTTTATTCTTTAATTACCTAATCTTGATCGTAGCATTGATATTTTTAATAATTATTATTATTGCAATCAGGTTTTTCAATTTTATTTTTAAAAAATTTACTATATTAAATTATAATTATTTTACGATGTACAATTATAATTATATTGCAATATTCTATTTTATAAATTTCATTATACAAAAATTATAATGTAAATAGTAAAAGAGTTGTGTCTCAAATATATTTAAATTTACAATATTTTGTTAATAAATTATAATATTTTTCATATTTTTATTTTTTTCTCACTCTTAATTTTTCAACATGCAAAACTTCAAAATTCTAAGTTTTTAAACTCAAAATTGAAGGATTCGATTATTATTCGTAGATGCACAACTCTATAAAATTACTCGGTGTATTATTTATAATTGTATTCTTAATGATGTAAAATTTAATAAATGATATTTTTAAATAATTTATTTATCAACTTTAATTTTTATTGTAATTAATTATTGATTTCTTGCTGCCTTTAGGTAACAATAATTAGAAAAGCATTATATAAGTATTGAAATTTAATTAATTTGATTTTAATATTTTTTTACTTTTTACTGCTATATAGATTTATTTTAAATTTACATAATAAAAATTTAATTTTGAAAAACTATTTTAAAGTGTCGAATAATTAAAAATGTACTTAAAAGGTAGCACATAATTATTCACATCACATGTATATATTTTCACGTGATCATAAAGATATCTAAAATAATTAAGTTACTCTTCCTAAGAACTTGAATCACTCTCTCTAAATAAAAAAAATAATCAAAAAGAAGGGTATTTGGTCTAGCAAACTTAATTATTTTATTTTTAAAATTCAAATTATATTTACTTAAAATAAGATATATAAAATAAAAATTATTATTTATTAAAATCTTTTTCTTTTTTTAACTTTTTATCACCATTAAATTTATGTAAAGGAAAAGCAAAAATAATTTTTTCTTCTTTTACGAAAATAAAAATTTTCTTCCTTTAACTCGAAGGCAAATTGAAAATTAAGATTTTTTTTATATTTCAAGAGAATGTATGGGTGTACTTGGTCTAATTAGGATCGATTTTTAAATTTTTTTTTAATTAAATTAGATCATTTATATTGTTTTAACCCATTCAGATCGAATTGATTGATTAATAAAAATATTATAGTCGAATAGTTCAATTCAATTTAATTAACAGTTTTAAACGATTTGATTATTAATATTGAAAACAATTTTTGTTCATAAATGATAACATTTTATCGATTTCTAAAATTAATTTAGTTATTTTTTTTAGAGAAGAACTATAGTAAATAGCACGAGAATTGTAATAGAAAAACTAACCTTGTTGCATATTCTTTTCATCTAAGTGTACACTTTTTCACTATATGCATAAGATTTACATGAAACATTCTCTTAATAGTTGACTAGATAAGGCATAAAATAATTAATGAAGAATAATAGATTAAACCTTTGGTAAAATAAATGCACTTAACAACGACATTTTCTTCTACAAATAGTAAATAAAAGGTTTTCAAAATATAGTTGAACTCAAAACCCTTAGTTAAGAAAAACAATATGTAAATTGGAAGCATATATTTTAAATTTATTGATTGAAAAGCGAGTATAGGAACTACTCCATAACAAATTCTAACCATAAAATTTCAAAGTATTTATTTTTCATTAACATTCAAATGGAGAAAATATATATCTCGATCTTACTTAAATCAACTAGTGTGTCAATCAACTCTAAAAAAATGAAAAAACTAAAAAAAAACAAATAAATGACTCATTTCAATGGAAGAAGAATAATAAATCCTATTAATCAAAGTTATACTTGCTCATAAATAACTACATTTTCTCATCAAAATCAAATTGGATGAATTACTAAGATGCGAGTGATAAACTATACATTTTGATACCTTGATAGTATCAATTAACAAAATATCTAAGTTCCAAAGATAACTAAATTGTTTTATAAAAATATATAAAGACAAAATCAACATAGGCTAAGGCTTAAGAAAGAACCAGAAACGACCATTACGAAGCTACAACCTCCATTGGAAATGTCTCTCCATAAGTTCATATTGAAAAGTCGTACTATTATCGATGATAAAAGTGGTGACCTTTGCGGTAAAGCTCTGGGAAGATAACCCCACATGTACATCGCACTCTCCAATGGTTCAGATTCTCACTTCTATTTTCACCTTTTCTTCCATATTCACACCACCATTCATAACTCTTCTTGTCTCAATTAAAAGAATAGTGAGAATTTAGCAACTCTTTGATAATGGTTGGCTCTTTTACTTTTATAGTTACGAGGTTGTCTGGCGTTGGAGGCGAGGTGAGGATAGCTGGTGATGAGAATATAGATAGGGTTTCAAAATTTTTGGACACCCCAGATTTACATTATATAATGATCCAGTTCGGTCCGACCGGTTTAAAAATTAGTATAACTATACTGGACCATTTAAAAAATGATTTTAATTAATACAAACCTGATCAGACCATGTGATTTATAAAACTGTTCGATCTAGTATAATCCAATCCAGTTTTTCAGTTTAATTATGTTTTGTCCTGTTTTTGGACACCCTTAGTATGTACTCTTTTAGAAAAAAATAAAAAAAAATTGATAAGAGTGAAAAGTGTGTAAATATGAGATTATGAATCTATATATTTTATACGAATACCAACTTTCTAATACTCCATAAGTATTGAAAAAAATTCATAAAACGTAATCCTTTTTACCATCTCTTGATCTCTTGAATGAATTGAAATTTAAAATAATAAGAAATTGAAAAATATTTTTACAACATGTCATAATTTAATGATAAATAATATCATATTTAGTTTATGTGTGATTTTGTGCTCAATTTAATATATATATAACCAAATTAGTTATATAATTATTCTAAAAAATCTAGCCTTAATTGTAAATCTTACACGTAATGAATCCCGAAATAAGAATTTTAATATAGTCGTATGATTGTAATTTCAATGATAACAAAATACACAGTGCTGCTACCAATAAGGATGAAATGTTGAAAATATCGTTGATATTGTCCAATAATATCTCTTTTTTACATATATTGATATTAAAACATGATATTCATATATTTTGGTTAAATTGTCTCAAAATTGTTCGAGGATGTGATTAAAACGTCACTTAAATGTTATTGTCATTTAAATATCATTTAAGTATATTTTTTGGATAAAATATCATAAATATTATGGTTAAAATATCAAACAAAATATTAAAAATATCAATTTTTGTTTTTTTTTCTTTCTTTTTAGTAATCATTTTAATTTAGTTTTTTTTCTCAATTTCATAGAAGATAATATATTCTATTTTTTTTAATTTGTAATATATTTATTATACATATTAAATGAATAGCTAAAATATCAGTTATTATGGTTGGTTACAAATTAGATTTGAAATATATAAGAACTAATTGACATACAAGAAAACATATCAATAACTATGAAACAATAAACCTATATGATGAGTGTGTCTTTGTAGATAACAATAATTGATATCTAATCATTGTGGTAAATAGTTTGATTTTTAGTAATTATTTTTTTTTATTTTAGTAAGTTTGATATGTAGTAATTACTATAGACATTATATATATCTATTATTTTTTTATTACAAAGATATAAGATTTATTATATACTCTTTAATTATAAATATATTTAAATTTTAGTTTATTGAAATATACATTCTAAACTATCAGTATGGAATAATAGGTGTACAATATCTATTTAGAAAATTTGACCATCTACGAGGTATAAATTTATCCTTTCTTAACTTTCGTTTATTAATATATATTTTTATCTTTAGTACGTTCCTTAATTCCATCTTCAAATATCATTACATAATTTAAACAATTGGTTGCCAAATATACATTTTTGTAAGTTGTATGTCGACTTTTTTTAAACATTTCCTATTGTTTTGGTAGACATAAACGAGATTGTTAGAACCGATATTCCTTTTAAAAAAATAGAATCAAAATATAATATCGAATAAGTAGGTGTAAATGTTGATTTCTACGATGATAAACTCAATAAGGTAGGTTATAGTAATCTTGTTGTTGTGAAAAAATATACTAGACGTGTTCAATTAGGTGAAATTTTTGAATTAAATCATGCTATTTTGAAATCGGATGGTATTTTTCATAACAGTCTGTAAGGTTGGTTTATTTTTGGATATGTTTCATTTGCTTTGCTCTTTTTCTTCGGACACATTTGGCATGGTTCTCGAATCTTGTTCAAAGACGTTTTTGTTGGCATTGATCTAAATTTAGATGCTTAAGTGGAATTTGGAGCATTCTAAAAACTTGGAGATCCTACACGAAGACAAGTAGTTTAATACAATATTGTTTTGTTATTTTTCATCTTTCGTTTTGTTATTTGATTTTGCTACAAGATATTAGATAAACCTTGATTTGAATTGCTGCTTTTTCTTTGACACTTGCTCTTTCTTTATTCAAGTGAGTATTCCCAATAAACATGTATGAAAGTTATAATTATGAAACCACGATCGAATCTATAGAAGCATTGGTTTATACATTCCTCTTAGTCTCAACTTTAAGAATAATTTTTTTCGTTATCTTTTTTTCGAGAACCTCTTAAAGTTCTAACTAAAAAATGAAATGTTTTTTCATTATCTCAATTGAAGGTAATGAGTCTTCCAATAATTATATTACTTCAACTAATCTCTGTATTCCTCGAATGGAAGATCTTAGTTGTTGAGAAATTTGCCCAAAAGAAGTATACAAGGTATACCCGATAAAACTTACAAGTAAACCGTATAAAAAGATGGCAACTAAAGTTGATGTTTATATTATTATATAATTTCAAGACCACAATAGATCTATGATAAGATTATTTATTTACAACGGAATGATATACAAATTCAACATATCTCAATGAATAAGAAATAATGTTTTATGGTTACACAAATCGTCAAGAATGGTTCTAAATCTCGTCCAAGATAAACTCTTGTAAGAAGTTTATTGAAACCATTGAATTAAGAATATGGTAAAATAACTCTTGGGTGGAAAAATATTCCTTTGATGAGTCTCACAATGACCCTTTTTACGATATTTTTATATATTATTTTGAAAATTTATAATTCTTTCATTTTGTTAGACGAAATTTCAATGAATTAGATTCATAAGAATTATTGACTAACTTTTCAATACAAAGTAAAACAATTAGATCTTTTATTTTTATCCCATTCTATTTTAGTAGTTCGACCATGGAATTTATTTGTTTCTGTATTTTTAAAATATGAGTATGATTTGTTATATTATTATAATGGATCGTATGAATATTATAGAAAATGAGTCTATTATCTTGATATAGATGGTTTTATTTTATCGAATATTCATTTTGAGTATCTGAAGCATAATGTATTAAATATAATAGAAAGTATTAGAACTATGATTTATATTTAACATTCAAACTATACGACCTGGCCCTATTTATTAGATTTATAAGTTATAAATTAAAATATTTTTATTATATCCATCTATGCTTATTTTGATCAAAAAGATAAATTTTTAATTTTTAATCATTATATTTATTCATTAAATGAAGTGATGATCCAAGATTCTTACTCAAAATAATTTTTGCAATTAATTTGAAAGGGTTTTATTAAATCATCGTGGTTCTAATATGAATATGATATTTTAATTGATTCATCGGATCTTAACAAAAAAATTCCTATCAATAATAAAAAACAATAATAAAGTAAATAATATTACACAAAATAATAAAAATAGAAGATTCAATAAACCTATAATCATCGACATTGAGTAAATGACTTAAATTTTGATATTAAAACCACAAGAAGGATCTTTAGGACTTTTTTTTCTTACATACTTTTATAAAAAATTGAATCATACAATTAAAAAAATTCAAACTTTTACACATCCGGTAAACTTAGCTACATTTCTGCTGATGATATACCGATTTGATCAGCGGGTCGTTTCAACATAATTGTTTCTGCCATGGAAAAATCTGTCATAAAAGCTGAGTTTTTCTTTACAATATGTTGAATTGATTTGTTTGTGATTATTTTTCTTGACTCGCGTAAAATCTGTAGCCCCATTAAACCTGATTTGATTGACATCAAAGCAGGGTTGGGGAATTTTTATTATTATATTCAATCAATAATTACAAGTTGTAGATTGAGTTTTTTCACTTTAGTACGTCCTTAAGAACTTCCACTCAAATAGTCTGATGCATGGAACCGGTATGACTATAACTCTTCCTGTATATGAACTTGGGGGCATATGTGATTATCTACTTCCATTTTCTTATCTTATTTTCCCCTTTCTTTGTTTTTATTTTTCCTATTTCAAACCATTACTACAGTGGTAACTGATAACATTAGCCCTTTTTGTTTGTCAAAATTCCTGAAAATTGGGGAAATTATGATAAGGGAAATTATGAATCGGCACAATTTGGCTTTATATATAGCCAACAGTTTTATAGCTTCATAACAACTTCAATTACAATACCTTACTGAAAATTAGTTAGTCCAAGATGTCTGGAATTGTATATATTCAGAGTCTAATGGGAAGCATCCTCTTCTTCACAGAGTTTTGTATATTCCTTTGGACCCATCAAGGATTCTAATTCTGAAGGGTTGTTTGGCTTCACTTTGATCATCCATCCTTCTTCATACGGGCTTGAATTTATCTTCATTTTGGAAAGAGGGGAAAAAAAATTACATTAGAAAACCGAGCCTTTTTTAAACCAATTATATTTTCAAGTTCTAGATTTTAACTCAAAGTTTTTAAAATGAGTGTTGATTGGTAATTAATTCCATTCTAGGTTCAAAATCATGTTGGAACTCAATTTCATTTTTATACAAACCTTTTATTATTTTTGAAACTTAAAAAAAATGCTTTCGAAAACCATATTTCTAGTTCATTTTTACTTTCATTAGTCAACTTTACATTTGTTTATTGTAACTTAGAAGAAACTAAACAAGAATACCGAACTTCTTGTTGAAAATCAACACCAACTCAATAAATGAAGTGGTTACAGGATGTAGGAAAATAAATGGAGTGATTGAAGAATGTAGAGAAATAAATGGAATGATTGAAGGATGAATAAATAAGGTGGTTGAATGATGAATAAATATGATAGTTGAAGGTTGTAGAAAAGAGAAGTGTATAGATAATATTTGTGTGGCTAGAATTATTTTTATATTTGTGGGGTAGAGATTGCATGGTGAGGACTATAAATAGCCTACCTTGCATTTGGTTTAATCATTCCATCAAAAACAAATAAGTCTTTGTATTCTTAGTTTGAGTGTGAGTTGAGAGCTTTTTCTTTGAGTGTTTGTATTTCTCTTAAATTTGTGAGTTGCCTTTGAAAGGTGTTATAGTGAGTACAATACAAATAGTTTGTTTACTTATTTGGATCTAATATTAGTAAATTTAGAGTTATTTATTCTAAATTTTACTCAACAATTGGTATCAGAGCGTGACGATTAGGGATCGTTCTTAGTGGAGCTATCTTGAGTCGTGAGGAGTTTAGTATTCTACAAGTGTATTAGTCAAGCTTGTTCGGTATAGTCAAAGTCTTGCAAACACGATGGGTGATTTTTAAGTAGTTGGAGGAATCAAGAAGCTCAACAACAAAAACTATAACACATGGGTAACATGTATGGAGTCTTACCTACAAGGTCAAGACTTGTGGGAGGTTGTTGGTGGTGATGAAGTTACACAACCAACAGTGGAAGATGCAAACGGCATCTTGCGGAAGTGGAAAATTAAAACAGGCAAAATGATGTTTGCTTTGAAGACCACAATTGAAGAAGAAATATTAGAGCACATTTAGGATGCAAAAACACCAAAGGAAGCATGAGACACTCTTGTTACACTCTTTTCAAAGAAGAATAGATTGCAACTTCTGGAGAACGAGTTACTATCAATGGCACAACGCGACATGACGATTTCCCAATACTTTCACAAGGTAAAGTCGTTATGCCGCAAAATTTCAAAGTTAGATCCAAAAGCTCCTATTGGGGAAACGAGAATAAAAAGAATAATTATTCATGGTTTGAGACCCGAATATCGAGGGTTTGTTACCGCTATACAAGGATGGCCGACATAACCATCTCTTGTTGAGTTTGAGAATTTGCTGGCCGGTCAAGAAGCTATGGCTAAGCAAATGGGAGGAGTCTCGCTGAAGGGTGAAGAAGAAGCGCTCTACACTAGCAAAAACAGAGGCACTTTCAAGCGATACAATGGAAATGGATATAAAAATGATGGCGACAAAGGAAAAATTCCTCAAGGAAAGGAAGGTTTTCGTCCTGGGGGAGCTTGGAAGAATCACAATAACAATAGAAAATTTGACGGTGAATGTTATAACTGCGGGAAGATGGGTCACATGACAAAAGATTGTTGGAGTAAGAAAAAGCCTGTTGAAAACAATACAACTACTTCCAGTTCTAAGGAGCATAGCGAAGATGGTTGGGATGCCGAAGAATTATTCGCTACAAAGGAAGAAGAATTAGTTTTCACGGTAACAACATCAGAACTTGTACATGAAATTGTAGAAAGCAATGGTGGTGTGAAAACCAAGGAGAACATTGGCGATACAGAGACTATGGAGAACGGTGGTGGGACAACATTGGTACATCTCTCAACCCTTGTTTCTGCAATCAAGGATGGACTCGAAGATGCAGATGAAGAGCTTGGTAACAACCACAAGATGGATCATTGGATAGAAAATTCAAACACAAAACACTTTGAAGAAGGGTATCGTGTTCCATCTGACCGGTGGACAGACCTAGGTAACATGGATTCCAACTATGAACAAGGCACCTCTTCTATAAAGTCTGATGGTGACAGAAAATCAGATAGATCGATAGGGAGATCAAGTTATGATAACATAAGATCTGATATTGCAATGGATGATGTTACTGATTATGAGATGCCATTGGAGAAAGATGATGAGATCCAATCTCATCCTTCGTCAGAGAGTAGATCTTCGGAGTCATCTCTGAGGTCAAACGGTCTGATAATGATGACGGTGGCATCAATGACACCTTTAAAACAACAAACGAGTCAGAACAACCTAACCCTAACCCTGCCAATCTCACAACAACAACAAACGAGGAATGGTAGTGGAGGAGCTAGAAGAAAGGATTATTGGAGTGAAGGTGCTACGACGGTGCTGATCGATGCTCGGGGTGAAAGGTATTTGAAACTGAGTAAAGGGAATCTCAAGCAAAATCATTGGAAAAAGGTTGATGATATTATGAATAGTAGAGAGGACTATTCAAAGAATCCTAAGACTGATATTCAATATAAGAATCGAATTGATACCGTGAAGAAGAAGTATAAGAGTGAGAAGGCTAAAATTGCTGCAGGTGGAAGACCTAGCAAACATAATTTCTTTGAACTACTTGATGAGCTAATTGATCGTTTAGATCCAAACGTCAATGATGACGTGCTAAAACAAGTATTTAGCCAATTTGGTGAAGATACAATTGAGAGTCTGAATGGAACGATAATTGGTAAGCAAATCGTTCATCTTTCATGGGATGGCACCTCAGGAAATAAGCAATGGAGAGTGGGTTAAAATAACAAGTGAAATCAGAAGGCATGCCCAATAATTAGAGAGAATTAGATGCAAAGTGATAGATGAATATGAAGAATGTTTTTTTTTCATAGAGAGTTGGTGTTGAGGGGGAGTGTTGAAAATCAACACCAACCCAATAAATGAAGTGGTTGAAGGATGTAGGAAAATAAATGAAGTAGTTGAAGGATGTGGAGAAATAAATGGAGTGGTTGAAGGATGAATAAATAAGGTGGTTGAATGATGAATAAATAGGGTGGTTGAAGGATGAATAAATAGGGTGGTTGAAGGTTGTAGAAAAGAGTTATATTTGTATGGCTAGAATTACTTTTATATTTGTATGGTGTAGATTGCATGGTGAGGACTATAAATAACCTACCTTGCATTTGGTTTAATCATTCCATCAAAAACAAATAAGTCTTTGTATTCTTAGTTTGAGTGTGAGTTGAGAGCTTTCTCTTTGAGTGTTTGTATTTCTCTTCAATTTGTGAGTTGCCTTTGAAACATGTTATAGTGAGTATAATACAAGTAGTTTGTTTACTTGTTTGGATCTAATATTAGTAAATTTAGAGTTATTTATTCTAAATTTTACTCAACACTTCTTACCAAACGAATTTTTTTCCTAGATGAATTAGAAAATATAAAATTAGTTTCAAACACAAAAAAATGAAACTTAAAAAGAAAAATTCGTCACAAAGAGTCCTAAGAATTTCAAAGTTCTTTTTTCCAAAACCAAAGTTTATAAGAAAAGACTAAACAATGAATCCTTTGACTAGTAGTTTACAAACAAAACAAAGGAAACAAAAAGAGAAGAAAGACTCTAGTGACAGAAGAGTAAAGAAAAGTGAGTGAAATGAGAATTACCAAGCCAGGTGATTCACTGAGCTTTGAGTTAACCTCAACAACCTGACCAGAGATCGGAGAATTTATATCACTGGTTGCTTTTACACTTTCCACGGCTCCAAAGCTGCGACCTTGAGATACTGAACCACCAGATTCTGGCAGCTCCACAAACACTACTTCTCCAAGATGATCCTGCATAAAATTATTTTATTATATAAACAAGTAAATACTATAAAATATCGTCATTCTATTTTGAAATTAACCAAATGTGCACCATGGTAGTTCCTGCAGACAAAATAATAATTCATGTACTCGCTATTTTCTATTTGGAGCTAGACAATATAATAAATTTACTTTGTCTCTAATCCACAATATGAGAACTGAGCAACTAATATCAGGGTGCTATGCAAAACTATCCAAAGCTATGCATATCTTGCTTTTAACAGAAACTCTTCTAAAGATTCAATTCATTGTATCAGATCATGAGCAGCCTGAATGGTTTCCAGATTAACGAGGGACTCTTCCATTGCAAATATATATATATTTGCATACTAATTATGAAAATTAGCATTTTAGTCGTTAATTTATTAAAAAGTAGCACTTTAGTCGCTCATGTTATACTGTTAGTAGTACATGTGAATTGGGGAAGATGTTTCTGAAACACCAATAGTAAATGTGCACAATGGCACTGCCAATACTCGAATTCACGTCATTTGACATGAGACACTACATACTTACCCTTTATCAATCTATCAGGGAACCATGTCTTGATTATCAATCTATCAAGAGACTGCTAAATGGTAAATGAGCTTTTGAAATTCAAATTGTCAAAGCAAGAAATATTATCGCCTGATTCGCCTCCTCCTTTCCAAGTAGGGAACCTTTAGGGTAACACAATTACTATTGTAGACTTATGTCACATGAAGAAAATCATCAATGGGGTTCAAATTATGAATATGAGTAGAAAGATTAACCTGAGCGTGATGGGTAATGCCAATTGTAGCCACTGAACCTTCGTGTTTCACCCATTCATGCGAAGACGCATACTTCAACCCATCCAAAACTGCAAAAAATTATCACAAATAACCCTCAGATAACACCTCCCTCTTTTGTTTTTAATAATATTTAGAAATCAACCCGAACCACCACATGTAATTTCACTATAAATACCAAAACTTTACAAAATTATAACCAAATACAAGATAACCCACACGGAAATTACCAGTTGAGAAGCATTTAGAAAGAGCAAATGCAGGAGAGAGGTTAGCTCTGGAGGCACAAGAAAGCCTGAGAGCATTAGCTGTAGAAGAAGCCCAAGTTCTCAGTGCCATGGTGGGTGTGTAATGTTATCTCTCTGCACTTGGTGTTTTCTCAAAATCAGAAGCTAATATCAAAGAAACAAAGTGTCAGATATACTTTTGAGATTTTATCTTGGATGAATGGTGGATAGCGAAAGCCTCATCCTCATCCTCAGGCCACAAATGCCCAACACCTCACTGGCCTTCCTTTCACTTATTTTCTACTGTAACCCATACGGCCATATGATTGGTCTATATGTGTGCCGTGATTTTACACGGTCTTGTTAAATATTTTTCCAAAAAAATTGCTTGAGAACTTGAGATAAATCTGACCTTAGAGAATTATTTTTGGGTGTGGGTTATGAAGAAAACGGCGTCCCCGTGGGGATTAAGGACTGCGAGGGCAGCCTTGTTTCCACTCTATAATTGAAATATTATTTGTTTAATTTCTTAAACGCATGGGTCCATAGCTCAGTGGTAGAGCATTTGACTGCAGATCAAGAGGTCACCGGTTCGAACCCGGTTGGGCCCTGAAGTATAATTTATTGCTTTTTTGCATTTTCTTCTATTCTTAATTTTTTTTTTGCCTTTTACCATATTTTGCAGCACCTTTTCTAAAATCGAAATTCCGTTGTTTTGCTTCTAAATTTCTAATCCCCTTTTTTAATTATTTTTTGGTGCCTTATTTTATTTTCTTCTACTTTTTAGAAAATCGAATTTTAGTAATTTATTATATTATATTATTTAAAGTACTTTTTTTTAAATAAAATAAAAAATATATAAATATAAATATAAATAAAATTTAATGTAATTATATATATACGTTAAATTTTAATTAATCATAATTTTAATATTATAATAATTATTTTCGTTATCATATTAGTTATCAATTACTTTAAAAAAAAATCTTCAAATTTTTATAAATAATTGCAATTTCTATTGTTCAAGATTAAAGTACTACTTCCTAGTATTTGATTCTTTGCTTCTAAATTTCTAATCTCTTTTTAAACGAAAAGAAATAGAAATACAGATTCTAATTCATAAAAGCCGAGGGAAAAAAAGGTATGGATACATCAAGGCAATAACTGAAATAGTCTACACGACATCATGAATGTACAAATGCATGGTCACTATCACTTAAATAGACTTATGCCTACCTTCTTAACTATATCCCCTTAACTTAATAGTAACTTAGTAAGGATCTGAGATTTATGTTTATCTTTACAAATGTCCTTATATTTGGGCTTCTCAATGGGAGTATACCCATATTGTGTTGGGAGGGGGACTTCAAATGGTGGTGCCTTTCAAAAATAATGCCAAAAAAAAATAAATTTGAAAGTCACACGTGTTAAGGATCTCATAAACTGGTGTGACAATTTGAAAGCCATGGAGATTTTTGGGTGAAAATAAGTTATGCTTTAAGCATTCAAATTGGACAGTGGCCTGACCAAAAACAATTTGAGACATCGCAATGTTATTAGTATAATAATTTTATATTTAATATCTTTTTTATGTAATTCTTAAGGTAGTATCTTTTTACATAATATATATGTGTAATATTTAAAAAATATTTTTAAATAATAAATTAATTAAATAATTTTTAGATAATATTTTAATATAATCAAATAATTGATTATTTAAAAATATTTTTTAAATATTATACTTGTATTATTATATATATAAAAAAATTATCAATTAAACGATAAATTATACAAATTTATTATTTTTTTAAATAAAAATATCACTAAAATACTCTCTAAAAAATTCTCAAAATTAAAATCATGTTACCAAACCGCACAACTACGCTACGTACCTTTTACTAGTTTATTTTGTCTAATTTCGTTAAATATACTGGTGTGCTGCAATTATTTTGCCATCCCTTTAAGAAGGTGTTGTATGAATCTTTTTAATTATTTTCAATCTAATATTGACATTTTGACGGAAAGAAAGTCAACTCTTTTTTTTTTCTTTACAAGACAAAAATAAGAGCAGCAATTATAAGAATTACTGAATTTCCATTGACATGTATAGATGAAAATTCCAAACAGCTGAAAAACAATCAGCTTGTTCTACTCATATAGCAAGCCCAGAACCAACGTAATTATTGTCTATTTGATTTCAAGATGGAACCAGAAAGCATAAGAATGCTTTCACATTCTCGTTTTAAAGTGTAGGGCAAAAACCTCCTGGACACTCACTATCAACTTGCACCAAATACTCGGATTTTCTGCTCAATTGGAACCCGAAAACATGGACAAGTAGCTTTACCCTTCTTCCCAAAATCATCATTGCAATTAGCACACATAACTTCATGAGTACATGGCAAGAAAACAATGGAGACTTCCTCTTTCGTGCATACTAGGCATTCCCTATCAGAGCTTTCTTTTTCTGAAGAACCCTCCATATCACGAAGCAGCTTGGCAATTGTTTCTGCTTAGGGCTTTACCCACTCACAATTTTCTGCTGGTGAGGCATTTGGTTGTAGCCATTCTGTAGACTGAGCCGATGCTGTCAGATGTGACCATTCCTGCTCAAGCCTCTGGAGGTCATCCTTGTGACGCTGGGAATCTATTTCGTACTTCAGCCGCAGAGTCTCCAGAGTTCTTTTATTATTAGCTTGAGCTACTTCCTTTAGACGTCTTTCTTCTTCAACTTGTGTCAAGGCCAAATATTTTGCCATTGTCACTTGCTTCCATTTCACCTGGGATAAGAATGTTGGGATAAGAATGTTGGGAAGAATATGGTAGATAGCAAGGATGCAAGGACAAAAATATACGGCAGCAGTTTCTTCGTCAGGGAAAAAATGTGTTTTTTTTGTGTGTGTGTACTAAAAGGCATAGTGATGCAGATTTCATGGGATCCAAATTTCAAGAAGTGCATTTAACTTTCAATAATACCACAATGGGGTTTGGTATCATGTAGGTAACCATGTTTTGCAACTGGTATCACTTTTCAAGTATGTTTTATAAGTGCTCTAATTTAATAATCATATTTTATAAATGGTTTCAAAATTTAAAAAAAAAAAACAGTACATATTTTATTTGGAATTTTTCCCGTGTTACTCACATGACAATATAATAAGGAACAATATAGTTGTCATTTTTGTTAATTTTTCCTCGACTAGGAATTCAAGCATGACAATATAACAAGGGTAGAGATGGTGATGTCCGTAAAATCTGTGATAAAGATTCAAGTTATTATTGAAATTGAAAGCTAAATAAGCTTTTAAAGAATTACAGCAATGAAGAAACAATTATACACGTCTACTCCTCCTATCATTGTGATAGAGAGCAAATTAAAAAACTAAAAAACAAAATCCGTAAACAATTGAGATTATTCACAACAGCTTTGAGACTAATTTAAAGCTTAATTAAAAAACTTAACTTTAACATCCTCCCTTAAACTATATTACAAAAGTAATTAGTTTATACATATAATTAAAAGCATCCATATTAACTCACGCATCCTTAAAAAAGTGTCAAGCTTCAGTGACTTGGTCATGATATTTGCAACTTACTCTTGACTTGGACAGTGAACCAGTTCCACCACTTCTTACTTTGTGAGCTCACGTAGAAAATGAAACTGCACATCAATGTGATTGCTGCAACCATGCATCACAAAATTCTTAGAGAGCTTAATTGTTGAACTATTGTCACAGTTCACTCTTATAAGACCCTCCTGAGCATGTAAAAGTACTTCTAATATCCTTCTTAATCATATAGCTTGACAGGCGCATGAGACAACTACAATGAATTCTGCCTCAGTAGTGGACAAAGTGACCACTGGTTGTTTTTAGAGGACCATGATACAATACTTGAACTTAACATGAATAGATAACCATATGTACTTTTCCTATCATTAGGGTCTCCAACATAATCACTATCTGTGTAGGCAATTAATTCCTTGTTGCCTCCCTTCTTATAGAATATTCCAAAATCCAATGTTCCTTTCAAATATCTTAACACCCTTTTTGCAATTGCCAAATGAATTATAGTAGGTGATTCCATGTACCTGCTAATAAGATTCACCACGAACATAACATCAAGTCGAGTGGTAGTCAAATACATAAGACTCCCTACAATTTTTTTTGTACAATGTGTTATCTACTTTCATTCTTTACTTATCCTTCACAAGTTTGAGACCAGGGACAATTGTATTTTGAACCGGATTGCATTCACCCATTTCAAGCCTTTTCAGTACTTCTTGAGCATATTTTCTTTGACCAATAAAAATTTCTTTGGAGCCTCGTACTACCTCGATACCCAAAAAATATCTCATCTTGTCAAGATCTGTCATCTCAAACTCATCCATCATAGATTTCTTAAATCTATCAAACATTAACTCATCATTTCCAATAAGCACAAGATCATCCACATAAAGGTAGATTATGAAAAATTTACCTTCTGCAGATACCTTGGTGAACAAAGTATGTTCATAAGAATACTTCTGGAACCCTTCACTTATGAAGTAGCTTTCTATGCGACTGTACCATGTCCGAGGTGCCTGCTTAAGTCCATAAAAGGGCTTTCTTAAGTTTGTACACTTTGTGTTCTTCTCCTTTAGTGACATAGCCTAGAGGCTGCTCTACAAACACGTTCTCACTTAGTTAATAGTGTAAGAAGACCGATTTCATATCCAATTGGAAGAGTGGCTACTCCTTTTGAGTAGTAAGAGAAATTACCGTTCGAATAGTGTCTAACCAAGCTACGGGTGCAAAAACCTCAGCATAGTCCACACCATGTTGCGGACTGTATCCCTTTGCAACTAACCTGGCCTTATACTTGTCAACCTTTCCATTCTCATTTAACTTCGTTTTGTAGACCCATTTCACCCCAATCTTTTTCCCTCCTTTTGGTAGGTTTGTTAATTGCCAAGTATCATTTCTCTCAATAACTTTTATTTCTGAGTTCATGGCTTTCCTCCATCTATCACTCTTTACTACATTAGTGTACAACAATGGATCACTGTCCACAAACATAACTAAATGAGCTACATCTTCCTCAGATGAGAGACCTTCTCCATTGACATAATTCCTCATCCATATTAGAGGTTTTCTAGTAATTCTTTCATTTGAGTCTTGTTCTAAGTCAGTTGGAACATCATGTTCTACCTCTTCTACTGATGTTTCACTGAGAACATCAGTACCTTCTGAGTTATTTCCATCTGGTTCTACTTTTGTAGCAATTGATTCATCCTTTCCCCATTCCAGATTAGTTAGAATTTCTTCTTTATGTTTCTCATCCCAATCCCAGCTCTTATCCTCCTCAAATACTACGTCCCTACTTATCAAAATCTTTTTTGAGATTGGATCATACAATCTGTATGCTTTAGATTCCTCGTTGACTACAAGTAAGACACAATGTAGAATATTATCTTCCAACTTGGTTCTTTTCTTGTCTGTGATATAAGTATATGAAAGGCACCCAAATACCCTAAAATGATTCACTGAAGGTTTTGATCCGCTTCATGCTTTTTTAGGAGTCATGTGTTTCACTGAAACTGTTGGACTTCTGTTTAGAATATGAATGGTCTAATTTAATTTTTCAGGCCAGAAGGTTTTAAGAATCTTCTTTTCTGACAATATACTTCTAACTAAATTCATAATCGTTTTTTTTCCTTTCTACAACACAGTTTTTTTATGGTGTGTATGTTGTTGTCAACTCTCTATGTATTCCATTTTCATTGCATAATTTTGAAAAATCTAGTGATGTAAACTCCCCACCCATGTCTGTATAAAGACACTTAATGTATACTCTTATTTCCTTTTCAACTAGACTCTTATAAGTTTTGAAATAATGTAAAGCTTTTGTTTTTTCAGCTAGGAAAAATACCTAAGTTTTTCGACAGAAATCATCACTAAAATTTAGCATGTACCTTTTCTTGTTGTTGGAAATGAGAGTGATTGGTCCATATATGTCAGCATGCACCAACTAAATATTTTGAGAAGCCTCCAAGTGTTCCCTTTTGGAAACTGATCCCTGTGGTGTTTACCCACCACACAGTTCTCACACAGTATTGTAAACTCTTTGATAGGTAGTAGCCCCCTCACCATCCCTTTTTGTTGAAGAAGTTTCAAACCATTTTAGGTTAGATGTTCATAACGATAATGCCATAACCGAGAAAGATCTTCTGAAAGCAAGTTGAAACAAATCCGTTCTGCAGTTTGCTCATTCACTGGTGCAATTTGTCCCATCACAGCAAACATTATGTTTTTGGTCATTTGAATGTTCATGATAAGTCCTTTCTCAGGGTGAAACATTTTACATATTCCACTTTTGATGATAATATCTATTCATTTCTCTTGCAATTGTTCAATGCTTAAAAAGTTGTTTTTTAGTTCTAGAATAAAAAATACCTCAGCTACTACTTGTGTGAACCCATTTACTATCATCCTTATATTTCCTTTCCTCATTACTATCATTTGAGAGTTATTTCCCAACTTTATTGATTCTCTGAAGTTTTCATTAAGATTAGAAAACAATAACTTCTTACCATACATATGGTTGCTGCATCCCGAAACAAGAAACCATGTTTCTTCTTTGCTTTGTTTTTGCATATTTACATATGCCATCAGCAAGACATCTTCATTGGTTTCTGCATAGTTAACCCTAGTCATTTTTTTCTTCTTTAGGCACTTATATTGAAAGTATCCAAGCTCATGGCAGTGGTAACATTTCATATAAGACTTATCAAATGTTGATCTGCCTCTTCCTACTCTTCCCCGTCCTCTGTAGCTTCGTCTCTATCCTCTAAATTGTTCATTGTGAACTACCTTGTTCATGGATAAGTAAACTGTTTTGCAGCTCATCGATGGACATGGTGTCTAAATCATGTGATTCCTCAATGGAGCAGACAACATAGTCAAAATTAGGGTTCATGGAATGCAGAATCTTCTCGATGATAATGATCTCCCATCTTCTCTCCATGAGTTCGCATTTTTTTGGCTATGGTAAGAGTACGAGAGAAATATTTGTTCATTGATTCGCCTACTTTCATATGAAGAATCTCAGATTACTTTCGAAGAGCTTGAAGTTGGGCGCGTTTGACTCGCGTTGTTCCCTAATACTTTTGCCTGAGGGAATCCCAGATGTCTTTGGCTGTTTCTTTGTGCAGAATCGTCTCCAGAATGGAGCGATCAATAGCTTGAAACAAATAATTTTTTGCCTTCAGATCTTTCAATCTTAAATCGTCAATAACCTTCTTTTGTCCTTCAGTAGGTTCAATGCCTTCTGCTACTATAGGAACTCCAGTTTCAATCAGACCCCAAATTCCTTTAAACGTAGGAAATTTTCCATGAGCATGCTCCAGTGATCATAGTGTCCATCAAACCTTGGGATTGTTGGTTGAATAAAACCTTCAGCTGCCATTTGACAAGGAAATCACACAACTAGAAAGCTGCGGCTTTAGTAGGGTTCAGGCCTCGCGAGAAAGCTTTGATATCAAATGTAAAATTTGTGATGAAAATTCAAATTATCTTTAAAATTGAAAGCTAAATCAGCTTTTAAAGAGTTACAGAAATGAAGAAGCAACTACGCACGTCTACCATTTCTATCATCGTGGTAGAGAGCAAATTGAAAAACTAAAAAACAAAATCCCTAAACAATCGAGATTATTCATAACAGTTCTGAGACTAATTCAAAACTTAATTAAAAAACTTAACTTTAACATTGTCTTATAGTCCCGACAGAGGGGGTGTTTTACTGAATAGAGAAGAAGAAGAACCTTAGAAGCCAAAAAGCAACAGTATATATGTATGCACAAAAGAAATGACATAAATGAAAATCTAATTTTTATATATGAGAAAGACCAAACTAGAAAAGAAAGATACACAGATAAAGATGTCTGAAGGCAGAGAAGAGACAGTGAACAACAATTACAACAGATGTGGGAGCAACAAAAGGGAATATGAAAGTTGATTTGGGATTTAGATTTTAGATGTCAATTAGGAATCCTTTGTAATTAGAAGCACTATAAACATTAGGGAGGTAGCCTATCGAATATAGAGGAGCGGGGATATAAAATAGTTTGCAAATATATAAGGGGTGGTTCACGGTTGATTTATTCAGCACAATTTCTGCCTACCTAAAAGGTTAAAACATAATTGATTAATTTAATATGGACTTAATTGAACCTTCTAAAGGCATCATTGTTGGAAAAATAATACACGTAACTCTCAAATCACACACATTCTATAGTTGGAGCATTTATGCATAAAACACCACGTTATTATGCAGAAAAATTATACATGATGAAATTGTTTCTTATTATATTATCATGCTTATTATATTATCACGTGAAGAGTACAAGAGAAAAATCCCAAACAAAATATGTGTATTGTTTATTTTTGTAAATTTTAAAACTATTTACAAAATATATACACTAGATTGAAATCCTTCAAAACATATGTTAAATGGAGTATCACTTGCAAAACATTAGTATTTGTACGGTACCTAAACCACCAAAATGCAAACAAAAGCATACCACTATCAAGGTAATGAATCAAGTAACATATATAATTTTATCATCTTATTAGTATGTAAATTAGCATATGTTATTTTTTATTTTGAACAATTTTATCCTAATTTTTTTAATTTAATTACACATATTATCTTATTCTAAAAGATAAATATAAAATAAAAATCAAATAATATATTTTATCTTATTTATAAATAAAACTTTTATGATCTTTATCTTATACATTTTAAATCTTTTTTCTCTTTTATTTACCGACTTCTTTTGAGTTTTTATATTTTAAATACATAATTATCTTAAAAGGAATTTAATTTTTTTTCCTATCATTCTTCATTTTCGATAATTTGTCTAACTATTTTAACTACACATCCTTTCATTATTGTAAAACATAAATATAAAAGAAAAATCAAATCATATATATTATATCTTTTAAATTATTTTTTATTTTATATCTTTTAAAAAATTATTTTATCTTATATCTTTTTTAAAAAATTACTCTTTTATTTATCGACCTTTTTTCTGTATTTTTGTTTTTTAAATACATAATTATCTTAACATGAATTTAAAAAGAAAAAGTCTATTGCAAAAAAGAAAAAAAAATCTACTCATAATACCTCATGAATAATTTAAATTACTTTAATTATTAGAATAAATAATTATTTATTTTCGTAAATAAAATTGACTCTTATTTATCTCTAAGTTTTTCTAATATTTATGAAAATGTTTTTATTATTTAAAAGTTTTCTTATATTTTATTTGTTGAATGTTTTTGTTTTACTATTCCTATTTTATTTTGCTCTTGTTTAGATGCATTTTGTTTAATAAAGACTTTTGCAAAAACTATAATTCATTAGTTTAGCATTCTGTTCAATTTATTTTGATACTATTTAACAATTTGGTCACTACTTTGTTAACTTATTAAGCATGTAAATGTCTTAATTAGTGATTCTAATTTAAGTAAATAAAATAACATGAAAATTAATCAATAATCTCATTTTAACAATAAATATTATTTTTTCTTCATAGTGCACATATACTCTATTTGTACTTTATTATTATGTATAAAGTGAATATGTAAAAGAATAAAAGATTTTATTATACAATAGTACATAAAATAATTACACATAAATATCTTGGTTGCAAATTTATATAAGGATACAATTTTAAACTTTAATTTTTATATAATTGAAATAAAAAATTATATAAAAGAGATTATTGAATTTTAATACAATATGTATGTATGCACAAGCATTTAAGTAGTGTATATAATATATATCAAACCTATGTATTAGTTGACCATTGTAACTCTAGCAAAGAATCCAAATTCACCACAATAAGAATACTAACCAGCTATCTAAGAGTAGGACATACAAGAAAAATTAATACGACTAGATGAGATCTGTGTAAATCCCTTTAAACTGTACTTTTAGCAATGCCAAAACCAATCAGATTTTATTGGATATCTCAGTTCATGTATGGAACAAAGAAAGAGTATTCATTGCTACAAGTTTAATATTGTTTGTGTTCTTTCTTGTGCATTTAGCTGAAGTGTTCGCAACTTCATCCTGCTTGTTGGAGGCTCAATATTACTTTACGTTCGTAATCATTTACGAAATGGAGTGATTCCTTAACTAGAATAATCCATATAAAACAAGTTTCACATCATTTATCATACACCTAATTATAACACTATTACAATACATATATATAATTTCGGACATTTAACCTCGATTTTTTAAAAAAATCAAGACCATAAGATTTTAGCCTCGGTTATTTAAAAACCGATATCATAGACATACCTTATGCCCTCGGTTTTAACCGAGATCATAGACATACCCTATGACCTCGATTATTTAAAAACTGAGGCCATAGACATACCTTATGCCCTCGGTTTTAACCGAGATCATAGACATACTCTATGACCTCAATTATTTAAAAACTGAGATCATAGACATATCCTATTAATTTTTTCTCCTTTACACCAAAATATTTTATTAATTTTTTTATATTATTCCCTTGTTTCTCTCTTTTTCTTCCCTTTTACACCAAATTAACACCAAAAATTTTTATCAATTTTTCTTTCTTCCCTTTTTTCCTCTTTTTTTTTCCTTTTTCTTTTTTTTTTCTTTTTTCTTTTTTTCTTTTTCTTCCTTTTTTTTTCCTTTCTTGGCCCTAATATATCCTAAGGTTTTCGTCCTCTTCTCACCGTCCTCGTCTGGCCGTTCTTGTCTCGCCATCATCGTCTAGTCGTTCTCATCTCACCGTCCTCGTCTGACCGTTCTCGTCTGGCCGTCCTCGTCTAGCCGTTTTCGTTCCCTTGTTTCTTTTTCCCCCTCGCGCGCTAGATATGTATTTCCTCATTATGCGATTGATCTGTTCTTTGAATTCACTCTAGATGAGGTACGTATATTCAAATATTGTTTATTAGGTAATCATCCCATGGATGGTTTGAATCTTGTTTTTCCTCCTGCTACAACATTTGTTCTTGGTTTACCAATATGTTATTATTCCTTATTTGTTGTTTTGTCTCAGCGATGAACCCATTATTGAAAATTTTTGTTTATAATTTTTGGGATGACTTTGATCTGATTAATGGAACCTAAGTTTTAATTTTTGGGATATCATATCATTACTCTTTGTTTTAATTTACATTGAAGTTGTAATCTCTAGTCATGTTGGCTCTTGTTTGTCTGATAGATTTTTCTTAATTCTCATTATGCTAGACAAGATCTAGATCCAAAGTTTAGAGTTGGTGAACCTTGGAAGAAGGTATTTGGCCCTGTTTTTATCTATCTTAATTCTGCTCCAATAGGTGATAACTGGTCTAAATTTATGGAATTCTATAGTTTAATCCTCAGCTGTTTAATCCTGAGAGAAGTAAATTCATTTTACTATTTGAGTTCTCATATAAATTCTTTTGTTATGATAAAAAAAAATATAAGTTCTATTATTGATTATAATTTTTTTTGTTTATACTATTGTAGTGGCATTTTGCCAGCAATTGATGTATTCTCTGGCCATATATTGGTAAGGGTAAGTTAATACTCATTCTTCAATTTTCTTTTATTAGCTTTAGATGCAAATGTCATAATTCTTGTATAGTTGTGTTGGTTAAACGTGTGTTACTACTGGAGGCTGTTTATGATGTTCTTTGGCTTCAGTAGTAGGGTAAATACCCTTTAGCTCTCTCATTATGACAAGGCTATTTTTGATCACAAATTTCAACTCTTATTCTTGAATTTGGTTCCTATCCCAAGTATGGTATCTTATTTCGTAATTTTTTTGGTTTGTGTAGAAAGTATATATGTATTTCAGGGGGTACAAATGAGATTATTTGTTGTTGTGATCCAATTACCCTTCGAATTATATTATCTTTTCAGGCTGATTTTGCATATAGATGCACGTTTCCTTTTACAGTTGTTATCACTATGAGTATAAGTTTGACAGGATAATGAGTATGCCAAAATCCAAATACATATTAAGATATTAATTGTAGTGTTCCATCAACAACTGATGTTCTATTATAGCTTCACATTTATGGTTTAACATTCAAAATGAATGCTTTGATTGATATAAATATTCTTGTAGGGGTCTTCTTTATACGCCTTCAAGGAAGAAATGGTCATATTGTCAACTTTGCAAGGCAGTCGTTTTCTTCTATTCTATCACCATACTCACCTTTTCTCATCCTTTCGTCTCCAAGGTACGTTCTTTGTGGATTTTGTGTCCAAGTTCTGTCTCTTATGAACTTAGAACATTTTTTTCTTTGAGTTGTAGAATCTGAGTTTTCTCTTATTGCAATTAAAGATTTATACTGTGATTTGTAAACAAGTTGTTGATCAATCATTGAAAGCATATGAGGTAAACCAGATTCAACCTACAAGCTTCTTCTACGCTTTATTTTTCTTACTTCTCTATCTACTTGTTCACAATATATGATACTATGTCCTGTTTGGCTCAGTTTGTAGATACAAGTGTGTTATCACATTTGTCCTCCTTTTATTGCTTATAAGTGTTGGGACAATCTTTCTACCTTATATCACCATCTTTGTACTGATCTATATAGGTATGGAAAGGTCAGTCCTCATTCCATATTTGCTTCATCTTGGAATTTAGGTATTGAATTTATATTTTAGTTATATTAATGCTAACTAAGTTTCTGGTGATACATTGATATATCAGTCCTCTGTGTGCAGGCTTCAAAATATATTTTCATCATCATTTAGTCTTTGGCTCGTCTATGTATATGGTCAATCAATCTTCAAGTCCGTGCGATGGAAGAAACAAAAGACATGAAAAATGTTGTTGAGGCATATGTTTATGATATGAGGAACAATTGCATGAGGTGTCTTCAATTTATAAGTACTAAGTTCATTCTTTCTTGTGAGTAGGTGTCTTCATATTGTCTATTTCTTTCATTCTTATTACTTGCTTGCACAACTTGCTTGCTATGCTATGCTATGTTAGACTGTGTTTTGAGTCTATTGTGAACATTTTTTATGGTTCATTCTTATTTTATCTACTATTATTTCTATTGTACATTGTGTTTATGGTTCATTCTTATTTTATCTGTTGTTACCAGTGCAGTAGGCACACCAACGTACCAAGGCAACATACGCACCCATGCAGTAGGCACACCAGCGTACCAGGGCAGCAAACGTACCCATGCAATAGGCATACCCATGCAGCAGGCACACCAGTGCACCAATACACCACACACTAGGCCACCGGTGCACCAGGGCACCAGTGCACTAGGCAGTAGACACACTGTGTTTTGAGTCTCAAAATAGATAAAAATAAATACTATACTCAAGTTATTTCTATTGTACACTGTGTTTATTAATTTTTAGTGTATAATAAACTCTCTAATGTAATTATACTTTTAATTTTACTATAATATGATTTTTAATATTGTTTTTAATAAATTTATTGTAATTTATATTGATTTAATTTTTAATATTATAATTAATAATTGTATTTTTTTCAATTATGTATACTTTATGTCCTCAATTATTAGAAAAATCGTGGTTATAAGGTGTATTTATAGCCTCGATTATTAGAAAACCGATGTCATAGGGGGGTATCTATGGCCTCGGTTATTAAAAAAACCGAGGCCATAAATACCTGATAACTGTATATTATACAGTTATTTTATCCATTTTATTAATTATAATTGTTATGTTCTTATTGTTTTTAGTTAATTTTAATTAATTAAATTAATATTTCCTATTAGTTTTTTAATAAATATATTTTTAAGAAAATTAATGAATTTGAATAAAAAAGGGACTTAATTGCAATTAATAAAAGCTAAAAATATAATTTGAATTAAAAATGGGTGAAATTGTAAATATCAAAATATTAGAAGTTAATTTGAATTAAATTTGAGAGTCAAAATGTAATTAAGAAAATTTAGTTTTTTCTGTGCAGGAAGAGGACCATGCGCTCCATTATCCACGCGCGCCACACACCGTTAGATCTTCCAATCAACGGTCAGGATCAGGCGCGTGGAATCCAGACGCGACAAAAGCGAATGGACCTGGTTTCCTGGATGGCACGCTGCTCGATATTGAGTGGGGCCCACCTATCGCGCAGGTTGGCATGTAAGGTAGGACCCATGTGTCGTTGCGCAAAACTCGATCCGTGCGACGCGGACCATGTAGACTGAGTGCACCCTTCCATTACATCGAATTATAAGCTTCCACGTGTCTATACTAATCTTCCAGTAAATCATATGACGACACGTGGCATGTGTTTGGTAAAATGAAAACACAGAAACGACGCTCATTTTCCAGCTCGTTCTGCGTCACCCACGTGTCAACGTAGTTTTTCGCGCACTTTCAGCGAACCAAGTTCCCGTGTAACACGTTCCAGCTATTCTTCATGCCCATTCTTAACAGGAAATGAAAGGCTGCCACGTGTCTCGTTATTTCTTGTAGCCAATAAGATGCTGACATGTGGCATGCGTTTAAAGAAAAAAATAAAACGTAGAACGATCTTCCACGCGTGTTTTCTTTTTGTTATTTTCCATGTATCTCTATCCCCCACTACATGCATTTTGATGAAAAATAATTGTTTAGGGTGATATAATTTAGACGAGAGAGATAAAGGGTTTTTCAGTTTTTCATTTTTTCATTTTCACTTCAATTTTAGTTTATTCTCTGCGTGTTCTCTACAACACGCAAAAAAATTTCTTTTTAACATTTTTATGTTATTATTTTCTTAGGAAATAGAGAGAAAGAAGGCAACAAAGAAGAAGAAAAAGGAAGAAATTTATTTTTCATTAGGGAATTGTGAAAGAGTTTCTCCTAATCTTTTTCTTTTAAATTTTATTTTTTTGGAATGTCTGATTATTGTTGTATTGTAATTTTAATTTCTGCTATAAACTAATTTATTTGTTCTAAGGTTACAGTGTAGCTTAAATTATGAAACTTGAATTAATTATTTTTGAATGATTTATGGAACGGTTGTAAGTTGTTTATTTTATCTGTGCTTAATGTTTTTAATTATTGGAAGATTAATTAATTGGTCTGTGACACTTAAATAAACTTGAAAAAGATATTTTTATGTATTGCTCGTGATAAAATAACATATATATATATAAGGGATATGAATATACTTTTATTGTACATGTAACTATTTGAGAACTTAGAACTTAATAAATCTGATTGAATTTAATTCTCATAGGAATATAATGAATTATTTTAGCGAGATGTGTCTATATTGAGCTCAGAAGAGATATATGGATAATTTAGGAGTCCTTAGTTAACAACTTAAAATATGATAATATAAATCAAGAGAAAATAATATGATTCAAGTGGATTAATTTGGTGAAACTACAATCCTAGAATTTTCTTATAAACTGTTATAAAAATTAGTTAGTCAAACTGCATCAAACTATCGACTGTTTGGATAAAATTAGGTTGAAATAATTTTAATAATTATCGAACACTAGTAACAAATCCGTGGGAATGATATTTTACTTATCATATTATTACTTGTGACCGTGTATACTTGCACGATTTTATGTTCTCCAAAAGAGACAACACTATGGCCTCGGTTTTTTAATAACCCAGGTCATAGGTCCTCGGTTAAAAAACTGAGACTATAGGTCGTTACCTATGATCTCTCTCACTTAGGTCTCAGTTCTTATAACTATGGCCATAGATCTATGATCGCCATTAAAAATTGAGGTCATATGTACTTTTTGTAGTAGTGTAATAAACTATTTACATCATCCACAAAGTAAAACAAGTTTCACATCATTTATGAGACACCTAATAAACTATTTACATCGTACACAAAATAAAACAAGTTTCACATCATTTATCATACACCTAATAAACCATTTACATCATCAACAAAGTAAGAGCTTGCTGGCAATCACTCGTAGAGATGACAATGAATCGGATATGATCCAATCTATTGATGATCCGATTTGATATGTTGTTTAAGAGATTTAATATAATCTGATCTTTTTTTAATTTTTATTTGAGAATTAGATTAATCGGATCAGATATTTATCCGTAGATACTAGATTTTCATTATCTAATTCAAATTATTATTTTTTTCTTAAAACTAAAATATTATTTAATGTGATGCATTACATATTTTATATTGATAATTTTTTAAAAAAAACATTATATATTGAAGAAAAAAGAACATTATATAATTCAGATGATTCATCGGCTTCTCATGATGATCATGATTTGCCTAATTCCATAGAAGAATATCTAGATAAAAACTAAATAATCAATGAAACTCAAAAACACAATACCAAAATTAGAAGTAAGCCAGTATGGATGGCAAATTATGTTCTTAATTTAGTTATCAAGTCTTCAGATAGAATTTCTTGTCAGTCACAGGATCTCAAAACATATACTCTACAAACCTTTCCTTTTACAAAATCTCCTAAATTTTCTAATGCTTTACATATCCTATTTGGAAAATATGTCAAATGTTCAAGAACTAACTTCTTACAAACAAGCTAGTACTAGCACAAAATGAATAGAAGCCATGAATCAAGAGCTGAATGCTCTTGAAAAGAAAAATACATGGGAGTTAGCATACTTGTCAGAAGGTAAGAAAGCAATAGGATCAAAATGGGTTTATAAAATGAAGCTAAAACCTGATGGAAGTGTGGATAGGCACAAGGTAAGATTGGTCACAAAAGGGTTTAATCAAATGAAGGAATCAATTATTTTGAAAGTTTTTCTTCTGTAGCCAAAATTGTTACAATTCGAATTCTACTTGCTATTACAACTTCTAAAGGGTGGTTAATTCATCAATTAGATATAAATAATGCTTTCCTTCATTGTTTTTGAATAAAGATGTTTATATGTTACCACCTGAAGGATACAACAAGGCTAAAATTAATCAAGTTTGTAAATTGAAAATATCACTATATGAACTCAAGCAAGCCTCAAGACAGTGGAATGTCAAATTCTGTACGAAAATAACTTGTTTTGGATTCACACAATCATCTTATGATAACTGTTTGTTTATCAAAGAAACTAAATCTTCTTTTACAAATTTGCTCATTTATGTAGATGATATTCTTCTAACAAAAACTTCAGAGAAGAAGACAGAATTGGTTAAGAAACATTTGGCATCAATTTACTATTAAAGATCTTCGTTATGCAAAATATTTTCTTGGATTAAAAATTACAAAAGAGCTCTCTGGAACTGTTATAAACCAACAAAAATATCTACTAAATATTCTTTCTGATTTAGGTCTTTTTGGAGCTAAATTAGCAAAAACACTTTTTTTCAAAAGTCAGAAATTGGTTATTGAAAAAGGCTCTTCTTTTCTTGAGCGAGAGAAATACAGGTGTTTAATTGGAAGGTTGTTGTATCTGAACATCAATTGACTAGATATAAGTTATCTTGTACAACAATTGAGTCAGTTTGTTAATACCCCTTGCAAGACTCATTAGGATGCAGCCATGTATTTACTGAGATATCTAAAAGGATACCCATTCAAAAGGTTATTTTATCCTAGTCATAATGGTCGTCATTTGCAAGCTTACAGTAATGTTGATTGGGTATCCTGTCTTGACACTAAAAAGTCTTTAACATGTTTTTGCATCTTCTTAGGTCCATCTTTCATCTCTCGAAAAACTAAGAAGCAAACTACTATTTCTCGATCTTCTGCTGAAGTAGAATATCGTAGCTTAACTGCAACAGTTTGTGAGTTACAATAGATTTCATATATTTTAAAAGATTTCAAGATTGATTTCAATACTCCTATCTCACTCTGGTGCGACAACAAAATTGTCATTCACATTATAGAAAATCCAGTGTTCCATGAAAGAACGAAACACCTAGATATTGACTGTCACTTAATTAGAAATCATTTTAAGGAAAACTTCATTAAACCGCAGCATGTGTCCTCATAAGAACAAGTAGCAGATATGTTCACAAAATCCTTATTAACTCTTTAATTTAGTACGTTAATGTTTAACTTAAAGAAGGAATGAAGAATTATTATATGAAAATGACGTAAATTATTATATTGTATAATGATAGACATAATCATTTATGTGTCATAATAATGTTGATATAATAAAGACAAATTTTAAGCATATTACCGTTACGCATTTATTGAAATTATATAAATTCGTTTGTCGCAACATAAGATTAATAATATATACATTATTTTGTTCATCCCCGTTACCAAAACCCCATCCACTATGGAACCTACAGAGAGTTGGGGCCATAACACCAGCTGGAAGGTTGCTTTTACTAACAATATCGACCGAACTATGCCCTGGACTGCAAAAATTTCCAGAGGAAGGAGGAACAGGAACATCCATATTGCTAGCCCTACCAACATGAAGATCGCTCATGAGCAAACACCACATAGCATCATCTTTATTCAAATGTGGCCTAATATATTGCAACAAACGCACCATACCAGCAAGAGAATACTTCTTCAACTGTCTCAAATCAACAAAAACAAGCTCCGACTCGTTCGAATTCCCAGTAACACAACTATTATTCAAATAAGTTAAGGAGTTATGCAATATATTTGTTAAAACATCCATGCCTCCATAGCAATGTCCCCTTCGCAAAATCGTATTAAGGGCAACTTCTTCATCATAACCCAAAGCAACCAGTCTAGATATAGCTTCATTCTATAAAAACTCAAAGTTTTTCAGTAGAAATGCCTCCAGTTGTTCTTCCGTGCAGTAACCCCACCCCCTATCGTCAAAATGGGAATTAGGGCTAGGGTTAGGATTAGAACCAGAGTTTTGGGTCGAAATATAGGTTTGGATCAATTCGTTGGGAATGAAATGGTGGTTCAACGGTTTAAGACCGGATTCGAGTATGGATTTGGACATTGAAGCTCTATCTACAATACAACATTGATCCGTTTCGTGTTTCACAGATCGAATCCTCCTATTAGTACGGATATATTTATCTCTAGTTCCAACCATGTTATGTATAATTTTATTAGTTCATGCTGCAAAATTTAGATGAGCTATGAAATTAACCGGAGAAAACCACCAAATAGAATAACATCGGCGTCTCTTTCTGTTATAAACTGCAGAATATGAGAAAGAGAGGCTGTTAGATGATTGAAATGAGAAATGCTACACTTAGTTTTGCAATCTTCCGCACCATACATTTATACCTAATATTACTCCTTTAATTAACTGTATTAAAATGTTCCCCTTATCATTATTAATTTTGTAATAGTTTTATTTTTATAAAATTATACCAATTTTATATTTATTATAAAAATAATATTTAAATTTTATATTATTTAATAATTTAATTTTATTACTATAAAAAGAGTAACAGTAAAATATAAATAATTTTTATTTATGTTATTTTTTTAATTTTTTAACTACATTAAATTAAATAGGGACTACTTAAATTAGCTATAATTAAAAGAATTGAATAAATAAAAATATAAAAAATAATTATTTAACCTTTTACAATATTTTTTTATAATATTAAAATTAAACCGTTAAAAAAATATAAATTTTAAATTTTACTTTTAAAATAAATATATAATCTTTACGTTTGCCTTATTTATATTTATATATCTTTCGGGGATTTTTTTTTTTAAGGCATGTAAGTGCAATCTAAGGAAAGACACGTTGAATTTTGATAAACCGGTTAATTTTAATTTTGCTGTAAAATATTTGTTGTCTCAAACTTGTGACCATCTCCATCGTTATGGCAGCATATAATTTGCCTAAATTAAATTGACGTGAGCTTTATCATCAATATTATTTAACTTTATCAGCTTACTTGTGTCACAAGTTTATTACATCTAACATAGCTAATTTTTTTTTTATTTAAGCAAAGTCCATTTACATTTTACATATATATTTTTGAAAAAATGTCATAAATTTTTTAATATTATTTAATTCTTTAATTATAAAAATATGTTTATTAACTTTTTACTTGTAAAAAAATATTTATTAATCTTTTTAATTATAAAATAATTAACCAAAATATTTTTATCGATAAAAAAATTTCAAAAATATATTAATAGAAATATTTTTATCATCTATCATTATCCTCTCAAACTAAAAAAAAAATTATAAATATAATCGATATAAATATTATAATCTTTTATTTCCAATCTATGATTAAAATATCTTGATATATGTTCTAAGATTGAAAATATCATAAGAATTTTGAAATTTAAAACGTAAGATTCTTTAATTATTACTCAATTATAGGAACGAAAATTGAGAATTGAGTTCATTATAGGACTTATTCTTTTAGTATATGCCATGTCGTCACTCAGACTCGAACCAAGATGCTCTAACACTACTTCCTAAGAGCAACGTGTCTACCAATTTCACCATGACGACTTACTCGAAATCATAATAATCGATTTTTATTAAATCGTCGAGATTTAAAAATGCAATTAAATATATTTTTTTAGGAAGGGATTAAATTAATGAATAAAAACTTCTTTAAATTTAATTAATTTGACCATAATGTTTTGCATAAAAATCTTTCTTTTAATTGTTCTAATTACATGTTGGTTTTTGTTAACTTAACAATGAGTTTTTTTTCATAATTTATTAACTTATGTCCCACTAAAATGAAAATGGAGTTCTTATAACTGGATAGTTTGGATTCCAATTCATAGATAAAACTTAAAAAAAGAGTTTTATTTGATTTTTTTTATGATTCATTTCTTATTTATCTTATTTTGTTGAATATATTTTTCCATGTAAAAATAGGATTTATATATCAGAATTTTTTGCATTTTCTTTTAATAATAGACCCAAGATATTAGATTTATGTAAATATGAGGATAATTTTATAATAATTATTAATCATCGAGATTTTAGTTATGCAAAGGGTTTGTGTTAAGATTTAACAAATCTGTTTTATATTGTTAGGAAGTCGACCAAGCATATTCAAGTCTATTATATAGTAAACATTTTTATATTTTTGAATCTATATCATAATTGTAGCATTAGCACAGTTCAAAAAAAAAATTCTAAATTAATATATTTTGTTTTGGTTGATCTTTAAGTCAAAACATAGGACAAAAAATAGATTATTTAAAATCAACCCATTCTTCCTCTAATCACCTAAAAAAGGAAAAAAAAATTCTTATTTCTTAATTGGTTTAGTTTAAAGGTTGTTTTAAAATAAATTCAAAATTATCAAATATCTATTTTTGACACTTTTTTTTAATTAAAATGAATAAATATCACCTCATCAAAGTTTAAAAACTAAATGAAACATTTTGTATACACATAAAAACAAAAAACTAATGTGACCTCACACCTTTTATATATATATATATATATATATATATATTGTTGATATATTTGAGAAACTAAATGCTCTATGGCCAGTTGGCCACCGCCATGGACATATTGTTCCGATCTACGGTTACCCTTTCGGAAATTACCTCCACAGTGAACAAGCATCTTTAACTAGGTTTACAATATTTGTCTACCTACAGTTCCGTCAGTAGGTCAATAACTATAGGCTGTAATCAACACTTTGACCTTGTTATGGTCGATGCCTCTCTGGTCAAATCATTGGCACCAGGTAACACGTTTCGAGTATTGGTAGAAGCAACAAATAAAATAAAAAGAATAACATGCTCCAAGAAGATGGGAACTTTAAATCTGATGGTGTATTCGTGATTCTGCAAAATATCAAAACAAACCTAAAAATATTTATTACCAAGTAAATTTTTCATTTCAAACAAAAATATTACACTAAAGAAAAACGGATAATGAGTCGGGTGGAATGCGAGAGAGCATCCAGGTGGAGTGAGACATCCAGGTAAGTAGGTTACATTTCTTCTTTTTTTATTGGGGATAATTAGAACCTATTTCCTGTGTATGTAGTAAAACTAAATCAATTGTTTACAATAAAACTGTTACATAGGAATTTGAGGAACCAGTTTCAAGCTAAGTAGCACAAATCAAGATCCTAACCCACTTCCTAAAAGACCCTTTCTTTAACATTGATAATGATACAAGCACCCCTGAACTCATAAGCACACAGATTCATAAGATTCACTCCAAACAAACAAATTGGTGTCATCATTAAGCTAGTACGCTAAATAATTGAAATCCCAACCACAATCTAGCGCAATAAATCAAACCCACTGCAGCCTACCTTGATGTTCCACGCACTGTTGGATCGTCCCATCAAGTGAAATAACCTGCTTCTTAACTTTAATTGACCTGCTACTGTATTTCACTTTAAAGTTTGGGATAGTCTTCTGATTTTCCACACAGGGCAGTGTTTCCGGCATCACCTCCTCAAGGAACTCTTCAGCCACGTCTCCATCATCATCCATCTTGAGCCGTTTGGCATACCATTCTAGACCCTGGGTTCCAAGGATGAACAGAATAAGAATAAAATTTATCCAACACCGTCGCTACCAATAAAGAAAAGAAATGGAAACAAAACAGATACAGCGAGGAACTCTTGGAATTCAAAAGAGAAGACGTGGAAAAAAAGAAAGAAAAAAGATCACAAACATTTATAAATCAAGTTCAACTTACACAGCAAACTGGGAGTAAAAACAACACTCTGCTGCGACGGTTATCAAGTTTTCAGTACAAAACATCTTACAAGAAGTCAATTTCTTTGTTGTTCTGTCATAGACAATTTCCTAATATTTCTATTAATAGATTATACAAAAGGCCATTAAGGGTAAATTGTGAATGCGGGCACACCTTTCTTTCACTATACAAATCTACTTGATAAAGAAATATACAACATAAAGTTTTTAGGAAAAAAATGTTGTGGAAAGGATGCAGCAAATAAGTAGTACTGTAGTAGCACTAGTAAAGAATTGACTGCCAAAAAACTCTCATGGAAGTCAAACTAACCAGAGCAAACCTCACTACCATAGTAATTCTTAGATCAGGAAAGGAAGATAAGATACATCTATGCAAACACATCTTTGAAGCAACTTTTATGCAAGTATATAAATAGAAACAAAAAGAAAACGCAAAATAATGATGGTAAATGTTGACAATAAAATTTGCAATCAAAAATGATACTTGCCGAAAACAAACATACCCACAGGAGAGAACTACTAAACAGGATCAGAAAGGTCAAGTTTCATTTGCATACTTAAATCACTTCACACTCCATATCTAAAAACCCACAAGTTATATCCATGGCTCTTAAGCTTTTAAGTCTATTAAAAGATCTAGCAAAACTGAAACAAACATCATTTAGAGAAATCTCAATGTAAGCTGGATAAGTCTGGATTGAAGAGGATCCGACTAAGGCTTCCACAAGTAAGAAACAAGTACAAAGCATGTTCCTTAGAAGGCTGGAGGATAGTGAATCAGACACTATAGGTACTTATTAAATAAGAATAAGGAAAATTAGTAAAAGAAAATTTCTGCAAGTGAATGTATATCCACTTGTGTTAGGAGTCGAGTTGAGAACTGTCAAGGTTTTCCTTCTTCATTCTTGGAGCAAAAGAGGCACCATTTCTTACTTTGACTGGAAAAGTATTATAATTTTACTTTTCTTACAATCACTTCAAGTGGCAGGAAGGAAGAATCATCACTCAACCAGATAACATGTCCTTTACATCTAGGCAAGATTGTAATCCCCTATATGAATTTATGTTTCCAAATCAACCAATACTCCAACTAGCAGAAAAGAAACAGAATTACAGGAATCTACCTCACTGCATGACAAAACCAAAAGAAGCAAATCCTACATAATCTAACTATTCAAAAACAAATAAACTATACAACAGTTGTTCCTCCGAACGAAAAAAATAATTGCTCTACCAACCTAACATTATAAAACGTTATCCCACAATTATTAAAAAAAAAAGTTTTGAACTCTTGCTTCCCATGTGAATGGAATTGAAATAATCAGTTTGATATTGAAATGTATCAATTTATCTCTATATTGTGTATAATGATTAAGGTGATATCATCATCAGTAAGGGCAAACACATAAACTGCATCTTGGCCGTGATATCATCAAGATATGGGAACAATACACTGACAAATAGAGGTCAAGCAGAATGAGAAAAAAAATTGGAAAATATCAATAATATGAATAAATGAATAAACAATCCAATTTACCCACTTCGGTTTCCCCACACTTACAAAGAAGAATAAATCAAAGATGCATCAATTATGAATTTCATGAAAGATGCATCATAACAACTATTTCTAAAAGCAAAAAGATTAATATGGATGGCAATAATAAGTTAATCACTGATCTTGTTCTAAATCCCCTTCCCCTGGGGAAAAGAGGCAAGAAATACAAAGAGCTGGTCTGGCATTAAATGGACTATAAACCATTAAAAGCGAATACTCTTGAACTGAAAAATCGACCTTTACTACAAGAGAAACGTATCAAAGCAAAAAAGAGAAAGAAAAAGCAAGAATTAAATCTAACATCCCACAGACCCACACATCTTGAAATACCAAATCCCAGATTCACAAAATTTCACCTTTAACAATTTGAGCTGTTCTTCTAACCTACTAAAGGTAAAAGATGAAAATGGAAAGAAAGAAATGAAAAGATGAACCTGGACACCGCCATCACCGGAACCAATAGGAAGGATAATTGGGCCGTGTTTATTTGACCGGTTAACGGCCACCTGTACCGGAACGCTGAATCCTTTTCTGGGAAGTCCAGTTTGTTGCATATGAACCCGATTCCGAGATTGAGAATTAGCGTTGTCATTGTCTTCTTCGTCCTTGAGGTCATGGTTATCCTCCTTTGCAAACCCTAGAAACCCAGCTATCCTCCGAAACAACCCCATTTACTATCGATATGGTACAAAGTACAGACCAACCAATAGGTGGACGGCGCCGTGTGAAGTCGGCGACCACTCTATTCTATTTACGTTCTCTCTCTTCTCTTTCTTTATTTCTTCTTTTGGGATTTTTTTCTTTTGGAAGTTTGGGATTACCTGTAATTAAAATATCGTTGATGATCCATCCCGTTGGTTTATATGCCGCTGTAACATTATGGATCGGCTTGCTACCTGCCTTCTTTATTATTTGATAATGTTACCATTTGTGTGGATTTTCATTTTATTTAGAATAAAGAGAAAAGAAAATTATTATTATATTAAATAATTAAAGTGTAGAATTAGTTGTTAAATTTTAATTAAATTTATCTATAAATTTTTAAAAGTTATGATTTATTTGTTAAATTTTTAAAATTTTATACATAATAATTAAAATATATAATTAAAAATTTAATATTTATTTATAAAATTTAAAAAATTTAAATATTTATGTACTAATTAAAATTTGATTATTATTAAAGTATATTAAAATTAGAAGTTATTATATGGTTGATAATGAATATAAATTTGCATAATATTGGAATATCCTCTTCCCCTATAATAAATGCTTAATGCTTTTTTTTCCTTTCTTTTGTTAAAATTTTTTCTTAAACATATTTATATAAACTTAAAATATATAAATATTAAAATTATATATTTATATATCTAAATCATATATTTTAATTATTATTTTATTTGTTAAGGTATATATCATTTAAATTTAACTTAAATTATTTAGATATATTAAATATTAAATTCAATTCAATTCAATTCAATATATTGAATAATATTATATGTTATTTTATTATTATAAATTTTTGATTAATATTTTACATAATTTTTCAATATTTTTTCAAAAATATGTTAATCTAGTTTATTTTATTTTAAATTTGGTGGAAAAAAACGGTAAAAAGAGGCGTTCTTTGAATAAGAACTAGAAGATGTAAGGTAAAAAATTAAGTTAGAAAGCCCTATCTGTGTGTTTTCTCTCTAACAACTAGCATGCCATGGGATCTGGCTATATATCTTCAAACCCTTTACATCACTCTCACTCGTATGTATATATATATATATATCCTTAACAAAAAAACTTTTTACCATTAAATCAGCTCTCCTTTTATCATAATAAGTGTTTCTCCGTGGAGCAAATCTCTCCTGTACAACTACTTTTTTTTATTTTTATTATAGAATATAAATAAATTATTGGACTCACATTTTACAAGTTTAAAATTTTAAGAGAATATGTGAGACATTTTTTATGGTATCAAAACAATAAGAGAAAATATTAAAAAATATAAATAAATTGTTAGATTTAACGCCACAAGTTTGAGCTTTTGAAATAAATTAGTGTTTGATACTTCTTCAATTTTCAATTTTTGTTTTATCTTCTTTCTTTTCTTTTAATTTATTGAAGTTGATCTCGTTTTGGTTCAATTTTTGAAATTTACTCTATTTTTCCTTTTTGTAAAGTATGGTGTTGTGTTTAAGTGAGTCCATCAAGTGACCTTTTTGTAGAGATAATTTTACATACAATGAATACATGAATACTTGTAAAACACAACCATTTTAACTCTTCATTTTTATCAAAAAATGAAAAGATGTTAGAAATAGAAATAAGATCAACAATAAATACTAATAAAAGGCATACAACATGTCGTATGTAAAAAAAATTCTGTGGACATTTAAGCATGTGTTGTTGCCTTTTTAGTTAAGGTTTTGGAGTCATTTTTTGATGGTTGCATTATTATTGTTATTTGTTAAGCTTGCTCTCAGTGGACATTTAAAACCCATTTTTGTTGCATACATATATATATATATATATATATATATATATATATAAGGAAAATGAGATTTTAAATTCTCTTTATTTTGAGTGTTGTAAGTTTTGATGTACTCGTATCTATATGTTGACTTTCATATACAAAACACGGTTTCTTTTTTATTTTATTTAATGTTTTGTCTTCTTTTATATAGGGTTGGTTAATGTGGATCAGTAATTTTCACATGCATATAATTAGATACACTTTTTATGAAAGTATGTTAACGCACACCGCAAAATTGGTTTTCATAGTGTGTATACTAGGTAAAATGTTAGTTTTCAACGAGCGAAGGTGCAAGTTATCCGATGTTTTTGCTCGTAGTTTTTGGCGTGTTCCAAGTGCGCCATTTTGGAAACAAAAAAATACAACTTTTTAGCACTTTGCCAACAAGCTTGCCATGGACCTTGTTACCACCTTTTCTATCACCCTTGGTGAGGTGGTTGAGGAGGTAGCTTGCAAAGTATGCATTCTGAGCCCTTGTTTAAGAGCCAAAACTCTACCAAAATTTACTCTTAGATTTTTATCTATTTTTGAAATTATTTTGTTATTAGGTATCAAATTGTTATTTGTGTGAGTACGTGATTTGACTATGTATTTCTCGTACATGATTTGATATTAATAATAAACTATGTGTCCAGTGAAATTGTGAGTTGATACACTTTCAATTACTAATCATTGGTTACTAATCATACCACATTAGATCGTGTTGGTTGTGGAGAATAGTCGGGTTCAAGTGTTAAACCAAACAGTTGCAAAAGCAGCAATTGAAGAGTAGTAGTAGACAATTTTGATGGAGGTCTTGACTGATAGAGATAATAGTAGTTTTATTTTTTATTATTGTTGTAACTTGTTTACTGTTTAGTGAATTATTTGATGCTAAGTGGTTGTCTTAAGCAACCTAAGGATATTATCATATAGATATGTCTCTATATAGGTTTACCTTATTATATCAAGTGTTATGTATGATCTCTTATTTAGCTAATATAATCTAAGTTTGTTGTGTATACATCTCAACATATTAAAGCATAAACTCGGATTAGAAAACATTTCTTTTTTACTTAATTTCTTCTTTAATATATAATATATGTTATTCAGTTATTTGTTTTTTGATATTATATTATTTGTGATTCTACTATATGATTTGTATAAGTGTTTATTTCCTTATTTGTGCTAGTTACGGTCGGGTCTTTTAAGAGTCTATATCTTCTTATCCTGTTCGTGTACCAGGTCATGAACTCTTTCAAATATGACCTACTTAATACAAATGTGTGATATTTATTGATTTGGATTATCGATTTTGAAATCATATATATACATGGTCAAAATAATATAAAAAAGAATAAGAAATTAAATTTTAAAGTTTACTCATCCAGAAGCAAAAATATGGTTGTTTTATGTTTATTTCATATAGAAAAATGAATAATACATGAAATGATATATAAAGAAAAAATACTAGTGTAGCAAAAATACTATCTCTAAGTGCGCTTACATGAGGGTAAAAATCCTCGGAAGAAAATTTCTCTCTTGAAAAATTATTCTAGTGCTAAGTTCAGTTTGATAGAGTACATGTATAAATCTAACTTATTGAAACAATACTTGATAATATTCAATTACTACTACTTGATCATTTTTAGAAAAGAAATTGGGAAAATTTGAAAACCAATTAACTCATATAAAGAAAATTGAAGATCTTGTTCTTAAATTAGAAACTAAAAACAAGCTTGAATCTTTACTAGAAAAAAATAGATGAAAATTTCTATTATCAACATGATATAAACAGTCCTAGAAGTAACACATCTTAAAGATTATTTTATGGGACTGAAGAACTTAAAACCTTTCAAACTCATAAATATAATAAAACATAATATTATAACATTGTAGACATCCTTGATTATTGGAGACATCTTTATAAAGATCAAACATTAGAAATAGAAGAAAGACAATGATTGCTGATAACTGTATTTTATATAGTTATTTTCATCTATTTTATTAATTATAATTGCTATGTTCTTGATGTTTTTAGTTAATTTTCGATTAATAAATTAGTATTTACTATTTTTTATATATTTTAATAAAAGTAAATAATTTGTATCGAAAATGTACTTAATGTTAAAATTATGTCCACAAATATAGTTTCAAATAATATATTTCTTAATTACAATTTATAAAAATTGAAAATATAATTTAAATTAAATTTGGGCTTCATTTTAATTATTAAAAGTTTAAAAATTTAATTTAAAATTAGAAAAGGGCTAAACTGTAATTAAACAAAGTTGAAAATGTAATTTGAAATATATTTGTGGGTCAAAATACAATTAAGAAAACTGAATTTTCTGCGCAGATTAGAAGAACCACGCGCCAACAACAAGCGCCAAGGGTGGACCGTCCGATCAAAGAAGAAACGGCTACGATGCGCGCGTTCAGATCACTCCCGACCAAATGGCGTGTGCGAAGATTCCTTCACGCGGCTCGGCGCCCGAGTGGGGCCCACCTGCCGCGCAGGCCGGCGTGCAGCGTGGGACCCACCCGTCTGACGCCGCGCAGACGCTGTCCCCAACGTTCGTGCGCCTCTGATCCCGTGCGCTGATCTCTGCGTGCAACCCGATTTTCCTCCAATAAAGATATGACACGTGTCCCACTCAATTTTGCAGCTAATCATGTTGTGACACGTGGCATGTTACAATGAGTGCGACCGCGCTGGATCAAGCCCGTGTTGTAGCCGTTGGCTCCCGTACGACCATTCATCGTGCGCCCGTTTCCCCTCAACGAATGAGATGCTGCCACGTGTCCCACTAATTGTGTCCGCGTATCAGAACGCGACACGTGGCAGCGTGGAAGAAAATTAAAACAGAAACGTGCAGCGTTCCACTCACTTTTCGATCCCATTTTCGATACAATTTTTGTCCCCCCACGCGTTTAAATTATAATTTTCGCCACAATTTTATGTCCCCCGCGTGGATTTTAATTTAATATTTTATTGATATATTTTTTTGCAATAAATAGGAGATAGTTTTTAGTTGTAAAAAAGTTTGGTTGGAGTAGTTTTTGGAGTAGAGTTTTAGTTTTAATTTTCGAAAGTTTTTAGAGTATTTTAGTTTTTTTTAGTTTGTAATTTTAATTGTGTTTGTGTGTTGGACGGCAAAACACGCAGAAGCCATTTTTGGCTTTTGTTGTGTTTTGCATGTGCCAAATATTTGTTTTAAGTGATGTTTTAATTTTATTTCTGCTTCTTCTTAATTTTCTGTAGTTGTTGTAATTTTTATTTTAATTTTATGAAGTAATTTAATTTTTCTAGGGTTGCATTTAATCTAAATTTATGAAGCTTTAATTTTAATTATTTTTCCTTAGATTTATAAGACGTTTGATTTGTTCGTTCTATTTTGTTCTTAATGCTTTTTGATTATTTACGAATCTTATCAAAACGATCCGTGGCACATGAATAAACTTGAGAAAGGCATTTGTGTGTGTATTGCTCGTAAATAGAATGACATGTATGATGAAGGATAGAAATATACCCTAATTGTATGTGTGGTCATTTGAAAACTTAGAACGTAATGAATCTCGGTAAATTTAATTTTCATAGAGATCTAGTAAATTAATTTAACGAGTTGTGTTTATACGAAGCTCGAAAGAGATGTATGAATAATAAAAAAAGAAGTTTTCGGTTGACAAATTAAATGTACCAAAAAATATAAATCCAAAGAAAATAACATGATTTGAGTGGATTAGTTTGGTGAAAAATTGCAATCCTAGATTTCTTTTATTTTCTTATTTTACTTTTTTATTAACCAACGATTGTTTTGGATAAAATCAGAGAGATACAATTTTAGTACTCGACAAAATATAGTAACAAATCCTCGTGGGATCGATCTTTACTTACAAATCTTTATTACTTGTGACCGTGTATGCTTGCACGAGTTCGTGTGTTGAAAAACACGCAACAATTGCTAAAACAAATTCAATAAACTTATCTTGAATATAAATAATTATTATTATATTTTGATTATCAAATAAATTTATTATCCTTTGATGATGAAACCACATATGAATCTGAGTCAGAATTCGACACTCCATACGTAACCAACGTGGTGAGTGATCAAAAAACTGAGTATGAAAAATCTTCAAATACTCATAAAAAGAAAAAACTTGAAGAACTACTAAAATAATTCTTAAACTAAGAAGAATTTGAAGAATATGTAAAAAGAACTCAAGATGAAGATTATATTGATATGAATGAAGTTTCATCTAATGGAAAAACAAGAAGAAGAACCAACTCTTTCTTACACTAGGAGAGATGACTTAGGTAAACAATCAATATCTCAACATGATACTTATTTAAACCTTACTAATGTACCATTTAAAAATCTAGAAAAAACTATAAAAGAATAGACACAATCTATCTTCTTCAGTTTACTTAACTATAGAAATACTTTGACAAAAAAAAAGTTTATATATTATATTGTAGGAACTCTACAAGGTGATACTCTATGATGGTTAAAACAATGGGAAAAATCAAAAAAGGTAGAAAGAAAAAATTATTCCTATTATCAAATTTTCTCAAACATGATGATATATTAAGAAAATTGATCTTGAAGATAATTAAAGAAAATTTGATAGGAGAAACAAGATAACCAACAATTCAAAAATATGCTAATTATGTCCTATCAAAACTAGAATTGTGCAATATTTGTTAATTTAAAGATTATGTAAAATTATTTTAAAATATTATTTTTTCATGAAACATTTTCAAGATATATATTAATTAAATTAATTTTTTCATAAACTATCAAATCCTCGGATGAATTAACTATTAAAAAATATCCAGATTGGCTAAAAAAACTAAACAAAGAAAATTTTATAAATTTTAGGATTAACTATGTCCTTAGATTGGTAAATGAACAATACTCATTAGTCAAAGCAAAAAAGTAAGTTAAAAACCAAATCATCAATCCAAAATATGGTTAATAATATTGTGATAGAATATTAAAAAAAGATTGAAAAATAGAATGTCCTTAATCACTAAGTAGAAAATTTAGATGGAAACCATGGAAGAAAATAAAATAAAAATTCCATGAAGAAAAAATATATTATAAAACAATAACTCAAATCAAAGATTACTTCAAAGAAAAAAAAATGTTATATTTGTAATGAAGAATATCATTATGCACTTAAGTGTCCTAAAATAAAAAAAAATGTGAAAAAGATTATCAAAACCATAAAAATGGAATGAATTAGAGATTCTATACGTAAAAGAAATCTCTTATACAAAAGAAATATTATATGAAGTATAAAGTGAAGAATAATATCTAAAAAAGAAACTGAAATGATATTTATGATAAAAGAACAATCAAGTTTTATAATAAAAATAAATGAATCTCCAACTACAAAATATAAAATTAAAAGATGTGATTGAAGAAGAACTAACTTATACTCAATAACAACTTAAGGAAATAGAACAAAGCAAACAAAAAATTAAAAAAGAAGATATATATATATATAAAATGCCTAAATTTAAAATTTTCTTAACAAGTGTTTTTGAACAATTCATTGGAAACTCTTATGTTAAATGTATAAAAGATGGAACCGTTGAAATACAGTTTTTTGATGAAATGAAAATAGAAAAAATAGAAAAAGAAATATCCAATAATCAAATATATTCAAATAAAATTAATACATATCACAATTACAAGTATATTTAGACAAGGAATAGACACTCCTTTACTATCAATGATTTTAGATGAAAGAATAAAATTTTCATTACAATCAATAATAAATAGTGTAAAATCAACTTTAGTAAATAGAATTGTTTGATTTAACATAAAACCAAATTTATTTACATCAATAACATATCATAATTTAAATAATTCAATAAAAATAAATATTCAACTTAAAAATTTGAGTATAGATCATTAATCTTAAATTTAGCTATTCAATGAAAAATCATCCATGAACTAACAAAATTTTCTGAAACTTCAACAAAAGAAGTAGATAAAATTTTGTAGAATTATTCGAATTAAAACCTTATGAAATAGAAATTAAACCCTGATTTATTAGTTGGAAAGATTTAAAAATACCAAAACAATAGATATTACTAATCTCATAGATATTCATAGACATAAAAATCCTTCAATAATGAAAATACAAGTCTTAGGAAATCAAATATATTTCAAAAATAAAAATTCAATCAATCAAGATTGGAAAAACTTTAAACAAAAGAAAAATTTTAGCGAATCACTTCTAAACCTAAAGATAATCATGATAAATTTATTACTGTTAAAAATGTTTAAGTTTCAATGTTACACGAAACTAACCAAAAAGAAGAAACCATTTAAGCACAGATTTATCACATCCAAATAGGCAAAGAAGAAATAATCTTCTCAAGAAGCTATGGTAAAAAAAACATTATAATTATGTTTTAGGTTATTTTAATTTTGTAAGTTATAAAACATATAGCTTATGCACTTTAATTGATACATGATCAACAATATGCTCTTATAAACCTAATGTAATTCCATCAGAAAAATGGATACTAATGAAAAATCATATTCTAGTTAAAGGAATAGATGAAAAAGAAGCCATTATTTAATATAAAACTAAAAAGATAGCTATTTGGTTTAATAGTAAAAAAATTATTATTCCCAATATAATATGTTTTCCTAATATGCATAGAGATTTTGTTATAGAAAATAATTTTATGATAAATTATTATCCAATGAAAATAAATCATAATTCCATATCTTTTATTTTAGAAAGAATTTGTAGAAATTTTACTTTTACTTTTACAACAATATAAGTATAAGTATGATAAATAATTTGCGTCAGTCAAATGTACTGATCATACACTATCTATCAACTAATTATAAGAAATCCATTGGTTATATAAAATTTTGGAATAAAATTTTAGTGAAGACCTACTTAAAAATTGATCTAAAAGTCCTAGAATTGTACTTTAAAAATTACATGATTCTAATATTATTATTCGAATTAAATGAATAATCTATACTAGATAAGATATAGATGAATTTGATATTTAAATAAATAAAAAATCAATTGAAGAAACTAAAAATCCACATTCTATTTCAGCTTTCATGGTAATTAGAATCCATAATGAAAAAAAGGGAAAAAGCCAAAATGGTTATTAATTACAAAAGATTAAACGAGCATTTAGAATTTAATGGATATTTTATTCGTAGAAAAGATGTATTAGTTAATCAAACTAAAGGAGCCAAAATATGTAGTAAATTTTATTGTAAATTTGGAATCTGACAAATTAAATTAATAGAATAGTCAAAACTATTGAAGATATTATCAAAAGTCTATTAAAGATGGATGGATAACATCTTTAAAGATCTTAAAGAATTTTGTGTGGTATATATTGATAACATCCTTGTTTTCTCTAAAATAGTAGAAGAACACAAGAAACATTTAAAAATATTATGTGAAAAATTCCAAAAGAAAACATCTATTAAATTTTCAGGAATAATTTTAAATCAATTAGGAATAAAACTTCAAAAACATATTAAATCAAAAGTTAAATTTTTTTTAAAAGAAATCAACGACAAAAAACAACTACAAGGATTGTTAAAAATTCTTAATTATGGAAGGGATTTTATAAAAACAATTATCTCAAAAAGAGATTCATTTTATTAACAAGTTAATGAAATATACTAAATTCTTATAGGATGAAAAGGACAAACAAGTCTTAAAAGAAATAATAAAAGAGATAAAATATCTTCTATAAGTTTATTTTTTAAATCGGGTGATAAACAAATTTTAGAAATAGATGCTTCAGAATTCTATCAGAACTGTGTGTTAAAAGCTATTCCAATAAAGAAATGGGAAAAAAAGGATCCATCAAATTTTGTAAATGGTATCAGAGTCAATAGTGAGCTAGTTACATTACAACTGAATTAACAAAATATATTATATTATTGTTCTTATTCTAAATTTTTGTTAAACCAATATACCTATTATCATTGCAAAGCCCATAATCGTTTTTAGGCATTAGAAACATTAGGTAATAGGAGGTTTTAGGTACTATAAAAAACTTTATGTATAATGAACATCTATCTAATATATAATATATTAGTTCATGGATAGAAAAATAAACAATTGAATTTAGGCATGTATTTCATATAGGTAAAAAATCTTTAAAAAATTTAAGCACTATTAATAAAAGTATAAATTCTATATTAGATATGTTAGAAAAAATGGTATCACAGCTAAAAAACTCTTGTATCTAAAAAAAATACTAAATTAAGAGTTAATTTGTAAATATAATTCTGAAAATTTTAAGTCAAATAAAATTAATTATATTATATTTGAAAAAAAAAATTGTTAACAATAAAACTTGCCATTAAATGATTTCATACTTATTTAGTTCTAGGAAATTTTATTATTCAAAATGATAGCCAAGCAGTTAGAAATTTTTTGTGTAGCAAAAGAAATAATTTTGAAGACAAAAGATTAAAATAATATAATCAAATTGTCATATATAGTTTTGAAGTAAAACATTTAAAAGACACTAACAATTTTATTGTATTTTATCTAAGTAGAAATTTTTATGAAAACCATTAACGAGATGAAAATTTAGTTTTGCATAAGGAAATTTAGTTTTAAAGATGGAAAAACCTCCAGGATACTGGATTACCATTACTGAAAAGGCAAAAATGATAGAACAAATAAATGTTCTAAAAAGAAAATATTATGTCGTGTTTATAGGATATTATCCTATAATATATACTTCTTGAAATGCTTGTCATTATCAAGTAAATAAGGCAAAAAAAAAAATGCTTACATTCAGACATTTAATTTTTTAAAAAAATCTTAACAAGCTTTTGAAGTATACCAAATAGAATCTAATTTTGCTCTTCTTATATCTAAACAAGGCATCAAAATATTCTATAATCATGGTGTTCCAAACAACGTGTATGAGGAATTTAATGGAGTATTGAAAACTCATATTCTAAGTGAATTACACAGAAAATAATTTAAACAACACATGACTCAATTAGCAGATAATATAGCTGAAGAAATAGCCAAACTATGAGATCTTAAGGAACTCTGTTTTCAAATCATTAAACAGACAAATTGGAATGATGATATTGATTTTGAGAAAATAACAAATTTTCTTCAATTATCAAATATACTTAAAAATGAATTTCCTAATCCAATTTTTGAAAAAATCAAAAGAATCTTCATGTTTGAAAAAGCTAAAACACTATTTAGGATCTAAATATAAAGAAATATATAGTATCAAAAATAGAGTTGAAGCTCATAAACCTAAAATAAAAGAAATAGTTCATCAATTAAATTAATTAATGGATTTTCTAAATTAAATATACTTGTTAAACATGATTTATGACATATTGAAGATATTGAATGAGGAATCGCTGATCAAGTAATTTTTTAAAGTTCTAATATGATGGAATTAATATAGTTGCTAATGATGATCAAATCCATGGTTTATAATTATGCAAAATATTAGAAATAATACAAATATTTAACATTCTGGATAATCAACATAATTGGATGGCATAAAAGAGAAAAATTATTTTAACCTTATCAAATATGGTGGTTAATAACAACTAATGAAAAATAATTTAAAGTAGAACTCTTTAATGACTTTAAAGATTTGATTCAAACTATGAATACAGAAGAGTATTAGATGCAAAACTTCATCCATACATCTTAAATCACCAAAGAAATCTTATCTAAATCATAACATAAAAGATTGTTCACAATAACAGATGAAAAAAGGCTATTTGTTAAAGAAACTCTCAATCAATTATGATATAACTGAAGAATAGAAAAAGAAGCAGAGATTTTTTTGGAAAATCTTGTGAGAAAAAATAATTAAAATGTGCTATATGAGTTATCATTCTATGTTTAAGACATGAAATATTTCTATTAAGATGTTCAGAGTTCAATAAGTGATACTAACAAATAACTTCATAATATAATAAAAACTATGAAAACATATTGTACCTAATTAAAAAAAAAGTAAAAATTTGAAGAAAAAATAACATGATAGAAAACCTGTGAATGACTCTCAGGGCTAAAGAACTCAAAATAACGTGGTAAGATAAGCATTGAATAAATTATCAAAATTAGAAAATTCGGATTGATTTGAAAATCATTGAAATCCGTAAGTTTCACTCTATAAATAAGAGCCTCAAACACCCACATAGGAGAAAAAATATATCCTAAGAAAATTGTGTAACACGAGTCTCGATCTTATCTTTAATTTTTGTTTATTTATCACAATTTATACTAATCTTATGTTTTGATCCATTTAAATTTATATAAAAACTTAAATTCTTGTTTGTCTACAATGTGTTTCCTAATTATTCATCCGCTGGTTTGGATTGGAGTGAAAGTGGAAGCTTGTTTTTGAGATAGGTGAAAAGCTTGTTTCTAGTGTTTTCTCTTGCTCACAACATGTTTGATAAAAGTTTTCAATAGGTCTAGTGAATGCAAGTTCTTAAAAGATGATTGAATAGTTGGAGTTTATCATTGTATTTTACTTATTTCCCACTCAAGTGTTTCATTGTTTTTGAATTGACTAGGTGTAATTATTTTAGTCTTGGTTTGTTTCTCATATGTGAGATATCTCTAACTTATTAATTATATTAATTTATATTACACATGCAACACAGACTCATTAATGGAACAAAATAGGATACAGAGATGGAAAATAATTGCATATGACTTGGAATCCTGAACCAAGAGCAATTCAAATTGATGATGTTTTAGAGCAATTAGGCAGAGGATGTGACCTCTAGCTTTAGGCTTAAAATGGATCTTATATTTGATCCATTAGCCCTAATGGACTGATACAGGTAACCAACAACAATTAAACCAGAGTGTTCACCTTCTCTAAAAAGCCAACTCCTCTACATTTTGAGCATGATAACAAGGGTAGTCATCCAATTTTTTAGTTTAACACACAATAGCCATTTCATCTGTAGCAACCATTGTTAATAATGTGTATGTCAAGTTATGTTTGATCATACATAGAGACTAGAAAGCACCGAGCTAGACTCTTTCCAGAGATCCTATGCTACATTAACAACAATACAAACAAAAAGGTTGCATAAAATATATGAGGAATTGGGTCTTTGGATTATAACCAAGTCAATATCTTGTCTCTCAAAAACCAGTACCATTGGACAACCATGATCGTAAAGAATTAGGTTTCACTCTCTAAGAGAACCCTTGCTCCTTAGCTTATTACCTTTTTAGTCCCTAAAAAGTTAATATTTTATGATTTTATATATTCATTTATCTTGTTATCCTTAACATTTCCACTTGTTACATTATGCACCCTATTCTTATTGTGATTGATTACAAATAATATTGAATTTGTTAGTAAAAATAGGAAGTGTCTACTTTAAAAGAGAATTCATGAAAGATGATTTTCCATATTATCAAAGATGAAAGTACCTAACTTTATTTGAATGAAGAATGTGAAAATTAAGTAACTTAATTTTGGTGAATGAAGAAATATTTGACATATGAAATGTAAACTTGAAGGCCATAAATATGACTTCATTCTTTCATTATAAATCATCTCAAAATAGAGAAAAACTTGTATGAAAAGTCTTTGAATAAGAGAATTTTGTAGGAAATTTTTTTTAAACTTATAATTGTTTTTATCTTTTGGGTGTGTGAGATAAGAGTAGAGTCCTAACTTCGAAATCTTAGGCTGATGAATATAAAGCTTAAAATTTATTAATATTTTAATTTATATTATATTTATTAATATTTAGATTTATTACACAATTGGCACATTAGCTCGGTTAGTTAGAACGTCGTCCTAATAACGCGAAGGTTGCAGGTCCCGACCTTCGTGCGCCACATTGTAAAATTCTCTATTTTAAGGAAATTGGGTCGGACCTGAATTTGCCTTATTTGTAGCAAACACGTTGTTGGGTCAAATTTTTTAATTTTCTGATGACGAAATTATGGTCAGGCTTGAATTGTTGACCGGCAATGACTTTGTAATATTTTTGGTTCTACATTTTGAGTTTTCGTATGATTGTCTCTTCTTTCTTTTTAGGTTACTTATCGTCCTGTAATGGATCAAACCTTGAAAGATTCTACGGATTTGGAAGATCGAGCACTCTGCTATTATCACCTTTATCAAGTTCACCAGACAAATACAGAATATACATTAGTTCTTTTTGTTCAACATATTTGGCAACCAATTGTTACATATAGTCGCCATTATATAACGGAATTTTTTTCTTAAATAAATAAAAATATAATAATCAGTGTATAGAAAATTTTTAGAATTTTTTTTTATAAAATTATACATAAATTTATGCGTATAAACTATGCACTTGGATTTTAAATTTTGAAAAAAGGATACGTTACATCTGAACTGATTATTAATATTTTAGAATATAAAATGAGTTTTTTATTCTTTATTTGTTTTACTTTTATTGTTAAAGGGGTTATAAAAAAGTTAAATTTTAACAAAATTTATAATTAAAATTAAAGGATTAATAAGATAGAGTAAATGATATACTAAATTATTAAAGTTACTGTTAAATATTAATAATAATTATTAAAATGATAATTTTAATCTCTACTAATAAAGTTATGTGATAAGTTTTAAAAGCAACATGACAAACAAATTAAACTATCTAAATAATCTAATTTAAAGAACCATGACAACTCTTCACCTTTTATCTTTCAAATACTTATTCTAAATTTAATAATTTAAACATATTTATATATAAATGAAATATATATAATATTTTTATTTAATAAAATACATGTAGTAAAGAAAAAGTAACTTTTTTAATATTATTTGTATAGTATCAGTAGTTAGTTTATTCTTATTGTTATGATTGTTTAAAAACAAATAATTATTTTTTATATTTATATTTTATTTTTGTTTTAATTTTTTCGAAGATAAATAAAAAAAGTAAAAATAAAAATTATAATTTTTTTTGTACATCTATTTTTTTATAATAATAAAATTAAATGGTAAAAAAAATAAATATAATATTTAAATATTATTTTATAATAAGTATGATCTATATTTAAATTCTATAACTGTAATTGATAAATCTATTATCTTGGGTGGTTATTAAATTAATAAAATGTTTAAAATTAAATTTTTATGATTACAATTAATTTTAAAATTAAAAAATTTATATTAATTTAATCATACATTATCTGTATATTAAGATGACCTGTTATAATATAGTGGTATGGAATAATATAGTCCAACCTTCTTTATGTGCTGAAAATAATGACTGTTTAATGATTACAAGAAAAGTACGAGAAGTCTCGTAATTAAGTGTATTAGTTTTATAATTTTTAATTAAAACATGTTTTATATATTTTAATTTTAAAATAATATAATTTAATTTCAAAATTGGTGTATAAATATTATAATTGTAAGCTTTTAAAATTAAAATAAATATTTTGTTAAGTTGTGGGATGAAAATACTCTAATTAAAAATAATAAAATAAAATCACTCATCTAAAAGATTAAAAAAAATTATGAGACCTTATTAACCCTCACCCTTATACAAACGACTGATACTTTGACTCTTTCAAGTCACGAATACTCTATTTCAAGTCGTTTGTCACGTTGAAAAATTACGTTAGAGAAAAGAACTTTGGATGCTAATATGAAGTCCAAGTAGACCAAGTCTCGAAACATCTTTGAGCGGTAGAGTACTAGAGTTACTTCATCAATCAAACACCAAATAAAGGTGGATGTGGAGATTAGAGATGGCGAACTGATTTTGAGTATTCTTAATTATAATTGTTAATTACGTGCATATATATAAATATATATTAATATATATTCAATTTTAATTAACTATAATTTCTAAATATGCATACTCGATTTATGGCTAACCATACACATCCCAGGTCATGTTTGCAGTCCACTCGGCACACAAATAACAGAAAAAAACTACTGATTCCCCCACAAATTCTAAAATCTTATGAAATTGGTAGGTTATAGTATTGTAATCTCTGTCAAAAACATAATTTATTATGAGAAATACTAAGATCTTATTACTCTAAATGCATAGAATGTTTTTATATTAAAAAAAAATCGCATCCTAAACCTACAAATCCGGAGTTGACCCAAAGAGTCAAATACAGATGAGAGATGCAAGAAACAACAATTAAGTGCCTGAAAGTAAATCAAATAAACTGTTGTATAATAAAAGCATTCTAAAACAAAAAAAAAATTTAATTATGCTTTGTCATTGGAAACTTTGGAAGAGGAAGGATTAAGATCATCCCAAGCTTCAATCCATGTGACCATGGCATCTGCTAGCTTGTCAAAATAGGGGTCCACCTTGGCAAGCTTGTCCTTGACCCTCTTAGACAGCTCAATGTAACATTTTTGAACAGTGGTGCAGTCTTTTGGAAGAACAATTGATTGGAAGAATGGGATAATCTCTTCCTGCCAGTAAATGCCTTTGTATTCCTTCTTCAAATTCACAAATGGGTTACTTGCTTTGCTGTGAAAGATGTATGGAAGACCTGTCTTTACTCCCAATCCCAAATGGTCACAGATCACCTGCATATATATATATATATTCATTAAATACTATTCACTAGTTGAATTTCCAAAGAACTTAATCATTAGCCTACAACAAAGAAGAATAGAATAATGAAACCTTAATACACCAGCCAGCCCACATATCATCGTAGCGTCCAATTGGTTGACCATCACCCATGAGTCCAAAGTACATTGCAGGTCCAATAAGATGACGGTCAAATGCCAAATTCATTCCACACATTGGGAATAGAGTACCCTTTGGAATTGTCAGAACCATATCAACATACCTGAAAAAAACATACGCAAAAAAAAATAAGCAATGCATTAAAAAGTAATCATTATTGTCTATGCATTGCTTACCTAGAGTTCCTCTCCAGAGGTTTGACAAGCTGTGTAGGGGCATCGTAATCTGGGATGTTAAGCCAAAGTCCATGAGAAACAGCAGTTGGCACTCCCTCACGCAGACTAAAAGGGTATCCACGGACAAAATCTGCACCTTCTCTAAAAGGGTCATACAGGGTGTTGAAGAAAAATGGTGTGGATGGGCAGAGAAGGTTTTTGATGTGTTGCTCAAGTGCATTGACTGCATGACCTGCTGGGTCTTTTGCAACCTAAGAGTAATTAGATTAAAATGAATTTCGTTAATTCAACTCGTAGTTCAATGTTTCAAAAAGAAAAGCAAGAGGGAGGAAGATGGCAAATAACAGATAAAACAAGCACTAGCGCTACCAACATATCAATACAAACATTTTCTTTGTACATAAAACAAATTTGGCCATTCTTACTAGCCAAAATAGCAACGCATGCTTATAAAAAAATTGTACAAAAAGTACTGCAAGAACATGGATACCAAAATGATACGGATTTGAAATTAAAAGAGTGTCAAGGACACTTGTCTTTCTTGAAAGACATACGTGCTTATAGGACAAAATTGAAACTAAACAATTCAAGTCTATGTCATGATCATCCAACAAAAGTCGGAAAATAAAAGCAACTATATTCATTGGAGCATAAGTTCAAGCAGGTGGTAGAATTAGGAACGGTTGCCATACCTAAATTAAATCACTGAACACAGATCTACCCATAATCAAAATCATTGAAACCAAAAACACGTAAAAGAGAAAAGGAATGATATCAAAATAGAAAAAATACTTACAAAGCAATCATCATCAATAGTAAATATGTACTTCTTCTTAGAGACCATATAGCCGAAACAACGGCAAGCAGAGTCCTTGAAGGAAATGCAAGAAGACCTAGGACCCAGAATTCTGTTAATATCATTACGATTATAGAGCTCATAATCAAATCCATCAGGGACCTTGATGGTCTTGGATGGATCACCATCTTGAACAATGATGAGATGGTAAGGCTGTAAAAACGGCCTCCACGTCTCAAGGAAATCAAGGTTTCTAATGGTGGGGATCACGATATCAAGCTCATCTTTCAATGGCGGATTTTTACTAGCCGTAAGCCCAGCGGTATTGGCAGGTTGCAAAGCCATATGTGAAAACTAGGAGGAAGGAGAAACCAAGAAAGACAGAGAGAGGTATGGTTTTGTTTGTAGACGTAAGGTAAATTTGGAATTATAGGGTGGGAATATAAATGGAGTAGTACGCGTTGGGCACGTCCAAGGGCGTACAAAACGGCACGATTGAAGGTGTTAAAAATAGACGTGTCCGAGATTTGAAGGTACATCACTAAATGTTATATAACAACTGTTTAAAAGAATCCGATTTCATTGGACGGAAAACCCTACGCTACGGTTTGAGACACTGTTTTTTATTTTATTTTTAAGCTCTTAGTTTGAGAATTAGTTTCGAAATATTTTTTTAAAAATAAACTATTTATTTTTATAAATATTTATTAATGTAATATTATTATAATATAAATTATTCTTATAAAAATAAATAATTAATTAATTATAATTTTATCTAATAATATAAATATTAAGATATAATTCACACAGAAGATAAAACAACTCTTTTATATATTTTTATTATAATAATAATAAAAATTATATCACTATTTATATTTATTTTTGAAAGTAAAGGTTTTTTTATTTTTTTTATGAAAATAGTTTAGCAGTTTTCAAATTTAATTACTTCGATGATGTTATGGTTGATGTTTGTGCTTTGTTTCCTTAGGTTTTCATTTTTATTTTATTTTGATAAAATCTAGGTTTTCATTGGATGTCATTATTATTCTTTATTTAATAGCCGGGGATTTTTATTTTATTGTATTTTTTACAACTTTAATAAAAAAAATAGAAAAATAATAAAAGTAATGATTTTAAAATTTTTGATTATAAAACCAGTAAAACTGTACTATCTATTTTAACTATCAAAAAAATTAAATTTATTATTTTATATTAAATATTATTCATTTAAACATTATTAAAATTAAACTTTAATTATTTATTTAATATTAATATTAAATTCAATTATATTTAATGTTATTATTTTTATATTTTTTAAAAATATTATTTTAATATTTTATATAATTTAAAAATTATAATAATAAATAGGCTCCATTGAATATGGGAATGATTTTATGAAAACCATAAAAAAAATATGGATTGTCTTTTTAAAAAATATTTTTAAAATTATAAAAATAAAAATAATATTTTAATAATATTGAATGAGTCCTAATTGAATATATTTAATTTTTAATGAATTTAAATAATAATAACTCAATTTAAAAGATATTCAATTAGATATATAAAATGATATATTAAATTTTTTAATATTAAAATTAAATAAATTAATCATAAAAAGTATTATTTTTATTATTATAAATTTGAAATGTATTATTTTATTATTTTTCTAAAAAGTTTAAATTTTTTTTCGTTTTTGTGCAAAATTATTATTTTTTATTTGATAAGAAGGATTAATATATTGACATATTTCAGTAACAGCCATAGATTTTACCAGGAAGGTAAGAAAAAAAAACTTAGATTGATTGGTTAATTAATGTTTTTTTTGGAAGAAATTAATGTGTGTTTTGAGAACTCTACTTTGTAACTGTTAAATTGATTTTATCTAACAGGGGATAATCCTTCTGAATTTTGAAATATTATTCATAGTATATTTTGTAAAATTATCAGTTAAATCAAAAAAATTTAAGATTAAAAATAAAATAAAAATTATATATTTTATTAATAAAAAAAATTCATATTTTTAAATTATAAGGCTAATAAAACTTACCTAAAAAATTACATAATTAAAATATATAAATTATACATTTACGAAACTAAAATGAACATCCATCTCAAACTAACTTGTGTGATTAATAGAATATTATTTTTAATTTTAGTTCCAAATCACATATTTAATAATATGATCTAAATAAATAATTAAAAAATAATAAAAATAATATTTTTAAAATTTATAATTACTTTCATGTATTATTATTAAAAAAAATTATCTATTATTTTATTTTAAATATATATATATAATTTAAATTTATTTATTATTAAATATATATAATTTAAATTTATTTATTATTAAATATTATTTATATTATTATAAACTTTTTTCATTATTTTCTTTTAATTTTTTTAAAATATATAATGTAAACAAAATAAATAAATCATCAATTCTTACGGAAGGAAAAGTAGTCAAAATAATGATTGATCACGGAGGAAAAGGTTGAAGAGAAAAGAAAATAGAAAGGAGAGGGAAGTTACGGTTCTCTTTGCGTTAATTGGTGATTTAATGAAAAGGAATAACTCTGTCACATAAATATCGCCTATATTCTCGCAATTGACACTGGAGAGTCGAGTCACGTGATACTCATGTGCATTGTATCATGGGCTTTCTTTACCAGGTTACACACAGAGCAATCAATTATAAAATTATTTGTTTAAATAATCACATATTTATTTTTACATTAATTTTTTTAATAAATAAAAGGTTATTTTAAAACTTACAATTACATACCTAAATAATAAAACATTAATTTATTATATAATTTTGATAAATTGAGAATAAAATTAAACTCAATAAGATCAAAAATGATTATCATTAGTAACTGTTATTACTAAAAATTCGATGATGGTCATTGAAAGTCTCACTATTGTTGGAGCCGTCGAATTAATGCATTATGTACTGTCAAAAAATATATAAAATCTTATATTGTAACATATGCAATACATTATTATGTTTTTTTAAAATGTATGACCATAGCATTATAATTTGTTGTTACTTTTTTTTTTTAACGAGTGCTCTACTTTTAGAGATTTGAATTCATAATTTCAACCATCATTATTAGATGTAAGATCTTAGAATAAAGGGAAGAAGAGCCGACGAGTAATAGACTTGCATAGTAGCAAACAAAACCTCTATCCCCAGGAATCCAAATGTAGTGGGCCGTAGCCCTATATATGAGCCCATCAAGATACGAGGACGGAGGATCAAGAATTGAGGAGAAACCTAAACATACTATAATAATATATTTAGTAATTAAATGATAATAAAAATAATATATTTAATAATTAAAATATATAATTTTAAAAATAAAGAAATAAATATATATAAAATAAAATAACATTAAATCTAATACTTAAGTATTAAAATTTAATATTTAAAACTTAAGATTTAATTATAATTAAAAGAATATTATTTATAAATTAATATTTTTATTTAAAAAATATATATATATTTTAATTATTAACACTTATTTTTGCATTTTGTTATTTATCGTTAATAACACATATATCTTCTAATATATGCATACTAACAAGAAAATAATTATAACCAAAAACCTAATTGACCTAGTAGTGAGGAATGAGAATTTACAAGCAAAAAAAAATAAGAGAATTCTTTCTCATAACGATTCCTTTACGAGATTTTCGTTGATTGGATTATCAAAACTTTTCACTTAAAATCTTGATCAACTAGTTAAACAGTCTTTAATTAAATGATGAATTTAGCTTCATGTTAGAGAAAATTCGTCCAACTTTCTTCGACTGTGTACTAAGCATAGGAAAATTTTTATGGAACAAAGACGTCTACAAAGAAGCATATACAGAGGCTTCAGGCGCGATGGAGTAATGTACATTAAGCATTTTAACACAAGGCAACTCAAAGATGGAGAAATATCATCAAAGATATACCCAGTTATTGAATACTGAGTAGCTTGTATATTTGTTTTTTCAACGTTTGTTACAATTTCAATATATATATATATATATGTTAGAAACCCAACAATATATATATTGAGAGAATGTTAACCGTCATCAACACCTACTAGTGTTCTCCATAACTCCAAGCTGCATAAACATAACATAGAAATATGAAGGGAAAAAAACCATAATTATACTCTAAAATGGAGAGATAAACTTGTTTATGCTAATCTAAATCTTAAAGTTAAAAAAAATTAGGTTGAATGGATTCGCTTCTAACGTTTAACCCCAGCTCTAATACAAGCTTCCAGTACATTTTTGGCACTTCCAAAAGGAAACTCTAGAGATACTAAACAAGACTAATCTCTAAAGTTGTATAGTTTATGAATATCTAGCAACATCGAGTGTTATAATCACTCCAAACATAAGCTTTACAAATAATTTTATTGACACTAAATCCAACATAGATGATTTTTGATGAACAAGATTGTGTTTGAGGATCCATTCCAGCCCTTTGAATGGCATCCCCTTGTTTCTCAAAAAAGCTCCACATGCAGAAAGTATACATTTTTGGTTCATCCCAATAGTACTCTGAGTTGTTTTATATTTTATTCCTTTCAAATGGTATATTTCTTAAATCAATTAAATTTCCCCGAGAGGCTCTAAGCTCTCTGGCGCTCCCCTCCCAATCTAGTGTTGGTGTATCCTTTCTTCTTCACTTCAATTTTTGTGCTCCTCTTTTCTGCTCCTTTTCAATTTGTTTAGCTTATCAATTTCTTCCTTTGCTCTTCGATTTCTAGCTTTGGTTTGAACTTTTTCAAGTATCCCTAAAATTGACCTAAGTTTGTTCATTTGATGGATGAATTACGAATTAGAGTGGATCATTTAGAACTCACTATTAACATTAAAGACACATAAGTTTATCAATTCCTGTTAAAGAACTTGAGATCCAACTGGTGACAACCAATACACCAGTTGGAAGCAGCCACCAATAGCTTGATGGGGAAGGATAGGTTGTCCAAGAACATGCCTCTTCATAATTGTGTTTATTTTTAATTATTACAATTTTGTTTTTTTTTTGTATAAATAGGTTGTAAACATTTATTTATTCATCATCAATAAAACCATTTCTTACATGGTATCAGAACTTAGGAAATAATTCCCAGAAAATTCAACTCACAGAAATTTTTTCCTTTTTTTCTCAATCTGTTTTTTTTCAAAACCAATTTCGATTCACAAAATAATTTCAATTTCATCCCATCATATTATTCAGAAGAATCCGAACAATCTGCAATTAAAATCAAGCCAAAATACCTCTCCACGCGCTCACACGCGCCTTTCTTGAGTTCACCGGCGTTCCACGGCTCAACTGCTGAGGAAGACGACTCCAACGACACGTCGTTCACGTGCCGCTGAAGCAAACGACGCATCATTCACCCGGTTTGGTCCTCCATCTGGTCTGGTCCGGTCTTCATCCGGTTCAATGCTCCATCGTTGCAGCCACCATTCCAGCCACTCCAGACGTCAATTCATCCATTTTTCGACCGGTTCTGTAATCCTTGACTCATTTTCTATATGATAAAGCATATTTCAGTCCATTATTTATTTCATAAATAGTCATTATTGTCTAAAACACACTTAAACCTATCCCGTTCTTTCGAATTTATTCAACAAAAAAATGTCTATAACTACCAATACCAACCCTACTTTACCAAAATGGTATGATGACCCTAGCCATTCATTATATCTACACCACTCAGACCAACCAGACATGGTTCTCGTAGCTCAATCCTTAAATCAAGAAAATTATCACATTTGGAGTCATGCAATACTCATGGCTCTAATAACCAAAAACAAAGAAGGATTCATTGACGGCACAATCAAAAGGCCATCAACAAACCTTGAAGCAGAAATCAAACAATGGACTCGCTACAACATTCTTGTCAAAGGATGGATCCTCAACACCATATCGCCCAAATTTGTAGAAAGTGTCATGTATAGTGATATTGTATATGAGCTATGGGAAGAATTAAAGGAACGCTTTTCGCACACCAACAATGTGCACCTATTTCACATTGAGCAAGAGATCCATGATTGCATGCAAGAAGGTGTAAGCATTAGAGAATACTATACCAAATTGAAAAACTTATGGGATAGTCATGATGCACTATGTCCTCTTCCACATTGTGGAGGAAATATCGGAAGGGAACTACAAGAATATCAACAAAAGCAATGAACCATAAAGTTTCTCATGGGGCTTAACACGGTTTACACATTAGCACGTGGACAAATCTTGCTCATGGAACCATTACCTACAGTAAATAAGGTATATTCACTTATTGTTCAAGATGAAAAGCAAAGAGCTGTCTCCACGCAAAGCATAGGAAGGATGCTAGAAGCTGCCGCACTTGTTGCGAGAGATAGTCGTCCACAATATCCTCACAAAAATTACCCACCAAGGACCCACATCTCAAGTGCAATAGATGCAACAATATAGGCCATAATTCTGAGAATTGTCGAAGTCACCTCAAATGTGATTTTTGTGGTCTCAATGGACATAATTTTGAAAACTGCCAAAAGAGTCTCAAATGTAATTTCTGTGGTTTGAATGGACATGACATCAACATGTGTCGGAAGAAAGGAGCAATTCAAGATAAGAGAAATACAAGTTATGGCTTCCTTTCCAAAGCTCATCATACCGACTTTCAAGAAAGCTGCTCCGACACAAAGACACCATCCCACAACCTTACATCTGCCCAATATCAAGAGCTCTTTACACTTCTCAATCAATCCAAATCAGGTAACATGGCAAGTTAAGTGACTACTTCTTCAGGTAACACATTATGTGCAACTTTTTCATTCAGAAACTCGTTGGATTTTTGATACAGAGGCAACTGATCACATGGTCTGTTCCCAAAACCTTATGAGCTCCAGCATTCCAGTTACTAATCGGCATATGCATTTACCTGATCATTCTCTTGCCCGTGTCACACATATTGACACTGTATATTTCTCAAATAATTTCATACTCTATAATGTCTTGTGTGTTCCCTCCTTCAAATTAAACTTAGTTTCAGTAACCAAACTAACTCAAACCTCATTTTTCCATGTCACCTTCACTAATAGTATGTGCTTTGTTCAGGACAAATGCTTAGGGAAGACGATTGGGATGGGAACTGAGAAAGTAGGACTATACTCCCTGACTACTTCTGAAAAGGCTGGATGTTTCTCCGTTTCAAATACTGCTTCTACCAACTCTCATCTATGGCATCAACGACTTGGTCATTTATCTAATAACAGTTTACGTGTAATTTCTCTTTCCATCAACACACCTTTTTGTTCCATTAGTAATTGTTCTATTTGTCCATTAGCTAAGCAAACACGTAATTCATTTCCTTTAAGTTCCATCAATACAAAAGCACATTTTGAAATGATTCATGTCGATATTTGGGGTGGCTATCACATTCTAGCACTTAATAGAGCATGTTATTTTCTCACTATTGTTAATGACTACTCAAGATGCACATGGGTCTATCTCTTACATACTAAATCTGATACACGCACATTTCTTACCACCTTCATCAATCTTGTTAAAACACAATTTTCATCCAGAGTTAAAATCATTCGTAGTGACAATGGACCAGAATTCTCTATGACCCAGTTGTTTTCTACCAAAGGAATCCTTCATCAAACCAGTTGTGTCTCTACCCCTCAACAAAATGGTGTTGTTGAATGCAAACACCGTCATCTTCTCAATGTCGCTTGTTCATTGCTCTTCCAAGCCAATCTTCCTAAACAATTCCGGGGAGATGTCATTCTTACAGCCACATACCTCATAAATCGTACTCCAACACCTGTTCTCAAGGGTAAAACACCATTTGAAGTCATTTTTCACAAAATTCCTAGGTATGAACATCTTCGTGTTTTTGGTTCCCTTTGTTTTGTGTCTACACATCATGATCGACTCACCAAGTTTGATGCTAGGTCACATAAATGCATATTCATTGGGTATCCATATCGGATCAAAGGTTATCGTGTCTACAATCTGGAAACAAGCAAGACTTTAGTGTCTCGTGATGTTATCTTTCATGAACATGTATTTCCTTATTTCACTTCCGCTGTCAACAATCCAACTCTATTTCCTCCATCAGAAGATACTATTTATGATGACATACCCAACATTCGTCAATCAACCAATCCAAATATATCACTTGATCATACACCATCTGTCCTTCCAACAATTAACTTAGACACTCTTCATCTTCAAAATTCATCTCCAGGAACATCATCATCAACTTCTCTACCACGCATAACTCCTCCAACACCAGTCACACATAGGCTTCGTCGATCCACCAATGTTCCTAGCTACCTTCAAAAATATCATGTAGAAGCTTCCTTGCCTTCTCGATCCTTCCCTTCGTCTCACTCAGCATCGTCCAAAGACAAAGGTACTTCTCATTCTTTATCTCATGTACTTACCTATGACCAATTATCACTTGCACATCGTGCTTTTGCTACTTCTATTTCCATTCTCAGGGAACCAACCACCTTTGCTGAAGCTTTCAATGATCCAAAATGGCGGCTTGCCATGAAACAAGAACTGGATGCTCTTGAAACTAATGGCACTTGGACGCTTCAACAGCTTCCTCCAAACAAGAAACCAATTGGTTGTAAATGGGTCTACAAAATCAAGTATAATCCTGATGGCTCTGTGGAAAGATATAAAGCTCGGTTAGTGGCCAAAGGATACAGTCAGATTGAAGGTTTTGACTACCAAGAAACTTTTGCACCAGTAGCCAAACTTGTCACTGTTCGGCTTCTTCTTGCTGTTGCTGCTATTCAAAATTGGCATCTTCGACAGCTCGATGTCAACAATGCTTTTCTCTATAGTGATCTTTATGAAGATGTCTACATGTTCCTTCCACTTGGATTCGGACGAAAGGGGGAAACACGAGTATGTAAGCTACATAAATCTTTGTATGGACTCAAACAAGCCTCACGACAATGGTTCATCAAGCTATCAACAATACTTAAGCTAGCTGGTTTTACCCAATCCAAGTATGATCACTCACTGTTCGTTCGAACCCGTGGTAATTCCTTCTCTACTCTTCTTGTCTATGTAGATGATATAATCATAACAGGAAACAATGTACAAGACATTAAAGAAACTAAGAATCATCTCATGAGACAATTCAAGCTTAAAGATCTCGGTGAATTAAAGTATTTTTTGGGCATAGAAGTTTCACGTTCCAAGAAGAAAATTGTTCTATCACAACGCAAGTACGCACTTGAAATATTGGAGGACATAGGTTATCTTGGTGCCAAATCTACCAATTCACCTATGGAACAAAATTTATCCCTCAACAAGGTTGAAGGGGAATTCATCAGTAATCCCACATCCTATCGAAGACTTGTTGGGAGATTAATATACTTGACCATCACAAGGCCCGGCTTAGTGTATGTCGTGCACATTCTCAGTCAATATATGGATAAACCATGTCAACCACATTTGTAAGCAGCTCAACGAGTGCTACGATATGTCAAGAACACAGCAGGGCAAGGTCTCTTTTTCTCAACAACTAGTTTATTACAACTAAATGCTTTTTGTGATGTAGATTGGGCAAAATGCACAGATACACGACGATCAACCATAGGATATTGTATGTTTCTTGGAAACTCGCTAATTTCTTGGAAGACTAAGAAACAAAATACAGTCTCACGATCAAGTGCAGAAGCAGAATACCGCTCTATGGCAGCAGCATGTTGCGAAGTAACCTGGTTACGATATATTTTGGATGATTTGGGTATCAAACATTCCTAACCAACCAAGTTATATTGTGACAATCAAGCAGCTCTTCACATTGCATCAAATCCAGTGTTTCATGAGCGAACCAAACACATAGAGATCGATTGTCATCTAGTAAGAGAAAAGATTCAAGCTAGAATGATCAAAACTTATCATATATCTACATTAGAGCAACCAGCAGATATATTTATCAAATCTCTGAGTTTTCCACAGTTCTCAAGCTTACTTAACAAGTTAGGAATAATTAACATATATTATAACTTGAGGGGGAATGTTAAAGAAATTGAGATCCAGCTGGTGACAACCAACACACCAGTTGGAAGCAGCCACCAACAGCTTGGTGGGGAAGGATAGGCTGTCCAAGAACATGCCTCTCCATAATTGTGTTTATTTTTAATTATTACAATTTTGTTTTTCTTTTGTATAAATAAGTTGTAAACATTCGTTTATTCATCATCAATAAAACCATTTCTTATAATTCCTTGTTCCTTTGCTCCTCGATTTCTAGCTTTGGTTTGAGATTTTTCAAAAATTGAGTTTAATTCAGAGCTCTATGGAGATTTGATGGTGGCTTGTTAGCAGTGGAGAGGCTTTTTCCAGATGTGGAGGTTCTTGCAGCAGGTCATGACCTGGATGACCTTGTGCAACTGCTAGCTGATCTTGCTGGGTGAAGGTCTTGTATTGGTGATGGCTTAATGCTATGGATGCTGCTGGTATTCGGCTAAGCGTACACTGATGATTTGATTGTTGTTTTGGTTCTATTTTGGCTCTTTTTGTTGGTGTTGGTGAGTTATGATTTCAGATCATCAACTCTATGTACTGGTCTTGATTTTGTTTTCATGTTCTTGTTTTAGTTTTATATTGTTGTGTGTTTTGGTTCTAGTTTGTGTGTGTCTCGTATATTTTGTTGTTTAGTCTAGTGTATCTGCTTCTATGTTGTTATTTTGCATGCTATTTTCTAAGTTGGATAATGCTGGTATTGCTGTGAATTAATGCTCTACAAGCCTCACACTAGTATGGATTACTAGCAACGTTAAAGTCTGATTCCGTGTGACTGCTTTCTTGCAGTTTGATGTAGGCTGATTCCGTGTGACTGCTTTCTTGCAGTTTGATGTAGGAGTCATTAGAGACTAAATGAAATTTCTCTTCTACTAGACCAAAAAATGCTAATTAAAGAAGAAAGTATACAAATAGGTTTTGAATAGTCTGTTCCCAATTTAATTTTCATGAGAAACTAGGAATTTGTGGTTCATGAAGGAGTTACAATGTGATAAATTTCATATACAAATCACACTTACATAGCTAGCATGACCTTAATACATAAAACAAAATTGTTTAGAACTAAATTATATTGGATTTTGCCATGGTAGGACCTAACTAAGCATGTCAGTCCTAAAATTGTTCAACAATAGCAGAAAATTTAGCAGGCAAAAACAAAAACTAAATTTTAAGTACATGATGAATGAATGCAGTACTCTATTTTATGTACGCAAGTAGGTTAAGTCAGTATGATGAGACCCTAATGTGTAGTCCATTAGGTGCTTCTACTCTTGGAAATTTCATTAGTTTGTCACCTCCCACTTCTTCCCACCTGAAACCCATAACAAAAGGTACAAAATTAAGAACATCATCATTTATAATGGACTAGATTCTTGTCATAACAATACAATACCCACCTGTATCTAGTTACAAAATAGTGTAGAAAAGTCGAAATCTCTGTTATTCCTAATTCCTTTCCAGGGCACTGCCTTGTGCCCCCTCCAAATATGAACAAGTAATTTTGAGACTCCAACTTCTTGTCCTGCATTTGCAAATCCTTATCAATGTGATCATTTATAACCAATTTCTTTTGATAAAATTAAAGCTGGAGATTATCGTTGAAAATAACAAAATACATAAAAATAAATGTTACTAACCATCCATCTCCATGGATTAAAGGTCAATGGGTCTGGATACAGAAATTGATCATAGTTTATCTCTCTTGTATAAACATAGATTCTCCATCCTTTTGGAATTACATATCCTGTTACAAAAAAGAGTAGAGTTAGCTTCTTGTCTTCTTGATTAAAATTGATGCATATGGCCTATGATCTGTCCCTTTCGAAAATCTTATCTATTAATCTGGACCATTGAAATCTTGTTGTTACATACATATTTCCACATGTAACCATTCCTTATAGGATAACTGTGAAACAGCTTCTTAAGCCAATACGACAGAAGGCTACAATTGTATTCTAGCAGTTCTATTTTCTAAATCTTGAAATAGAAATGCACCGTTTAATTCCATGTCCTGAGTCGTTTTTCTCAACACTCCATTAACAATTGTAGCTAATCTAGATGTCTCAAAGATCACCTGCATTGAAGGAAAACAAGATCAAGTCAACCTCATTTTAAGTCGGTGGTTATCAAAGAAAACTTAGAGTAGTGAGTGTAAAAGCAACAAAATCTCTTACCGCACGAGTAAAAGGCATTGCTTTAAGATCATTATAGTCAATTGGATCTTCTGGTTTTTTTCTCTGTCTAACTTCAAAATGTTCGTTCTGTAAATGTTAATAATTAATTAAGTTGTAAATTAAAATTGCTAACAATATAATAAACTGATTCTTAAAATTTACATTTGAGTGGTAGATAAACTAACGTACTCTGAGTTGTTGAAGAACTTTGGGGTGATCATGGAGATATTTGACAGCCATCATAGAAGTAGTTGAAACAGTTTCATAGCCAGAATACAAGATTGTAATTATTTGATCAATGATATCCTCATCACTTAGCTTGTATTTATTGTCATCTTTACTCATCAAACACCCAAGCATGTCTTTATGGTTTTCTTCAGAACCCCTTCTCTCTTCTATGAGCTGCCTCAACATCCTTACAATATTTTTCCTTGCCTAGTATTGAACATGATTTAACACTATTATTATTATTTTACTAACGACAAGGAAAAGAAATTATAATTTTATGTGAACCAACTAATTTTATTTTAAACTATTAAAAACATATATTTATTTATGCTATTAAAAATATATATATATATAGTGTATTATTGAATGTATGTTTTTCACGTTCTAAAAAAAGAAATAATGTTAAGTAACTATTTTATTATGAATATTTATTTTATTTTTATTATTAATTAAATATTATTGTAATTATTATTAGATAAATTTATCATTAATAAATTATTATCATGATTGTAATCATTATTAGATAAAATTATTATTAATAAATTATTATTGTTATGATAATAATTTTTGAGCATGGTGAAAAATAAAACAAAGCACTTACTTTTTTTATAAAAAAAGAAAGAAAGAAGAGACTAGCAATAGCTACCTGAAATCCACGACGATAATTTGTGCCTGGAATACCAATGGGCAATGATAGAGTCCCCAATACAAGCTTATAGAACTCTTGTTTGAATTCTTGAGAAAATAGTGCAGAATCAATTTCTGCTATCTGCTTAAGTGATGACAAAAGAGCCATCTGACCAAATAGAATTGGGTGGCCAAAAAAGTATGCATTAGAACTAAAGCCCACAACAACAGCAAAAATCTATTGGATAAAGAAGTTGGGATAGTCTAAAAACCTCTTTGGTTTTCTGTTGAATATCAATTACTGTGTTATTCCAATCAGAGAGATGAGCTCTCATGAAGTCATCAATTTTGGGCAAAATTAGGTGTCCAATGATGGTGGGGCTAATGAGGGAAAGCAAAGCACCTCTAATGTATTTGTGAGTGGAGCCATGAACAGCAGCAATGTTACGTTTACCCAATATATCCAACATTGACTGAGGGTAACCAGGAACCAATCCTTTTGATTCATTCATGAGTATGTATCTGTTTAGCTCTGCATCCATTGAAACTATGGTAGGGCATCCTAGTATGTGGGATTTGAAAAAGTTACCGTACCTGTTATCAATCATTGCCAAAATTAAACTTACCCATTTAGAACACATCAACTAAATGATGCATTTAACGTTGTAAACCATATGTAGCACTTAATTTTCGAAAGGAGTGACCGAACTAGACCACTGAGAAACAACAAAAACAAAATGACAAAAAATAATAATCACCTTGCTCTCTGGCTTTTCATGAAGTTAGGTCCATGTTTAAGAAACTCAGTAGTCTCCCCAAAAACAGGCCAACCCATTGTACCAGGAGGGAGACCTTTCTTCAGATATCTAAGCTCATTCCATCTTAACAAAGCAGAGCAAAAACAGAGCAAAGAGAGCACCCCAACAAACACAATAAAAAAAGCCATTGATGATTCTGTGGAAGAAGTTACTATCCCTCACTACAGAGAACTGTAAATGGTATTTATGGGCATGCTATGGTTTAAAGCTTGCCAAGATATATATATGACTCTGAACCACCCACTATAACTATAAAAAAGAGAAGAAAAAAAATACATGTTGTAGCCTAATTAGTGGAATTTATTCGATATTTAAATATTACATACTATTTTGGAGAGAGAGAAAAATACATATAAAATATATATAAGAGTGAGTTAACTCTGGGTACTAATATATGGATAGATATGGCATGTTAAGTATATTTCTCTCGTCATAAATATCTACGTATTAGTTATAGCAAAAATTTCCCAACTTAGGGGTTCAAAATATAACCAAGCCATTTAAGGCACTTTAACTAGTCCCAGGATTGGAAAAATGTTGAATTCAGAAACCAAATGAAATAAAGGAGAACGAGAACTAAATTGTTTTTTATTGGGTTTACTATTTTATTATATAATATGTATAAAAATAATTGTTCTACTAAAAAAAATTTAATGCATAACTAATTATTTAAAAATAATTAAATGAGAAGAAAAATGATCAAACTTTTTCTATGAATTTAATTAGAAATCCAATTTTTGTGTTGATTCTAAGTGCACGTTTGGCTCAAGTAATTCAAAAATAATAAAAATAAGAATAGTAATAAAATTGAATGTAAAAAAAATAATATCATAATTGTAATATTTCATTTGATCAGTAGTATTAAAGAAAAAATCAATTTATAATTTTTTGTTTAAAATGTTTAAAATTAAAAATAGAATGAAAAATATTATATATTATGTTAATACATCTATCTCAATAGAATTTAAATAATATTATTTAATTATTATTTTTTTTATTAAAAAAAAATTATTAAAAATTATTATTTATTAAAATAATAATTATTTAATCTAAAAATTAAAAACAAAAAAATATTTTTAATAATTTTTTTCTTTCATATTATTTGAATTGTATTTAAAGATAAAATTAAAATAATATATTTTTTATATAATAAAAAGATAAATGAATAACTTTTTGTAGAGAGATAATAGGATAACAATTTTATACTTTTTAGTAATTATTTTCATTCTATTTTATATTTATTACACAATTAAACTTAATAATATTTGAAAACAGTTATTTTCTATAACTATGACACGATTAAATGTAAGAATATTTGAAAATAATTTTGTTATTAATTTCATTCTTTTCAATGAAAAGTGATTTTATTTTGTAAGTAAATAAGGGGGAAAGAATAATTGCAGGTAGCTTGATTCTTATTACTTATAATTAAATATGCTATTAATTTGAACAAATTCAACCTATATTATCTATTTATTTATTATTCATTTTACCGAGTTAGATTGGTTTTAAAAATCCCATTTGCAAAGATAGGTTGCATCGGTTCTTTATATTGAACTAACCCATAAGAAACGATCTAGCCTACTAATAATTTATTTTATTTTATTTTTTACAATTTGTATATCTTTATAATAAAAATTAAAAGCATTGACGTGTAATTATTACTATTATTACTATTGGATAATCATTTGATTGGACATTAACATGTATATAAAAAAATATAAATTGTATTAATATTTATTTAATTAAATAAATATTATTTAAATTAAATATTTTTTTATACATATAATTTATGTTTAAATTAATATGAAATTAAAATTTAATTATTGTATTATTTAGAGTAAAAAGAAGAAGAAGAATAAGAATTTTAAAGTCTTAAACTTAACAATATATAAAATATAAAATTTAGTGTTTGATTTCAAAACACACACAAACTAATTTATCTAATCTAAAGTGTTTGATTTATATTAATTTTATAAGTTTTATTAAATTAGATTAATTTTTAGTTTGTAATAATAGGTTTTATCATTTTGATTTTGATTTTATTGAAAATTTGAGTAACTTATTAAATTGGTTGATTTAATTTTCATATGTTTACTTAAAAAATTTAATAACATATAAATTTATATTTATATTAATTTTATTGTGAGATAACATTTAACATTTAATTTTTTAGTTGAGTAGTAATTAAAAAATGTATGATTCGTAAGTGAATTGTTGTATATGTTCTAAATTTTTATTCAATTATTCATTTTATCTAAAATTAATGTGATACAATCACAAATAAGTAATGAATACAAATAACCCTAAGGTTTGATTTAATTATAAATTTATTGTTGTAAAAATTTTAGAATAAAAATATACACGCATATCAAAAATAGATATTGAAAATATTAAGATAAACATCTATTAGGATTTAATATTATAAAAATATTAAATAAGTATTTAGGTAAAATAATTTCCTAACTGTTACTATTTTAAAGTACCGTAACATTTATATCCAAAATTATTTTAAATATGATTTAGATTTTATATATAATTTTTATAAATGAGTCCATTATTGTTTGTGATTTTCTACTACGGTAGCAATATTGACAGAAATTAATCTATTCTTATTATAATTATTTTTATTGGTGATTATTTATGCTAATAATAAAAATATTAAAGTATAATTAATTATAAAAATAAAATAAAAAATTAAATATTTTTGTTTTGATAATAGTAAAATATGATAAAACTATTAACTTAATTCTTTTATTATTCATATTTTATTTATATATAAAAAAGACAAAATATATATTAAAATAAAAATAATGAGACATTTATTTCAATATATTATCATTTAATTACCATGGATGAAAAGTACAGAAGCGAACAAGTTTTTTTAAAATTTATTTAGAATAATTATATTTTTTAATTTTTATTTAAAAAAATTGTCTATATATATATATATATATATATTTGTGAAAAATGTGTTATTAAAATTATTTTATTTGTAAAAAATATATCAAGTAAAGACAAAATTAACTTTTTATCTCATTTTTTGTTAAATATAATAGAATAATACATGTGTTATATATGTGTTTATATTTTTAATAGGTATATACATAAAAAAATTAATTTGTAATTAATTTTTTTATATATATTTTTAAAATTTTTAATAAAATTTTAAATAAAAATTTTATTATCTAATATCTAAAGTTTAAATTTGACTAATTTTTTAAATAAATGAATTAAACAACTGAAAATACCTAAACAAAGAGATCTCAATCTCGTTGATATTTTTACTTTTTTATTCTAATAAAAACATAATGTATTATATTAAAATAATAAAATACATAATATAATTAGTTTCAAACTTATTAACATAATCATTTAATTTTATAATTATAATTATAAATTTATTAAAATATTATATAATTATATAATAAAGACATAACAATTTAATAAAATCCAAATACTAACGTGCAATCCACGTATTATTTATTATTTTTATAATATATATTATTCTTATATTTTTAATCATTAAAATTTAAAAATAATATAGTTTTTTTAAAAATAAATATTTAATAAAAATAATAAATAATACTTCATATTGAATATATAAAGAAAATTAAATTATAAAAAAAAAAGTTGTCTTTCACCTGCCCTCAACAAGATCTGCTCATGGAGTTGCACAAACCACAAGACCGGACCTTGGTTACCATGTGTATAAGTGGAGAGAGAGAGAGAGAGAGTTATTTGGTTACATTAAAAATTTATTTATTAATTCAGAATGAGTAATTTTTTAAACAAATATTTAATATTAATAAAAAATTAATTATTAAATAAATACTCTAATAATAATAATAAATAACGCCTCTACACCGCTTGTTCTATAGCAGTCTCAATCTGTGGTCCGGAATTCTTAGAAGACCATAACACTGCTATTGACTTCTATGGACTGGTTAGCTGACGTAATTAATTAAAGTTCACCGTTTCTTAATTGCAGTAAATATTTTGGCCCATATGCCAGTGACACTGAATATCATTTCAATGGGTGTGATATTAATATAAGGTAAATTTTATATATTAGTACTAAAATTATATCAGCTTAGATTTTGTATAAGGGTAACTCAATCAACTAATCTTAAAAAGATTAATTTTTGAAAAAAATATAACATTCTTAATATTTATAAATAATGTATTAATATAAAATTATTTATATGTATTAATATTTTTAAAGTATGATTTGATCAAATATTTATGCAACTACTCCTCACATTTGATGTGTTAATTTATACTAATTGAATTATTTAAATTGATTTAAATTATTTAAATTTTAATTCTACTTAAATCTAATTTAAATTAATAAAAGAGACCTAGAATAGAATCATATACAAACGGACATAAATTAATCTTAATTATTAATTTCATATTTTTAGTTTATTAGATTTTTTTTTTAAATCAAATTTTTTTATTAATATTAAAACTCATTAATATATATAAATATTATTACATAAAATAATAAAAATAACAATAATAATAATAAAATATTATAACAATTAATCAATCCTAACAAAATACACGTTAATAATATTATCATTCAAAATTATGTTTCAAAACATTTTATACCATATCTTAAAATTCAATAGTTTTAAGAATAATATTTTATATATGTATTATAAAATTATAATATTCTTACTAACCTAATCATAATTTTTTAAGTTATTTAAATTTATTTAAATTTTATGTAAATTTAATTTAATTTATATTTGATTTATGTTATTCGATTCGAGTTTGAACTACAAACGGTATAAGTAACCTTTACACTACATGATCAGCAAGGGATGAATATCACTTTATTTTATAATTAGATTATTTTAATTATTTTGATTTTTACTGGTGAATCTTAAAGTCATTTAACTTAAAAGATAAAATTACTTTAATTTATATTATTTATCTTTAAATTATAAAAAATCTTTACATAATAAAAGATATTGGTTGAAAATTAACTAATCATTTTTTTGTGCCCAATTCTTAATTATTCTTTAATATTATAATTGTATAATAAATATCTCATATTACACTCAGTTTTTTCTCATAAAGAAATAAATAATCTTTAAATTTTTTCATATTATACATTTTTTTCAGCTTATCATTTTTCTCATAATTTAGTTCTTAATTTTTATATTTTGATTTTCTTAGTTTTTTCTTATAATTTAATACCTTTATTTTTTATTTTTTTTATATTTAATTTTAAATTGATCACAAAATTTTAACAAAATTTTTAAAAAATAAAAAATAAAAAATAAATAGACTATATTATAAGAATTAAAAATATCAAAACGTAAAAATTAAAAATTAAAAATATCAAATTATAAAAAGAATAATAAAGTATAGAAATATAAAAGGTGAAAAAAAATTAAGGATTATCGGAGTAATTAAATCTTTCTTAATAAAAATATCAACTTCATAAAATTACATGTAAGATGGATCTAAATTTATTAATTAATTCTTTTCAGTATGGTATGTGAGGTGTGATTTGAGATTTTTTTCCTCCCATTTATTTATTTTTTTTAAACTAAATGACTTGAATAATTTAGTAAAGTAATTTTAAAAGCTCTTATTTCAATTTGTTTCTTTCAATCCTTTTTAGAAAGAGTCGCTAGGAAATAAAGTGAATAAAATAATAGTGATTCTAAAAAGCTCTTCAACCCGATGAGCAGAGTATAATTTAATTTCATGAAATGCTGTAAACTTTCTTTTATTAACAAAGTGCCCTTCACCATAAAGGCCATAGTAGTAAATTCAGTTTATTCCTTTGCAATTAATCACTGATATGTAATACTAATAAGGAATAATCAATGTTGTTAAATTGATTTTAAGTATATGTATTATCAATTATATTTCTTGTTATATTTAAAAAATATTAAGAACATTTGTAGTAATCTTAATTTTTTATTGAAGTGTGGTGTTATTGGCACACATTTTCAATCTCACGTACTTTTTAAAAAATTATTAAAATATTCATATATTTTTAATACATTTATCTTATGTAAATTAATTTTTTTTTAAAAGATATTATTGTAGATTTTTAAATTTATATTAAATAAGCCATGTAACTAACAAAAAAGTGTTCTGTCAATAACCACCCAATTATCGTATCACCTTAAAAATTATTTATTATTTTTAAAGTATATAATAAAATAATATTTTAATTTAATAAAATTTAAAATTATTATAATTTTTTTTAAATACATAGATAATATTTAATAAAAAAATAAATATAATTAATAAAAAATATTATTTAAAAAATAATAAATAATATCTCTATATAATCCTTGTAAGAAAAATAAATAATTTCTGATGGTTTTAATCATTAATGTCTATCATTTAACGTGCCCATTAATTATGCACGCGAAGAACAATAAATAAATAAATATTGTAGGTTGATTTGTGTGCAGAGGTTTGTCTTTTGCCATTTAAGAAATATCGTAGTAGTCCATGGGATAGTTAGTTTTAATTTTGAAAATACATAGAATTAATTTTGATTCCATAGTTTCCCAACTTATCGCTAACACATGAAATTTCGTGCAACATGTTTAAATGATAATTTATATTTTTTAATTAAATTATTAAAGGTTAAATCTTAATTTATTCTTCTAACCGTTAAAGTAATTTAAATTAACATCAAAGTTAATAACGTGGCAAATTCAATTTATCAAACCTACTTGAATATTAGTATAATGTTTTCTAATTAACTTTAGTTGTTAATTTTCATTAAACATTTTTTTAAAGAATAAATAAGTTCTATAATTTTGTATTTATAAATATTTGAAAAAAATGATTAAAAACATAAAATTTGTAAATAATAACCAAAAAAGTCTAAATAATTTTTGATTTTTTTTAAATCATTAAATAAAAATTATTACTAAATGTTTTGATAAATTTTTTTATAAAATTGATAATTTTTTTTACAAAAAATTATAAATCATAAAATTAATTATTTAATCTTCGATCATAAATCAAAATCATATATAAGTTCAATTAAATAATTTAAATAAAATCTTGGCATTATTTATCTGCATTTGGCTTCTCTTCTTGACACTAATAGTATGGGAGAAATGCGATGTAAATGTTATTATTATGTGATAAAATATACATTAATCTCATTATTATTATTATGTCATATTTTAAGTCTTATAATTTAAGAAATTTTATCAATTTAATCTTATTATTATTGAGACGTTAAAAATAACAAAATCGATACATGGCTATAGCATGACTTATAACTGGCAATTGAGATAATGATATTTTCATACATTTATTATATGAATTAGATAATATATACTTTGATTAATCTTTTATTTTTAATAAATTATATTAAATTAATTAACAGTTATGTGACTTCACGTACCTAATTTAAAATTTTCAAAACTAAGCTTCTAGTTTTCAAAAATAACTGGAATATTGGTCACCTTCATCCTATATAGCTATGGATCACATTACTCATTTGAGTTATGGATCAGCAATTTAAAGAGGTTTAAATTCAACTTATAATATTCTTTTATCTATTATTATTTTTTAAATAATAACTACGTCATTTTAGGATCATAATTAAGATTTAAATTTCAAATCTTATAAGCAATAGAAAAATTAAATCTTAAACTCAAAAGAGACACCAATCAATAATTAATAATATAAAATTTATAAAAAAAATCAGAAATAACTTAAACATTAAGGCTAAAAATTGACAATTAAATTTTTTGATCAAAGAATTATCAAAAAATATAAAAAAATGAGGTTTTGTAATAATTTTATTAGGTTTAAATTAAAAATAATTAAATTTATACATAAAGTTTAAGTTTAAGCTTAATTTATTTTATTCTTAAAATACGAATTAAAAATAAAATTTAAAGGGAACATATATATGTTAAATGTAATCAAAACTTTCGTAAATATTATAATAATTTTTATTTAAAATTATATTTTAATTAAATGAGGTAGGGTACGTGATCCTATTAATTACCTCATAGATCCTCCTCAATGCGTAAACGAACTTTATCTTGTTGAGTAATTGATGGACGTGTGATTAGGGTTTACTGTGTCATATCGTAGACAACACATTAATATTATTGTGATGGGGTTGATAGCCGTACAGTAGGTGAATATGACCCTTGTTCATCAATTTTAACAATATATGTCTTGTATGATTATAAAGTACATACCAAGACAAAGGGTATTTATTGTAATTTCTGTTTATCTCTTCTACTCTCATTTTGTTTTTTAACTTATGCTTTGAAGATGATGGCTTGTCTTCAAGTCACACAAAAGATGGATTAGATTGTGACTTGAATAAAAAAGCATATAGATCTATACAAATCCTTAGAAAGGGATTTGACACTAATTTTTGCTTTCACAAATTTGTTTTTATTCTTCAAATTTCACAAATGAGCTCATATTGGTTTAACAATTATCTTGTCCAATATCATAAAGCTATTGTTATTTTTTTAATGCTTAACTAGCTAGAGATGTTAAAAGAAATGTAAAGAAGCAGGGCTAGTAATTCAACAATTTATAACCAAATAATGAGAGAAGAGCACGGTTGTTATATAGTTTTAAGTAATTGATAGTGTTATTCTTATAATTTCAAAAAATACATAAAATTTAATTTTAAAAATATGTACTTTAACGTTAAAAAATATTTATAAACCTTATAGTTTTGAATTTTTAGGTTTAAAGTAGTAATTTTTTAAAAACTATGTGATTAAAACATTATGATTAAAAATAATAAAATTAAAACGTTTATTTTATAAAAATTATTGGCTATTTCGTACCTATCATCCTAAATAATATGCAAACAAATGAGGTAAGATAAAATATATGATTGAAGTAAAAAATATGGAAGCATCTTTGAATTTTCTTGTGTACATGATTGAAGAAATCATGTCGATATCTTAATATCAAATGTAGGGATAGTCATGGATAGTATTTAAAAAAAAAAACGACCAAGCTAAACTGAATCGCTGGAAAATTTTGTAGGTCTTTTTGGTTCGAGGAGGTTTGATTTTCTCCATGAATTTGATTGAGGTTTCAACATTTCAAAAAAATGTCAAAATTGAACAGACGACAATATACTTAATTTTCTTTTAAATTTACTCCAAATTTTATAAAGAATTTATTACCCAATTAAATTAAAACTACATAAATAATTTTAAGGTTAAACTAGTAAGATGTATTATTTGCTCTCTGAAAATATATGCTAATTTAAAAAATTAAGAATAAATTTTGCATTAATTTTTCCTTAAAGTTTTAAGTATTAATTTTATTTCTTATTTGTCTATCTTAGTTTTAAAACTTAATTAATGTAATGTATTTAATTTTAAAAAACTATAAGGTGACGTTTGGTTCGTGAAATGAAATCAGAATCGGAATCGGAATCAGAATGGAATGAAATGGAAAGGAAACAATCTTGTTTGGTTTGACCACTGAAATCAAGCTCGAAATCAGGATTACAGTGTTTGGTTTGCCACTAAAATGGAATGAAAAAAACTGTAAATGACCTTAATACCCTTACATACTATAAAGTTCAAATAATGTCATTTAATTATTATTTTTTTGTCAGACAAAATAAATTATTAAAATCATTATTTTTCTAAATAATTATTACTTAATTAAAAAGAAATATATTATTAAAATTATTATTTTTCTAAATAAGATTTAGGGTTTAGGGTTTAAGGATTTAGTATTTGGGGTTATATTTGTGGGTTAAGGTTTAGGGTTAAAATTATTATTTTTCTAAAAAAGGTTTAGGTTTTTAGAATTTTGGATTTAGGGTTTAGGGTTTTAGGATTTGGAATTTAAGGTTTAGGATTTAAGGTTTTGGGATTTATGTTTTAGGGTTTTGGGATTTATGTTTTGGGGTTTAGGGTTTAAGGTTTTAAGATTTGGATTTAAGGTTTAGGGTTTTGAAATTTTGGGTTTGAGAATTTGGGATTTGAGTTTAAGGTTATATTTTAGGTGAGAGTAAAATTGAAAAAAAAAATTTAGATGAGAATGAAATTATGATTACCAAGGGGGAGAAGTAATTGTGATTCCTTCTCTTTTAGTAATCGATTTCATTTCATCCGCTTATTACGTCCAACCAAACACATAAAATGAAAGGAATCAATTATAATTCTTTTCTATTCCCTCCAAACAAATATGAAGTAAGTTTCAACAGTTAGATCAAACATTTAGGTTCATTTATTGTTGGTTCTACAACTGGTATAATTCGATTTTAACGTTAAATTTTCTCCAATATTATAATTAAGTTTGGTTTTTAAAATTTAAAATTTATTATAAAATATATTTTGAATTTGTATTTATTAAAAATAGCCAACTTTTGTTAACTTTTTCTTTTAATTTTTTCAAAAATCGATTAAACCAAAGTTTATATCCCTGATTTAGGAGAAAATCCTACACACAATAGAGTACAGATATCCTAAATAGAACGAAATTATCTTAATTATTTACTTTTATGAAAATGATTTTTTTTTTTAAATTGAGATAAAATCAACCATTCATATTAAACGTGAGATATATATAACATGTATTTAAGATTTTTTCCACATCAAGGCTCGATAGTGAGAGTGAGAGTTACAATTGGCTGTACCGACACCCTTTAATTTCAAGTTGTATTTTTTCGATTAAATTAATTAATAGTGTTTTTAAAGATTATTGCCGACACAGAAGAAAATAATATGATAATATTATTAATTTAAGCAAGCAATAAATTAAACTCTTTCACAAGAGTAGAAGACGTTGAAATTATATTAAAAAGAAAAAGAATAAGGCCAAAGATACAAATATAATAAGAAAACCATGCGTGCATGAGGCAGAGACAAGGAATAAATGTCCACCCACACGAACACATGCATCTAAAATCCTGAAGCAATTTTGATTCTTTTTTTCTTTTTTGAGTTCCATTAATTTAATTTTGATGGTCATGTTGTCAAATATAAACAGATCAACATCAAGTTGCACGAGGGCCTCTGTTTTGTTTTGTTCTGGCTTCTGGCTTCTGTGCCAGTCATTATTCATATTAAATTATTGATCTCTCTAATCTCTGTTTTCCCAACATAAAGATATACTGTATACACCAGCAAGCATCTTTTTGACAGCTATTAGATTATTATACACATCCTTTCGGTTTTTCTTTTTCTTTTTTTGGTTTTTCTGATACGTGCTCGTTATACGTCTGTTAGATGTTTTAAATAATTAGAATAAATTAATTATTGAATTGCTAGAATGCCCTCAATTATTTCATTAAGAATATTGATTATTTATGCTGTACGTATCTGGTTTTTCAATAATATTTTGATCTTTAATCGTGGCTCGTCTCCATTTAGACATTCTTTACATTTACTGAACTTCCAACTTAATTAGCAGAAGAGTTACATTAATCATATGAAATTGTATACGTGTAATCTCAATAAGTAAATGTACGGAGTTTCACCTTAAAGGGTAAATTTTATTGAGAGAAATAATACAATGAATTAATTGAATATAATAAAATATAATTATTTTTTTAAATTATAATATAAATATATATATATATATATATATACATACATAGGAGATAGTAATCTATTTTTACGGAAATTATATTAGGTACATACAATTAATATATAATTAATAATTCATTAACATTCTTTCTCAAGTTGACACATAAATATCGATCACGTTCAACTTGCTTAGTGAGTCGTATAATGTTTTTTTATAAACTTTTTTAGTAAGCATATCTACAAGTTGCTCTTCAATGAGAACAAAAAGAAAGTTAATAAATTTAGCATCTAGCTTCTCTTTTATAAAGTAATGATCAACCTTTACATGCTTAGTGTGATCATGTTGTACTGAATTTTGTGATATATCAATGGTTGCCCGACTGTCACAATACAACTGCATAGTATTTTTTAGTTTGAAACCCAAATCAAATAACAAAGTTTTTATCCACATCAATTCACAAACCCTATGAGCCATACATCTATACTTAGCCTCAGCACTAGATCGTGCCACCACTTTCTTCTTCTTACTTTTCTATATAACCAAATTACCTCACACAAACGTGAAATAACCTGATGTTAACTTTCTATCTATAATACTTCTTGCCCAATCTGCATATGTGAAGGCACAAACTTCAAGAGGATTGTTGTGTTTAGAGAACATTACTCCTCTTCTTGGAGCCGACTTCAAATATCTTAAAATTCTCAAAACAATATTCATGTGGTTCTCACTCGGATTATGCATGAACTGACTCACCACATTTACTACATATGCAACATCTGGTCTAGTATGAACCAAGTAAATCAAACGTCCAACCAATCTCTCATAGCGAGCTCGATTAGTTGGTACTTGATTTGGATACTCTATTAAATAATGGTTTTGCACAATATGAGTGTCAATAGGTTTGCAATCCAACATATCTATCTCTGTTAGTAGATCAAGAATGTACTTCCTCTGACACAGATATATTTTTTCTCTCCCCTAGCTACCTCAATTCCTAAGAAGTACTTAAGTTCACCTAAGTCCTTCATCTCGAATTCAAAGACTAGTTGTCTTTGTAATTTATCCATCTCAACAGTAACATCACTAGTGATTACCATATTATCAACATAAATGATTAGGGTTGTTACCTTCCCTTGTTGATGCTTGAGAAACAGAGTGTGGTATGAATTACATTGTCTGTAACCAACCTTCTACATGAACTGGGAAAACCTTCCAAACCAGGCTCGAGGGGATTGCTTAAGACCATACAAAAACTTCCTCAATTTGCATACAAAATTATCAAGAGAATCAACTACATACCCACGTGGAAGACTCATGTACACCTCCTCGGCTAATTCTTCATGAAGAAATGCATTCTTGACATTAAACTTCCGAAGTGACCAGTTTAAGTTAGTGACAAGTGAGAGCAGAACCCAAATAGTATTCATTTTGGCAACATGAGCAAAAGTCTCATTGTAGTCTACATCATATGTTTGAGTAAACCCTTTTGCTACAAGACATGCTTATATCGATTTATAGATCCATCATCATTATGTTTTACAGTAAACACCCATCGATAACCAACTACCTTTTTTCCTTATGGTGGAGGCACAAGTTATGAAGTATCATTCTTCTATAACACCTCCATATCTTCAGCCATTGCCTTTATCCACATTGAATCTCTCAACGCATCCTGCACTTTGTTAGGTATTGATATAATAGATATTTGATTCACAAGTGATTTATATGACTTAGACAATCTTTTAGTGGACGTGAAGTTGGCTACCGGGTATTTTGATTTTGTATGAATATTTGGTTCATACTTTTTACTGGTTGACCCCGAGTAGACCTATTTGGTAACACATACTGTCCAACATTAGACTCAATGTCATTAGTATCAGTGGGTGTACATACCTCAGATGAGTGACCTTCAGTACCAGGGAGTTGTTGATCAAGGGTAGGAGTGATGTCTGAGGGAACAATTGTGTCTTCAATTTCATTTGTTGTGAGTGAATTTGGTGCTTAGATACTTGAAACATTTGCTTCTACAATGAATGGATTAGGAATCTCAACTGGACCCATCGAAACATCAGTTGGTGATTCTTCTAATTCCTCCCTCTCACCATGATACAGTTCTTCAAAATATGTATTCTCTCATTGACGAGCAGTATCAGGTGAGGAAAAATAACTCATGTCCTCAAAGAAGATAACATCCATAGTGACATAATACTTTCTAGTCGGTGGATGGAAGCACTTGCACCCTTTCTGATAACCTCCATAACCAATAAACACACATTTAATTTCCCAGACATCTAATTTAGACCTCTGATTTTTAGAAATATGTACAAAAGCAACACAACCAAATACACGGGTAGGAAGATTATGAAAGGATGACAAAGAGACATAAGATGCGAGAATCTGAAATGGGATTTGTTCGTTAAGAACACTAGATGAGATGGGCAGAAGCTTGTACAACATCACCCCAAAGATATTTTGGCATATGGGCAATAAGTATGAGTGCACGAGCCATATCAAGTAAATGGCAATTTTTTCTTTCAGACACCCCATTTTGTTCTGGTGTTTGTGGGCAAGTAATTTGGTGAATAATCTCATGTGTTTTGAAATACATGATTAACATATTCTCTCCCATTGTCAGAACGGAGGATCCAAATGATGCTATTGTATTGTGTTTGAAAGAGGGTATGAGAAGTTTGAAAAACTAAAAAAACTTCATCTTTTGTTCTAAGAAAAGCAATCCACGACAACCTTGTACATTCATCAATAAACGAAACAAAATATCTAATACCCGATATAGTGGGCTCTTTAGATGGTCCCTATACATCCGAATGAATTAATTCAAAATAAATAGTATTTTTATTAGAAATACTAGGAGAATAAGTAATACGATGACTCTTGGCCAAAACACAAGTCTCACAATGTAAAAGAGACTCATTAACACCAATAAAGTAGGCATGGATTTTTCCATAAGACTAAAAGATAGATTCCCTAAGCGGTGATGCCACAACCAAATTTCACTTAGCTTATCAGAACTAGAAGTCAATGTAGTGTATGCCTGTGCTCTTGGTTTCTCCCCTGCGTAGTTCTGATCCAAATGGAACAATCTATCCCTCAGATACCCTTGACCAATTATTTCCTTGGTAAGAAGATCCTAAAAAATCACATACATAGGATAAAAGGTTATAGAACATTTAGACTCAATATTCAACTGTGGGATAAATATTAAGTGATGAGATAAGTTAGGTACATATAAAACATTATGGAGCTATAAAGCTGGAGTGATATGAACTAACCCATTTCCTAAGACAGGAAAGACCTCACCATTAGCATTCGTAACATAAGACACTGGTGGGGAAGATAACTCATTAAAATAAGATTTATCATAAGTCATATGATCAGATGCACCATAATCAATAATTCAAGTATTAGACCCAACAGAGTGAGAAACGTTTAAGGTCATACTAATCTTATCACGACCAACTATTGAAGCTATAGGGATACCTCCACATTCCATATGATGATTCTATCCAGTTACTCCATAGTAGTTTGGTTCTTGGACAATTTGCATTGCAACTGCTTTTGCTCTAGGACGATAATTTTGCCGTTTTAATTTCAGGTATGGGTTTAGTTATGGATTCAGTTTCCAACAAGTCTCACGAAGATGCCCCCTCCATTGCAATAAGAGCATTGAGGACGAAGGCGATTGAGAAAGACTGGTGGAGGTCCTTGCTGATGAAGTGGAATTAAATTTTGTTGCTAGAGGAAATGTGCTTTTGATTTGGTTTGAATGACTAGGCTTGATACCTTAACTTGTGCCTGATGAAGACTTTCCTACTGAGATTCGTCTTTACGGATGTATGTAAAGGCTGTAGTCAAGCTCGAAGGGTCTGACATTCGAAGCAATTCGCCCTTAGCACTATTATGTTTTATATCAAGTCCTCTAAAAAATGCATGTACTCGCTCAAACTCCTTCTCTTTTTGGTACCATAAAATGTCTTCTTGATTTTTAATTTTGCACGAATGTTTCTGATCAATTTCAGTCCATACATTCTTCAATTTGGTAAAAAACATAGATACGGGTTGCCCATTTTGCTACATACCAACAGCTTTGCACATCAGTTCATGAACTTGAATAAAGTGAGACTCATTTGTATAAAGATCACCTAAGGTATTCCATATGGTCTCAACGGTTTCACATTCCTCTACCATCTGTAATACATTATCAGTTATGGCTCTAAATAGAATTGACATTACAAAACCATCATCATCTTCCACTTAGTATAGGCTTCTACATCATCTTGACTAGGAGCCTTGATTGATCCAGTTACATGTCTCATCTTGTGCATCCTATAAAGATAAATGTGACATCACTCTTTTCCATGATCGAAAATTGGTACCATTGAGTTTAGTACCCCTAAAAGAACCACTTTCTGAACTCTTAACAGAGACTTCAAATTTTGGAACTTCATTAGTTTTAGAAACTTGATGTTGTCTTGAATCTTCCATTGAAATAAATAATAATATTGTGCAGCGGAATAAAAAGTTTGTTTTTTGGATTGTGGATTGGACTTAAATTGGTAAGTGAGCTGATGACTTGTCTGATTAGTGAGTGGGCTAGGGTTGGAGAGGAAATTTAGGAAATAAGCTTAGGAAGAATGTTAGATGGGCTAGTGTTTGTGTGATATATGAAATACTAATATGAAATATGAGTAGAAAATATTACTCACACTAGGAAGCTTAAGGTGCAGGGCAGTGCAAACGATTAGACGGGCAGAGTTGGTGCGGAAGGTTGGACGGGCAGAGCTGGTGCGGATGGCTAGACAAACAGAGTTGGTGCAGGACTGTGTGGACGATGGTAGAGCTGGTGCGGACGGTTTGACGAGTGGTTGGTATTGGAGGCACTGGACTGATGGATCTACAACGACGTGGACCAAGTGTATAGAAGCATTGGATTGCTCATGATGCGGACTGAACGGCGGACAAAGAGCAACTGGACGGACGGATCTATAACAGACAAATCTGTAACAAACGAACAGATCTGTAACGGACGGATGATTGGCAAAGAGCAACTAGACGAACAAATCTGCAACGGACGTAGATGGTAGCGCTAACTAGACAACGCGAGGAGATTGACGACACTACGTGAAGAGACTGATAGCGACGCTGTGTGAAGACTAGAGGACTGGCGGCGCTGTTGCTTGGAGAATGGCAATTTTTTTTTTCATGTTTTGATTCCAAATTGAATATAATAAAATATAATTATTTTTTTGAATTACACTGAATAATAATGTATATGTATATATGTTTTGATTTTAAATTGAATATAATAAAATATAATTATTTTTTTGAATTACACTGAATAATAATGCATATGTATATATAAAGGAAGGAGATAAGAATCTATTCTTATGATAAGTATATACTTACATATAATTAATAACTCGATAACAGACTTATACATCAATTTTGATTATCATATTATTTATACTTTGTTTATTATGATCCTTACAATCTCTTCGTCAAACGAGTCCGGATAACTCTTTCTTCAACTAAAATACACTCATTTAAACTAAACATGTGGTCTCATTCACGTTGTCAGTGTGGGAAGGGAGTGATATCACATTCACAATCCTGGACCTACACTTCAAGATGACAACGTGGTGAGTCACGGTATGTTTTTAGCATCTTGAGAGTTGTTTTTCTCCAATTCACTTGAGTATTCATTCCGTAGACTCATTGCATACTTGGACCAACTCTATTTGATTAGGCTGGTCACCAGTGCATAAAAGGTCTACTGTGTGCATAGTTAAGAATTATCAAACAGGCTCATTTTGTGATATATGCACTCACGTAAACCCTTGCGCATGTACATGACAAATCTTTCATTATTAGTTCTGATATTAATTTGTGGAAGCTGACAATGGACATCTCATAAGTATAATAAGATTCTAATCCAAAATATAAATCTTATTAGAAATAATAAGACAAACAATTATATACTATTTTAGATTATTATATTCTTTTAATATGTGATTCTTATTTACCTCCATTTTTATATTATTCAATCTTGACTAAGAAATTTCAATAATTTGACATAAGAGAAATGATATGAAACACAAACTTGCACTAATGCACTAATATTATTTATGTTTTATCATGTATTAATATTATTTAAAAAAGTAATTATTTTTTTAATTTTAAAAATAATTATGATGCACAACATTGCATAAAAAATTTTGGTGCAAATTTATATGATATTAATGTTTTTCTCTAACATAATAAGAGTGTTTAGAGAAAGAATTTTTTTTTCAAATGAATGAATAAATTCACCATTTCTAAAATAATTTTATTAAATGGTATGATATAAGTGATAATGTGCAAAATTATATTATATTAGTATTTCTCTTTTATTGTTTATCAAACTCACGGTTCCAAGTCTAAAAAATTACAAGGTTATAACAAATTTTTACACATTAATTATAATATCTAATATTGAATTAATATAATTTTTAAAATATTAAAATTCTTCACTTTTTGAAAAATTACGGTATGTATCACGTCATACTTGACATTAATGTAATCTTTTTATATATTTAGCATCTTGTAAATTTTATTTGATAAATACAACTCATTATTCTATCAAAACAAAATAAAAAATATATAAATATCAGGAATATATAAATTTTGTTCTTATATTAATTATGATATATTATGCATAAAAAAAATTAAAAATTAAGAAATTTAGTTTTTAAGAAAAATTTATCATATGTCACATCATATTATTTTTTTGAACAAGGCACACTATAATTTGTGAGTAAAATTTGTGTTTATATAATATTTTTAAAAATAAAATGCAAAGTTTTACTTAAATGCATAAATTAAAATAGAATGTTCCATTAATTAATGATCGAAACATTAATTTTAATAGTTTATTTTATTCAATTTATTTTTTGATGAATGGATGATGATGATATGATATAATTTAAGATATATTATTTGTCTTAAATATATATAATTAAAACAAGTAAAAATATAAAAATAATAACAAGATATTATATTTAAAGTAAAAAAAATTAAATAAAATTAAACAAATTTAAATTATTAACACGTTATAAATAATTAAATAAAATATGGAATGAAATACAATCCGGTTCACTTGTCTACTATGTCTAGGGAATAACTAGTCAGTTAGGGTTAAATAGTGATGGATTCAGTAAAACTCCGTTAAGACTTAGAATCTCAGTTCCCAAACTCCATTAGTAATTCTTTTTAAAGATAGACTAATTAATTTGGAGATTAGAGTCCTGCAGACGACCCCACCTTAAAAAAATGAATTTGGTAATTTTAGAACTGAAAATATTAATTTTAAAATAATTTATTATTTTATCTCATAATTTAATATTATAAGTTTTAAAAATATTGATATTATTACGTTATTAGTAAAATAAAATAAAAATATTGATTGTTTTAGGAGTATATAATGATATAATATTTTATATTAACAAAATTTAATATTAATATAACTTTATTTTTTTAAAAAATAAATACTTAATGCTTATAACATAAGAATGATAATGTAATTAGTTTTGAAGTAATAAATAATGAGAAATTATTTAATAAGATAAAATATTAGTGTAATTTTTTGAAAAAAAATAAATATAAAATAAATGATAAAGAGAAAAATAATTTAATTAATGTGCAATATATTACGGAAATAATAAATAACAACTCAATAAATAATACCTCCCCCACTTAAAAAGAGTAAAAAGAAAAAAAAATATTTGGATCCACTATCTAAATATTAATATCTTAAATATTTTATGTTATTAAAAGGTTATATTTTACTAATCAATTAAAATATTAATATCTTTTTATTCTTTTTAAATATTAACCAAATTTTTGTTTCCTAAAATATCCTTTTTGACCTAGTTTTTTTTTAAATTAATTAGAATTTAAAAAAGTGAAAAAAATATTAATTTTTAGAAACATTTTTTTCTAACAGAATTATTAATACAAATATTTTCAATTAGTTAGTACAGGTACCCTAGTTAATACATTAGTATCCAAAATGTCCTATTTTATTAAAAAAAAATATCATTTCATTACTTCAATTTAAGTATTAGTACCATTTCTATCATTTTTGAATGGTAACCAAAATACCTTTTAGCATTTTTATAAAGGATTTTTTCATTTTTGGTGATTAAGATAAAAAATAAAATAATTTTTTAATTTTCATAAAAAAAATTAACAATATTAATAATACAAATATTATAAATTACTCATTATAATTTTAAAATCATGTTTTTTATTTAAATTAAAATTAAAAGAAAACATAAAATAATAATAATTAAATATTATAATAAAGTAGTGACATAAAATATTATTAAAAGGGTAATTAATATTTTTAAAGAATTAAATATTATAATCGAAATAAATTATTTACTTTTAAAAATATTCATGAAGATTCTTATGTGTAAGAATAATTACATAAAAATTAATTATTCTTTCTATTTAAATAGGTAATTAGGATTTAGAGAAGTGATAGAAATGCTAAGTTATAAAGTCTTTTCGTAAGTTTTATATTAATTCGATCAAGTAGACCTCACAATATAAATTAAACAATTAATGTTGTTGAAGTATAAAATAATAACTCAATTCAACACATAACAAAACAACTATAAGATATAACAATAATAATTTGGATAATATACATTAGTGATGATGTGCCTCACATGCTTTTATCCAGACTAATAACGTGCATACATAACAAACATATATACCTAAAAGTTAAAATAGATTTTCAATTACTTCAAGACCTCGTATCTAGAAACATATTTGATAAATAATGATTATACTTTCACAACATGTAATCAAACATATTTAGTAAACCTTAATAAATATTATAATACTTAGTACACATCCAATATAAGATGATACATACCCCTTACAGACTCGTACCAATCATGTATACAAATAAAAAGGTATATTATACTAACACATAATCTAAACATAAGTGTTTATTAAGAAGAAGTCTAAGACCTAATACACAATCATGTTAAGGAGATGCTGACTCTTTAAGGACTCAATCAATTCTCATAAACACCAGGGATAAAAATACCTGATAGATAATCACAATTATAGTATAAATAAATACAAATATGCATTATAATAAAGTAGTAGATATAGAATTCAATAAATAGAAAGCATGTGATAAATATAAAAACTTTCTAATAAGAGTTTAATATTCAATATATAGAGACATACACCATTTAAATTTTGATTGTACTAGCCATACATTTGAGCATGTATAACTCTAGATATAATGAGGTAAACCCACATAAAAATGTCATCTATGTGGTAACATCCTTAGATGGCTTGAGTCAATAACTCAACAATAAACAATCAACTAAATAATAAATCAATGACAACTTTGAAAGAAGTAAAATCACTATTACTTATATCAGTTGGGACCTTCGTCCTAACTGCATATTGCTATTTTTGGTTGCTATCTATGCAACAATCTAGTTAGACACACGAACTTGACTCACCTACAAAACAAAAACCATCAAATGTGGTGTGATCAAAAACCACAAATTAGTAATGAGTAGCATACATAATCAACAAAATCACCATCAAACACAAACACCCAATAAACAACCAATGACACACAGTCCACCACAAACCACCAAGAGACACACAATTCAAGATGTGAGTACTTAAAAAATTTAACTTTGTATACTCTCAAAAATAAGTTCTCACAAATAAAAATTTGCACGAAGGTAACTACCAGCCGACACATGGCTCACCTCACATAAACCACATATAAACACCACCTCGAGTAATCCAAAATTAGAAAGAACAAGATGTCAATTTAACATAAATTTGCTACATTTTTGTAGATACCAAAGAAAAAAAAATAAGGGTATTTATATAACTCGAATTTTCCACCTCGTCAATGGTGGTGGCGAGCTTGGTAACAAGGTATTAAAAAATCACATTTTTTGTTCTAAAAATTACCAAGTACTTTTAATAAATATTGATATTCAAAATGAACTAACACTCCACTTAGCATGCACACTACGAAAACTAATCTAATAGTGTGTGTAAACAAGCTTGCATATGAAGTGTTCCTAAATATGTGTGTATGTGTATTACTGATTTGTAGTAACCAACCTAACCTGGAGAATAATAAAGCACTAAGTAAAATAAAACAAATATTAGGTTTTGCACATGAAAAACTAACACACAGGTGCAAGTACAACGAGACTTATAATTTATTTTTAAAAATAAAAAAATTATTCAAGTAATAATGATTATTATAGCCTTAAAAATCATAACATATCATTTTTCATCTAAAATAATTGTATTGATAAATAATACAACTATACTTTTTTAAAAAATATTATTTATATTTTAAAAAAAATTAGTGTACAATTATATCAAATATGAATGGAAGGATTGTTCAAACTCAAAATTTTAATGTATTTACTATATAGACGAAAGGTTGCACTATTGTGTTATTTTTAATGAAAGTATACTTTAGGTTCTTACTTATTAAATAAAATAATATAGATTTATTATATTTACAAAATTAATTATAAAATTCTATTTTATAAAATAATAGATTTATACTACCAAATTTATTCAATTTGAAAGAACGGACATCATAAGTTTATTATTTTACAAAATAAACTTTTATAATATTTTTTTTATAAAAATAAAATACTTATACTCTTTTATTTAATAAATATGATATTAAAGTACATTTTATTAAAAATAACAAATTTGTGCTAACATTTTATCTTAGTGGACAAAGATTAGTTCCCTCATAAATTTGTAACGTAATAAGTAACATTTTAAAAAAAAAATTAAGTACACATAATTTTTTATTTAATATTATACTCATATTATTTATATTATAAAATTATTTTAAAATATTCAAAAATAATTTTTTAAAATAATATATGTAAATATAAAAATAAATATAAATTTATGGATTACCCGACTCCATATACCACACGGAATAGGGTTGAGACGATAAGGAGAGACCGAGGGAATGAGGGGAACGCTTTTGATGATTGTGTGCACGTGTGGTAGGTCTCTCAACGTGCACGCTCCTATAATTTACTTTGAATTGATTGATTTTCAATTTGTTATTAATTTTTCAATCAATTATATATAGTTGCTCCTCTTTATTTTTTTAACAAATTATCACAATTATTATAGGCGGAAATATTGTTAAAATTAAAATTATTATTTATATAATTATAATGAAATTAAAGTATGTTTTATTTTAAGATTGGAAAAGTTATTTAATAATCTTTCTTATCCAATTAACAATAATAAATTTTATAATATCATTACCTTTATTAAAAATAAAGAAATTAAGCTTTATATTTACTATATATAAAAAATTATAAAAGTATTCAAAATATTTATTTTATTTTAATTATTCTACAACATATAACTAATAAAAACATTCCCAATTATATAAGTATAAAACATAATTAATATTTTTAAAATAAATATTTTTATTAAAGGTTAATTCATAATAAAGTGAGGAATGTTAATATCACTTATTTTACATTCATATTCGTTATATCATATAATGTATTATATTTATTTTAAAAATTAAAAAATAATTTATTTTTTTGATAATACTAATATGTGATAACAAATAAAAATATAAGTATAAAAATAAAGATAAACTTACGTACCCCTTAATATTTATTAAATAAAGTTGAATTCATTATAAATGAAATAAACTTTTCGTATATTTTTATGCACGAAATGCAACTTCATTTACATTTAACTAGTTTTAAGATAATTCTTCCTTCGCCAATTTTGCACCTTCATATTAAAAAGAAGAAGAAAAAGAAGATAAGTTTTTGAATATATATATATATATATATGTATTTTTTGATAAAAGATTATTTTAACAAATAATTAAGCATTAAATTAAATATATAACAAGTTTCATTTTATCTCCGTTTTCCGATGCTTTTTACTTGACTCTTCAAATATGAGCATATATATGTTTAAAAATAAACTTTTTATACATATTTAATAGTAATGATCATGATATAATATTTATTTTTTAATGCTATATTTAGTTAACATAATAATAATAATAAAATAGTATCATTATTATAATATATTTTTTACAATTAGAATGAAATGAAAAACATGTAGAATATTATTTAATTATTATTTTATTTATTATACGAGAATATATTATTAAAAAATATTTTTTAAAATAATTATTACTTAAAAATATTATTTATTCTTAAAATTAAAAACAAAAAAAATATTTTTTATAATTTTTTCTTCCATATTATTTCAATTATATTTGAGGACAAAATTGAAATAATATGTTTTTATATAACCGTGGAATGATAATTTCATGTCTTTTAGTAATTGTTTTAATTCCATTTCATGTTTATAACACAACCAAACGTATGAACATGTGAAAATAATTATATTCATAATTTTATTTATTCTAAACAAACATGATGTTCTAATCATTCAAAAATCATCGTCTCTAGATTTATCAAGGGTTCCAAAAAGATTTGTATTTTTGAATGTATTTATAAAAATAATTTTTCTAATATAACTTAAATATTTATCAAATTACAAAATTCTTTATTAATATATTTAAATTTATTTGAATATATGGATCGATCTGGAGTCCGACCCGAGCCCATAGAACAACCTAATCTTAGTAGATAGCCCGAATCGTAAGATGAGTCACCCCCAAAGACCTGCCTTTGTTCACATCTACGAATACACTCGTGGGAGAGACCTCTCCGGTTGAGCTTTGACATCTGAAGGGTTGACCACTAGTTTGGGCCATGGGGTGGTCGACCTTTGTCTATAAATATGCTTGTTTTTACTTTTATGCCCCTTTTGACACACTTATATATATACCTTATGTAACCGATACATGTACGTGTAAAAATTTATATATACATGGGCTCTTTGAGAGATTCACGCACAATTGTTTTGACTTATCTCTAATTTCTTTTTTTGTAAATTAAACCAATCTCAACAAAATACTATTAAAAAAATTGAATAAAATTTATTTTAAATAATAAAAAATATAACGAAATATAATTCACTATATTTTCAAAAATAAATAATTTCACATATTCACCAAATTTGCAACAAATTGATCACAATCTTTTATCAAAAGTTTCAAACACTACAAAACAATGTATAAGTTTAATAAAAGGGTACCCATTAAAAATATCACTATGCTAAAAATGATTTTTAAAGTTGGTTAATAATCGACTTTAAATGCGATGACTTAAAAACGTAAAGTCGGTTCACGCGTTGAATCGGCTTTAAATGTTTAATTTTTTTTACACAATTTATTCATTTTCTATTATACTTAAATTAAAATATGTATTCAATCACTACATAATAGCATAAAAAACTAAAAATTGTTTAACAAATAGTTTAAATAATACAAATAATTAAAAAATTAAATATTAATTAATTACTTGTGAATTAAATTTATTACAAAAAAATAATTTACATACAATACATATATATTTAACCTAAATTATAAATAATATGATGTTGTCTCTTTTGTCATGGATTTTGTGATATTTCTACTTTATTTCAAGGAGAGGAAGTTTGGTTGGCTAAGAAGTAAAAAAAAATAGCTCATTCATATAACAATTCATTATCTTAAATACATGAGTACATAAACATCCATCAAACAAGCAGTCTAAACTTCAAAGACATAGGAATGGAGAAATTAAAGTATTATAAAAATTACCATGGTATTATCTTATGTTATTCAAGATCATCATATTCGTCTACTGATGTTATAATTCGAACAAAGTATTCTGTCAATTCTTCTCGTAAATCATCAAAAATTTACATATCATAGCCCCACTTGTTTCAACCAAAAAATTATATGTAATTAAATTCAAAAAAATAACGTAATATCATGAATTCACAAAAAATAACTTATATATATTAAAAGATTAGTAAAAAGAGATTACCATATATATTGACACCAGAATGATATAATAATAATCTTATCCCTTCGAAATTATATTAGCACTGTATTAATATTTTGTCTATAAATATGAAGATATCTCAAATCAAGCTGGTATTTTTAATGCTATAATGAGCTCTAAATATGAAGTCAAGTGTAACTTTGATTTATTACTTGGGTTGGTTGAGTTTTGGTGCCCATAAACTTATGGAACAACTATTTTTTGCCCAACCAACCCAAGTAACAAATCGGAGTTACACTTGACTTCATATTTAGAGCTTATTATAGCATTAAAAATACCAATTTGATTCCAGATAGCTTCATATTTATAGATAAAAGATTAATACAGTGCTAATATGATTTCGAAGTGATAATATTATTATTATATCATTTCGGTGTCGATGTGATAATCTCTTTTACTAATCTTTTAACATATATAAGTTATTTTTTGTAAATTCATGATATTACACCAAAATGATGATTCTTGGTGGTTTTCCTATACTTGGTTGGCCAATGACTACCATGATGTTGTCATACAAGGGAACTAGGTAAAATAGATGAGATGAAGTTTGGGCAAAAAACAGATTCATATAACAATTTATTCCCCTAAATACATGAGCACATAAACATCCATCAATCAAGCTGCACAGACTTCAAACACATGAATAGAGAAATTAAAGCATTATAAAAATTATTATGATGTTGTAATATGTTATTCAAGATCATCATAATCTTATCCTAATTTTTCTTGTGATAATATAATTTGAACCATGTGTTCTCCCTATTTCTCTCGTAAATCATCAAATATTTATGAGTAATAGCCCGACTTGTTCCAACCAAAGAGCTACATGTATTTAAATTCAAAATAAGAATGTAATTTCATGAATTCACAAAAATAACTCATATATGTTAAAAATATATATTGGTAAAATAGATTATCACATCTTTAATTGAAATTTTGATATTTGTGATGATTTTGCTCATAAACTTCTTGACATAGTAACCACACATGACTCCAACATTTTGTTGTGAAACTTACAAAAGATAAGTATTCATTATTTTACATATTCGACTATCTTTATTATTAAATAATTAAATTATTTAAATTATTAATATTTGTTTATATATACCATAACTTTGTCCTATATAAGCTTATGAGATTTTTTAAGAGTAATGCCTCTACTCTTGTTCCACAACTTTCATTCCCTATCAAAGTTTATAATGGTTAGTTTTTTTATTAAATATGACAAATAACAATAGAAGAAAAATAGCTAGTTATAACTCTAACATTTCAACAACTACTTTTGTATTTTTACTCAATTCTATGGAAGCTGAGTCACAGTACCAAACATGATTGTCATATAGATCAAAGATTACCAACATCTAATGATCTTGGCCTTATTCAAACCTTAGTTGGCAAGGGATTATCAACTTCTGATTTTTGTTAAGTATTAATGTCCTATCACATAATTGTTTAGTTCTGATGCTAACATCTTTCTCTTGATATTGATTGACAAATGAAGAATCATAGAATATTGCTAAATGTGATGAGTGATTAGCTTGAAGTTGATAATAACATACCCTATATAAAATAAATATATATAAATAATTAGCTAATATAAATATAATTATATATGTTCTATATAAATAAAAGTTATTTACCGATTGAAGACTCACCTTATCCACACTTGAATTATACTTAAATCGATTATTTGATATTTAAATAGCTACAATATGCATTCGATCTATATATATGTTTGGCCAATGTCTACACCAAATATTTTTATACGAAGTGGCATAGTCCATCCAACATTTATGATAGATGCCCTCGTAACAATAATCATCAAAGCGCCAGGATTTTTGCCGAAATTTATAGCATAATTATAACTATACTTTTTCCATGGCTTCTTCTTGAATGACTTAATGCATAATGATTGGCCACTAGACATAGATTTACTACTAGATACTTGCTTTGTATCTCTTAAATGTACCACACTTACTAATTCTGGTATAATAGACTAAAGAAGAAGTATTATATATTAGTAACAATAAAAGAATAATAATATAATAGTAGTAAAAAAAGTGTTATTGTAAGTAAAAAAAATAGTACCATGTCAAAATTAATTGCAACTTGATTCGATAGCCAAGCCACATATTGTCCAACTGCTTCTTAGGCTGTGGTAGCATCAGAAGGCACAAGTAGTGGACAATCATGGAGCAATGATTGACCAATTATTATTCGCCAATAATTTGACAAATATTGATTATGAATCATTCGATCATCGCTCAATTATTATACCGTTTCAATAGCAACAAAGTCTGTTGATGAAGGATGTTTCAACAAATTTAAGCGTTACATATAATAAAAAATAAAAATATTAGACTATTTACATAAACTTTAAATCTTACCACAAATGATTCATCAAATAAAGGAGGACTCTCATGTGGGGTTGCTATTGTAAGTACATTCTCATCAAAACGTTCATCGTGATGCAATGGATGGTAAGAATGTACAGATTACATTAGAGAAAATGAACTACTACTTGATTGCATCTACATTCTTGGCATAAATGGAGGATCAACATAATAACTATATTCACGTGTTTTAAATTCATTTTAAGTCGACTTTTCAACGAATCAACTTTAAATTCATTATAAGTCGGTTTTTACCAAAAAGTAACTTTAAATGTCGACTTAAATGACCATTTTGTAGTAGTGTATATTTCATATTTGTTTAGTTAATACTAGTAAATTATTTTTTATTCATTACGTTAGTATTCATTTAACAACAATAATATATTTGAAATAATTTAAATAATTAGATGATATATTTGAAACAACTCAAATAGTTTAATTGGTATATTTAAAACAAATTAAATCCACTTTTATATCATTATATCAATACTGGTCTAACGATGTTACATGTCCAAAATAAATTTGAAATAACTCAAATAATTAAATGATAGTTTTAGAACAACTTAGATCATTAAGTGATATATTTGTGATAACATTTTGTTCTAAATATACCATTTAAATTATATTAATTGTTTCAAATTTATTACTTAATTATTTGATATGTAATGTTGTTAAATAGAGACTAATAAAATAATATAAATATAATAATTATATTATATAAACGAAATGAAAAATAATAAAATTGTAAGAAGAAAACAAATATAATATTTTAAGGATATTTTTATAAATTTATTCTTATTAAAATATGAATTTCGTATGACTATATTTATACTATCATCTATGGCGTACCAAACAAGTTGGATGAATTTTTTAACTTAAAAATGGAACGATAATTTAGTAATATTCTTATTAAATAATATATATATTATTAAATTAATATATTAATATTCTCCTATTTAACAAATTTTACGACATGGTTCAATTTATAAAAAATTAAAATCTAATTTATAGTAAATAATTTTATCTTTATGAAAATATATGTTATTTTTTAAACTCTCATTTATTTTTGAACATTTCAATGCTTTTGCATCTCATACCACTCTAACAATTATAGTCAATCTTACCCCTTATATCGATTTATTTATTTATAGGCTAACAAATTTTTACTATTTATTCTAAAATAATCTAAATATATATATTTTTATTAAATTTATAGTTAGTATATTACCAACTTATTTAAAATATTAATATATATCCCTCCTTATTATTATCACTAATTTATTATCTCTTTATCTTACTTATTCTTGCATTCTTTATTACCTACTTAATCTTTGCATTCTTTATTATCTACTTAAATTTGATAAAATTTAGGATAAAAGTGATTTTTTTAATACAAAGTGATTAAAAAAATAAAAAATTAAAGAAAATGAAATGATAATAATCGCGATCATTGAAAGTGATTATATTTTAAATAAATATGCATTTGTCTAATTTAATTCTAACAAAAATTATATTTTTAGATTATATTATAGCAAATAATATAAGAGTAATTGATGGATATAAGAATGAGATAATGTAAAAATATGATGGTAGAAGTTAACATAATTGTTATGGTTAATATGTTTGTTTTTATAATAAAATGGATAAAAAATTCGAAATGATACGTAAAATAATATATATGTTTATAAGATAAAATTATTTTTCTATAAAATATTATTTTTTTTTAATTATATTATTATTTGTTAAATAAAAAATTATTAATTTAAATAATATGATTCAAAGTATTTAATTTTGTAATAAATAAAAATATCACTATAACTATTTTTTTTCATGGAAGAAGAAAAAAACACAAAGGGAAACATCAACAAATTTTATTTATTTTTTTTTGACATTTATTGTTGGGTTGGTATACATAAATATTTTTAGTCATTTATTTTTGTTAATATTATCTAAGTATCGACCCTTGACCGGCACAAGCAATTATTTGGAACAAATATTGAGACAACGGATATTTAGGAATAAGAGACGTAGCTAGCCCGCTCGCTCTTATACGTTCTTAGAGCAGTAGAACAGTAGGACATCAATCATCAGCAACGAAAGTTTTTCTTTATACTTAAAATTCACAAACTTTAGAAAAGAAGTGTTCTCCCGATACGTGAAGAGTAGTATTAAATATCATAAATTTATGAAAATCATAAATAATTTATTAATATTTAATTAACTCTTACATAATTTTTTTATTATTAATATTAAATAATTAAATAACAAATTATAAACCAAATAATCATTTAAGATAATTACAAATATATAATATAAATAATTTAATGATATTTAATTAGCTCTTACACAAATAATCAATATTTTTTTCACAACCCAATTAATCTATCTATTGAGATAATTACTAATTCATAAAATATTTTTATTTACAAGAAATTATTCTATAACAGATAGGGATGGACAAAAAATCGCGGGTTCGGTTATCCGCGATTATTCGAACCGACGGTTTGGTTTTTAACCAATAAATTTCGAGAATGGCGACGATTTTGGATAAAAATCGAATATGAAACAACGGTTACGATTCGGTTATGATTATACTAAAAATCGTACCCGTCTGTACCCGAATTAATTATATTTAATAAATTAAATTATATATTAAAAATTAATTATATATATTTAATAAATTAAATTATATATATATTTCAATTTTTTTTGAGGTTTTTTTCATAACCGTCCCGAACCGTTACCCACGGGTAAAAAATCGTCCCTAAACCGTAACGATTTTCGGACGGTTTCAATTATAAACTTTATAATTCGGTTCGGGAACGGTTATATCAAAAACCGTCCCCACCTGTCCCCGTTCTCATTCCATTAACAGATATGGTAGCTATCTATTAGTTAAGATATTTAGAATTATTTTTTTATCATATAATTTATTATTATATAAAAAGATGATAAATAAACATTTTTAAATTTATAATATAAAGCATCTTTTATATATGAACCAATTTATAATTGAACATGTTTTTTTTTTAATAAATTGACAACACTTGACTTGGTTTTCAAATTTCTTATCGGTAAGTAGAATACCCATATCATTTTTTTTAATCATACAAATTTATATTTTTATATCTATATTTTTTATATCATTATATGTATAAATTATTTGAATATTTGAAAATATGATTTATTTTTTAAAAATAATATTAACATATAAAATATAAAGCATTTTTTTACCTGTTGTTCATTATGTTTTATTTTTATCCCATAATCTATTTATACTTAAAATATAAAACATATTTAAAAATAAAATTCATTTGAATATATATTTAAGAATAATATCCCTGATCGATGACTTTTCTTGAAAGCATAATATTATTGTTGTTATTTCTGTCATCGTCTGTTCTGAAATTGCAAGAGCTCTTACAACTTTTATACTTTAATTTGAAGATATATACAAAACAAAAATATTTCTAAACATGTTGAAAACTGGTGAGATGTTAAAAATAAAATAATATGTTATATTAATTATAATTTATTATAATCATAATTTATACGATAATTTTTAATTAGATATATTTATGTAAATATAACTATATTTATTAATAATAATATGTTATATTAATTATAATTTATTATAAATTTATGATAAATATAATAATGTCATATATTAATTATAATTTATTAATATAATTTCTCATACCATTTTCTCTAAAATATACTAAGGATAAAATATTTAAAATATTAAGGAAAAAAAATAAGATTGCTTTAAGAATTATTATGTTAAAAAAGTATTGGCTAGGATTTGTGACCTTCTGTCCATTATTTTACAAAGAGAAATAGTTTATATTATAAATTTAGGATGATATGAATGACTCGTTAATTTGTAATTAATTTTTTTCATTATTTAATATTAATAAACGGGAAAATTATGTGAGTTTTTCTATAAAAGAATCAATTAAATCTCAATTATAATTTTCATAAATTTATGATACATAGTAATATAATTTTTTTTAATGCTTAACTTTAAAACTTGGCTCCACAGTACACCACCCATGTGTGAGAGGTGCCTCAACATTGCATACATTTTGTTTTGATGCAAAACTTGTAAACAAGTGCTTGTCTTCGCTATTGTTTCTTCTGTTTTCCTCTCACCAAGTCTTCTATTATTAGTAATACTTCCTTCAACATTTTCAATCATTTATTTTTAAAATTTTATTTTAGTTTTCTTATTTTTTTATAATTTAGTCTCTTAATTTTTTAATTTTATACTTTGTTTATTTTTTAATTTTTTAATATTTTTTTACGTTTAATTTCAAGTTGATCTCAAATTTTGAATTAATTATTAAAAGTTAAAAAATTAAAGAAATTAAATTATAAAAAAATAAAGATAAATACCAAAGTATAAAATAAAAATAAATAAATAAATAAAAAAAGGTATATATAGAAAAATGTAAAAACTATTTATGCAAGAACTGTTGTCTTTGACTTTCTATTATTATAAAAAAAAGAAAAATATGTTAGAAATTAGATAATGTTGAGAAAAAACGCAAATTTCCGATAAACCAAACTTATGAGAAAGCAAGAATAGAAAAATAACATACAAATTTGATAACGGAGTTCGGCCAATCTTGCTTACGTCTCCGGACCTGCTGTAGATCTTTTTACTGAAAGAGGAGAAATTACACAAGGTGTTTACAATACTCACAACCCACAACCCAATTACACCCAAGAAAATTACTCTCAATTTTCTCTCACAAAAGCTTTTCTCTCTAAGCTTTTCTCTCAATTGAAATGAACACTTTTGGATGGTTAATTCATTACAATTACACATCTATTTATAGGAAAATTCACTCCTTGAATTACTCCTTAAATTAATGGTTCCTTGAATTGCTCATTGAATTAAGCTACATGTTTTACTCCTTGTTTTGCTCCATGTTTTGTTCCATGTTTTGCTCCTTAATTTGCTCATTAAATTAAGGAGTTTTATAACAACAATCTTCAACAGATAACAACTAATATTAATAATAAGAAGTATAGGATATATTAGGAGCAAATTAAGGAGCTTTATAACAACAATCTCCAACACATAACAACTAATATTAATAATAAGAAGTATAGGATATATTAGGAGCAAATTAAGGAGCTTTATAACAACAATCTCCAACAGATAACAATTAATATTAATAATAAGAAGTATAAGATATATTTTATTTAATATTTTTCCTAAATTACGGATTGAGATAGGGTGGTTAAGCAGTGCCAAAAACTTACGTGCAATTTGGTGGCTGCTTGGCGAATAAGGGATCGATGAATTCTCATCTTCTTTTCTAAGGAATCATAGGATATAGGGCCATTGTAAAAGCTTTTTTATTTTATTTATTTTATAATATACTTGAAAGATTTTATTTAAGTATAAACCACGGGTCATAAATTAAGTTTAGTTTTTCACATGGTATAATTAAAAAATCAAGACTAATTATATATTGTGTTATATCATCTATGAGAAAATATTTTCAAATTATTTTTATTCATTTTGTATTTTTTTCGTATGGTTGAATAATTTGATATCATAATTCTCTAAAAAATATTTATTAAAAATATCTAATTATATTTATAGTTAAAAAATACTAAAAATCTTTCTTATTTGACCAACTATGATATCATGACTGATGATGTTTTTTTATTATGTTCGTCTTAGTTATCATAATTGACACTAAAAATAGTGAGACTTATATTTTAAAAACTTCTCCTAACAAGAGGTTTTATTATCTTCATCCACAAAATTATCTTCTCCTATTTTTTATGAAAGCTGAAATTAAAATAAAATTATTAGCTATGAAATCAAGGTTACATTTCTTATTTCGCTTAAAATATGAAAAAACAGAGTACAGAGGATAGGAGAAAAAGCTATTATGCTCACTTGCATGTTACCTCCTCGTGGCCATTTTGTAATCGTCCCTGCTTGGGTACGATTTACTAATGTTATTTTTGACAAGTACCTGTAAACGATTTTTTTTTTCAATAAAAAAAAAAGATTTGTTTTGGGTGTGCCAATTATTAGATCCAATCTTTTTTTTCTTTTTAGATGTCCTAATTTGAAAGAATTATAACCCACTTAAGATAAAATTAAAAAATAATTTAAGGAATAAATTACGAAGTATTAACTCTTTAATTCAACGAATAAATCAAGAAATTCTCATACTTAACTTAAGAAATAATTAAAGGAGAAAAATAAAGAATCCTTAATTCAAATAATAAAACAAAAAATTATTAATTTAAGGAATAAATCAAAAAATATTTAATTTAAAGAATAAATCTCCTTATATATATTTATAAAATTGTAATGAAAATATAAGAAAAAAACAATACAATTTTGAGAGAACAACAAATCTTTTAGGCCTTTTACCTTATGAATTTAGCGTTTTAAACACAAATTTTCAATTATATCTTATAATAACATGGAAATCATTTAATTTTACATTAAAACTGCTTCAACGATGATAAAAAAAATTGAATTTCTTGGCTAATCATAATTAACATGACCCAAAAAAATGTACGAGATATAATTGAAAACTCATTTTTATGTACATTTACAACAAACACTTTCTTGGTGGGACTAACTCTGCAACTTTAAAGCCATAATTTAATAGACAATGATATTAGTTAATTGATTTCACGGAACAATTTGTTATATATCAATTCGGTCCATTGTTATTTTATAGACCAATGACATGAAGCGCATTATTCGGGCTCATTGCAATAAGCTAGAAGCATAATATTGATCATGACAAAATCTTATATTTAATATTAACTAGATAGTAAGCGAAGGGACATTGATAATTTGATAGCATAAATGAACAACAAAATAGTATTCGTTGGGGTTTCAAGATTACAAACATGTGTTAGATGCCATCCTAAACCTACCAACTCTCACATGCTCAACACCAACATTAAATTGGTAAATTAAGTTCTAATTTAAATTATAATTTACATTTAATTTAAAATTATATAAATTTTACTTAAATTAATATTAAATTGATAAATAGTAAATGTAAATAAAATTAAACTCATAATTACCCTCTATATCATTAAGAAATATTTTTTATTAAAATTAAATACATGATACAATTAAAATAAATGAATATTATTAACCCCGATAAATAAATGCTATCACAAATCTTTTACGACCGATCAATCTTAAATATTATAGTTAATTCTTACGAATCACTTAACATACATATCGGATGTATAGCATACACATATCATTCGAAAAGATCGAGATTTGCGATTTGATTGAACAAACTACTACTATTACTACTTCTTCTTCTTCTTCTTCTTCTTTTTACTTGGATTAATAATTATCCGCCTGTTAATTCATTTGAAAAGATGGAGATTTGAAATTTGGCTTAGATCAAATCACTTCTTCTCCTTCTGCTTAGCAATAAAAATTAATGTAAAAAATAATTTCAAGTTTTTTCTTATAATTTATTATTTAAGTGTCCTAAAAATAAAAAAATTGTTAAGATATTAATAATAGTTCTTGTATAAGGCCATCATATTTTTTAACACTTTTATGTTATAAGTTATGTTACAATTATAATTAACGTAGTAAATAACAATTGATTAAAATAGTAAAATTTAATTTTTTAGTTAATAAATAACTATCACACTAATCGTAAAATTTTGATAATACCATGTATTATAATAAATAAATTTTTTTATGTAATACTAAGATTGTTTAAACATAATTTTATAGGTATATTATTAATCTTTGAGTCTTAAAATTAGTTAAACATCATGATTTTTCAATCTAAGATCCAAATTTAAGGGTCACACATTTGATGTATATATTATTATTATTTTTTTTTGGATAAAATACCTAAATGATAACTTTATTTAGATTACATGTGTTATTTAGTCATATTGTTTTAAAAAAAGTGTTTTTGAATCCTTTGTTTGTGAAAGAGCTTCACTTATGAATGAGCGTAGGGAGGGGCGAAGACGGCTATGCTAATAACCATAATCGACTCGTATCACACTATTACAAAAATGGATATTAAAATCGGTTAAAAATTGACTATAAATCAATTTAAAGTCGGTTCGTTGAACCAACTTTACGTTTAATGTGAATCGACTTAAATTTTTTTATTTTTTTACAAAATTTACTCATTTTCTATTATACTCAAATTAAAATCGATCACTAAATAACAACAGGAAAAAAAATCTATTTAACAAATAGTTTATAAATAATATAAATAATTAAAAAATAAAATATTAATTAATAGTAGAAAAATTATCATGGTGTATTCTTCTCCTGATGTTATAATACAAACCTACATATATAATACAAAAATTTATATACATAAATAACAACACATAATAACAGAAAAAATATGAATAATAAGTGCGTAGAATTAATAGAAATACTTACAAGAGTAAATGAAATGACAAAATGAAATAAATGAAGAAAAAATGGTGTTTTGTAAGTGAAAAATGAGTATAAAAAATTTGAGTATTTTGCTCAAAACAATAGGGGATCTAAAAGATTAGTTAGAGAGAAAGAAAACCTACTAACTGGCATTGGAAATGGTAGTCATAGGTGGCCAAAAAATGAGAAAGAGTGAAGGAGATGTGGAGAAGGTTTTGGGTTTTTGAGAGTTATGTAGCACTTGTGATAGTTTCTGTCTGGGGAAGAAAGAAAGAAAAGAATTTATCCACGTGTGTAACATCGGTTCTACGTGTCAACCGACGCTATCCACGTAGCGTAGCATCGGTTGATACCTGGAATTGACGCTATACACGTAGTGTAGTGTCGGTTCTACACCGAACCAACTTTAAATTCATTATAAGTTAGGTTTTTTTTCAAAAAACCGACTTTACATATCGACTTAAATACTCCTTTTTGTAGTAGTATCAATTTCGAATACGTTCGGTTAATAACAGTCAGTTATGAGCAGGTAATAGTTTTCCTACGATTTAACCACGTTTTTTATTTTTTAACATTTATTTAAAAATATATTTAGTTTAAAAAATTAAATGTTAATTTAATTCTTACTTTATTATATTATTTAAAATATTGATATTAATTTTCATTTTTTTAACTATTTAACACATATTATTAAGTAAAATAAAAAATATAAAGTAAGAATAAATAAAATTCAGTCTAAGTATACAAAATATTATATGTTTTATTATTAAAATTACATTTTATATAATTATATTTTTCCTATATTAAATCTGTCGAAGAAATATTTCAATGACTTACTTTTTTCTACTATAGGGTTAACATGTGTGTCAATGTCTTTGGCTTTCATCTCTTTGTGGAGAAGTGAGATAAACATTATTTCCTAAATTTTGTGAAGGAACTAATAGTATTGGACTTGAAAGTTTTTAACTAAGCTCTAACCTTATTTGTCAAAGTGAGCTACAAGGCTCGACACTTCAGGGCATCGTTGTAGGCATAAAGATCCATCCAACTCTTAAAATTTTTCATATATTCCAAGGGGGCTTTGATACCATCATATGTACCTGTGTTAGGTAATTTAAACTTATAAGAAAGTGGAATGACCATAATTTTTAGGGATAAACGGGGACTCTATAGAGACTAAAATGTTTGATAGTCTACGTTGGTTTGACCCTTATTAGACTTCTTGCAATTGTTCGATAAGTTTGTCAATAGTTGGATGATGAATAGTTGGTACCTCGTCTTGGATCTTTAGGCGATCATTTTCTGTTGAAGTCACTTGGATAGCCTAATTAGCTTGGACATAATGTCCTTGTTGAGTGCCTCAAGATGGTCATGTAAGTTATGATACTCAAGAGCCTCTTGGGTTCTATCATCCAAGACTGGATGGGTATGATGAACATATATAGTCTGGCAAGCCATAGGATTGGGATCTCGTTGTGGATGGTCAAATTCTTAGCCAAGCCATAGATGGCTGTGGGTTTGTCTTTGTTTGTTCTAGGCATTGAAAGATGCCTCAGGAATATCTTTTAGGACCATAACTGGTCCAAGAACCTATGGTCTTGACAGCCATAGTAGGATGGCTTGGAGTGAATTTTTTATCATCTCTAGGTGGGTTCGAGTTCAATTTCACCTTGCTTTTTGTCTCACCTAACCCATTGTAAAGGGGTTGTCCAATTTTAGCGCCCATATTTTTGGCAGTCTACAATGAGGTTGAAAGGATGGCCTATTGGGTAGCAAGTTGGTCCTCTTAAGTAATTATTGGGGTCTGAGAGGTGGAGTTAGTTGTTTGGTCCATGAATTTTGTAGGTCTAGAGAAGATGTAAATATAAGGCCAAAAGATTTTGATATTATCTCTCTAAAAAACATTGGTACTAAGGTCCACGGTCTTTTTTTTCTTTCAAATATCTCTTCTTTCTTATATATATATATATATATTATTTATTAACAGATCAATGTCTCGGGGAACTTTTGTGAAAGTCCTACTATTTTGTAATTTTTCAACTAAATAGAGCACACTTTTTTTCTACAAATGGTGCTAGATGTTGATATTGATTTTTATCAACATTAAGTACAAATGGTGCCATATGTTGATATTGACCTTAGTTGTTTGGTCCATGAATTTTTGTAGGTTTAGAGAAGATGAAAATATAAGGCCAAAAGATTTTGCTATCGTCTCTCTAAAAACACTAATACTATGGTCCATGGTCTTTTTTTTTTCAAATATCTCTTCTTTCTTTTATATATATATTTTATTTATTAACCGATCATTATCTTGGAAAATTTTTGTGAAAGTCCTACTATTTTGTAATTTTTCAACTAAATATAGCACACTTCTTTTCTACAGATAGTGTCAGATATTGATATTGATTTTTATCAACACTAAGTAGGATTGTTTTCTATAGAATCTGTAAGATGAGTAAACTATTAGGATCTTGGACTACCTTATAATGGGTGGTTTTCATCCCTACGATTCTTAAATCAGTAGCTGTAAGATGTAGGATAGATGATATTTTAATCTTACTTTAATAATTATATGAAACGAGAGAGTTTAGTTATGATTTTATGTAATGAGAAATATAATACTATGATATTGATTATAATATATCAAATTATGGTATGTATATGTAACTTTATATAGGAGAAAGAAGAAACCTGGTAGTTTATTTCTATCTGCTTAGAATTAAGCTCTTTTAGTATTATAGATATTTATCTATTGTAGAGATCTATTTTCTATACTCATCTATTTATTATTATTTGTTAGATTATCCTTCAAAATAAATAATGATAATTTTTGGACATTTAATCATTTGGGATAACTAAAGCTTATCCTTTAGAATAATTATATTACTTTTATACTTATAAAGATGATTAAGATCACTATTTAAGTGTCATGTGAGATATACAAAGTTATTTTCAATACATAGTATAGAAAAATATTCCATGTAGCACCCCTTTTTCATGAAATGAAGCATGAAAGAAAGGAATTTAGATTTTTTGAGCATGCAAGTTACAATTTGTTAATTTAATTTTTTAAAATTAAACGTTAATCACATTGATTTAAATTAGTGCATTTTAGTTATCTTATTATTACAAATCATTTTAGGTTATAATTATGAGCATTTTAGGTTACTTTTTCCCCATTTTTTTCCTAATTTTTGTTATTTTTTCTTTTCAAATATTTATAAACGTTATTTTAATAAGATTTAATTTGATACTATTTAAGTTTTTTTATGTAAAAAATAATAATAAGATGATTAAAGTGTATTAATTTTAAAAATATGTAACTAATATATTTAATTTATAATTTTTTTTATAAAAATAACATATTATCATATTTTCTACCCCTAATGAACTTAAAATACCAAAAATAAGCAGGGCCCAAGTATGATTAATTCACTTTGAAATGAATTAGAGAGAAAATAAAGACGTAAACGAATAAAAAAGTATTATTGCTTTTGGTTTTGGTCCTTATGGATACATGTATTTGATAGAAACAAGTCAATTATTAGTAACAGACAAAGGCAGCTCTGACTATTATGTCCTACTAACAAACAGCTGGATTATCATTCCCCTTCATCTCTGTATTAGACATTAGTTGCAGGAAGGAACCATTCACTAACGCTCAAAATTAATTAGAAATTTAAGAAACGAATTAATAAAAGAAATATTTGGGTTAAAATACGAGGAATTGGGAAAACGACGATGCACTCGTTACTTGGGTTTAATGACATCTTGGTCCATTGAAGCCCATATTAAACCAGTCCAACTCTTGTGGGCAATCTGATGTGCCCCCGTCCTAAACGACCCAAAAATTAAATTAAAACTCTCCTTAATATATGATATCTCTCTCACTTCTTAAAATTATTCCCTCCAAAGAAAAATAATATGAAAATTAGTTAGGAAATAGAACGTCACAGATGGAATTAGATTCTTACCATTTTACTTTAAATAATGTTAGCAAACCCACTGTTTAGAAGTTTTGAAGCCTTTTATAGCATCAGGATGTCAGTTTAGCAGATGAACAGTTTAGTCTGCCAAACACGTACGAGTTATAAGCTATTGCATATACGTTACATCAGTTTATATCTTTAAGTACCTCTTTAATTATATCACTTCTTATCAAAAGGAGCCGTATCAATACTCTTCTAGTAGACAAGAAGTCCTGATATTTTTGAATAAGGAGAAAACATATTTCTCACAAAAAGAATTCTAGTTTTATAATCCATGAAAGAATTATTTTAAAAATTAAAAAAATAGTTCATATTTATTGATAATTTTATCATATATTACAATATAAATTATTTATGCTCAAAAGTGTGTTCAAAAATTTGTAACTTCAGCATTTCACGTTACCTCTATAATGTGACCAAAATCATTATGATTTATTTTTGTAATTAAATATATTTATATTTCATATGTAAATCATTTTGACAAAACAAACCATCGTTATTTTATTTGTTTGTAACATCTGCATAAATTTTGAAAGAAAAAAATATGAGATATTATCTTAAATAAATATGTACCAATAACAATTAAAGTGTGGCACATAAACATAAAATAATTATTTTTTCAAAAATGCTTTATATCACAACTAGTGCTGATGCCTAAGGCAAAATATGAAAATCTCTTAAATATTTTTCATATTAAATAATATAAATAAATAAAATTAATTTTTAACTTCGATGATTTATTTAGACATATATAACATATAGTAAACAAATAACAAATATATATTTTATTTTGTCATAACTAAGTAAAGTTTTTACACATGATACAAATAACAACATAGTAAAGTTTCATATAAAAAATCAAGGAGTTTATACACTTAAGAAGAAAGTTAGAAAATATTTTTCTTCTATGCTACATATGATTTTTATTACCTCATGTAATAATTTGATGTATTTTTATTTTATTAATTTAATTGTTATGGTAGTTTTTGTTTAAATGAATAAAATTTATTTATTTTTTTAAATATAAAATAGACATTATTAAAATATAAAATTTATAGTGTTAGATAATTATTGATATTATATCTTCTTCTTTCTTCAAATATGAAAGATAAATAAAAATTGATTAAATAATTATTTATTTTTTAAATATTAATGATAAATTAAAAATAAATATTGAACAAGTAAAAAAATTCGTATAGAATAATATGATAAACAAATATTACAAAATAAAGTTACAATTTACTTTTAAACTATATTATAAGTAGATTTTACAAAATATTAGTAAATATTTTGGGGGAAAACTTTGAAATAAAATAAAAGTTTAAAATTATTTGCATGTTTATTTTAAATTAATATATATAGATAAAATTTAAAATTAAAATATACATTTTATTTATAAATATTAATTCGTATTTTTTACTATCTCAATTAGTTAATATAAAACAATTCAATCCTAAAGAATAATAAGAAAGAAAAAAAATCCACCTAATTTTTACTTAGAAATTGTTCAACTATATATTTACTGAGATAAAAAAAATTAATAGTGAAATAACATATAATATTTATTTTTTAATTAATTAATAACATGTAAGATAAAGTTGAATTAAACGTGTAATTATTTTATATTTTAATATCTCTTTGGAGAGAATTTAAGGTGTTCAAGATTTTAATGATTTATAATGAAAAATAAAAATTTAAATAATTGAATTAGATTATGTATTCTCCTCATTTAAGGGGTATATATATGTATAATATTCAATGTGACAAGGTGCGTATTAGGCGATCTGGATACACAATTACATATGTGATAAAATTGCATACAAACTAATTTAAGGAGAAAGCAGATCGCCATAAGCGTTATATTGTTAAGTCGTTACATACAGATAAATGAAGTTCGTTATATGCAGGTCATTTTGGATTTTTAGGTAAATTTCTCAAGTTACTCATGGTAAGAGAGGACCGTGATCATGTCGGGATCTCATAATTTCACCAAGTCTTGATATCTAAGACCTCGTATTTGGATACCGAGGTATTCTGGTCATTAAATTGTACGTTTTACCAAACTTGTTGGACATATGCCATTATTAAGCCAATCCTATAAGCTCGTTGTCCCTTAACAGGATACCTATACTTATTAAATCGTATGTCTGTTATCTATTTAACACCAATTAATATCTTTTAAAATTTTGGTGCAATATTACATTTTTAAAAATATATATAATATTGATAGATAAAAAATATTATTTTATTAATTTTTTTCAAATTGATGACATGTAATTCGACTTGAAATAATTCAAACTTAAAATGACTAGATAGAATAAAAATATTTTTATTAATTAATTGATCCTATGTGATTTATTTACATAATTGATATGATTTATCACTCATATTTTAATACAAGGTACAATCAAAATCTAACTATAACACATACTTTAATATCATCAAAACTTTCTAATATATACATAGATAGATTAATAGAATCACTGAATGGTTAATTTTTATACACATCAGACTCATTTAATACATCACATCTAAAAAAGGATTATAATAGAGAGCCATCTATATCCCCTTTTTTACAAACAAATCTTTGTAAACTAATTATAATGCTCTACATAAAGGTGACGTTTAGTTCACAGAATATAATCGGAATCAGAATGAAAATAAGAATATGAATGAAATGAAAACAATTTTATTTGGTTTGACAACTGGAATTAAAGAAAGAATCAGTATTACAGTGTTTGTTTTACAATTAGAATGTAATGTAAAACATTGTATATTACCTTAATACCCTTATATTCAGTAAAATTTAAATAATATTATTTAATTATTATTTTTTCATCAGACAAAATACATTATTGAAATCATTATTTTTCTAAATAGGGTTTAAGATTTTGAGATTTGAGATTTGAGATTTAAGATTTATAGTTTAGGATTAAAATTATTTTTTTTAAAATAGGATTTAGGGTTTTAGGATTTGGGATTTGGGGTTTAAGGTTTAGGGTTTTAAGATTTGAGATTTAGGGTTTAGGGATTTGAGATTTAAGATTTGGGATTTAGAGTTTAGAGTTATATTTATGGATTAATGTTTGTGATTAAAATTATTATTTTTCTAAATATGGTTTAGGATTAAAATTATTATTTTTCTAAATAGGATTTTTTGTTTTGAGATTTGGGGTTTGGAGATTTGGGATTTGAGATTTAGGTTATATTTGGAGATGAAAATAAAATCATAATTCCTGAAGGGGTGAAGGAATTTTGATTCCTTCTAATTTAAGAATGGATTATATTCTTGACTCATTTTTCAATCCAATTAAATACACAAATAGAATAAATCAATTATAATTTCTTTTTATTTTTTCTTATCAAACACATAAAAATAGCAGATAAGTTCTTTAGCTAGTTTAAAATGATTAATTATATAATTTATGCATAATTTTATTTTTAATTAAGAAGTAAAATTATATAGTATAGTAAAATTTGTATAAATACGCGAATTTTTTAAAAAATCAAAAGCCGTGGGCTTAAATTATATTGAACTATCTGACAAATATATATTGATATTACATTTAAAAGGGAAAAAAAGAAGATGAATATATTAGTGATCTTTGGAGAAGAAGTGGTTGATGGTAGGCATAATCTCAGGAGGGCGGGTTCTAAGGAACTTGCGAAGTTTGTGTTCAGCATACTTCTCTCCTTCCTCTTTGTTGTCCAGCACTCCCATGTTCCTTTGATTTTTGTTGATTCTGCTCAATAACAAACCAACGTAACGTAGCTATTATTAACTTCTCCATTAAATTAATCTTTTTTAAAAAATGTTTCTTTCAATTTAGAGTCAAAAGTAAGTTTTTTTTTTCTTTTTAAATAATAAATTACCTGACATCTGGATTAAGGAATATATTCCTTGTAAGCTGAAAGATGCACATGCCTGTTACAAATGTCATTGCGGCCATTAAAGGGTACACCTGAAATTGAAACCCCAACAAAAGAATATCGTTAATTTATAAAATAATTTTGAAATATATACACATCAATATCAGGTAAATATTTTCTTTCAATTCGTACCTCTGGCTTAATCCGAAGCCCAGTCATAATTAAGATTATGTGTGTGTGTGTGTCTTGTCACTAAGAACTTTTGATTGATTTCTCTTGCTGTGTTTTATATTCTTTGGCTCTTGTATTTTTTATTTTTAAAGTGGATAGCTACGTATGTTAGTGTTTATACAAAATATATATAGAGAGAAAGAAGAAGTCAAGAAGAGGTGTTTTTGCCAGATTGGAAATAATCTATTAATACAATGGGCTTTGCATTATTAGATTACGTTTGATTGACCTTACCAAAACCAATGGCTCAGCCGCTTGTTACAGAACTTGTTAAAATCCCATTCCCTGGGTCAGACAATTTAGACCCTTCCAATTTTTCCTTTTAACTAGTCAAATGTCACGGATATTGAAATCCGGTCTTTTAGAGTAAAGAAATCACGGATATTGAAATTCCATCTTTTAGAGTAATTAAATTAGGTTAAATATTATTTTTATTTTTTTGACAAATAACATGATAAGAAAGAAAGCAATTAGTGTGAACCTAAAAAAAATTAGAAAGCAATTAGCACTTTCATGAGGTCCCAGACCATCAAAATCTGTTTCAAGCTTAGGTACCATGACTCTCTGATGGCTTGAAGATCGAGGCTGATTGCAACATTTCACTGGCTCAATTTTTAACTGCATAATGAATATTGGGGAGGAAAATTAAGCAATTGGAGGAACACTAAACCTTAAAACCGACCACTAAATATTAAAACTACTCATTGAATAATGAATATTCATATAAACTGTACCGAACACTTTATTTTATTTATTTAAAATTTTAATTTTAAAATTAAGTGTTTTATTTTTTCTTTTATCTCAAAATAAAAGTAATTTTTTTATTTTTAAAATGTAAAAAAAATATGCAAATAAACTAAATATTAATTTAAATAAATTTTTATAAGGAAATTATTTTGATAGTTAAGAAAACTACAATAAATAAATTAAATATAAATTATTTTTAAAAAATACTTATCATTAAAATTATTTGATTATATTGTATAAGTTGTAACAAAGAATTATACAGAATAATTATAACACAATTTAGTACAATTATATTTAATTATATACTTAGTGATTTAATTCACTTGGGATCCATGGAGAATTCACTTATAAAATCTTGGATATTTCTTATAAATTTTTTTGAGCATTTAGACCAATTAGTGAACAATTTTCTTAATTAAATGCATTAACTATCATTTTTTTATTATCTTCGGAAACATACCTTAAAGATGATAATTGGTTCATAGAATAAAAAAAGAAATGAGAATGATAATAGAAATAAAATATAATGGAAAGGAAATAGTATTATTATTATATTTTTTGGTTTGATCACTAGAATCAAATAAGAAATCAATATTACAGTGTTTGTTTACAATTTGAATGAAACGAAAAATATTGTATATTACTTTAATATTCCTATATTTAGTAAAGTTTAAATAATGTAATTTAATTGTTATTTTTTCGTCAGACAAAATACATTATTTAAAATCATTAATTTTCTAAATAATTATTACTTAAAAATAAAATATATTATTAAAATTATTATTTTTTTAAATAAGATTTTAGGATTTAGGGTTTGCGATTTAGGAATTTGGGGTTTTGAGTTTTGGGTATAAAATATAAGGTTATATTTGTAGGTTAAGATAAAATTAAAACTAAAATTAGTATGAGAATGTAATCATGATTTTTAGATTTTTAGGGAATATGAAATTCTTATTCATTCTCTTTTAAGAATTAATTACATTTAATTCTCAATTTATAGTAAAATTAATTCATTCTTTTTTAAGAATTAAATACATTTAATTCTCAATTTATAGTAAAATTAATTCATTTTTTTTAAGAATTAAATACATTTAATTCTCAATTTATAGTAAAATTAATTCATTCTTTTTTAAGAATTAATTACATTTAATTCTCAATTTATAGTAAAATTAATGATAAAATTACATAGAATTAATTTAATTCTGATTTCTGAAGTCAGTGTTCTACATCGCTTAAGGGTGGTACACTTAAATGATCCGAATTTGATCACAAATTTTATTTTTTAAACTCTTGACTTTTTTCTCGGTTTCATATATATATTTCTATAATAATGGACCTAATGTACCCAAGTAAATTATGCCTTCTTGAATGCTACGTATGATCAATAACTAATAATGATCGAGTGATGAATCTTGTCCTACTTTAGCGATTGTTAATTATAGTTCATCCTTTATAAACATATTAGACAAACTGTTCACGTTTTGCATGTTAATTATATACATGTACTTTTATAAGGTTAATAATGATAAAGTGTGGCCAAAGACAAGACCACCAAAAAAGGGAATACTTGAGAAATTTCGCTACTAAAAGCATTGATCATTTTGGGGATCTTAATTTCTATCAGAAGGGGACTCAACACCTGTCCTTTCTTCTCTGTTAATTGCTTGCTTACCACTCTTTACTTCTTTTTTTCAAAACGCAAACTACCCATGTCCAAAATGACCAAATTGGTCATTCTTCAATATTAACAACTATTCCATTAACCAATACTTCTATGTGACCAATGTGTGTTGACAAGTGACAAAATACGCAAAAGGTTCAGGGTTACTAGAGTAAATTTATTAGCTTGGACTGCCATATTCATTAACTGCCATCTTCAACTTGATATAGGATCGTTGGAATGTAATTCTCATTCCCCTGCATAGTCTCAGTTAGCTGTTGCTTCAAGACTTGGAAAGCCAAACTGAAACTCTCAACTATTATCAGTATCTAACAACCATTAGGTAGGGCCATTCTAGAAAGTAATTAATCAGATCCCTCTAGTACATTGTCTCTCTTTCTTAAATACATACAAATTGGCTACTGGCTAAGAAGCCTAATATTGATTTCCGACAACCAGATGCTGAATATAATAAACATACCTGTAACACCCAATTCAGAAAAAGTTGTCCAGGTTTGAAACTCAACGCCAACAAATCTGATTGTGTGTCTTGTTGAGCGGAAATGAGAATTTTTACCTCAGCTTTTCTCTTTACTGTCCTATTTTATTATGCAGGTAAGCTTACATAAATATATATTTGCTTGAAATGAAATTTAATAACTAGTTGTTTTTCACAGTTCTTGACCTTGTTTCTTGAACACAGCTGCTTTTGATCCCTTGGATCCAAATGGAAATATTACAATCAAGTGGGATATCATGTCTTGGACTACAGATGGCTACGTGGTACTGTATCTTATCTCCAATATACTACCTATTTTTGATAGAAAGTAACATTTCATCCAAATGCATAATAATCAGTAAAATAATTAGGGCCATAAATAGCGTGTTTATGGAGATTTGGAACAAAATGCCTCAAAATTGAGGATATAGTCCGTGTACTGCTTGTACAGTTGTAGTATATGAGTTATGTAAAGCCTTTACATAACCTACACAAAGTTTGTGTATAACATGTACTGTCTTTCCATAACCTACACAAAGTTTGTGTATAACATGTACTGTCTTTCCATAACCAAAAAGTATGATTTTGGGATAATTTTTGCCCAAACTTAAAACTCCGGCAATTTTGGGACCTCAATTGAAGATCAAATTTAAAAGCAATAAAATTGTATTAACTGATTTCTTACAATATTGCTAATATTTTGCAGGCAGCAGTGACAATTAACAACTTTCAAATGTACCGACATATAATGAGCCCTGGATGGACCTTAGGATGGACATGGGCTAAAAAAGAAGTCATATGGTCAATGGCTGGTGCTCAAACTACAGAGCAAGGTGACTGTTCCAAGTTCAAAGGAAATGTACCTCATTGTTGCAAGAAAAATCCAACTGTGGTGGACTTGCTTCCTGGTGTCCCTTACAACCAGCAATACACAAACTGCTGTAAAGGTGGAGTTGTGGCTGCTTGGGGTCAAGACCCAGCAGCCTCTGTCTCTTCCTTCCAGCTCAGTGTTGGCTTAGCAGGTACTACAAACAAGACTGTCAAACTCCCCAAGAATTTCACTTTGCTTGGTCCAGGATTAGGCTATACTTGTGGCAAAGCAAAGATTGTGCCTCCCACCACTTTTCTAACTCAGGATCATCGTCGTAAAACTCAGGCTCTGAGTAAGTTCTATTGCCTTAAATTGTCAAATTAATCAATCAATAGTACAAGCCTAACATCATTTGTCATTTCTTTATTCAGTGACATGGAACGTGACTTGCACTTATTCACAAATTCTAGCAAGAAAACACCCCAGCTGTTGTGTTTCTTTGTCATCTTTTTACAATGATACAATCATTCCTTGCCCTTCTTGTGCTTGTGGGTGTGAGCACAAGGAAAAATGTGTCAAGTAATTCATAATTCTTAACGCTTTGAATTCCTAGCAATTCAAGTGAAAATATTTCTAAATTTCCTGATGAATGATTCTTTTACAGAACTGACTCCAAAATTCTAAGCATGGTGGGAATAAACACTCCAAAGAAAAATAATGCTCCATTACTACAATGCACACACCACATGTGTCCGATCCGAGTGCATTGGCATGTGAAGCTCAACTACAAGGAGTATTGGCGTGTGAAAGTTTCCATTACAAACTTTAACTATCGTATGAACCTCTCGCAGTGGACTCTTGCCGTGCAGCACCCTAATCTTAACAATGTCACACAAGTGTTCAGCTTTGATTACAAGCCTCTTGTTCCGTACGAATCTATAAGTGAGTCATCTGCAACCCTCTTGTCACAAATGTTTATCTTCTTTTTTAGATAGCAATATCATGACATGGGCTATAAATTGTGCACATGCAGATGATACAGGTATGTTCTATGGCTTAAAATTCTTCAATGACCTGTTAATGGAAGCCGGACCATTTGGGAATGTGCAATCAGAGGTGCTTCTTCAGAAGGACAAGAATACTTTTACTTTTAAGAATGGATGGGCATTTCCTCGCAAAGTCTACTTCAATGGAGATGAATGCATGTTGCCCCCACCTGACTCATACCCATTTTTACCAAATGCTGCCGACAGAAACTTACATGCCATCTCAACATTCATTGCGTCATTGATTGTCTTGTTGTTTGCTATTTAATGAATGTTTGTTGTCTAGATTTTGAATTCTTAAGCCAAGGACAATAAAACAAAAAGATACTGAAGTAGAGGTATAAAAGTTTTAACATCCTTTAAGATTTATACATGAAACATATGCTAAATCCAAAAGAGGTATTAAAACAGGCCTGGATTTTGTAATCAAGCAGAAACTTTCATGTTGCTACTCACGTATCATACATAATAAGTTCTATTTGTCTCCTCTGAAACAGGAAGGGGCTTAAAGAGCTAGCAAGTTTTGTACTTTATATTTGGTCATTGGAGGTTGTAAAGTAGCTGCTTATTTACTTGTACATGCCTGCTATCAGCTATGTACCTAATTCTGCACATTTATTTATGTTTATTTAAGGGAAGAGCCTCTGCTAAAGTTTGTGACTGTTTATTCATGACTTAGTAAAACAACAAACTACAATGAGACTATCATTTGTTCAACAAGCACACACGCACCCACGCACTCACACTGCTAGAAGCAATTGAAATTTGCACTTACCAGAATCATGAATAAACTTAAATTCCTGGTTTAACATCCTACCATTTATTAAGATTACAAAATGATAATTTGAACATTAATATGAAAACACAATGAAGCAGCTAGGACCAAAAGTCACCTATGACATGAACTACAAAACATGAATAATACCAGCTACATGTGAGCCCATTTGAATTTTTTGCTTCATGTCCACAAAGCTCATAGGGGAAAAAAAAGAGTACCTCATGTATACAATTTAAGCAGTGGTTTGCATGAATGCTAGGGTAGACAGGGAAGTAATAATTAGAATTAGCATGGAGATATACCGCTTCGAACCAGCATTTGGCAGCATTGGGTAGTCATCAGGAGGTGGCATGACACAACTGTCGCCATTAAAATAAATCCTTCGTGGGAAAGCCCAACCTTTCTCAAAACTGAAAGTTGATGGATCCTTCCGGAACAGTAAATCTGACTGTAAATTGCCATAAGGTCCAGCTTGCATGAGAAAATCATTGTAGAACTTTAAACCCCATAGCATGGCAGTATCATCTGTTATAAAACGAGAGATATTAACCATTCAAATTCTCAACACTTTTAACGAAAGATATTAAGCATGGCACTTACTTATTGATCCATAAGGGGTCAGTGGCTTGTAGTTAAAACTAAATAATTGGGTAAGATTGTCGAAGTTGGGGTGCTGAGCAACTAAATTCCACTCTGAGTAATTCATCCGGTAATTGAAGTTTGTGACTGTGACCTTAACCCGCCAGTATTCTTTGTAGTTTAGTTTAACATGCCAGTGAACTCGGACTGGACACATATGCTTTGTGCATTGCACCAAAGGTGTTAAGCTATTGTTGTTATTGCTAGATCCTGAGACAACTGAGGCTAAATATGGAGAATTTGACCTGCAAATCAAAGAAAGGAAAAAGACGTAGCAAAATAAATGCACAAGAAATATGTAACTTCTTTGAATAAACAAAACAAGAAAATGTGATAGGGTTCTGGTTGAGATAACTCACTCTACACAGTTACCAGACTGAGACATATTACTTTGACAGCCACAAGAACAGGTTGTGCAGGGCACTATGGTATTGTTGTAGAAGGACGAGAGAGAAACACAACAAGTTGCAGTCTTGCTAGCTAAGAATTGTGAATATATACATGTAACATTCCATGTCACTGCCATGAACAAATAGGAATAGAGTGAACATTAAAGCAAGCATTTAAGTTGTAACCTAATTTGTTGCTCGTAACATAATTAAACAATACAAGCACGAAAAACTTACTCAAAGCTTGTGTAGTTCTCTTTCTATCTGCAGTCATGAATTTAGTAGGCTCCACAATTTTGGCAGGTCCACAAGAATAACCAGGCCCTGGTGTCATAAGAGTGAAATTCTTAGGAACTCTGACTGTTTTGTTAGAGGTTCCAGCTGCACCAACGCTAAGCTGGAAGGAACCAACTGAATTGTCTGGATCTTGGGCCCATGAACTAAGTACTCCCCCTTTACAGCAATTAGCAATCTGCTGATTGTAAGGAGTACCTGGCATCAAATCAACAACTGTTGGATTCCTCAAACAAGAATGTGGAATATTTGCTTTAAACCTAGAGCAGTCTCCTTGCTCTATAGCTTGGCTTCCCAACATGCTCCATATAACCTCCTTCTTTGCCCATGTCCATCCAACAGTCCAACCCGGCTTTTCGATGTGACGGTATTGCTGGAAGTTATATAGTGTTACAACAGCCTGCCAATTGCATCAAGATGCTGATTACATATAACTCAAACTAAGTTTGCTAAGTACAGGCTAAACAAAAATGCTTGACTTAACAGTATCAATTAATTTAAACCATGAAAAGACAGAAAAATTAGGAGCTTACAACATAACCATCAGCTGTCCAGCTTATAATATCCCACTTAATTGTGATATTTCCATTAGGATCAAGGGCATCGTAAGCTTCTGGGGAAAACAAGACAATCAACAAATCTTAATGATGAAATGAAAGGTATGTTGAAAATCAATACCAACTCAATAAATGGAGTGGTTGAAGGATATAGAAAAAAGAAGTGTGTATAATGTGATAATATTTGTGTGGATAGAATTATTTCTTAGTTTTATGTTTGTGTGGTATAGATTTCATGGTAAAGACTATAAATAGCCTACCTTGCATTTGGTTTAATCATCCCATAAAAAACAAATGAGTCTTTGTATTTTTAGTTTGAGTGTGAATTGAGAGTTTTCTCTTTGAGTGTTTGTATTTCTCTTGAATTAATGCGTTGTCTTTAAAATGTGTTATAGTGTCTTTTATTGTGGATATAATACAAGTAGTTTGTTTAATTGTTTAGATCCAATATTAATAAATTTAGAGTTGTGTATTCTAAATTTTACTCAACAATTGGTTTTAGAGCAGGACGGTCAGAGATCGTTCTTAGTAGAGCTATCTTTAGTCATGAGAAGTTTAGTACTCTGCAAGTTTATTAGTCAAGCTTGTTCGGTATAGTCGAATTCTTATCGGCACAATGGGTAATCTTTAAGTAGTTGGAGGAATCAAGAAGCTCAATAATAAAAACTATAACACATGGACAACATGTATGGAGTCTTACTTACAAGGTCAAGATTTGTGGGAAGTTGTTGGTGGTGACGAAGTTACACAACCAACAGCAGAAGATACAAATGACATCTTGTGGAAGTAAAAAATTAAAGCAGGTAAAACAATGTTTGCTTTAAAGATCACAGTTGAAAAAGAAATGTTAGAACACATTCGGGATGCCAAAACACCGAAGGAAGCATAGGACACTCTTGTTACACTATTTTCAAAGAAGAATGATACAAGACTGTAACTTCTCGAGAACGAGTTGCTATCGATGGCATAACGTGACATGAGGATTTTCCAATACTTTCACAAGGTAAAATCGTTATGCCACAAAATTTCAGATTTAGATCTGAAAGCTTCTATTGGGGAAACCAGGATAAAGAGAATAATTATCCATGGTTTGAGACCTGAATATTGCGGGTTTCTTACCGCTATACAAGGATGGCTGACACAACTATTTCTTATTGAGATTGAGAATTTGTTATCCGGTTAAAAAGTTATGGCTAAGCAAATGGGAGGAGTCTTGTTAAAAAGTGAAGAAGAAGAAGCGCTCTACACCAGCAAATATAGAGGCACTATCAAGTGGTACAATAGTAGTGTTTCTAACAAGAATGGCGAAAAAGAAAAAATTTCTCAAGAAAAATGAAGCTTTCATCCAAAGGGAGCTTGAAAGAATCATAGTAACAATAGAAAATTTGATGGTGAATGTTACAACTACGGGAAGATGGGTCACATGGAAAAAGATTTTGAATAAGAAAAAGTTTTTTTAAAGTAATACAACTACTTTCAGTTTTAAGAAGCATAGCCAAGATGGTTGGGATGCCGAAAAATTATTTGCTACATAGGAAGAAGAATTGGCTTTCACGACTACAACTTTGAAAAATGTTGATAACACTACTTATGAGAAAAGTGCAAATCATGATCTGCATGCTGAATGGGATAAAAAGACAACTATCAGTGGTTCAACCAACAATCAGTGGGAAGAGACATATACCTCAGCTTGGGGAAGAAAGGCCAAAGATGCTCTGGGATCTAAAAATCCTATTATGCTTTCACCATAGTGGCTTCTACCAAAGCCAAGAGATATTAAATCGGCAAAAACAACTGGGGTAAACCCTCCCAGCTCAAATCCTTCATTTGGCAATCAATCAGACATCATGAAGTTATCTAGAAATAGTTAGAAAGCTTATGAAAACCAGAAGCAAAAAGATGTGCTTAGGCCATTCTACTGGATATGGAAATTGGTAGTCATGATCGATGGCGTGATGAGAAAAGGGACACCAATTCCTCTTTATGCAAAGATCGTTGGAGAGATGGAGATAAAGAGTTTGGTGACAACCGCAAGATGGACCGTTGGATAGAAAATTCAAACACAAAGCACTTTGGAGAAGAGCTTCATGTCCCATTTGACTGGTGGACAAACCCAAGTAATAGGGATTGCAACTATGAACAAGGCACCTTTTCTACAAAGTATGATGGTAACAGAAAATCAGATAAATCGATAGGTAGATCAAGTTATGATAGCACAAGATCTAATGTTGCAATAGATGATGTTATTAAGTATGAGATTCCATTGGAGGAAAACGATGAGATCCAATCGCAACCTTCGTCGAAGAGTAGATCTCCGGAGTCATCTCCCAGGTTAAACGGTCTGATAATGGTGATGGTGGCATCAACAGCACCTTCAAAATAACAAACGAGTCAAAACAATCTAACCCTAGCCCTACCAATCCCACAACAACAACAAATGAGGAATGGAAATGGAGGAGGTGGAAGAGAGGATTGTTGGAGTGAAGGTGCTACGACGGTGTTAATCAATGCTTGAGGTGAGAGGTATATGGGACTGAGTAGAAGGAGTCTCAAGCAAAAGCATTGAAAAGAGGTAGCTGATATAATGAATAGTAGAGAAGACTAATCAAAGAATCCTAAGACTAATATTCAATGTAAGAATCGAATTTATACTATGAAAAAGAAGTATAAGAGTGAGAAGGCTAAAATTGCTGAGGGTAGAGAACCTAGCAAGGGGTGTTTCTATGAACTACTTAATGAGTTGATTGGTCGTTTGGATCCAATTGTCAATGATGACGTGTTAAAATAAGTATTTATTCAATTTGGTGAGTTAATTCATAATAAAATACTAGTTGGGAAAACATATGGTTTTGTACAGTTTGCCGATAGAAAAAATGCTAAGGATGCAATTGAGAGTCTGAATGGAACGATAATTGGTAAGCAAATTGTTCATCTTTCATAAGGTCATGCCTCAAGAAACAAGCAGTGGAGAGTGAGTTAAAATAATCAGTGGAATCAGAAGGCATACCCAATAGTTGGAAGGAATCAGATACAAAGTGACAAATAAATCTAAAGAACGCCTTTCTTTATAGAGAGTTGGTGTTGAGGGAAAGTGTTGAAAATCAACACCAACTCAATAAATGGAGTGGTTAAAGGATGTAGAAAAATAAATTGAGTGGTTGAAAGATATAGAAAAATAAATTGAGTGGTTGAAAGATGTAGAAAAATAAATAGAATGGTTGAAAGATGTAGAAAAGAGAAGTGTGTAGAATGTGATAATATTTGTGTGATTATAATTATTTCTTAGTTTTATATTTGTGTGGTGTAGATTGCACGATGAAGACTATAAATAGCCTACCTTACATTTGGTTTAATCATCTCATCAAAAACAAATAAGTCTTTGTATTCTTAGTTTGAGTGTGAATTGAAAACTTTCTCTTTGAGTTTGTATTTTTCTTCAATTTGTGAGTTGTCTTTAAAAAATATTATAGTGTCTTTTATTGTGAGTATAATACAAATAGTTTGTTTACTTTTTTGGATCTAATATTAGTAAATTTAGAATTATGTATTCTAAATTTTACTCAGCATGGTATATACATAAAAGAAGAATTAAGTGAAATAGGACTAATTTTACTTGTGTAATCATAACATTTTAATCACTTTACTTTTATATAAGGCATTAATGTTGCCCTCTCATTAAAAATTTAATCACTTTATTTTTACAAGAAATATTAAAGTTTCCCTCTCCCTATAAATGGAACAAAAAAATTTAATAGAATAATATAGTATATTTAATAGTGTCAAAATTATCATTTTGAAATTTTCTTTCATTTTTTGATTCAATTTAGGTGACAATTTTTTAACCCTAAAACTAAAAACATCAATATTTTTGCACCTATGTTTTCTCTATTATTATCGAGAGAATGACTTAAGTATCCTTATTAAAGTAAATTAACTAAATTATCCTTCTAACACAATCAAAGTAAATTCGATACCCGCCCACTTATGAAAGAACTAGCTAATAAAAATCTAACTCTAAAAAGATTATTTTCACAGCTAATTCAAGGAGAATTTATTTAATTTGTTATTACAATCAACAGAATAGTCCATGTCTAAACTGATTAATCTAAATTGTTTCAAAATCATTAAAGAAAAATGTATGCTACATCTCTTATAGAATACATTAAATTAACCATGAAAGCTTTAAAAAACAAAATCCATAAAACGATTGAATGTTAAATCATGTTGACAAAAAAGAAAAGAAAAAAGAAGCTACGGTCATTCGTTTTAAAAGAGATATAAAGCGAACAAAAATCAGATGAGGCCACACGAAGTATGAAGTCTTCAAGTTTCCTATGAAATAATGAAGGCAAAAGCAACCTTTGAACCATGAAAAAGAAAAAAAGAAAACTTCCAAATCTTTACAAAGACCACTCACAAGTCGGTCAAGTGATCAAAATTCCTAAGTTCGTAACACATCAAGTAAACAAATAAACACAATATTATAAATGGGAAACATATATGATTGAAGAAGAGAAAGACTGATGAGCCAACCTGTTGAATTGAAGACAATGCATGAAAGGAAGAAGAGAAACAAAATGGTGAAACTTGTAGTATATTTGGACAAGTCCATTTTTCTGCCACAAGCGTTTTGATTGATAGAATGTGTTAAGTTATATTTATTTCACTTGTACTACACTTCCACTATTTCACTTGTACTACACTTCCACTATTTCACTTGTACTACACTTCCACTATTTCATCTGTACTACACTTGTTACAACTGTATAAATAGAGTTCTCCATGTACATTCTAAGATACACCAATACAACATTAAATCATTCTTTCTTCTTATCTCTCTATACTCTTCAAATGGTATCAGAGCCTCTCATATACCTCTAAAATTTCTATCAAAATTTCGCCTCTCTTCATCACAGCCAACCCGTCTCACCTCAACTCGGCTCACTCCAACCCGGCTCATCTCAACTCGGCTCATTCCAACCCGGCTCATCTCAACTCGGCTCATTCCAACCCGGCTCATCTCAACTTGGCTCATTCCAACCCGGCTCACCTCAACCCAGTTCCAGGCTTGTTTTCAACTCTTCTTTTTATTTTTAAGGATATCTCCTTTATATTGTTTCTATATATTTGCTTTACATTTCCTCCATTATTTCGTTAAAATGGACCGAAATGATGTCCCAAAACCAATCTCTACCACCCTTGATGATACTAACTACCTAGCCTGGGCACAAGCAATGAAAAGTTTCTTGAAAGGATGCAAGCTATGGCGTTTCATAACTGGTGATATCTCTATACCCATCCAAGAAACCACTGAAAACAACTCCTTATTTGCTGACCGCCTTGAAGACTGGGAGAGTAAACACCATCAAATTATTACATGGTTCCGTAAAACCACCTTACCCTCCATCCATGGTGAATTTGGGCGTTTTGATACTGCCAAAGAAGTTTGAGAATTTCTTGAGGCTCGCTTCACTACAACAGATTTGGCCAACCAATATCAACTTCTAACAACTCTTCATACCAAACGCCAAAGGGCTGATCAAACCATTAACCAATTTCTCTCTGAAATGCATACTATTTGGGATCAACTCGCTCTCTCTGAACCAACTTGGACGAACAAGATTGATGTTGAGATGTTTGCAACTTACCGTAATCACCAACGTCTTGTTATTTTTCTCATGGCTCTCCATGATCGATTTGAACCTGTTCGGACTTCCTTACTCCATCGAAGTCCTTTTCCATCCTTAGATATCATTGTAATCGAGCTTTGCTCAAGAAACTCGGTTGGAGGTTTTCAAAGTTCATCATACAGATTCTGTTCTTGCCACCTCCTTGTATCGCCCTAAAGGAGGTTCTAAAGAGGACATCAAACATCAAGGCTTCACCTACTGTCACAACCCCAATCATGAGCTTCTTACATGTCCCATTCGGGTATGTATATATTGTCACAAGAAGGGTCCATGACACTTTAACAGAGATTGCTTTCAGAATCCCTCTCAACATTCCTCACGGAATCCCTCTCAACATTCCTCACGGAATCCCTCTCAACATGCTTCAGGTAAAAATAGTAACTCATCTATCACCGCTGCTGCTTCTGAGGATAATCATGACAAATTTACCTTCTCTACTCAAGAACTTGAAGGTCTTCTTAAACATGTTCTCTCACAATCTAGTAATCCTCCTTCTACTGCCTTGTCTCTCACATCAGGTAAATCTTTATGGTATTTTGATTCTGCTTGTTGTAACCATATGACTCATGATACTCACATCTTCTCTCCCACACAATCTTCCATCTCCAAACCTTTAATTCAAACTGCCAATGGTTCACATATGCATGTTAATGCTGTAGGACAAGTTTCCACATCTTCTATATCACTTTCTGACACCTTTCATATTCCCAACCTTACTCTAAATCTTATCTCTGTTGGTCAATTATGTGAACTTGGTCTTACTATTACTTTTTCCTCTTCTGGTTGTCATGTGCAGGATCCACAGACAGGACAGATCCTTGGGATAGGCCGTAAGGTTGGACGATTATTTGAACTTATCGACCTTCATCTACCCAATTCTCCTCATACTTCCGTTGCTGCTCCTACTACTCCTATCAACCTATGGCATGCTCGTCTAGGCCATACGTCTATAGGACGTCTTCGTCCCTTAGCATCTTCTGGTAAATTAGGATCTGTTTCTATTTCTGATAATGTAAATTGTTTGCCTTGTCAATTGGGAAAACAACCTGCTTTATGTTTTAATAAAAGTGATTCTACTTCTGTCTCCCCTTTTGACTTAATTCATTCTGATGTTTGGGGTCCATCCCCACATCCTACTATGGGGGGATGTGTTTACTTTGTCATTTTTATTGATGATTATTCAAGATTCACATGGATTTTTCTCATGAAACATAGATCTGAATTACCCAAAATTTATTATGATTTTGCCCAAATGATTAAAACCTAATTTTCTCAAAATATCAAAGTACTTAGAGCTGATAATGCTATGGAATATAAAGAAACAAAGTTTTTAAATTTTCTTCGACAAAATGGGACTGTTTCTCAATATTCTTGTCCTGGCACATCTCAACAAAATGGAAGAGCTGAGCGAAAACACAGACATATTCTTAATACTGTTCGCACTCTCCTCATTTCTAGTTCTTGTCCTGAACGCTTTTGGGGTGAAGCAGCTCTTACAGCTGTTTATACCATCAATCGTGTTCATATGCCTATTATTCACAATCAATCCCCTTATGAGCGTCTCTATAGTACTTTTCCATCTTATGAACTGCTCAAAGTGTTTGGTTGTGCCTGTTTTGTTCTTCTTCACCCTTATGAACGCAATAAATTAGAACCTCGTGCTCGCCTTTGTTGTTTCTTAGGGTATGGAATAGAACACAAAAGCTATCGTTGTTGGGACCCTATCTCTAAACGATTGCGCATCTCTCATCATGTCATATTTTGGGAACATAAAATGTTTTCCTCTATTTCCTCATTTCATGTCTCATCTCCTACCTCACTCTCATTTTTTAATGACCCAACTATTGATTTATTTCCTCCTAACATTGCTCCATTACCCTCACCATCGTCTACTACGGCTTCTCCTGATGTGTCTGCTCCTTCTGCTGATCCTACCATAACAACATCTTCTGAAGACCAACTACCTGATTGTCCAGAGTCATCACTTCGTCCTTCTACTCGTGTAAGTAGTCTTCCTTTTCATCTTCATGATTACCAATGTTTCTCTACTATTTTGTCTCATCATGAACCCCAAAACTATAGAGAAGCTATTTCTAATCCTCATTGGCAGCAAGCTATGACAGATGTATTACAGGCATTAACAAAAGCACATACATGGGATCTTGTTGATCTTCCATCTAATAAATCTTTGATTGGTTGTAAGTGGATTTTCAAAATCAAAACTCATTCAAATGGGTCTGTGGAACGATATAAAGCTCGTCTGGTTGCAAAGGGTTTTACACAGGAATATGGAATTGACTATGAAGAAACTTTTGCACAGTAGCTTCGCCTTACCTGCTCGAAGTATCATTCTTTGTTGCTACCGAAATTGGAACATGTTTCAAATGGATGTCAAAAATGCTTTTCTCAATGGAGAAATAACTGAGGAAGTTTATATGAAACCTCCTCCTGGATACACTCATTCACTTCATCAAGTATGCAGACTTCGTCGTGCTCTCTATGGCCTCAAACAAGCTCCTAAGCTTGGTTTGCCAAATTCAAATTTCACACTTACCGACTTTGGTTTCACTTCCAATTCTTATGACTCTGGTCTCTTTATTCGGAAGACTCCCACTGGTGTAACACTTCTACTCCTTTATGTAGATGATATGATCATAACAGGAAATGACTCTAATGGAATTATTGATCTTAAGCAGTTTCTGAGCCATCAATTTGAAATGAAAGACCTTGGTCGTCTCCACTACTTCTTGGGCCTAGAAATTTCATCTGATTCTCAAGGATATTATCTCTCTCAAGCAAAGTACTCTTCTGATATTCTTAATCGGGCTGGCCTTACTGATTGTAAAACTGCATCAACACCTCTAGAAACCAATGTCAAACTTACTCCATTAGATGGTACTATTCTCTCAGATGCCACATTATACAGACAACTAGTAGGCAGTCTTGTTTATCTCACAATCACTCGTCCTGACATTGCCTATGTTGTTCATCTGGTTAGTCAATTCATGTCTGCTCCACGATCTACCCATTATGCTACGGTTCTTCGCATTCTCCGCTATATCAAAGGCACCATGTTTCACGGTCTCCACTTCTCCAACAAGTCTAATCTTCTTCTTTCCGCCTACTCTGATGCTGATTGGGTAGGTGACCCAACTGATCGTCGTTCTACTACTGGATATTGTTTCTTTCTTGGAAACTCTCTCATATCTTGGTGAAGTAAGAAACAATCCCTCACTTCTCGATCCAGCACTGAAGCTGAATATCGTGCTCTTGCTGACACCACTCAAGAACTTCTTTGGCTCCGTTGGTTACTTGCTGATATGGGTGTTCTCCAATCAAATGCAACTATCCTATATTGTGACAATCAGAGTGTTATTCAGATTGCTCACAATAATGTATTTCATGAACGAACAAAACATATCGAGATTGATTGTCATTTTGTTCGTCAACATGTTCTTCAAGATACTGTTTGTCTTAAATCAATATCCTCCACAGATCAAACAAATTGATATCTTCACCAAATCTCATCTACCAGGCAGATTTCAAGAATTAGTTTCCAAACTCAAGTTGATTGTTTCTCTTCCTCCTTGAGTTTGAGGGGGGATGTTAAGTTATATTTATTTCACTTGTACTACACTTCCACTATTTCACTTGTACTACACTTCCACTATTTCACTTGTACTACACTTCCACTATTTCACTTGTACTACACTTCTACTATTTCACTTGTACTACACTTGTACTACACTTGTTACAACTCTATAAATAGAGTTCTCCATGTACATTCTAAGATACACCAATAAAACATTAAATCATTCTTTTTTTTTATCTCTCTATACTCTTCACAGAATGAATGTGTTTTTCCTTAATCTTTGGCCAAAATCTTATAAGAAAAACCGAATGAGTTTTAAAGGAATAAAAAGCAAAAATAGAGAGGGAAATAAGACGCGGAGAACAGGATTGCCTTTACTGGAAAAACAAATGGACAGTTAAACGGGCTGTACTATTTTACGAATAAATGTATTAATATATTCAGCCTCTTAACTTGTACATTCAATATACAAGGAAACAATTAAAAGTAATAACAATTTTCTTTTTTCAAACAGAGCCAGACTGAGCATGTGACAATTGTAATTTTCACCAGCTTTTTAAAGATTGCAATCATTTATTTTGACTAATAGCATAGTCTTAAAGGATGGATTAGTAATCATATTAAATTTAAATTTGACTATATGTAATGTAAATTCATGCTTATATTGTAAAAGAGAAATTAAAAATAAAAATAGAGAAAAATAATTAATAGATTGTTTCAACAATCATAGAATTAACTCGAATCAATCTTATGTATTGCTTTTATCAACACAATTTTATTGATTTTTGTTGTTATATATATATATATATATTGTGTATCTGTTAGTATATTTTTGGAATCGTCCATTTGACACAAAATCAACAAAGAACACAAGCACTCCCTGAATCTCTCTTCCCTCCCTTGTTTTATTTAATGAATTTCTGTTACAAAATATTTTTTACTCATAAGATTTTATAGATGAGCATCAATCTCATCTGCTAGTACATCAACAACAGAAGATGTCCATAAAAACTGGAGATGGTGCACTACAGCTTTTGTGTTGTTTGCTTTCTGGTTCCAAGGATGATGTCTGCTGCTCCCAGAACATTCCCAGCATTTTAAGGGATGACCTCTTGGAAAGTGCGTCAATACCATTCTCATTCTTTCTCTGTTTAATAGGTTTGATGTGAATGGTATTTGGATTCGTTAATATCTTATGAATTATTTGATTATCCATACTTTTTTAATTGGTAATATATTATAACAAATATTCATTATCTTTTAAATTTCTATAGTAAAATTCAATGCGTATTTATATATCAATTTATGTATTAATAATTATAATATTTGAATGTTGAATATATTTGTTATAGGTTATAATTTTATTTTAATATCTTAAATTTTAAGATAATATTCATAAAGGTGTGATTTTTTGTAAAAAAAAGTACTTAATTATGTTTATTAATGTGTATATTTTTGTTCAACAAATATACAACTGAAATTATGAAAATTTATTGTTGAATAAAACTAATTAAAAAAATTTATGCATTCAAATTATTTCCCAAAGTAAATAGTATATTAAAAAATTTAATCTCATGATTATGTGTTATGACTGCAGCCTAGATAATTGCATAAGAAAAGTTCTTTAACCATGTCAATAGGGGATTCAAAATTGATTATCGTTTAAAGAGCCCACAATTTTCTCCGAGTGAGGAGGAAGTAATCATTAAATGAGGCAAATTAATTGGTAAACACCTTTTCTTCTTCTTTTTTTAATTTGCTCTTCAAAGAGCAAAAACTGAGAATTTACATATCAATAAGGTCACTTGAAGTTGAATAAATATTACTCTGAAGTGAATAGAATCAATAAGTGAATAAATATTTTTAAATGTTTAATCTCATACACATGTTATAAAGTATTGATTAGCAGTCATAATTTTTAGTCTATATCAATAAGGATGATTTTTTTTTTCAATGAAAAAAAGGGTTAAAAAGATCCCAGCAGAAGAATGAATTGACACTTCTTGTTTGTGATGATCACTATATTTGAGATATCTAGAACACTCAATATAACTATGAGCTCTTATTTTAAAGTCATGTATATAAAATAGGATTGATAGTGTGTCTTGAAAATTTTGATATTTACAATATTCTTCTCTGATCATACATGTACTTTTAAAGTAGCAACATCTCTAAAGCAAATATGAAAATTTAACATATAAACCATTTTTTTAAAAAAATATATCATATTTGATTATAAGTTAGTGATATGAAACGGTTATCAATCTAAATAAATTGTGAGATTTTATATCATTCCGTGAAGAGAATCTTGATAACATGCAGGAACATTTTTAGCACAAATTATTATATGTAGTGTGAGGATCGTAATTATTTGAAAGGAAAATATATAATAAGGTCACTTGAAGTTGAACTTTGGTTAGCTCATTTAGAACATCAATCTGTAATAGAAAAACATAAGTTAAAAGATTATTTTCATCGCCTATAAATTATCATGTTAATTGATGAATTCCATCTAATAAAATGTATTATGTATGATAAAATTATTTAAATTTTCTTTTGATTTCTTATTTATATTTTTTTGTTCTAATAATATACTTGATTTTCATAATTTTTTATTTGCATTATTTATTTAGAAGTATTTATTATTAAAACAAAATGATTTTAAAAATAATGATGAAAATATATACGTCTACAGAAGAAAATGAGCATCATTTCTTTGAATAATAGACTGTTTTTACATCAACATAATTTAAATCATCATCCAATATAAGGTTATAGAATAATCAAATATTATTAGATGTATTTAGTTGTGCTTATAATATTATATGAGTATTAATTTGAGACGTGGAGGAAAATAATATTTGATTATATCGTATATTAAGTTTAAAGTTAAGTTTATGCTTAAATAATAATAGAAAGTTATCTAAACTACTAAGTTATAATAAATGTGGCTTGAAGTTGATTACATTGTATATTAAGTTTAAAGTTAATTTACCATTGAATTGTTGAATTAAATGTGCCTTGAAGTTCATAATGAAAATTTTATTATATGAACAAAATGTCATACTTGAAGTCTTTTAGTCTAATGTATGTATTTACTATGATTAGTTAGATCATTAAGGACCCTCACACTACATATATTATAGTAGTGTTATATTATAGATTTATGATTATGATTATAAGAATCGAGATTTAAATAAGAGAAATTATAGACTATTATCTATGGTATTGATTATTGAAAAATTAAGGTCATAGACATATCATATAGTCTTGATTTTATAAAAAATCGAGACCATAAACATACAATTTAACCTTATTTTTTAATTTAAATTAAAATAATTTGATAAATTGAGAAAATTAAAAATCGTTATATTAAAATTAAGAATAAAATTATATTTAAGAGTTTTATGTGCACTAAAACATAATAAAACCTTACTATATTTAGCAAATTAAAATATTCTAAATTATGAAATACATGAATAAAAATTGAATATACTAAGACTGTCTAACAGAAAACAAGTGTTGTTGGTGTTGTTACTGTGCTACTATTGGTATGTTATTGGTGTGCTGGTGCATTGTTGTACTGGTATTGGTATGCTAGAGCCAACACCTCAAGACCCTCCCATTTGTTAACCAATTCTTGAAGTTTCTCAAATCCTTAATAGTAACAATATTAAACTCAACTAGTTCAATTCAAGATTTCAACAGTAGCCTAGAAGGTCAGAAAGATGACATAGTAGTTCCACTACTTAACATGCGGTTTGTAAAGTCTCCAAATAATATACCCAAATTTTTGTTTGTGTTTCCAATGATAGAACAATAGCTCAAAAACTTTCTCAAGATCTTGAACCTTCACCTTGTTCATAAAGCTTCTTGCCAAAGAGGTTTAATTAGGTGTTCCTCCAAGCCAGACCTATTTCATTTTTAAAAAAAAAATCATAAATCAACATGAATTGATACTACTTCATTCCGAGAAGGATGGGCAAGAGTAGCACAATATAATTATCTGATAAATATTAGGGCCATCTCCAACCAGTTCAAGTTTAGCCATGTATGATCGAGCACAACCATTTGAATAGCCAGTTATTCTTATAACCACATACTCACTGTACGTCAGACCCATTTGAAATCAAAAAATAATTATATTATAATGATACAAATTCTTACGGATACATATAATAGTTGACACTTTTGTTCTAAGGCATCCAATTGAATTGTAACAGGTTGTAATGTTACCTTTTCAAATACAATTCAACACGCTTAAGGATGTCAGGTATTCCATGCTCAAACTCGATTATTACAAGTAGGCAAAGTGGGAAGGACGGACATGCCATTGCTGTTAAATTGAAAGGATCTACATACCTAGGAAGCTGCATAATTCCATATAGAATAATGCATTTATTCTTGACTGCATGACCTCCCATTTCATCTCCAATAATGTGCTTATAAACACTTATTTATAGTGAGCAAAATCCTACAAAATCACAAGATTAATGCAATTATTTTTTACTTAACAAAAGTTCATAATTTCATAAATATGTACTAATACTTACCTCGTATACAATAAAAGAGACCTCACAACCAGGCCTACAAATATGCTACAAATAATGGATGACATTTCTTACTGGTTCCTCTGCAAGAAGCTGTAGACAATGAATGACATTAAATTCAAAAAAATGATTTAGGAGACTTAAAAACATTAGAAAAAAAAAGATTTGAAAAATCATTCATTAATATAACTAAAGAAATACACTAGCAAAAGAATCTTCTTATAAGCAAATAAAAATCAAGCAACAATAGAATGATAGAGATTGTATAACAAGCAAGTTTTAGGAGTTTTCGTCTTCTCTACCACGTGCAATTTTGATTGCCAAAATCATATGAAACATCATTCTCAAACAAAGAACAATTTTCAAAAGGTCAATGACTATCAGATATACAAAACCAAAACTGCAAAGGAAGATTCACAAGAAAATCTTTTCCACATAATGAACAAAACAACAGTAACTAGAGAAATTCTGAACATGTTATCATGTGAAGTGGTGATGGTTTCCCTTCTCTGTTTTTTGTCAACTGGTGAGAACAAATGGATTGACATAGTGGCCGATGCTGTTTTCTTTCTCATGTGAAGCAACAAAATGTTGATTTCAAGGATGTTGATTAACTTAATCTTGATTTCAAGAATATTATAAGCTTAAAACCTAGCAAAATTGTACGAAATAAGAGTAGGAATCAACTAGTTGTTTATGAGCAGAGAAGGAATAACTCATGAAGAAAGCTCGAGACTAGAGATGGAATACCTCATAGGGTTATGTGAATGTCCAAAATAGGGTTTTATTGGAGGACCCAATAGGCCTTTATTCAGGTACAACCTATAACCTCCTTCATTTATCCCTATCTTTGCGACTTTTTCGACAGTAGCTTGCAACAGATTCGAAGGAAAGCACGAGCTTCTTTAGGGCTAATAGGTCGAGAATCTCCACTGTGTTTTGGGATTTCTCAACTACTTTGAGAAGTGAAAGGTCGATGTCGTTGTTGTTGACGACGACACAGGCAAAGAGGGTGAATGGTACGACCGGAGTTGGGTCACGAAAAGGAATGGTGCACTGGGAAAAAGGGAAAAGAAAAGGAGAAAATGATACACGTTGGTGATGATCAGCGCTGGAAAAAAAGGAAAAGAAAAAGAAAGGGAGGAAAAAAATAAAAAAGGGAAAGGGAAAAGAAAAAAATTGGGAGAGAAAAATAAAAAAATTGATAAAAAATTTTAATATGTGATGTAAAACATTGATAGTTTTTGTCTATGATCTCAGTTTTTAAATAACTGAGGTTATAAGGTATGTTTATGACCTCGATTTTTAAATAATTGAAACCAAAATTCTATGGTTTTGGTTTTTTAAAAAATCGATGCTAAATTTTCGATATCATATTATTGTATTATAGTAATGCAACAACACATGATTATAAATTGTAAATCGTAAATGCATGCCAAGTTTTCCGGTGCTTTAATGATAAAAATTATTTAAAAAATGGACAAAATTAAATATACAAAAGAGTAAATATTTCAAGAAAACATATCACATGAGTACTTTATAAACAAAGGATATCATTTATTTTATGTGATCATGGAGAGAAAAAAATCTTTGTACAATGTATAAAAATCTTTTGATGGGAAAAGAGATAACAATGAAAATTATTGTTGACAAACGAAATCATCAGTCAAATGTTAAGAATTATTTCAAGTACATATTATGTTCACTTTGTGAGCACGTAGATACCTAGTATTGTTTAAACACTTGGAGATGTTCACTTTATAATCAATATCTTAAATGTTTGAAATATAAAATATGTAAAATACATAAATATTTATATAAAAATTAAAAAAATGAGAATGTGAGATATATACTTATATTCTCCCGTACCATGAACACGTTATAATATTCATTGGAATGCAGTTATATAAAATTGATATTTATATAATTACTAAAATAGATCAATTAATATTACTCAATGCCCTGAAGAAAATATTTTAAATAATTGATTGTTTGTTTACATTCACTTAATAGTGGCATATAAGGTTTTCTGAATATGTCAAATTACCAAAACACATGCCTTGAAACCTCACAGAAAATAAAATGCAAAATATTTATATAGTATTGAAGCAAACTAAAAGCATAAGGTATAATGCTTTTGAAAGTATAAAGTATAATTTACCAAGTTAATACGTTTATTTAAAACAAAGATCTGTAAACAATCCAATAAGTCCATATTTTTATATCAAAAAATTTAATTAGAGTTTCCTATGTATATAAATTGTCTTCTTATAACTTTTGAAGAATCCAATAATACAAATATAATCAATTTAAAAATTTGATATAAATTTGAAAAAGATAATCCGTTTCTTTTTTACTTTTAAATTCAAAGTTTCTTCGATAAAACTTTGCACATATACTAGACAATATTAGAGAGACTTTACAAGAACAAGAAACATGCCCCAAGATCACCTAACTTAAAAAAGAACAATTTTCATCTTATAATATTGTTTAATTAAGTGAAATTAATGTCTTATAATATTTTATAATTCTTATAATTATTTACGTATTGTATTACCAAGATTTACTAAACAAACTTTAATTGTAACTTATATATTTTTATATATTATAATTATATTTACTAAATAAACTTTAATTATATTTTTATAATTCTTTACCCCACTATCTCAAATGAAGATTAGATGTTTGCATCACTTTTTTCTAGACAAGATTTTAACAAGATGGATTTGTGTGTATATGAAAATAATACTCTCTTTTTTCTTACTACTTTTTATCTCGTTATGTTTATCAAGATTTTTAATAAGATACATTTTTCATATATTAATTATTACAGTCAATTACGCCATCCTTCTATAAAGTGTTTTGAAAATTAATAACTTAATTTTATAACAAACTAATGGATTATAATTAGCCTCAATTAGAGATCCTTATTATGACTTTTTCTTATTAATGTATAAGCATTCACCCCTAGACACTCTCAATGTACCATCAATGTACATGAAATGTGTGCAATAAAAAATAATATAACTTTCTTTTCTATCTATTACTTGTCCCTACTTTGTTATTTTTCTATTTTCTCTAGAATGTATAACAATAAGAAAATAATTAAAAGTAATAATAATGGTTTTTCCACGAAGCAAGACTGAGGTGTGACATTTGTAATGATTAGCTATTTTTAAAGATCACAATCATGTATTTTGACGAGTCTTAAATGATGGGTTAGTAATCATACTAAATGTAAATTTGATCACATGTAAATTTATGCCTAAAATTAAACATACATAGATTTATAATTATATTAATTATATGTTATGTAATAAATTATTTTTAAAAATTAAAAAATTGATACTACTATATTATAATTAATTTAAATAAAAATATATTTATAAATTATGTATACTTAATATTTATGTTATTGTTTTATTGTATTCTTAGGAAGCTATGTAAATGTCATTTTTGTATATATTTGTCTTTAAATTATTTTTTAATAAAAATATTTATTTTTATATTTTCATTTCCTTATTACCAAAAATATAGTCGGACATTGCAAAATAAATATTTTATTAATACGTAAACATATCATTGATATAATTAATGAATGTAAAAAGAAAATTATTTGAAAAAATTTGGTTCATTTTTGTAATAATTTTTTATATGGATTAATATATCTTTAAAAATATACTAAAAATATAAATATATTAATACTTTTAATTTATACAGTAAGAAATCTTAAAATATTTAGTTAATACATAAATGTATCATCAATCAATTTAATCTTACAATATTATAATTAATGATTGTAAAAAAGAATTTTTTTTTATAATTTTCTATCTATACTAAAATATCTTTAAAAATATAATAAAAATATAAAGGTATTAGTACTTTTATATTTTTGGTATATTTTTTAAAGATCTATTAGTACTAGACTTAAAATATACCTTTAAAATTATCTAATTTTGGATTTTTTTTTATCAAAATTGTTATTTATTTTGATTTATCACTTTATTTTGAAGTGATTTTATTAAAAAATAAAATTTATGATATGATATTATTTTAGCGTGATAAACACAAACTTGATAACCTTACATCTAAGCAATTTTAGTAAAAAATAAATAAATTTAATTTAAATAATTTATTAATTTGATAAATCAATTAAAAATTATACTAAAATATTCAATTTTTATTATTTTTTATCTAATATGGTCTATAGAAAATGCAAATTAAAGAAATGTACATATTAAAATTAAACTATAAGAGATGATTATGTTAATTATTTTGCAAAAGAATAAAAGTATTTTTTTATGAACAAAAATATCTAAGCATTATCAAGATATTTGATTAGTGCAACAAGCAAAAAGAAATATTTGAAATTTGTGATCTAAACATTCTCAATGCAATAATAAAGATCTTTTGTTTTTCTTTATTATGTAAGCCGATGTCGTCTCCGGCATTTGCTAAGATGATACTGGTAGTAAATGCATAGCTGTGATTGATTTTCTATGAGAGTCAATGGATGCGTCTAGTCCTCGATCTCACTCCTTTGGTCAATGAGATTAACTGGAATAAGTAGTTCCTTTTATTCATTTCTTTTAAGAAAGATTATTGGGCAGCTTAATACAATCTTGTTTAAGTTTGATTCATCTCTTTTCTATCCAATTATTGCAGGCTTGGTAAAACTAAATTCATCATGTAGTGGGAGCTGGCATCTTTACTGGAGTTACAGTGGCATTATACCCAGTTTCTGTTGTAAAAATATGATGCAGGTTGCTGCAAAGGATGCTGTTGAGAGGAATACATTGTCAGTAGTTATCAAAGGTTTACTAAGAACTGATGGGATTCCTGGTCTTACCGAGTTTTTGGTACAGTCATCACTGGTGCTATACCTGCCTGGATTATATTTTTTACTGATTTGGAGACCATAAAAGTGGCTGCCTTCAAGGTGATTGAACGAACGTGTTAATCAGAACCTACTCAGGCTACCATTGCAAATGGGATAGCCGGTATGGGTGCATCACTTTGTTCTCAGGCTGTTTTTGTTCCAATTGATGTGGTATGCGGGCTCTATTCCCTGTCTTATGTCAATACAGTGTTGCCTTCTGAGTTGGATGCTGATAAATTTCGTAGGTGTGACTTTCGTATGGTGTTCTAGGCACGTGTTTGTCTTTGGATCTTATTATCTGGTAAAATTAAAATGTAAACTAATTGAAAAAGTTGAGACAAAGTAATTGTTTAAGAAAGTTTCGTTACAAATATTACATTTCAGAAAATTTGTAACCTCATAATTTCACGCTAGGGAAAACATCAGAAAATTTATGAGTGCACTGCTTACCTTTTTCATTTGTTTCTTAGTTGTAGATCTGTTTGTGTAAAGTTTGTTTTTTGCCATATCTATGGTTAACTACATTTCTAAGATCCACTGAGAATGCTAACGAGTTTCCCCCATCAGTTGTGTCTAGAGCCAAACATGGAAAAATAATAAGTGAAATAAAAAGGGAATGGGAAAACTCTTAATCTTAGATGCATCATGCATATTTTAACTGGTAATGGGTGCTGGTTTTCAGGTTAGTCAAAAGTTGATGGTGCAAAGGTACAGGTCATGCAAAATACATTGGGGTTTTGGATGTTCTTCGTAAGATCTTGAAGTCTGATGGAAATTATATAGAGGGTTCGGTCTATCTGTTATTATTTACTCCCCCTCTAGTGCAGTATGGTGGGCTAGCTATGCTTCAAGCCAACTTTTTATCTGGAAATGAGAAATGGTAATCCATTGTTTCTCTATTCTTAGTAATCCTCTCTCTATTCTGTTTATTATTCGCTAGTATGTTTTAATTTTCTAAACAATGACTTCTCTGTTCTATAAATAGTTGTTGGTAATGATGTGCCCCAAACATTAGTGTCAATCATTGTTTGTAAAATGAAGGAACATCCTCATTCTTATAATATGGTTTCACAATCCTAAAAGTTTACCTTCACAGGTTAAAGAAAACTATGTTGGTGAAGTTGTCAATGATCAATTTGGACATTATATTAATAAGCTGATATCTATAATGGATGCGAAACGTCCATCCATATTTCGTTTCCAATCATAATTATGCCTGTGAATTTAGCGTATTCAAATAATGGCTTGTGAATGGGTAGAGGATTTGATGTTGGTAATATATCCTTTTTAAACAACTTCATTGTTTTACATTTCTGGTTCAATTTATAGGATGTTAGGTCTCCGGCAAAGAAAATAAAAAATATAAGTAAAATTTTATTAATTATATTTGAAGAAAATAAAAAATGTAGATGCAATCCCATTAATTATATTTAACTTTAATTACTGTAATTTTACCTATAAATAAGTAATATTTTCATATTAGAGAGATCCATCAAAAGAAGAGAAGAAAAACAAAACCAAAAGAGTGATTTTCTTTGATGAAAAATAGTGTTGTGTGTGTAAAAGAGTAGGAGAGAATATTTTAGAAAAATATTTGTGATATTTTTCTAAAAAGAGAGTGACAAAATAGTGAGTTTAGGGAACACGTGTATGTGTCATTATTTTAAATTTATCTCAATTTGTTGTATTATCTTTCACTTTGTACTCATTAATTTTATTAGTAGAAGAAATATTTTTCGAAATTTATCCCGTGGACGTAGTCCAAATTAAATGATGAACCACGTTAAATTACCGATGTCATTATTTTACTCTGTTAAATTTATTTTATTTTTACGTATTGTAACCTAATAACTAGTATCAGAGCTAGTCTATTAAAAGTCTTAGTATGCTCTATGGTTGTAATATAGACTGATCTGTCACATCATAAAATATTTTATCAGTTCCAGGGAGTATTTATTTGCAAAAAAAAAAACACAGCAAAAAAAATGTCAAGTTAGAAAGTATATATTGAGAAATTTAATGACAATAATAATTTCTCTTTATGGCATAGGAAGATGAAAAATATTCTCATTTAATAGAAGGTTCATAAGGCGTTACTGAGGAAAAAAAGAAGATAACAACTGTCACTAAGGAACAGTGGGAGGAAATAGATGAGATTGTATTTGGTACAATCCGTCTAAATCTCTTAGATAATGTCTTGCAAAATATTGAATCAAAAAATTGTAAGACTACAAAAGAAACATAAGAGACTATTGAAAATATGCACATGTTAGAGAACCTTACCAATAAATTTTATTTATGGAATGAGCTATATCAGATGAGAAAAGAAGATAATGTGAGCATGATGCAACACATTAGCGATTTCAACAGCAAGCTTTCTCAATCAGCAAGATTCAATGTGAGTTTCGACAATGAAGAAAAAGTTGTGATGTTGTTGCCATCACTACCCTCATCATATAATCATCTAACAACAACTCTAACTTATGTTAAAAACAAGATAGAGTTTGAATTTGTTGTAGAAGCTCTGTTGTCATATAAGAAACATAACAGAGAGAGATATTCATAAGCACAAGCTTTTATCATAGAGTCTAGAGGAAGGAGACAGTATAAAGAATAGAAACCCAGAGGCAAGAACATAAGCAAATCAAACAAATATGTCAATATTGAATGCCATCATTGTAAAAGGAAAAGTCACATCAAGAAATTTTGATGAGTGTTCAAGAAGGAACAAGAAACAAACAAAGGCAAAGTAGTGAAAAATACGACAGTAGTAAAGATGAGCAAACAAATACCAAAGACGAGTTCAATATTGTTTATGATGAATATTTTTTCAATCTTGCATCACACGAGACAAACTGGGTGATTAGTAGTGATACTACAATTCACGCTACATCGCGTAAACATTTTTTCTCATCATACACACTTAGAAGTTTTGGTGTTGTTAAAATGGGAAATGAAGGCCTGTCAAAGGTTTTTGGCATTAGAGATGTTTGTTTGGAAATAGATAATGGAACGAGACTATTTCTGAAGGATGTTAAGCATATTCCATATATGTGCCTGAATTTGATCTCTATATGCAAACTTGCAAATGAAGGATATTGCAGCTCCTTCATTTATGACAAATGAAAATTTACAAAAGGCTCCTTAGTAGTGACTAGAGATGAAAAGCATACAACTTTATATATAATGTAAGCGAAGCTCTCCACCGATATAGTAAATATTGTGGAGAAAGATAATGCAGCTGAATTATGACATAGGAGACTCAGTAACATGGGTGAAAAATGTATGACAAGTCTAGTTAGGAAAAAGATATTTCCCAGAATGGATGAAGTACATTTGGAGAAATGTGTCGATTGTCTAGCAGGAAAGCAAAACAGAGTTATTGTCAAGAGTTTTCCTCCTTCCAGAATGAATAATATTTTAGATCTGATTCATTTAGATTTGTGTGGATTAATTCCAAAGTCACGTGGTGGTGTTCAATACTTTGTAACTTTCATTAATGATCATTAAGGTGCTAGATGTCTTCAAAGAATTTTATACCTCAGTTGAGAGACAAACTGAAAAGAAACTAAAGTGCATTCGAATAGACAATGTTGGAGAATACACAAGACCTTTTTATGTTTACTGTAAAAAGTATGGTATTCAACATCAGATGACACCTCCAAAGACATCACAGTTGAATAACTTAGTTGAGAGGATGAATAGAACTTTGATGGAAAGAATCACATGTTTACTCTCACATGTAAAATTGTCTAAAACTTTCTAGAGGTACTCCTCTCAAGATGAAAGTTTCAAATAAAGTATGGTTAGAAAATTATATTTTCTATGATCATCTGCGGGTGTTTAGTTGCAAAGCTTGGTGGATTAAACATAGCAAAATGTTGTCACGTAGCCAAGCGCTAGAATCAAGATGACAGATTGAATCACCTATGCCATAGGTCCTATGGTTATGTTGAAGTCTTCTGAATTTCATAACTCAATTGCTTGCCAATTTGGGCTTACATTAGATCCTTTTATGAATATTTCTAATTAGATTTGTGCTATACCATTTTTTTAAGGAAAATTCATATTATTATTCATTTAATGCCACAGCATCTGGCCAAAAATTGCTGGGGTATTGTATATTTCAAATTCGAATACGAATATTACTTAACCAAGCAACCAAGATGGTTGTGACTCTTTGTTCGATATTAAATATATATTTTCCCCGTGCATTTTCCCATTGGTAAATGATAATTTTCAATAATTTTCTTGTAATTTGATACTTATCCAACTGCTCGTTATAATACTAAATATATCAATATTTTTAAGAGAGATTTGCATAAAATTAGGGCATGAATGACGTAAAAAAATCATTCTATTTAAAATTTAATTTACTTGCCTATAAAGAACCATTTTGATTAAAACACATTAATATCTTGAATATCATAAATGGAGATGTTAAAAAGTACGAGACAATTCGATCCAACCCAGTTAATCCTAACATTAGGTTCGGATTGTCCCAACCCAAAAACATATATTTTTGAAATGGTATGTTACATGGGTTTAAGTAACGTGGGCTGTGCTGGTACATTAGATATCTTTTAAAAATTTCTTGTCACAAGTATAGAGAAAAAAAAATGAGTTTTTGATAAATAAAAAAAGTGAACAAATACTCAAAATGGAAGAAAAGGGTAAGACAAAGTCAAACCTTTTGATAATTTATTTAGATTTTTCACATAATCATTTATCCCCTTCCTTTCTCCATTGCCATCAATGGCCAAATCCTTACCTGATTGAAGATAAAAGAAGTGTAAGAACTCTTTCTCCCCCCCTTTTCTTCTTTCTCTCTCCTCTCTTATATTGTTTGATTAGTCCTTTTTGAACCGAAACGAAGAAAAAAATCAACGAAAGGAAGAAAAAAATCAATCTTAAGATATCAAACTCCATGTCTTCTACCTAATGTTACGTTGTAAATAATAATAGAAAACGTAAAGAATTTCATTATTGCCTTTTATAGTTGAAGACCACTAAAAACATAAAAAATAAATTAAAAAAATAAATCATGAAAGAATAAACCGAGATAAACATAATACAAAATAAAATCAAGTGAAATGGGCTTAATTGGGACGAGATTAAAACTAATTGGGCCATGTTATGAGATGCAAAACGTGCCTGCATAGTCCCATTTACATATCTAATCCTAAACTAAGATTTCTTGGACTATTCTGATTGTAGTTAAAGTGTTGGCCATTGCAAATTGCTCATGCCAACGATTTCCTTCGATGTTACTATGGAGCTAACAAAAAATGTGGAATAGTCTAAAAAGCAAAATAGGCTCCATTTCCACTACAAGTTACAAACAACCATGGCATTGGGGGTTGCTGCATACCACCGAGACAGGAAACCAAAGAAACCAAACAATGGCATTATCATCCATACAGAAATAGCAAGTTTACAACGACCAATCAATACAAATCATAACTTGCCACAATCAAAATTGCCATTACATTTTGATTTGGTCCCAAAAAAGGGGTTAAAAAATATAGGTATCCTCTCATCATCTCCGCCTATTTTCTAGATAACGATGGTCCAAAGTAAAAGATACATTTTGGAAACAAGAATACCCTCTAACGAATAGCTAACCCTTGCATTGCTTGTGAACCATCTGTGATCCTGTTCGCTCGAATTGTGCTAATAACATTTGCAATGTTACCCTGAAAATGGGCATTTGTTAAAAAGATGAAAAAATACAAAATGCAGGGGATTTTATATGGCACATGACCATATAGCACAAGAAAATAACAGTAATATATTTTCACAGGGTGTAACAAACGCAAGCAACCACTTACCCTCCATGTGACTAACTTTCTTCTAAGTGTTTGCCACTGATGCTGACTAAATACACGTTCTGTACAGCGGCTGCATATTTTTGAAAAGCTAATCAGGTTTGCAAATAGACAATATCTAATGCTTGAGTTATGAGCAATCTGAATCCACAAAAATATTTATGATTTATCCTATCCTACAATATAAATATGGACATAACAGAGTACATAGAAAGCTTACGTTATGATTACAACTTGATTCATCTGGTCCATTTTACAATCAATTAGCTTTGCAGTTATTGCCTTAACGACCCATGGTTCCACCTCATTATCATTAATCTGTGTATAGATAATCCAGAACTTAATTAACAAAGATATGAGTAATTGCAGAGCTATCTGAAAGGAAATGCAAACTAACCTGAAGTGTATCTTTAATAAGATTGTAAGGAATTACTCCACCTTCATCAGAGCCAAGATCCACCAATGACATCAACCTCATCTTAGTAATGCAATCTTCATGAACAAGACCTACCATATTAATGAAAAACATTAATTTAAGTGCTTAACAATGAAGAAATCCTAACTTGTATGGAAGCCATGAATAAGGATTGAAATAAACTTTATTTGTACCATAGTCTCTCAGTAGAGCAGAATTCACAGCATCAAATTCCAAGTAAGAATCCAGTCTCTTAGTGAGAAAGATTTTCAGCAGTTGATATACCAAAGCATATTTAGCATCCTTCTCCAATTGCCCCACAGCAGGCATATCTAGCAAATCACACTGCAGAATATAGCAAAAAAGATCAATTCTCAGCACCAATACTCATCTAGATTATGCACAGCTAGTAAGAGAATTAACTTAAGTCGTATGCAACAGTAAAAAGGCATTTCAACTGACTTTTCAATGTATAAATTTCTTCAAAGTTTTCATACTTATGTATCACGTTACTTTGCTCACTTTGAAACTATGAACTTTGAACAAAGATGTCACTTACAATTCATGTTTACATTATTTTGAATGATTTCTTAATAGACACAAGTATCATATAAAATCAACTTATGGGGCAACAAGAATAAAGAAGTGTTTGAAGTTTCCAGGGCCTCATAGTACCTGGAACATGTCTGGAGCCTTGACAAACTCTATAATTGTACGGACAGCTTCCTCCTTGGCTTCACCAAGAGTATGCTCATCTTCACCCGAAAAGGTTGCCAAGTACTTGGTCAAAAATTTAAAAGTGTCCTTTCCTGAGCTGAATTGATAACCATAAAACTAATAATAAATAATAATTACCGATAGTAGAAAACAATGGTGAAAATTTTGATTCAGAAAAACATTAGCTAAACATTACTCTTATCATGAAATACCCCATGAATTTTCAACTTACCTTTTATTTTCCCTTAAAACATTAGCGATGGTTAGAAATAATTGTCTTTGGTCACCAATCCCAATATTCCACTCTTTCAAGAAACTGTCTATCTTTTTGAAAGAAGAAACTACATGTTCAGTAGTAACCTTCCCTTCAATTGCCAAATTTAGGGCCTTCATGTAAACATAGAAACGACTGTATGGGTTCTCCAATAGGTTGTAGAGATTGAATAAACTGTAAAAGGTTGACAACCATGAAAAATAACACTAAGATTTTTTTTCATTCTTTCTAAAAGCTAGAATTGAATTCAAAATTGTGCATTACATTTTTAAACGCATGGCAGGCTTTTCATTTGGTTGCTGAGTAATCTTGGTAGATATAAGTTTTGCCATCTCCATTGCTTCATCTAGACTTCCAGACTTTGTAACCTCATTACAGATAACAGTCAAAACGCACTCAAAATCTAAACAGAAAGAACCAATATATCATTCTTGTGTACAATGGGAGAAGGACTACAATTGCTAGTCAATATCCATAGGTTCTTGATATAAAACATAAATGATCAAACACCAATCAAATACCTTTCTCATTGATTTTAGAAAATATCACTTCAGCAGATGTGAGCATCAGTGAGACCAAATCAAATCGCCTGCCCATTACCATGCATTCTTGGGCTTCAAGACACAGTCTAGTAACTTGTGGCTCAGCAACCTGTGTAGTAACAACACATTCTAATCTAGCTTTAAATTTTAAAAATTACCGTTTTAGCCACAAAATCAAATTTAGGGAAGAAAAAAAAAATGTAATACTCGACAAACGTTCCCGATTCCTCGCCACCAAATAGGAATCTTATATATGCTAATTACCAACAGTAATTTGGCGGCTGGCAATTGAAATAAATTTTTATTTAATGCACACCACGAATGAACAATGCAGAACTGACAGCGGCGAGATTAGGTTTCACAAATTTGACAATCACATCGCACATAAGCTCAGTATCAAATCAAAATGAAGTACGTTCAGTTATTAAACCCGAAATACAACCACTAAAAGAAGAAATAGAATTTAAATATTGAAATTAGAACAAAAAAGAACTACTGTGGCACCAGTTGAACTTGTGTAATACATATGAAAAGCCAGGAAAAAAATATATCAGATTGAAATTTCAGTTCTCCCTATAAGTACGCGGATAAATATATATAAACAGAAGTACTCAAGGAATCAATAAAAAGTGAAAGAAGCAACCGACCTCAGGACCGGCGTCAGCCCAGGCAAGCTCTGAAGTAAATCGGACAACGGCGAGCGCCGGATCTTCTTCGGAAGTTGGCAGCACGGTCGTCATCGTCGTATAGCTCTCTGCAACTCAGTATAATCACGAATGGTTCTATACTTCGCACCAAAAACGCAGAGAGTGAACAAAGAGAACCAAAAACCCTAACTGGGGGCTAATTCTCTAATACTATCCAATTGATCAAATGTGTGAGGGACTAGGGGAGTACCGTGGGTCAGCTACTTTGTTCCTTTCTTAAAAAAGGTGTACAATCAATAACGTGGCACACCAATTTTTTTTGTCTAACAAAAACTCTTTCTAGTATATGCAAAAATTTAATGACTTTGTGTGTTAAATTGGGTATATTTATTATAGTTTTAAACATGCTACATTGGGTATCATAAATTTAGTGAGTGATTTTAATTTTTTATTTTTATAAAAAATGTTAGAAATCAAGGTGAGATAAATAATTAATATTAATAAAATATATATAATAATATAATATATTATATATATTTTTTTTATAATTATGACTACAAAACTATAAGGAATAAAAACTTACTACATTAATTAATATTGAGATAAATTTATAATATATAATAATTCTCATTATTTTTTTATAAATAGTTTGGTTTTTTTTCTCTTTAAGTTAAAAAATAGTCATAATTTTTTTTTCTTGATTAAGTTAAATATTTATTAGTATGTTTGAAATATATTTACACAAACAATTTCAATCATCAGTTGAAAATAATTTTCAAATTAATGATCTTCAATGCAAAAATAGTGTAATAAGATTTAAATTTAACAAATTTTCATATTTCAATCATTCAATACAAGTCTTCAATCCTCTACAAATATATGTGTCACTTTCATAACTTACTAGAAATGATATTAATAGAAGATTAGTTATATTGTTTTTATTGTATCTTGTTAGAATATAATTGTTTATTATCAATTTATTTTATAAGTTTTTTTATTGTGATATTATATCTCAACATATTATAAATTATGGATAATTTATAACTATAAATCTTGTTTTTTTTAATAAAAGTATTTTTTTGAAAATAAATATATTAATTTTTGTTATTGATAATAATTTATTTAGGATGCTAAATATACAATTGAATAATAAATAATATTTAAAATTAGTAATATTTAAAATAAAATAATTAAATAAATCTTTCTTACATTATATCATATTGATGATTTTTTATTTCAATTATTATTAATTTTTATTATTGTTTCTTTAATTCTTTGGAGTCATTTTATTATTATTATTTTATGAAACTTTTTGTTAGTTTATTTTAACTTTTACGTGGAATGATTAGTTGATCGTAATAATTATGAACTTCATTAAAATTTTCTGTTGTCGCCGTAAAGCCAAAAATCAATTTGAACAAAATGAAGCAGCCTTTTTAATAAAATAGTGAAAATCAAGCAACGAGTATTGCCAGAATTGGCTTAATTATTGCATTTTCATTATAGAGTAAATAATTTTGGTAGCATACTTATATGTAAATTTCTCACGGTACCAAAAAAAAAAAGGAGGAAAAATGGCAAACATGAAAATTGTAAATACTACGTATATTTACATCTTAGTACAACTCCTTACTGTCCGATCATGTTAGTGGAGCTCTAATTGAGAGAGGATTCCCATAAATAATTAGCAAGAAATGTATTTTCTAAGTTTAAGAAATCTTTGAGATCTCTAACAATAACTTGTGTAGGGCTTGTGGCTTCGAGAAGAAGGGTGAATGATCGGCACCTTTCAGACAGAATACACGTTCAGGTGGGCTTGCATTTATCATACTCTCCTGCTGTGATATGAGAATGGCATTGTCTTCTGAAGCTTGTATATAGAACCGCCTTACTGACCCATATATCATGTCAGAGAGACAAAGTTTCTCCAAAACTGGTGCAAATGGAATTGGTCTCATTGAAACAGATGCCAATGCAACATCCTAAACCACATACAACCGACAATTAATTAAGCAGTTCAAAGGTATGACAAAACGAAGAGAAAAGGTAATTCACATTGTTAGAAATACTTAATGATTGTATTCTATTCTGTGATTAAATGAATATACATGGTGCCTTTATATAGGAATTACAAGTAAACTAGATATGTCTAAAATAATTAAATATAGATATCCCTAAAGTAAATAGATATACAATAACAGATATTAATATATTATTAGATATACATTAATGCTCCCAAACTCAGGTGGATGTGAGACCAACTTGAGGTTGTCAACCAAATTACGAGTGCGTCCCAAGTGCCTTAGTGAAAATATCTCAAGTGAGTCGATCGGAGGAAACGCACATAGCTTTCGAGAGCACCGCGGATAAGATGAGAGCGAATAAAGTGGCAATCAATCTCGATGTGTTTAGTCCGTTGGAAGACATCGTTGTGGCTGAGCAATATGAATGGCATTCTGATTATCACAAGAGGAGTTGCGAAGATGTGGACACACCCAAATCCTTGAGCCATCGTAGCCAAAGGAGCTCGGATGTGGTATCGCAAGAGACGATATTCTGCCGTCTTGGAGATGCACAAAGCGTTTGTTTCTTACGCCAAGAAATCAAAGAGGTACGGCGAGAAAGAATAACTGTAGTGGACCTACGATCAAGTAGATCTCCGCCAATCAAGATCGTGAGAATGCACAAGTACTTAAGAGCGACCAAAGCCGAGTAGAAAAGTGCCATGGAAGATAGTGCCTTTCAAGTATCGTAGAATACGCAAAACAAAGAAAGATAACGAGTCGATCGTGGACATGTACATCGACTCACCTGATGAACAAGAGATGAGATGTCTGGACGAGTAATCAGTAAGATAAACTGCACTACCAACCAATCGTCCTATAAAGAGAAGGATTAGACAATGGTTGCTCCTCCGATGGTGTCGACGCGCATTAAGTTCAACCTGAGTGTCAGCCCGTCTTCGTCGGTGAGTCACTCGCAGATACGAGGTCGTATCATACTTTGCGAAAGTAATGTAAAATAATCCGTGGAACGAGTGATCTCAAGACCCAAGAAATAGCTTAAATGTCCAAGGTCTTTCATTTCAAATCACACTAAGAAATTCCTTGAGTTTCTTGAATGCCGCTGAGGTCATCACAGGTTATGATCATATCATCCACATATAGAAGAAGCAGATGGTGCCTTTATCATTACGACGAAAAATAAGGCAGTAATCATAAGGACCGGCAAGCAGTAACCCAAGCGAAGGATGGTGGAACCGAATTTGGCAACCATGCTCGTGGAGCTTGTTTAAGGCCATAAATTGCACGTCGAAGGCGACAAACCTTATTTGTTTCAACAGAAGACCAGAGGAGGTTGCATATATACTTCTTCACAGATCCCCCATTAAGGAATGCATTTTTAACATCCATCCGAAAAAGGTCCCATTTACTCACAGAAGAACAAATGTAAGAGTGGTACGAACAGAGAAATACGGCAACCTGGAGCAAAAGTCTCTTCATAATCAATCCCATACTCTGTGTAAAACTCTTGCTACAAGACGAGCCTCAGTAGCGATCAATGTACCACATCAGAAATGAAGTCTTAATCTTATAGATCCACTTACTACCAACCACGGATTGACCGGGAGTGAGTAACAAGATCCCAAGTATGGTTTTTGGTTAATGATCGATTTCTTCTTTCATCAATCTGCGTTAGGGTTAGTAGATGCCTCACGATATGTGCGAGGCTCAAGGAAAGTAGTGGGGCCGGTGTAACAATGATAGTCAAGTAAATGTGTGTAGGAATGGATCTTACCGGTTGAGTGGCGAGGTGGAATGTCTTGTTGAGGATCTTCGACTCGGAGCGTGAGCAAGTGGACCACATGTCATGAGGTAGCTCATTATCAACCTGCTTTTTCTACGACCTGTCAGAGAATCATCAAAAATATCTAAGATTGAATAGTGAAGTCCAAAGATGGATTAGAAGTATCTCAGATGAACAAGAGACTCATTTGGAAAATTTCCAAAACATTTGAATTAGTTAGTGAAGAACGAAAGTGAGAAAGTTCAACAAATAAGCGGTGTTCCCCAAAAGACAACATTACTTTAGAAACACGGAGACGATGCGAGACACGGGATCATAGCATCGATACCCTTTTGAGTTTCACCATAACCAAGAAAACAACAAAGTCTAGATCGAGGCTCAAGTTTGTTGTGTTCATGAGGTCAAGAAGAACCGAAACAAACAGATCCGAATGAGCGAAGGTAATGATAGTTAGAGATGATCCAAAAGGCGCTCATACGGAGTTTGATTATGAATGACGGCGCTTGGAATGCGATTAATGGCATAAACGGCATGAAGAATGCAGCCTTCACTGAAAATGGGCGGGAACTTTGGCGAGAGAGAAGAAGAGCCCAATGTGTCAAGAATATGACGAAGTTTTCTTTTCGGCCCACCATTTTGTCGAGAGGTTCTGGACAAGTTAGATGATGTACAAGTACAAGGGAGTGTAACAGAGTTTGAAAAGCATTTTGAGTATATTCGAGAGCATTATCAGATCGAAAAGTTTTGATATGTTTGGAGAATTGTGTTTCAACCATTTTTGCAAAGTTACTATATATTGATAAGATTTCGTAACGAGATTTCATTGGAAAGATCCAACTATAACGAGAATAATCATCAATAAAAACAACAAAATATCGAGATCCACCAATACTAAGTAACAGAGTAAGGTCCCTCAAACATCGAATGAATCAACCCAAAAATACTATTAGAGATAGATTTACTATTATTGAAAGGTAAAGCTGGCCGTTTTCCTAACTCCAATAAGTACAATCAAAATTATCTTTGGACACGTAACCCAATAGACCTTTAGAAGCTATTTATTAGAGGATGGAGTACTTACCAAGACGAGAATGCCAAAGTGCGATGTGGTAAGGAAGAAAGCAGTTGCAGCAGAAAGAATGTGAGTGCGAGCAACAGTGGAAGATGAAGATTGTTTACGGAAACATACGCCTTCAGGACCGGTCCCAAACTCTTCCCCGTCGCCGGATCTGCACAATACACCTGCAGAATAGTCAAAAATAAGGCGATATCCTAGTTCAAATCTGGCCCACAGAGCGTAAATTATAGGATAGGTTAGGTACATGGAAAACCCCAGAACAGTAGGGTGTAGAGGTCGAAACAAAACCTAGACTATTCCCATGAATGGTGGAACCATCGCCTATACGAATATTAAGGGATGTGATCTGGGGTCAAGTTTGGAGAATAAAGATGAGTGAGGTGTCAGCGTGATTGCAACATGCAGAGTCAAAACCAAGTTTGAGACTTAAGGGCAAAATCAGAGGGTAGTGGAAAGAGATGCACACGCCCATTTGAACACTGAGGTTATGATCTTCTGTAGTTCCATGGAGAGAGGTTGATGTGGATTCGTAAGACTGGGACTCACGAACTAAGGCATCAACGAAGTAGGCTCGCGTATTAGCACAAAGAAGCCAAGAGATTTGTTACGACGGTAACAAGTCTCAATGGCGGGGCTGCACACGCTTGCAATAATTCTGAACCTTTTATTGCTCTGCTGCGACGATTGTAAAAGCTAGAGCCGCAGGAATCACGATTCTTGAGGTTGTTCAATGGTAGGCAGGAGGAGTAATAGCCAAACATCGAGCTTATTTTTGGGCTTAAGGGTTCAGAAGTCGAGCTTCTTCTCTAACCAACTCATTTACAAAGAAGATCGAAGATGGACAGGAGGAATTCTAATGATGTTCGACCTCTGGATTGGCTCAAAGTCCTTGTGGAGTGACATCAAGAACTCATGTAGAGACGAAATTCATCCCTAATAGTAGCATATTGTCGAGCATCTGTTGAGCATGCCCAAATTGGATCACAAAGGTCAATTTGGTCCCAAAGGAAGCCGAAGTTGATCAAAGTAGTCATTGATGGATCGCTTCTGTACTGTTGCGGTTATGCAATTCAACTATTAGTTGATATTTCATGGATCCGTAGTAAGAGTACCTTTGGCCAACATATCCCCATGCGATTTGGCATCGTCAAAGCCGCCTAACGGATCGGGAGATGGATGGAATGGAAGTATTCAATCCATGTAAGGATCACGGGTTGTGACTATCCCATTCAATCACGCGACGAAGAAAGATAGCATCTTTCACTTGCTCCTTTATCAGAATACTAATTGCACCAAGACAATAATGCCAGAAGGCATACGACCTTAAGAAAAATCAGCGATAGCTTGAGACCACATGATAAATAATTCTTTAGTCCCTCCAATATAGTATTAATAGCAAGAAATAAAAGTATCCTTTTATCCATTTGAAACACAATATGCAAAAACAGACCGCAAAACGAGATCTACGCGGCGAAAACCTGTGCAAAGTGGGTCAGACAGTAAAATTCCGCCAGCGGCAGCGGCCAATCCGGGGCCATTAATCCGTCAATCTGGCAAAGCGGCCGATCTGCCCGGTCGATCGGTCACGGGCACGGGTCGGCCTAATCTGGCCGGTCGGATGGAGGCGATGACGTCAGATGGAAGATCGATGACGTCGCCCCCATCGCAAGCATCGATGCCGATCACGAAGCGTAGTCACAAGGCCATGCGCGTCAGATCCATCGCCAGCGGGATGTTGGAGCGCCAGAGAAGGCCAGAGTGCTCGATGACCTTGATTCTTACACGGTGTAGATACCTGTCGAGACGATCGCAGCCGGTGTCTGCAGATAGCCGTCGGGTTAAGATTAACTACGCGGCGCTGGCGTTAACGGACGTGCGGTGGTCAGGCGCGCAGGGAGCGTGCGGTGTCCGATGGTTGCGATACTTCCACGGTTGTATAGATCCGGTCGAGCCGATCACGTTGGTATATGCATAAAAATTTTTAACAATACGCACCTGCAAGGTGATTGCAATGAGCTTTGTATGGAACTCCTTAACAACGGTCACCGTAATTCCTAACCTAAGGATAACGGCCGAAAGACGTCAAGGTTAAACGGTGAATGACAAGCATCAGGACAATGCGGGAAGTTATAAGGGTTGAATAACACAAAAAAAAAAGAAAACACTGCTAGAAAGAAAAGAATAGTGGCTTTGATACCATGTTAGAAATACTTAATGATTGTATTCTATTCTGTGATTAAATGAATATACATGGTGCCTTTATATAGGAATTACAAGTAAACTAGATATGTCTAAAATAATTAAATATAGATATCCCTAAAGTAAATAGATATACAATAACAGATATTAATATATTATTATATATACATTAACACACATAAACATACAAAAAAAAATACTAACTACTTTGGCAAAAAAAAAAAACATTAAATCATCTGTAGAGCATACTCTTCATGTGGATTAAAATTGGAACATGATTAAGTGGTTAATGGGTTCGTTTGAAATTGCCTATTTTTTTTTATTAAAAGTGTTTATTAAGGGTCCAAAATACTTCATGAAGTGTTTAAAAGTCTCAAAGAGAAGTATTTCTAAAATTTTAAGAAACACTATTAATGCTTTTTTAAAAAGTAAATAATATTTACTTTTAGAAGAAGTAGTTTTACATTACTAAAGTATCTCTTAAAACCACATATCTATCCCAAACACATAATTGTTTATTTTAAAATAACTTCTTTTAAAATCATTTCTAAAAAAATCACATCCAAACGGCACAATATCTCATGTTGAACAAAGTAAAGGAAAGCAACATTAAAAAGTACCTTGGCAGGACTTTGGTTAAAAAGCAAATCATTGAGCAATGACTTGTCTAGAGCAATAGCAGTTGGAGGATGACCACTTCCATTTGCATACAAAAATTTCTGAGCTTTTAACATCAAATCATCTGAACCAGCCTGAAATAACTTCAGCATTACACATAATCAACCAAATAGCATTCTTTAAACAACATGCTGTGCAAAATCCTTTTGCCTTGGAGTTGGAGGAAGATAAGGAATTTGAGATTACAGATTTATGAATTCATTTCATGTGATTGAGGAAGATATGTATAGAGTGTTGGAGGGGCACATTGGATAAAGAAAATTTTAAGTGTTACACCTATAAAATTATAAACAAATTCATGTATAAAATGAAATTGTAGCCCCTTAGATTATAAATTTTAAGCTTTCAACATTTAAAAATTTAATAATCAGAACATATTTATATTCAAACAAAATATATATAACACTTTTATTTAAGAAGAAGCAAATAAAAGCAGAGTTTTTTTTTACTACTTTTTATTGTCCCTCCTGACCTATACTGATTGCAAATGGTATGTTAAATTTCAGGGACGCAAGGTAGAAGGAAACCTGTCCGGAGAACATATCGAGAGTGCTTTGCCCATTTTTCAACATTGCTGCAGCAACGAAAATAGCCTTCGAAACTTTACGAGGAAACAGTTCCATTGCATATGATATACATGCACCACCAAAATCATGACCTACCAAGATCACCTGCAGCAATTGAGAAGGATAGGAAACAGAGGAAGTATAGGATAGGAACCAGAATACGTATGTAGCAGTTCTGCAATTGGTAAAGGTCAAATTTGAAAGTGTGAATGACGTCCTAGCATTCATATGAAAATAATTGGATAATTTATTAATATACCTTCTCTCCCTCGGCAAGTTTATCAAGAAAATCAGTAAGTGGCTTCACATATTGTGAAAGACTTGTAATGCTGTTTGTATCAGATACATGAATTCCAGAACCAGCCAAGTCTACAGCAGTAACTTTAAAACCACCCTCCTCAAGCAGAGCTATAGTTTTATACCAACACCAGGCACCAAATCCACCTCCATGGACAAGAACAAAATAACTGGTTTCTAGATCATCAAGCTTGATACCCTGACGAAAGTAAAAACCATTTATAGGTTATAGGAGGAGAATAAATGACGATATATTGAAAAGGGAAGAATAAAATGTTCTAACTATTGACTTGATTCAGTACCTTTGGAACCAATTTTAGAAGTGTTTTCAAATAGTTTAAAGCAATTTCAAGAATGTTTTGAAAATCTCTATAACAAATTATTTTTAATGTTTAAGAAACATTATTTGTGTTTTTAAAAAAAGTAAATAAATCTTACTTTTCAAAGAACTAGTTTAATGTGTATGCTTATATCATAAATTAATTACTAAAGTAATGCTCAAAATAATTTTATATCAAACACTTCAATGCTTTTATTTAAATCATTTTCAACCAAATCATTTCATTTAAAACAACTTCTCTTAAAATCACCTATAAAGAGGCACATTCAAACAGAGCCTCAATCTTAAAATCATCCACTTATCTGTCAATTAAAACAATCTCATAAGAAGTGTTAGTGAACCAAAATTGAAAAACATCTTGTTTTTATATAACTCAATTATACATGTTATTTTACTTTTAATCTCGATTAAAAAAATATATGTTAAAGGCGTTTTTGAATAGATGAAAAATACATGATTTTACGATTATGCGGAAACAACATATTTACAGTTTAAAAATGAAACTTAATTTGTGAAATGGAGTATATTATGCAAGTAAATGGAAACACCAAAACATAGAACTTCATGATTACTCAAAAACCAGTGAAAATTTCTAATGAGAAAAAACAAAATAACATAAATGAAAAACTTGAAGGGATAAACCCAAAACCTGGTTCGCAAGCTGATGAGGCTGAAGCAAAGGGTCAGCGAGAGAGCGAGAGCGAGAACTGGAACTCCGAGGTAAAGCATCCTTCTTGAGCTTGGATGTGGAATTCGGATACTTAAGAGAAGCATAGCGTTCAAAAGGAAAAGAACCGTTTTGCTGGTGCTGTTGGAAGAGAATAGCAGCAGCGAGAGCTTGTTCATGAAACGAAGAGTCGTCAAGCTTGTTTTTGCGGGAGGATCGGGTTCGGGTCCATCGGTTGGACAACGGTTGCGGGTTTTGGAGACGCTTTGTGGTTTTTTTCGTTACTGATGTTGGTTTTGGTGCGAGACAAGCACAGAGGTTGCCCATTGAAGTTGCATGTATAGCAGATCAGAGCGTGAGATTTTAGAGTTCGAGGGAATGTATTAGAGATTGAAGAAGTTGATTGTGGAAATAAACAGGTTTCTAATGACAGTTTGGAGGGTCGTATCAGGGACCAAAGTGGCACTGTCTCTTATAAACGTGTGTTTAGGATTTAGATTACTGTTATATGTTAGAAACTTGGAATTACTCTGCCTTAATTTCTACTTTTATCTATGCTATTTGTCCTCTCAATTTATTCTTCTTTTAATTTTGTGGGTTATAGATTTAGAGGTTATGGTAACAAGGTGTTGTGTCATGTATAGTGTGTGTTGATTATGCTCATATTTTAATTTGGTATTATGTTTGTATTTACTTATTGGTTTAAACGATAAAAAGCCAATCTTTAGAAAATGGATTTTCATAACTATATGCTAATATTTTAATTTGATATCACGTTGGTATTTACTTATTAGTTTAAACAATAAAAAGCTAATATCTATAGAATAGGTTTTGATAACCAAATTAAAGTTTTGTTTTTCGTCTAAACAACTAAGAAATCAATTATAGAATACTCAAACTAGAAATCAGATTCGTTTAATACAAGTGATGTTGATAACAACTATGATTGGTGACCTTTATTTAAAAAAAAATATTGAGAAAAATTATATATTTATATTTAACAAAACATATTAAATGTATTGTTATAATTCTGAACATATAAAATTGATTAGATAATATCATTTATGTTAATAGCAAAAAATATTATGTCATTTGTGTTTGCGGGTGCAAATATTATTGTAAAAAACTAACTTATTTTATACTAATAATTTTAATAACCAATCTACCAACTCATCTTACTTACTATACATTTTTAATTTTGAAAACTTTTATTCTTGAATTCTTTTATTATGTAAAGCTAATTTTTTTCATATAGGCAGATATTGGTAGAAAGCAATATACCTAAGTATTATTTTATATGTTATCAGTGATGATAAATACTTGGTTAAAAAGTTTATATTTTATACAATAAGGATCCATATTTTTAGTTATCTTTATTTACATATTTGTTATATATTAATTATACATAGTGATTTGTTAAAAAATAATACAAGAGAATTGGAATCATATTGACATATGTCAAATTTTAAAAAGGGTGAAGTTTAAAGAGTGTTTTTATATTGTTGTTTTTAATTAAAATTTTGAAAAAATATTAACTTTTAGATAATCAAAAGTTATAATATTTGTAAGTATTTTTTTTAAATTAAAATATATTAATAAATTAAATTTTTAATTTTTAAAATTATAATACTAAAATATTTGAATTTAAAACTATTAAATTAAATTATTCATTTATTTAAAGTTATAATAACACGTAATAAATACATAATAAATTATCAATTTTAATTTTTATAATAATTATAATTAATAAAATATTTTTATAATAATAACAATTTTTATCTTAACACCATCGTTACGCATTTTTATTTTCCCCTCCCTTTCTTTTCGACAAGTGTGATAAGGATGTAAAATTGTTCGCTGTTGGTTAGCACTTTTATTTCTGAGCCGACTAAGTTGTCAGTACATACGCGATGTCAAATCGATTAATTTACGAATTTCTGGGCTCTGCACACTTCCCTTTTCCTTAAACAAAACATTAATTAGTCGGTTCATGTAAACGACCAATGCCAACACCCCCAACAACAATGAATTTAGGCATATTCGCTGTTGTAGTTAGTGGATGACTTTCTGTTTATTATATATTTTAAAAAAAATTGTATATATTTTGTTTAAAACAACTTAAGCTCGAGCATAATTTGTGAGTTCTATGGTTTATTAAAAAATATTATTCTTTCCTACTTGTTTGTAGTTTTGGAATATATCAAACTTAAGAGTAAGTATTTTTTTCCTCTAATCAGTTGAACTTAACTTTTCTTTATTTTAATAGTTGAATTTGTTTTTCATTAAATGTGTCCACAAATGAATTCACGATTAAAATTCATTAAAAAATTTATGTATGATAATATTTGATTAAATAATAAATTTATTAAAAATAATTAATTTATTAATTTATCTTGATATATATTGTCAATAAATTAGAGAGAATTATTTATCGAATGTATTTAGGTTTTTAATATATTTTGAAAAATTCTCTAAATATTGGTATTTGTATCTCAATTTTATTATTAATAGATTTTTTTCAGTGTGTCGTCGTAAGTGGAGTAGATTTTTTATATTGAAAAGTTGAATCACTTAAATCATTGTGTGTTATTAATTTTTCTCACTACTTATTATTTTGCTATTACTCATAATTATATATTTGTGCAACCAAATTGAAACCAAAGTTCGCTTTCGCTAGTGCTAACTTATAACAAAATAGTATTAAAGCATTAGATTATTCTATTAATTATTAGAACTAATTAAGTTTGTTCTTTTGGATTTATTTTTAACCTTTGGTTATCTAATTAGTTTTATATTTTTTAGGTTGTACTTTTGTTTATTTAAAGAATGATTCGCTAAGACACTTGAAGGCAAGGATAAATTGTTAGAAAAATTGATTGATGAAGAAAAATATACATTAATGAAAAATGCTCTCGGTTCAATTTAGTTATCTTTTTCTTATGAGGTACTACACGAGGTTGGTGATAAGGAATATCCCGGTGAGTTATGACTTAAATTAGAGAATTTGTATATGACCAAGTCTTTGACAAATCGTTTATATTTGAAGTAGCGTTTGTTTACATTCAAAATGTCAAAAGGTACACCTTTACACGATAACCTTGATGAATTTACTAAAATTATTCATGATTTAAAAATGATGGTGTTAAAATTGATGATGAGAATCAGACCTTAATTCTATTATATTCTTTACCTCATTCATTTGAACATTTTATTGATATCATGCATGTTATATGGGCGAGATACTATTTCTTTAGAGGATGTCAAAACAACTTTGAATTTTAGAGAGTTGAAGAAAAAGGTGTCTATTAACAACAACAATAATAACAGTGGTTTATTTGTTAAAGGTAGAAATCAAGAAAAAAAACTCAAGCAACAATAGAGGCAAGTCTCAATCCAAATCTAGAAAACGAAAGAATAAATGCAACTATTATCGCCAGGAAAGGCACTGGAAAGTAAATTATCTAAAACTCAAAGGTAAAGAAAAATCTACCACAACGTTTTTTAGTACTAATGATTTTACTGGTGTTGCAGATAGTTCTAATTTTGATGGTGAAAATGTTCTATCAATATCTATTGGTTCTCCTTGAGATGTTTGGATTCTTGATTCGATTTGCACTTACCATATGTGCCCTAGTAGGAACTGGTTTGCTTCCTATCAATCTATTGATGAGGGTGTTATCTTGATAGGGAACAATGTGTCCTATAAGGTTGTTGGTATTGTTACTGTCTGAATTAAGATATATGATAGTATTGTTAGGTTTTTGAAAGATGTTCTCCATGTTTTAGATTTGAAAAAGAACTTGATATCTTTGGGTACTCTTGATTCACAAGGCTACAAGTATATAGTTGAAGGTATAGTTTTAAGAGTTAGTAAAGGTGCTCTCGTTGTTATTAAAAAACAATTGTCACATGGCTTCTATGTGCTTCAGGGTAGCACTGTTATTGGTAATGTTTTAATTTCATTCTCGTCATATAAAGATTCAAATACTACTCGATTATGTCATATGTGGTTAGGGCATATGAGTGAGGCAATGATGTCTAATTTGAGTAACCAGGAGTTGCTTGGTGGTTAGAAAACTGAGAAGCTTGATTTCTGTAAACATTGTGTCTATGGAAACATCACAAAGTAAAGTTCAATATAGTCATCCATAAAACGAAAGGTACTATTGATTATATTCATTTAGATCTTTGGGGTCCTTCTCGTCTTGTATCTAATGGTAGTGCCTGGTATATGTTCTCAAAATTTGTAAAATTCAAGGTTTGTATAGAAAATTAAATAGGCAAGAAAATCAAGAATTTGAGAACTGGTAATAGTTTGAAATTTTGTGAAAGCCAGTTTAATGAGTTTTGTGAAATAAATGACATAGTGAAACACCGCACTGTGCATCGTATACCATAGTAAAATGGAGTTGCAGAACGTATGAATAAGACTCTCTTAGAAAGAGCTCATTATATGCTATTTTAAGTTGATTTGGATAAAACCTTTTGGGTTGAAGCTTGTAACCATGCCTACTATTTGGTTGAAGCTGGTACTCCTACTAATTATTCTGATTTAAAATTTTTTGGTTGTCCTACCTATGCTCATGTTAATGATGGTAAACTTGAGCCTAGTGCATTGGAATGCATATTTTTGGGGTATCCTTCAAGGGTGAAAGGTTATAAATTATGGTGTGTTAAACCCAAGTCACTTAAATTTTTGATTAGTATAGATGTTAAGTTTGATGAGTTTTCTATGTTGGAAAAGAAAAGAAAGAGTCTATTGTTACAGGTAAAGACCACAGTGTTAGTAAGCAAGTAGAGTCTAAGAGTGGAGCTCCTAGTCAAGTGCAAAAAGGCACTTTCAGTCAACCATCGATAGAGGAGATAGATGATTATGCTCATGATGTAGCAAAAGAGCAACATGAGTAACCATATAGTATCGATAAGGGTAAAGAAATAAGAGAGATTCAACGCCCTCAAAGGTAAGTAGATGCAGACTTAGTTTCTATTGCATTGTCTATGGTAGAGTCTATTGAGGTGCATGAAATTTCTATTTATCGTGAAGCTATCACTTATGATGAGTCTATTCAGTGGTTGGTTTCTATGAATTAAGAGATTGAATCACTTCGTAAGAATCATACTTAAAAATTGGTGAAACCACCTAAAGGCCAGAAGATTGTTGGAAACAAATGGGTCTTCGAGAAAAATTAAGGTATAATCGAGGTTAAAGCAGCTAAGTTCAAGGCACGTGTTGTTGCAAAGAGATATTGTCAAAAGAAGGGTATTGACTTCAATGAAGTATTTGCACCTATTATGAAACATAACTCTATTCGTATGTTGCTTGCTATGGTTGCATTGTTTGACATGAAATTAGAATAGCTTGATGTCAAAACATCCTTCTTATAGGGTGAGCTTGAGGAACAAATATATATATATGCATCAACCATAGGGGTTTGTTATTCCAGGTAAGAAAGATCATGTTTGTTTATTGAAAAGTCTTTATATGGGTTGAAGCGATCATCTAGGTAGTGGTATAATAGGTTTGATTCTTCTATGATTTATCATGGTTACTTTAGGAGTGATTATGATTGTTATGTTTATCATAAAAGATTCAATGATGGTTCGTGTGTCTATTTGTTACTTTATGTTTATGACATGTTTATTGTTTTTAAGAATAAATTTGAGATTCAAAAATTAAAGTCTCAACTTAGTGGTAAGTTTGAGATGATGAAAGATGGGTGTAGGGAAGAAAATTGAAGGCATGGAAATTTATAGGGATAGATAAACGAGCAAGCTTTATTTGACTCAAAAGTTATTTTGAAAAGTTCTTAAATGTTTTGGTATGAAAGAGTCTAAACTTGTGAGTACATCGTTAGCTGTGCATTTCAGGCTTTCTTTGGATTTGTCCCCACAGTTAGAAGAAGAAGAGCAGTACATGTCTGAGGTTCCATATGCTAGTGTCATTGGTAGTTTGATGTAGCAGATATATGGGTAATTCTGGCAAGGGTCATTGGTAAGAAATGAAATGGATACTTCGGTATTTAAGAGGCACATCTAATTTTAGTTTGGTATATCATGGAAATTATAATACTAGTTGCAATGTTATTGGTTATGTGGGTTCTGATTATGTTGGTGATTTGGATAGAAGAAGATCTCTGACAGATTATATCTTCACTCTTTCTTATTGTGCCATTAGTTGGAAGACTACTTTACAGTTTGCAGTTGCTTTGTCTACCACAGAAGTAGAATATATGGCAGCACTAGAAGCAGTGATAGAAGACATTTGACTTAGAGGTTTGTGATTTGGGTTTACAGCATAATATTTTTGTTGTATTTTGTGATAGTCTAACTGATATGTTAACCAAACTAATTCTATTTAACAAATTCAAGCATTGCTTGAACTTGATTGGTGTTTACAATAAATGATCAACCTTCGTGGCTTTGAACGATGTTTATTTAATAATATGAGAAATTCCATATTTGAAAGACTTGCTTCCGTTTTAAGTTAAGGTATAGATTTGTTAAATATTAGCCCACAATTGATTAAACTCTTTTTCTCTCCCCTATATATATATATATATATATATATATATATATATATATATATATATGTTGTCTTTTGAATCAAAAGTGTATAGAGTGAAGTTTTGGTTGAATAGAAAACAAGAAGAGTAGAAACTGTTGATAGAGAAGAAGCTACTCACCCAAGTCCTAATTGTTGTTCAAGTTCCTTCTTTTGTACTCCATCATCAACGACAATATCATCCTTCGTTGCTAAAAGTTCAATAAGTTGAAATTGTCGATTTGTATGGTAATATTTGATTAAATAGTAAATTTGTTAATTTATCTTATTATATATTATAAATAAATTATAAGAGGTTATTTTTTGGGTTAATAATATATTTTGGGAAGTTGTCTGAATAGTATTATTTATATCTTTATTTGATTATTAGTGAATATTTTCTTGGTGTATCGTTGTTAGTGTAATAAAATTTTCACATTAAAAAATTGAACTACTTGAATTATTATGTATCGTTAATTTTTTTCATTATTTATTATTTTATTATTATCTACAATTATATATTAATGTAATCAAATTAAATCCCAATTTCACTTACGCTATCAATAACTCAGAGTTTCCTCGTTCCAGTGATTCCACAATGGGTAATTTTTTTTTCCCTTGTTAATTGGTTAGGATGAATGCTAGGCAATTATGTGTATCTGGTTCCGTAAAAAGTTGGTAGGATCTGATTCCTCATTTTTGATATCTTTCTTTAATATATCATTGACTTTAATTCTTTTTAATGCAGGCCAATTAAAGGTAGTAGAAAGTAGCTGTAATTCTCCTACTTTAATGTCCACCCATAAGCCAATATCACGTTGTATTCAACTTAATACTTCAATTCCCAACTGTGCATATCTATATCTTTAACTAAGCTATTGCTCGTGGTTAAATTATTATAACGTGTTATTTAAAATTTATAATTATTGTAATTCTTTTAAAAAAATAAATATTAAATAAAATAAAAAATATGAGAGAAAACAATAAAGATAATAAGTAATATACTAAAAGAATAATAAATAATATTTCATTACTTTTGTACTTTTATAACAATTGTTATAGCTATTGTTCCAGTGATTCCTCACTTTAAAATTATTGTTATGCAACGCAGTTTTTTACAAATGCAACAAATCACAGCACACCACATTGGACCCTAAACTTGATAATAATGGGTAAGTTTGTCTACAGTAAAAATAAATTTAGGACCACTTAATATTTTCAATCCATCAAAATAACAAATTGAGAGCATGTGAAGGAATAATCATGGCATGCATGATAAGCACATGATCCTAGTGAAATCTTCCGGCAAAGCAAAGCTTTGCTGGGAACTTTGGCATGCTCGAGCTCAACTTTAAAAGATTCCCAACCCCAAATGAAAAGGACTCAATTCTATGCTTATTGCTATAAACCTATTGTTCTTAATTAGTTATCAGATAAGTTGGTCATAAAATTTAGTTATTTTTAGTATTTTAGTAGTATCTTAAGGAACATGTGCCTCACTAACACATCTGAATCAGTGTTTGTGCAGTTGGACCATATATTTGTAGTGTGTGGTCCATGACTTTTAATTCCTTTTTTAAAACTGTTCTTTGATGCATCACTAGGAAATCATTGCTTTCATACTTCTGAGGTCAGATCAGGAGTAGGGTTATGACCTGGGTCTTCTAAAAAATTGCAATAGAACTGAGATTGGGGATAATAAAGTATGATAAATTAGAAACACTAGAAAATTATATAAAATAATACATTTAAACTCATAACAACATATATAAAACATTAATAATATTTAATATGATTAAATTAAAATTAAACAATAAATAAATCTAGTTGATTGTAATTCAACTTAAATAGATGATGTTAAATGTAAAATAATAGATTTAATTTTTTTATTTCATAGTTATAAGTTCTAGATTGTACTATTTTTTCTGTTTTCCGAATTTTTTATAACCATCTAAATTTTAGGAATTGTAAATTAATAAAGCTTGTGGGCTAATTTAGAAAAATATAAATGTGGGCTAAAATTAGAAGCACTAATTCATATGTCATAGTTGGATCGTGTCCGAGAATGCATGCCGGCCCAAGCTTATATATCCCAATGAAACCAGGTTGTTTGATAGTCACTGTATTCTTGATTAATTACACGAAATAATAATTTAACAGAATAATGCACATTTTATTTATAAATAGTATTATCATATTTTTGAGTTTTGACGTTTAAATTTGTCTTTAATTATCTTCATTTATTTTTAGATCTAATTTTTTTTCTCACTCACTCATTGTTGGTTTTTATTGGTTCTTTTAATGGAAAAATTACCCAATTGGTAATTTTGTTTATGTCATTTTAATATTTTGATCACTTAATTTTTATAAATGATAAATAAATCATTCTATTTTTAAAATTTAGATATTTTAGTCACATATTTTAATCACATAATTTTATAATTATATGACTAAAATATCTATTTTTTACATAACTACAAAATTATGTGACTAAATGTCACAATTTTAAAAATATAATGATTTATGTATCTCTTTTACATGTTATATTGTCAAAATGTCCTAATTTTACAAACAAAATTACTTCAACAATTAATCACTTTTTTAAATATATATATATAAAGTTTATATATTCTTTATAAATATGTATGTAAAGTTTATATATTATGTTACAAATATATTTTTGTTAAGTTTAAATAATCTATCATAAATTGTGAGTTTTATGCTTTATAATACATTTTTCTACTTGTAAAACTCCGGCATCTACTCTATGTACCTCCATCTATTAAAATTGTTAATATATATATATATATATATGTGTTCTAAACCCTAGTACTCCTCGCCTTGGCATGAGGAAGCTAGTAGTTCTTCTTTTGTCTAATAAACACGACACGATATACATGTATATAGTGCAAGTGTAGATACTATTCTTTTAGGCCACTCTCTTTCCAGATTTATGTGGTATACCCTTAACCATCTAAATTAGAGGGACTCGTAGGCATTAATGTTAATTATAGTAGACTAATTACTAATAGGTTGATAATATTGAGATTTTTTCCCTCTATGGTCTATACATGATTGCAGTGAAATTATTGGTACCACACACAGCCAAATATAAGTATATTCTGACAAAGCTGTTGCGTTCATATGTATCGAGCCAGTGAAACAGTGATGACTTAGGAAAGCACGCCACAAAGTTTCATCTTTTTCGCTCATAGTCATGAAAATTTATTGAAAAATATAGTTGATAGTTATTTAATGTTATTTACACGTCATATATTCAATAATTTTATATAAATTTTAAATTTTAATTAATGTTTAGATTTAAATCTAAACTTTATGCTCTAATACTAAGATCCACAGTGCCCATACTTCATGCCCATAAAAATCTAATACATTGCACCTAAGGATTGTACTTCATGCCACTCTTTCGAAAAGATCAGCTCCTCAGTTCTGCTTTATGAAGAATTGAAATATGGTGCTTCAGAGATTGCATATGATTCCTACGTGGACATTTTTTAAAATTTAGTATTATGTATTATGTATCATAAATATATAATAATTATAATTATAATTAATATAATAATATTTTATTAGATATTATTAAACATGGTTCAAATCTAAAAAATTAAATTATTAAAATAATGAGAGAAGCATACTAATAGTCCTGTAATTTTAGTTAAAAATAGAGTATTAATCTTTTATCTTTTAATTTGATTATTTTAATCTAATTTTAAAAAATGTGTATTTTTAATTTTAAAAATATGTACTTTATTCTTAAAAAAAATGAACATAAATTCTATAATTTTAAATTTTTACTATTAAAATACACATTTTTTAAATTATGAGACTAAATTAAACTACTTGTTTAAAAATAATTTGACTAAATTAAGCACTCACTTTATTTAAAACTTATGGGAACTTAAGTATCCTTCACCCTTAAAAAAATTAATTCATCCAACTATTTATTGAATTTGCTTTATCTATTTTTATAGGAAGTTATAATGAAATGTTTCATTAACTTTAACAAATTGTATACTTTAATACATATTAGTTTATAAGTAATACCTTAAAGGTTAATTAAGTTTACAAAATAAGTAGTTACAAATCCTAATGGAGTTATAATATCTCATTTTTACCCCTGATGAACCTTTAATATATTACAAAAAATACAACAATGTTCTTTAAGTTTAAAAAATCAAATATTAGAGATATTTATAGATCGTTGATATCTTATTTTTAAACTTATTAAACTTTTAATATACTATTCAAAAGTTAATAAATTTAAATATCTAATTTATATAACTAACTAAACTTTTAAAGTATTTTCTCTGTTTTTATAAAATAAAACTCATTCAAATGTTAAATAAATATAATTATATAAACCTAATTATGTATATTAATAATATTATATTATATTATTTAAAACACATTTCAAATTTAAAATATATAAAATTTTCCATTAAAATTTGAGACCCAACACCAAGCTAAATATTAGACATAAGCGAGTTTTGTCACAAATCTGGTTGATCATAAATGAGCCTACCTAATTAGTTTGACCATTTGAAACGCCTTATGAATATATATTTTAAATAATATTTATAATTTATAATTATAAAAATAATATTTTATATTAATAAATTAAATATATTTATATTAAATAAATTAAATTTATAAAAATATTATTAAATTATTATATTTATTTTACTTATATCAATAAATTATATTATAAAATTATTACATTTATTCTATTTATATTATTTGATTAGTTATGAAGGGGTTAAATGATCAATAAATTTTGAATGAATTATATAATTATATAATTTATTTGAAATAAATTTTTATTTGAAATATATTATTTAATTATTTTAGATGTATTGTTTAATTATGTAAATATTTTTAAATTTTTAAATAAATATTAATTAAATGATATAAATAAAATTAAAAATTAAAAAAATAATATTATATATAAAATAAATACGATTGATTTTATATGTTTTTATTAAATATATTATTTTTATTATTATAAATTTTATTAGATTTATTATTATATAAAAACGTTAGCGGTTCTATAAAACAGCTCCTTTCACTTTTAGAATTCTGAATTTACGGCCGTCAAGAAGCTAGCTCTTTTCATTCCAATTATTTAAAACACATCATTATTACGTAACATCTTATGTTTATTCATGACAAAATGTGACATGCATTATAAAAAACGTGTGTTAATAAAAATATTATTAAAATATTTGTAAACAATACAAAATTTATTTTTTAAGATTTGATATTTAATATTATTTATAATATATATTAAATAAAATTAATGTAACATTAAAACTTTCATCAATCAATAACTAAAATAAAATTAATTAACCTCCCACAAGAAATTCCAGACCTAGGAGAAAGAAAAAAAATCAAATATAATTGAAATAAGTTAAAATATAAAAATATTGAGACAATAACTCATATTAATAAGAAAGAGAATATTAATTTATAATTATAAATAATAAGATTTACCCTCTTCGAAAAATTTAAAACTTAATGAATTATAATGATTTTTATATACATATATGACGTCTTCTAGATCACAAGTAGCTGGAAATGAATCATTTTTCTTGACTTTTTCTAACCTACTCCCTTAATGTCAATTCTTGATCTTACAACCAAAACCCAAAACCCAATTATCCTTAACCACACTATAGGCCTACAGCCAATGTTTGCAGAAACGAAGCGAAACAAAACAAAAACAATTTTAACAAAAAATTACAAATAATATGTAGGAAGTGTAATATTCTAATTAGTTAGGTATTTTCTTCTAAATAAGAAATTAAGAATTTAAATTTAGATAATTTTTTACCTCTTTATTAAATTATATTATAATTATATCATTAATTTTTAATAAATAATCTTATAATTATTAATTATTTAAAAAATATATATTATTTTTAATCAAATGAGATTTATTTTATTGCAATCAAATACACAATATACTTGTTTTTAGTGTTAGCTTGAAATAATTAATTATTTTTTATAATAATATGATCATGAATAGCATCGATTAAATCGATTTTAAATTTATTATAAGTTAATTTTTTAAAATAATTGGTTTTATATAACGAATTAAATACATTTTTTTTCTAATAGTGTAGATACATCTCTCAACATTTAAGTTTTGTGGTCCTTGGATCAACTGTAATCAGCCTTCTCCGTTCGATAATTTTAAAAGAAAAGGATTACTTACCTTAATAATCGGTTAATTTTTAAAACTGTTCTAATGGAATAAAAGACAGGACGTGTACCATCAAAACTCTCTACTCTATTTATTTATTAAAAAATAATAATAGTAATAAAAAAATAAAAAAACTCTTCCATCTCTTTTTATATTTGATTTTTTTTTATTAGCTACTTCTGAATACTTAGTTATTTATAATATTTATTTACCTTTGAACTTGACGTAATTCATGCAATTTGAAAACGATGTTTCCATTGAGCATTCAGCCATCTTTCTGATTTTCTCCTAACGAAGAATCTTCCTGCTTCTTAACAAAGACAAATCAAGTGGTTTACAGGAGATTAATTGATTAACTCGACTTGATTTTGAAAGAAATAAAGGAGAAAATTAATATTTGATAGATATATATATATGTATTGAAGAAAAGTAAAATGAAAAAAAAATGGTAATTTGCGAATATTAATATTGGATGGATTATTATTATTTATTTATTTTGTTGACTAACGAGTTTCAATGAAGTAGAAGAGATCTAGAATGATTGAAGAAGTTAAAAAAAAATGGGATAAATTGAGGAATAAAAGGAGATTGAAAAGATAAGAAGACAGTTATGGTGAAGGCTAGCTGAGTTGTCAAAATAATTAATTTTTTATTAATTTTTAAAAAGTAAATTGGTAATAGTTTTAAAAAATAATAATATTGCATGGGTTATTTGTTGTAACTTATATACATAGGATGTACGTAAGATATATATATTTTTCCTTTATTAATCATGATTAATGGTACAAAACCATTCTTAATTTTCAAGTGATCCGCTGAGTTGTTTTAGTTTCCTTAATTTAGCAACATACGTATGTATTACTTTAAGTAGCTCATTATATATGGGTTCGATCGGTTGTTGTGGTAGGAAAAGTAGAGAGAATTAAGTTATGAAAGGTTCAGTTTCTTACGCCCTAATTAAAGTTCAACTCAGATCTATGAAATATCAAGCATCCCATATATTTTCATATAAAACAAGATATGATGTAATCTTTACTAATCCCATTTTGAATTAAAAAACCTCTCAGCTACAAACATGGAAAATAATATCCCTAATTTTCCGCTAATATCATAGCTTATGCTAGGTGAAGAATTAGTTTATCAATGATTTATAACATAATATAAGAGATAGATGTTTTTATCGTCAAATCCAATAATCACAAATTATTTTTAATTATAAGCATTCAGTTTTTATGCTTTAAAGAAATGATAGAATATATAATAATATTGTTATCACTTTATTATGCTTATCAAAGTTATTAACTTTTTCTCTCTGTTTTTTTCTTTCTAAATTACTAATTAGGTACGTACATATTAAATACTCCACGATTTTTCATTTTTTTACTCAACCCATTTTTGACAAATTAATATATATTAATATCAGGTATTATAAAGTGAAATGTATTAATAAAAACAATTATATAGAGGATATGAGAGAGATATAATGTTTCAATTATAGATGTTTTTTCTTATTATTAAAAAAAACCCTTAATTTATAAGCTAGAGTGTTAAAAAAGAGTCTAAATATTAAAAAAAATTAAAATTATAAATGAATTGTTAAAATTTGTTTGAATATTATAATTGACCTTAGAAAATTATATCAAATAATATGATGTAAAATTAGTTATTTTGATATTTTTATGATATTCAATAATACTTAAATATATATATGTTTTGCTTCTAAAATTTAGGATGCTAGAGATAGCTTCGTAATGGTAGCTAGTAGCTACCTGTATAACGAAGCCATCTTTCATGTGATACCTTACTTTTCCACGTGTTTCAAGTTTTCAACGTCAATCCTTAACCACGTGCTCACATTAATTTTCATATTAAAATTATTTTATGAAAATTAATATTTAATTAACAATAATTATTAATTCCTCGATCCTTTTTCTAAAATTTTCAATTATGCTTCGGAGTGAAGGCGTTATCGGTGCTTTTCTCTTTCTTTTTTATTTTTATGAGTATTAGAGCGCTTTATGTCAAAACGAGCACTTTTCAGTCCTAAATAATTTAATAGAGATTGTTTAATGCACTCAATTAAATTGTATAAAATATATAATAATAAATTAAATCAATCCAGTGTTTGATTTGTTGACGTAATACCGATAAACTTTACAACATTTGATATGTAATCGGCTTTTTAATTTATTTTACAGGTTTTATTAGTAAAAATTAAATCATATTATATATATATATATATATATTAAAGTCAACTTTTTTATATAAAAATAAAATTATTTTAAATAACATGTTAATAATTTACCAAACATGGGATAGAAGTAAAATAGTTGGATCCAACTCTTTTATACTGCTCAACAAATGATGTTTTTGCATGTTTAGTGCATAACAGTGAATATATAGAATATAATTATATTGAAATGATTATATCAAATTATTTTTTAGGAAGAGGACGTAGAAATTGTACAAATTATGAAGTTTGCATAGTTTAATACATTATATTCTAAAAAATTTAGTTCCTTGATTAAAAAAAATTCATCAATTAATAAATAATATTATCTTAATAATTATACCATTAAAATATTATTTTTTACTCTTATGTAATTAAAACACGATAAAACATGTATCATTAATAATGAAAAAAATAAAATTTAGTATAAAACTATTTAAGAAAAAAATCAAACATGATAAATATTCTAATAGAAAATAATTTAAATATATATTTTTTTAATTTTTAAAAGAATTAGAAAATAAGAAAAAATCAATATGTTTTATGAATTTTTTATTAATTATTATTTTATCATTATTAAAGGATCGAATTTTACTTAAATGTCTATTATGTTTTAACCCACATCTAATATTAATAATAAATTTATATATAATTATATAATTTTTATCCCACATCTAATATTAATAATAAATTTATATATAATTATATAATTTTTATTCGGTATAACATTATAACTTTATATATGATTGTATACAAATAATATAGGTTCTTTAATTTTGTGTAACCCTCTTAGTATTATTTTTAATGTAAACAATACCTCTAATATATATCTCAAAGTAATAGTTTTCTTTTACCGCAAAATACATCACTTTTTATTGTTAATATATTTTATTACGTTGAGTCATTATCTTTTTTTTCCCCTTTTTTTTACTATAATTATTTATTTTTTTTAAATCATAAGTTTTTAATCTAAGTAATTAAAACGTTAATATCGTATTAGAATATATACTAATAATATGCTTTTTAATTTAAAAAAGTTCACCCATGCATTAAAACAATATTAGTTCTTATAAACTCAAATCAATATAAAATGTTATCTATAGCACCTGTTAAAATTGTAAAGATTTCGCTTTTTCAGAAAATATTTTGAATCAGTTTTTTAAATATATAATTTGATTATTTTTTTAGAGGATTATTTATATAATAACACATGGTATAATTATATTAAAAAATTGATAAATAATTTATTTTTTTAAATGAGAATGACATTATAAAAATATATGATTACAAAAATGAAGATGATAATAGCTTCGTATTTTTTTTCAATAATGACAATTGCATGTTTAACACGGGGTCTTGCCTATATGAAAATAATAGTTAGAAACGGCTAGTAGTTGAATACATGGTTATTTTTATCTTGTAATTATATGATTTATATTAGTGTTATAGTTATATGAAAAATTAGACTGGATTTTAATCCCGATTATTATTTTATCTAAAATTTATTAGTTTCTCATCTATATATAAATTATTATTATTTATTTATTTTTAATAAAATTTAAAAGTAATTTATTTAAAAAATTACATTTGAGATCACTTTAATTTCAAAATTAGATACATTAATAACTTTGTTTTAAGTTAATACATTTTAATCACATTATTTTTACAATTGTTGACACTTTAGTAATTTTAGAAAAAAATTTGATGATTTTAATTTATTTTATTTTATATATTTTTTTAATTTTGTGAGATATTTTTATCTTAAAATATCTAGTTCCCTACAATTAAGAATTATTTTATTTTAACTTAAGTTTTAACAATAAAAAAAATAAAATTGAAAAAAAATGATTAAAACATCTAAAATGTAATAATAATATAACTAAATTATACTAATTTTAAAAAATGTGATTAGTGTATCATATTTGTAAAAATAAAATACCAAATTTTCATGTTACTCATTCATTATGTATTAAACAACTACAACTTATTTTGATAATGTGTAAGGATAATGAAGTAACGACTCTTATTTTACAACAAAACTAATTTCTTAACGTAGAATAATTTGACATATTTTTATTTTATTAATTTAATTATTCTTATATTTTTTGTTTGAATGAACGAAAGATCATAGTTCCTTATCTTTAATTTGTATTTTATATTTTATATTTAGTATATTAAAATATATATTATCTAGTTTTATCTAATTTTTTTTTTTTGCTACGACACTAATTTATATACTTTAATTCGATAACTTTTTAGGTAAATTTTATTAGTTATGTAAAAAAAATATGATCAATAAAATCAAAATTTTTTAAAAATTATATAAAATAAAATTATATATTTTATTAAAAAAAACTCCCACTTTATTTCTATCTCTTTTCCTTTTCTAATCATATTTTATTTTTAAAAAATAAAATTGAGAGATACAGTGAGTGAGTAGGAGAGAGAGAACGAGTAACAATGAGAGAGAGAGAGAGCGGAGAGAAAGAGAGAAAAAGAGTACCGAGAAGGAGGGGAGGGGAGGCACCATTTTTTCTTTTTTATTTTTTTTTAAAAGATGTATTAAAGTTTTATTTTTTTATTAAATGAATGAAATATTATAAGGTGAGATTTTAACTTAAATCCATAATTATGAAAATAAAAAATCATACCACCCTAATTACAATTCAATCCCAAAATCAATACTATAGCTCAAACTTATCATAAAATAAATACATAACCAAAAATTTAAGATTTAAATCATAATAATAAGTGTGAATTATATTGTATCAACAATATTTTTTAAAGTTTTTTTATTAATAAAATATATAATTTTTATTTTATTTTAAAAAATTTAAATTTTTAAATTTTTTTTACTTAATCGATTATATATTTAAACTTATAAAATTAATAAATTTTATCTAATAATTACAAAAATAAAATATATAAATATATAGTTGATGATATCGAGGGAAAATCGCAGTCTTTTTCAATACAATATAATTCACACTCGATATGGGGATTTAAATCTTAAAATTTTAAAATGTTAAATTACATTTCATGTTCTCGAACACAAATGCGTTGATGAGGGAACATTGTAGTTGATGAATATTTCACAAAAGAACTATTGCGCCGTTGCTGTCTGAAATTCTTGGGTTTGCCATCGGATATCGATTTCTCTTTTCGAAAACATATAAATGCTAGCCTCTATCGCTTTCAAAAACAAACTTTGACAGAATCGGTAATTCTTCTCGTTACAATAAACCATAAAAATATAAATTTACTTTAATAATCGTAATTTTTTTTATTAATTTCGAATATATTTAATTAATAATTATTAGTTATGAATAGATAATAATTATTTTTTAATATTTATTTAAAAATATATTTAATTTTAAAAAATTAAATATTAACTAAATTCTTACTTTATTATATTATTTAAAATATTTACATTAATATTTATTTTTTAACTATTTAATACATGTTTTTAATTAAAATATAAAATATAAAATAAGAACAAATAAAATTTAATATAATTATACAAAATATTATATGTTTTATTATTAAAATTATAATTTTATATATAATTATAAATATATAAAATGATAATATTAATATATGTTCAATTTCAATTAATTATAATTTTAATATTATAATAATTATCTCAATTACACGATTTATCGTTAACGATTATTTTCGAAAAAAATCGTAAAATTTTTACACGTACTCATAATTTTAATTACATACCGTTAAAATATTCATCCTGTGAAGCTTACAGAAAGTAAAATAAACCATAAATCTTATAAATTATCAATTGGTAATCATTTTTGTGCAAATGAGAGAGAGATTCAGTCTTTAGACCCACGCATTACTTTTGTCCACATGATGTAACTGGGATAAATCGAACAAACCATTTTGCAGATTCAACCCACTCGACATCTCCACTTGGACCACTTCCTACTTCTTTCTATATCTATCTCTTTCTTTAGAGTAATGTCAATTAGCACATTATTCTATCAATAATTCAATACTATTAAAATTTTAAAAGATAATAATAAATTAAATAGTTAAGATAGAATAGTAACATGAAACACTACTCTAAAATAATCGTATTTTCCCTTTCTTACTATTTTATCCAAATCTCAATCTGAGGTAATGTAATTAAAAAAAGAATGTCAGCACATCTCGTTCTTCTCAAAATGATATTCAGCGTTGCCTAGAAAACCTTCATATTCATATTATGAAATACCCTCTTGCATCCTCAAAGCTGTTGCTGACTTAAATTACTAGATACTATACAGCTAAGAAGTAGACAAACTACTATTCTCTTGTGTGAGAAAACCCAAAAGAAACATCTCTTCTTGGGTCTGCACAACTACATTCTCTCCCATTTTTGTCCTTAATTAGAAATCGTCCCTTAAATTTCTTCTTTCCTTGGGTTTTATTTGCTTGACTTTTCCTGTGAAACCCCCTTATTTTTATATCTTACAATTCTGATCCAATTCCCTTTTTGTGCTCTCTATTATTCCTCCAGTTAAAAAAATTATGCAGTACTCATTTTCTTTTCTCCATTTCTGCTTATTTAACAAGAACTTTGCTTTGAATTAAGAACAGCAGCGAAGAAAGTCTTCTCAGGTAATTAAGAAAAGCAGCAAGTGTAATTGTTATCAGTTGCCTTTGACTGTACTGCCCTCACTCTTTGAAACGTCTCTTGTTGGTTTACTGGTTAAGAAACAAAGCTTGAAATCCAAAGAAATTAAGGCTGTTTGCCAATTTTAAGCCAGAAGATGTCTGAAAAGCTTGTATATTCATTAGAAGATGAAAACCCAAATCTTAAGAAGCAGATTGGATGCATAAATGGAATTTTTCATCTCTTTGATCGCAACCGTTTTCTTTCTAGACGCAATAATGGTTCCAATCACAAAAGGTTGCCACCTGGTATGCATTTCTACTTAAACTTTTAATTAATTAAATTTTTTTAAAATTAAACTATATTTTGGGTGTCATGTAAATCTATGATTTGAAAGTAAGATAATGAGTATTACAGTCATACTTAGTTAAATAACTTTAGTTTTTATGCAGTAGTTACAGAACATGAGTTACTTTCCCAATTTAGGATATATTGCATGAGAGGCATTTTCAAACGTGGCTTCAATTTATTCCACTTTAATAATTTACACACATGTTAAAAAAACTACTCTTTTTGAACATGAGCAACTTCGGCAAACACCAACAAACCAAGCTACGTCTATAAGAAAAACTTTTGACCATAAACACTAATATATAAGCTTCATTTTGATCCCATATTTAATTTTGGGTATAAATTAACTAGTATTCGAAAATGAAAAGTATTGTAAAGGTCGTGCTCTTAATTTTACTCGGTAGGTTGAGTACGACGCCGGTAATTGAATCATGCTTTACATTTTTACATGTTAACAGTGGGCGAAAGTGGCAACCAAGCAGTAGAGTCCAGTTCTACTCATCCGAATGCTACAGTAAGACCACTCTAAGCTTCATTCATTCCATAATGATTTTAATCAGAAACCTTAATCATGTGTTTAACTCATGGCTGCAGCAAAAGGATCAAAATAAAGTACTTAAAGAGAATCGACGAACCTCCACAGAATCAACAAGAGCTATAGTTTCTTCTTGTTCATCCAGATTCTCATCCGTCAACTATCCCAAATCAGTTCAGGTGGAACCATGTCTATCAAGCCCAACCATTTCCACTGAAATATCCTCCATTCATGACCTGCTCACCAACAGAACAAATGTCACCATTCAATCAAGCAAGCAATGCCATGATCTTGGAGATGTCGTCAGAAACTCCATGCACCGAGAAGCCCGTGGTGTAGCAGTCAAAATTACTGCTAAAGGTGAAGATGTGGTTCATACCTTAACATACGTAGATTCGCCAAGGCCATCAACACCCCCAAAATCTGTCAAGCCAAGGCTCTCTGGCCCCAACGAGTCCTTTCAAGTTTTGGCTAAGCTTGGAATAGCACCTAGAAGTAGCAACAAAGAGAGGGATAGTTGTATGCATTGGGCACCAAAGGAATTCCGAAGGCTTTCTTATGATGGAAGAGATACACACAAATCCATCATAAATCTCAAAGAGCTTCCAAGGCTATCGTTGGACAGCAGAGCAGGCTCATTAGGGGATTCAAACTCTGAAACAAAATCAAACTCTCTCATAAAGAGCAACTGCAACCAAACAATTGATTTGCAGCAAGAACCAGGAAGTTCCAAACGATCATCCAGCATCATAGCAAAGTTGATGGGTTTGGAAGCCCTCCCAAATTCAACAGCAACCAATACCTACCAAACCGAGCCAAATGATTCCCTGTCAAAATCATCAACAGCCATGAAAGATATGCAGCAGCATTCTTTTTCTGAATCCCAAAAGAACGACAAAAAGGACCTCGCCTCAAACCAAACAAAAAATGTTGACCTGGTCGTCCTCAAAGCTACCTCAAGTCAGAAATTTCCTTTAGAAACAGCTCCATGGAAACAGATATATGGAAGCAAAGGCTCCCAATCACCAGGTTCCAAGTGTCATGAAGTTCCTCCAGGAGTCACACCCTCATCATTCCCCTCTGTTCATGGTAAAATTGAGAAAAGATTGGCAGAACTAGAGTTTAAAAGGTCTGGAAAGGACCTCAAAGCTCTTAAACAAATACTTGAAGCAAAGCAGAAGACCAAAGAAATGTTGGATAGCAAAAAAGATGAGACCACCAGTTTTATGTCTAAAATGAGCAATAACAGCAGCTTTTATCACAGCTCACATCTGGAAAGTCACAAAAGCACACAAAGTGACATCTTGATTTCTCTCAGAGCAACAGGTTATGATCGTCCAAGAACTTACAGATCACCAATAATCATCATGAAACCAGCCAAACTTCACAGAAAAGACCCTGATCCTGCTTCCGTTGCCAGCTCATTTGACAGCTTAACTAGCTCATGCAAGCTTCAACCCAGTCACACCACATTTCACGAAAAGGAATTACTTGACAAGCCTGCACCAAAACATCCTACTTGTAAGAATGTGCAGCTTACAAACTGCAGGACCGGTGGCCAATCATGCAGAAACAAAATTACTAACATGAGTACTTCAAAATCTGTTCAAGCATCAAAGACGCCTCAAAATAATAGAGAAGGTAACAGCTGTCACTCGGCTAAAATCACAAGAACTGAAAGCTTTGACCCAAAGCACAGGCATTTTGGGTCAGACAAACAGCCTCGTCAGGTCCTTCCTTTATCAAATTCAAGCAGGACCAGAAGGCATCATAACAGACAAAACATTGAATCCAATAGACTGGCTAGAAAGGATATGTCAGAATCACCCAATTTGCAGAGAAGCAAAGATCTAATGAGAGAAACCAAGACAAACATCAAATATTTGAGTCACCAAGGTGATGCAATTTCAATTGAATCTGTGTGGGGCATCAACTTGGATTCTCACACATACAAAGAAACCAACTTCGAGCATGATGTCAAAGACCAAAGAGTATGTGCTTGTATTCTTAGAGGGATCTCAAATTACTTTATCGGTCAATTTAACATATGATTTTATCTCATTCAGGGTCCAGTTGTAGGGTTGAGTGAAGCAGAAGCAGGGAAAGCTAGCGCTGAGCAACCTAGTCCTTTCTCTGTTCTTGAAACCATGTTCTATAGAGATGACTTACCTTCTCCAGTAAAGAAAAACTCATTTGCTTTCAAAGGTTAGTAATTGCGCAATCCAGAGCTTTTAACAATTAGGAAAGATGACCTAAATACTTAAAAGTGAAGAGACCAATGACTTGTAAAAGTTTATAGGATACAGATCAGAAGATTATTTATATTACATTTTCTCTTCTTTTGCTTCAAACCTGCATATCACAATTTAGAATGCAAGATTTGCTAATATTATATGTGTTCCATAACTTGTTATAGATGATGAGATTCTAAATCCAGATGAAGTAAAGTGGAAAATAATGAACCTAGCTCAGCAATCCAGCATAAAATCTTGTGTCAACTCCAAGATTGACATAAAAATGTTAGAGCGCATCAAAAACTTGGATCAAAATCCTCAGCAGGCAAACTTTTCTACGGCAAAAAAACCCATCAACCATCCTATAATACTACAATATGACGGCACAAACCCAGACCACAGATACATTTTCGATATACTATCAGCATCAGAACTCCTTAGATATCTAGATTCCGACTTGATAAACATTCAGCTCCAAAAATTTGACCATATGATTAACCCTAAGTTGTTTTTTGCACTTGAACAAGTCAAGGCAAGCACAAAGTTCTTACATGATGATAATAGATGTGAAAACCATCAGCTGAAATACGATCGGACAATCCACAGAAAACTAGTATTTGATGTAATTAATGAAATTCTCTGCCACAAATTAGTGGCAGAAAATTCATTAAAACAGTGCCTTCTGCAGAAACCAAGACAACAGTATCTTGTAGGAAAATTATGCTCAGAGATTGACCGGTTAAAAGGTCACAACTTGAATGGAAACCTAGTTCATGATGATGACAATATGAGAAGCATCATACCTGAAGATCTAATGGATTGGTCATGGTGTGATAGTGAAATCTCAGGGGTAGTATTGGACATTGAGCGGTTGATCTTCAAAGACTTGATAACAGAAGTTGCAACTGGGATGACAGCTGTCTCACAATATCGGTCTAGTGGACACTGTAAGAAACTTTTCTCCAATTAATGTTTAAAGAATATGTATTTATTTTTTCCTGTTGGCTCTTGTTCTAGATGGCTAGGTCCTAGGTTTGCTTATATATTTTACTTTCAATTTGTAAAAACAAAATAATCTTCTAGAAGCTTTTAGCTCTATTCCAGCATGTAAATGTTTGCTCTAGTCTTATGACAAAGAGTATATTAGACATTCAAGAGATGTAACTCTTAACAACAGATACAAATACATGTGTAATAACTATGATCCCCATGTATGACACTTCATTATGACAGATATAAGTTAAATCATCATTTTTATTGATCGCATTCCTCTATCCACATACTGCATTGTTTTTAAGAAGTGAAGTCGCTACTACACTTTTGATGAGGTATACCATTATTACCAATAATGTCAGATAAACCAGTTTTCTTCTTTCTCGAATTTGTTAAGATGGAAAAAAAAATCACACAAATTGAGATACCTGAGCATGTTTGTCATATGCAAGACATATTAAGATGACTGTATATATCCATATATAATATATATGCAGTAGAACCCACGTACGTTACTAAATACCCAGTAGTAGCGAAGCATGTAGACATGGATTCATAAACATATTTGTCCATAGAATTAGAAAATAACAATTTCAGATTTGATAATTAAGACTTTAAGAGCACAAAACAGAAGCGGTCGCAAAACTCACATCAGAGCATTCTGGACCGGAATTTACACATAGAAAACAAGAAAGTCTTATTTAAACTGAAAAATCATAGTGTAGAAGTGACAAAGGTAATAGTGGGCAAGTGGTCCACTTAGCAAATTAAAAATCATTTTTACAGGATTTTACTTGCACGAATTTCATATTGAAACGTTATGATAGAGCAATCAGTAAGAGAGCAGCCGGACTCTTTTGAAATTTTTATGTTTACATTGTACAGTTAACTCTAAACTAAAGTCAAGACTGAATTTCTAGCTCTGTTCCCCTCCCTTGACATTACACATAAAGCACATTTTTTCCCCTTTTTCCAATTCTTCCATCATAACAGGACGCACCCAAGCTGAGGGAGTGAAAATAACCTGTAGTTATTATGACAACTTCTATTTTGTTTAAAAGCATTAATAGAATCACATAGGGCATTATAACCACTTAAACTATTCACTTACGGAGCAAGGTACAAATTACAATTGTAACCACCCAAGCTGTGCACTTCACTAAAATTCTATTGGAAGCTCAACTTGTACATATCTTTTCATCTTCGTCATAATTCAATTTCCTTTCAGTAATAAGAGAAATACGTTCAACAAAAAAAAAGAAATTTACCAGTCAATTCTATTCATTTATTATTTTTGAGTATTAATGTTAATGCACATGTAAAAATGATCCATTTTTTTCTCAATAACAGATACTGACATGGTATTATACAAAAAACCTACCACAGTATACAGATGGAGAGCAACATAGTCCCCAATGGGCATGGATAAGAAAGTCAAGCCTCCATTCAGTGTTAAATCATACATAAAAAGAATTTCAATTAGAAAGAATTGTTTACTGAATCTATCCTAGCAACAGACACGAACATACCTCAGAAAATTGTCAAAGGGAGGAAATTTCCCTAGAAATTTGCAATATCCATTCTATAATCAACATGCAGACAACATAATGCCCTTGACATCCCTTGAACCATATTTCACTGCAAGCCTCCTAAAAAGTGAACAACTTCTAATCAAGCTGAACTAATTTAAGACTGAGCCAGCTCGTGTGGATTATCCATAGATTCGTTAAGAATTTTCTCAGCACGCTGCTTCTTCTCATCATTCTCACCATCTTTTGCAAACCAGGACAATGTTTTTTCAGAACCCTTGTTATGGGGTCTAAAATCTAATACATTACTAAGGGACTTCTTTCCCATTCCAATCTTAAATTGCACGGAGGGCCGCCTATTCAGAAGGACCCTTTCCTCAACATCCATTGACCTGCCTTGCATTGCTTCAATAGCTGGAGCAAATGTCTCCAGAACCGAAACACGGTTCTCCATCACTTGCCTCTCAGCAGTAGGATTTTTCATGGAAGGATATTTTAAAATTTTAGCTGGAACAGCAACACTCGAAACTTCCTTCTCTCCAAATTTCAGAGGTGGCTCGAGGTACGGGTTGGGTTCTCCTTGCATTGGCTTATCAACACTTCCATGGTCTCCAGTTGAGGACCCCTCCAACCCATTATAACTGAATCGTTGTTGAAAATTCAACAGAGAGCGGTCCACATTCTGTTGTCGTATTTCTTTATCCGTTTTAACAATAAGACCTGTTACTCTATCACCACCTGTGGACAATTGAGCATACGTATGGGGTTCAGGAAATGCAGGTAGCCAGGCTGGTATATGCTCCTCAGGAGTCTCTTCTCCAGTTTGCAAAAAGCTCGGAGTAAGTTTTCTGTCCCTTACCACTGGAAATTCTGGAAGACTATAGGCAAAAGGAATTTGCTCAGCATCGCTGATATAATGAGAAACATCTCTAACAATGCCAGAACAAACAAGGGAATGACCAATGTCAGAAGCACCAGGAAAACCCTGAATTGATCCCAAATCTTCCAACCCTTGAATAATATCAATAAAGTTCGATTCTGTTCTACCAGATAAATTAGCATAGGTATGTGCATTCTTTCCAATGTTGTAGATATACCGAACAGCTACGTTAGTGAGTGTCTCCAGAGCAGATAGCTGAAAAGACTGATATCCTTCACTCTCACATACTTGAGCTACTGCCATCTTCGCAATTTCTAGAGCAAAGTCATCAGCACCTGACTTTCTCTGCCTGTTTGTCTTAGAATTTTGTTGTGCATGGTCTCTTCCACTCTCCCCACCTCCATCGTTCATATTCAACACCTCATAATCACTTTGCCCAAATTGGTAAAATAGAGAACAGCATTCTTCGAGAAATATCCCAAAGATCCCGCATAATCAACCCGTAACTCATCTTTCCATCTTTTATCCTCACTTTAGTTACTGGATAAACAGCAAAATAATAATAGAAATTTAGAGTGTAATCATTATCATATATATGTCAACACTATTAATTTTAACTCTAATAAAAAAGAAAATACAGGAAATTTCATTGAACTGAGTCCAAGTTAGCTACTTGCGTTTTCTGAGTCTTTCTCGAAAAATCATTCTTCTTATTAGAGATCCTTCCAATTGAAGGAGAATTATTACAATTAACCATAAGACAGATAAAAGAAGCAACGAAAGAAAACAAAATAAAAATCAAATCTTTATTGAACTTCCCTTCTTTCTTGGGCCAGCAATCGAGCCTTAAAATTCCAGAAAACGCATAAGCTACGAACTTCAAATGCAATTAGAAGGAAGAATGAACAGAAATGAAAGCGGAAACAACAAAAAAAGGAAAGGAAGAATCGAAATAAAGAGCGTGAGCTTACCAAAGATTTCTAGGGTTTCGGATCAAAGAATAGTAACTCGCATCCAATGAACTGAAATTGGAGAGCGATGCGATATGAGTAGCTTGGGTTTTAGCAAGATTTTTGAATGGTGTTCGGTATAGGCTTAAACCCTAGAGAAACCACTAGATCAAGTGAGAAGGAAAAAAAGAGTGAGCGAACCAGAGAGACTGACTGGACTCGAGCTAGAGGAAATTCACCTTATAAACGAGAAGAAGGGGTACGATAATTATTTAAAGAGAGGAAAGATGACATGCACCGCCAGGGTTGAAAACATTGGTTTAAATAACGTGGTTATTTGACACCTGTCGCTCAACCATTGCGATAATTTTCAATAAAATAAAATAAAAAATGGAGGATTCGCATTTCATAATTATTGTCACTAAAGTAAGGATGCAGCCATTCTGTTATTTCCATATTTTATTTATGATTAAATTTAAAATTTTAAAAAATAAAATTTTATTTTTAATATATTTATTTTATATCAATTAAAATTTATTAAGAGTATTTTAGATAAGTTTTAAAATTAATAATAAATATATTAAGAATAACAAAAATAAAATTTTACAATAACTCCACAATTAAAGTAATTATGTATGTTAATTAATTTTTAAAATAATTCAATCTACTTTTTTCTTTTAATAATACTATATGAATATTTTGAAATTACATAAAATATTCTTTTTAAAATTTTTAACAATAAAAATATTACATTAATAATAATATATGAATCTAATTAAATAGTTTTAACATTGAACCATTTTAAATAATTCTAATTCAATTGAAATGATATTTAAAATAAAATAATATATTAAAAAATTTAATTAATAAAAATATATTATTTAAATATAATGGGTGTTATTTTTATAATTATAAATTTTAAAATATATTATTTTTATATTTATCAAAAATCATATAAGATCCTTCCACTTCACATTTTACACATTGTGATAAAATATCTTTATTTTTTATTTATTAAATAATTAAATTTTGATTAGATATTTATTTAATTTAATTGGCCACAATTAGAAAGTTGTGTAATTGATTTGAGTTTGATTGATTAATAGGTTAATTTATCGAAATCAAATTTAATACATGATTGAATTTTAATTAACATGTGATCTCTCTTATGTTAATCGAATTAGATACACGTTAATCTTAGATTAGACATTTGTCTAATTGTCCAAATTTTGATTAGGTGATAAATGCACTCATCAAAATAAATTAAACACGTATTCACTTGATCTAATTATAAATTATAAGTGATACCATTAATTTAAATTAAAATGAAAACAAGTTTAACTCTATTCAATTAGACATATATCTAATCGTATAAATTTTATTTCTATTGAAATAAGTTGAACTTTACCCAACTTAATTTAACTAAAATGTACATTTTAAATTCAAATAACCAATACAAACTTAATCCAAGTTGAAAATCCTAAACAACTTAGTTGAATGAGATTGTCAAGGAGAGAATATGGTAGGAATTCACATGTACAAGATTTTAAGGGCATCAATAATGAAGTGAAATAATAGTGGATCTGATGAAGACGAAGATGATTACAAGGATGAGAACAATAATCTTCTTTCATAAGTGTTTGCATTAATGATGATGTTAAATTGAATCTTGGAACTTAGTAAAAGAGATGTCATTGCTGTTACAAAGAAGATTAAAGAAGAAGAGACTATTTTATTGCTTGATACTCCCACTGAGGATACTCTTGCCATTATCGTTGATAGGAAAAGGATCTCTTAACTCTTTGTGGGTGATTGCTTGATACTCTCATCGATGATGCCCTCTCGTCGACTGATCACAGCCAGATTCTATTGATGTCAACAACCCTTGGCAGCTGAGACGTGATCGTTGAAGAGAAATTGCTAGTGTAGAGGACTTCGTGCGTGACTTGCTCAAGCAAACAGTCGCGAGAGAGAGGGAATATTTACAAGATAAAATTGATACTTTAAGATATATATGCCAGTAGAATCCATACTAAAATATAAAATACATTAAAATGGATATATCATTATTTTTTTTAAATACACATATTATTGTAAGTTGTTATTATTTTAAGAATATTTTATTAATGATAATTTTAACAATAAAATATAATTAATATTATGTATAAAATATATATTTCATATAATTTTATAGTAAATATAACAAAATTTATTTTTAAAATATTATTAGAAAAAATTAATACCATGCATATCCTCCTTAATGTAAATGCTAACTCCATGACTACAAGAGAAATACATTATTGGAACTCGATTCTTAACTATGACTTCAACTGTAACTCTCAATTTATCGTCTAATTAAATTGGTTCTTTTACGTTAATTTTCAAAAAAATTATAACAAATGGTGAACACATGTAATTGATATCGTTCTAGCATTTTATGATTTTTTATTTTAATAAAAAAATATATATAAACAATTAATGTAACATAGTCACGCGCAGGTGCATATAAAATGAAAAGGACACCTACAATCACTTATATTTAACAAAAATGTATTTTTTTTATAATAATAAATTTGTATTTTCTCAATTTTAAAATAGACAAATAGAATAACACAATTTTATTATTTTATACTAGTTCATCTAATATATTTTAATCCAAAATACACTTTCATATAATAAACTTAAACTTACATTCGTTCCATACCATACCAAAAATATGTAGTTTTTTTTTAATATTGAGTAATATTAATTTCAACTTAATTAATTTTATATAGATTAATATTTTAACTCCCTGAGTATTAGTTTAATAATTTTATCATTCAAATTTTTTTAATTTAATTAATTTGATATCTCTAAAAATATTTAAATTAATTGAATGAAGAAGTTATTATATTAAAAAAATGGTAGATAAAATTCATTATCTTTAATGAAAATATAATTTTGTCTTTTATTTATTAAGTAATGTAGCATAAATCTACCATCATTATAAAAAATGTCACAATTCAAATTCAAGAAAAACTCATTGATAAGCAATCAAGTAGATTTTGAGGTATCCATGTGACACGTTAGATGAGTGTTTATATTTTAGTAAAGCAGAGTTAAAAGTACAAAGTTACGTAGACTCAAATTTTGGATGTGAAGTTGATCATTGAAAAAGCACCACTGGTTATATATTTACTATTAAAACTACATTTGTTAGCTGGATATCACATATACAAAAGATTATCACTCCATCTATTACAGAGACTGAGTATGTAGTAGTGACAGAAGCTGGTAAAGAGATGATATGGCTTTAAGGTTTGTTATATGAGCTGAGATTCAAATAGGAGAAAAATGTTCTACACAGTGACAGTTAAAGTGCAATACACTTGGCAAAGAATTTAGTATTTCACTCTAGATCCAAGTATCACTACTACAAAAAGTACATACGACCTCGATTTTTAACCATGGTCATAGGTTTATGAACACGGTTATAAGAATGGAGGCCTAAGTGAGAGAGACCATAGGTAATGACATATATATATTACAATATTAAAAATCATATTATATTAAAATTAAAAATATAATTACATTTGAGAGTTTATTATACACTAAAACATAAAAAAACTTAATATTACAAACTGACTTTTTACTATTAATTACAAGCATTTATAAGTGTACTTCAAATCAACCAGTAGCACTAGCATCAACACATCGCAGCAACACCAGCGCACAACACCAACACCAGAGCCAACATCGCACAATAGTACCAGCACGAGAGTTGTGCAGTAGCAGCACCATCAGTAGCAGCAACAGCACCAGGAAGATAAGCACAAGCACCCGCTGAATGCATTGGATTTCTGTTAATAGTTGTAGAGGTGCTGATTTTCCATCTTTTGTTGTTTCTCAATGCTATCTTCAAGTCTAAATTTGATTTAAAAAGGAACTTCAATCAATAATTGAAAATGAATGCCAGGAATCTGGATAAAGTTTTAATTTTCTAACCCACAAGTGAGACAGAAAACATATGAGACTAAAAAATTATACGCTGGTGATGGTACTGGGATTTCAGAAACCTGAGGATGTCAAAAGCAATTCCTTACCAGTCTTACCAATATCCACACCATGAACTTGAGGATGTCAAAAAGAATTCCTTACCAACTTTACCAGTAAATTGAAAAATTATACGTTGGTGATGGTACTACAAGTATCCACACCATGAACTTGCATCTCTTTAAAAATTTATGTATCGTCAACCTTACCAGCCTTGAAAATACCAGCTAACAATGAAATATATATTATTATTTAAGGCCTAACACCCTTGTTAATAATTTCCCAATAGAGGTTCAAAGCTTCTATTATCCTCAACTTTGTTGCAATATCCCTTAATCAACACATCGAAACTACAAGCACAAACATCAGGTTTAAGATGTTAAAAGTTACTACATTAGGATGAACACCTTCTTCTACCATTTCGTTCAACAAGCTTTTAGCATCTTTCGAATTCCCTTCATAGTAAAAATCATGTATCAGATAATTATAAACAATTACATTAGGGACAATCCCCCTAGCTTTCATTTCCAAGAAAAGTTCTTTAGCTTTTTCTAGCAATTCGTACTCATATAGCCCATCAATAATAATTGATAAGAAACTATATTTGGTACCTAACAAAAAGGTTTTTTTTAAATTATCGCACAAAATATTGCTCTTCATAATTTAAAACCCTAAAGCAACTTAAACTACATCTCTTGATTCTCCCAAAATAGTATAAGCAACCAAAAACATCATAAATGTATGAACATAAAAGAATTTAAACAAAGGAACAAACGAACCTTGCAATTCCAAGATAAAGAAGAGGAAGAATGGCTTTGCTCCCAAATACGAACGGTCTTATCACCACTACAAGAAGAAAAAATAGAGGGAATGCCATCAACACCAGTCGTTGGATTCCAAGCGAGACTCCATACCCTATCTGTGTGGCCCTCTAGCTTCTGAACCTCTCACAGTTCAAATCGTCCATCCACAAGCTCCATATTTGCATCAACCACAAAACAACAAAATTGAAACCATTAAATCAAAATATGATAAAGCCAAGAACACAAGCATATTAATAAGACGAGGAAGACGAGAGAAGCGGCACTGATGTAGGGTTTGAGATAGATGAGAGAAACGAACGAAAAATAAGGAAAAATGGAATGATGCTGATGTAAGGTTTGAGGAGAGTTGGAGTGAGAAAAAAAGAGGTAAAAAAAGTGAGAAAAAGAAAAAAAAGGAATTAAAAAGAAAAAAATTTATAGATAAAATTGATAAAAAAAATTTGGTGTTAATTTGGTGTAAAAATGAAGAAAAAGAGAGAAAAAAAATAATATAAAAAATTTTGGTGTTAATTTGGTGTAAGGAGAAAAAATTAATATGGTATGTCTATGACCTCGGTTTTTAAATAACCGAGGCTAAAACCCTATAGCCTCGATTTTAAAACTGAAGTTAAATGTCCGAGATTATATGTATGTTTTTTAGTAGTGCATATTGGGTTTCGTTATCACTTTATTATATCTCTATTGAAAGATGATGTGTTAATACTAGAGAATATTCAAGGAAGCAATAATCTAACATATATGTTGACAAAGATGGTGACTATTGATAAACTAAAGTTGTATTCAACTTCGGTCTTCAATTGAGATATTTTTGGAGATTGCTATCAAGGACCTTAATTCAAGGAGCAAATCAAGAGTAAATCAAATATAGTCATTTAAGGAGTGCTCACCTTTAATTTAAGAAGTAGATCAAGGCTTAATTCAATGAGCAATTCAATGAATCCTTAATTTAAGAATAGTTAATCTTCTTATATATAGATGTATAATTGTAATAAATTAATCATCAAATTATCAAAATCAATTTAAGAGAAAAACTTTAGTGAGAGAAAATTGAGAACAATTTTCTTGAGTGTAATTGAATTATGAATTGTGTGTGTTGTAAACACTTTGTATAATTCCTTCTTTTCAGTAAAAGATCTTCAGTAAGTCCGAAGACGTAAGCAAAATTGGATGAACTCTATTATCATAATTATGTATTATTTTGTTTATATTTTCTTTCTCATAAATCTTGTTTATTAAGAATTTACGTAATTTTCAAACAATAACTAACAAAAATACATAAATGGTACGATAAAATTATCTATATTAAAATATACAAAGTATTTCATGTATTGCCATTTATCGATTCTTTGAGCCACTTGCAACACATGGTTGAGAATTAAAAGTTTCCTTAGAATTGAGAATAAACCCTCGATAATCATTTGTCGGTTCAATATCTTTGCTTTTTGAATAAAAAAAGAAAATTTATATGTAATCATATTTTTAAAGTAATATAATAATATTTCTTTCATTTACTTTCAAATATATAAATAATTTAATCTTAATTTTAAATTAAATATTTAATTACATGTTTAGAACATATAAGAAGGATAATCGTGTGATTAAGAATATTTAGTATTTTAATGGTACTAATATTTAATTAAAAGTATAAATCTTTAAACTTATTTCTTACTAGTAAATTAACCACAACTCAATATTCAATTTTCCATTTCTTGAGGACTATTTTACATAAGTATCATGTCACGTGATTTTATCATACAGTGTTAAAGTATTAGAATCTCTTTCTTTTGTAGTTATGTCATTCATATGACATATCATATAGACTATATTTCCTCCTATTTACCAAGTTATTTTCTTTATTATCCATGACATATACGTATTACTTGTTGTAGTTTGTCATATACATTTCTATGTTATATAGATTATTTACATGTTTTTAAAACTATTAACTCATATACATTATTATGACTAAATTATTATATTTAGTTGGTTGTGTTGTTCATCATATCATTTTTGAGCATGTTTTTTGTTTTATGGTTTTGAAAAATGAATATTCTCATCTATTTGCATGTTCTAGTATCAAATAAAAGCCCTAAGTTATTATCGTAAAGACATATATCATCCTTCTCACAAAACTATTATCTTTAATATTATTTGATTCATTTATAATTTTTTTAAATTCTCTCTTAAATTTTCATAATTTTGTATATTTTTAGATTAAATTAATTTTTTTTTGTTAATAATATTTTAATGGATTTTTTTATTTTTAAATATTTTTTGAAAAGAGATTTTTTTTAAACTCTTTTGTTTATGTATGTGATAAAATTCTAAGTTAAATCTTAATTTTAAATTATTAATATATTTAAAATTAAATGTAGAAACTGTTAGTATAGTATTATAAAAAATAACATGTATATAACTTTTGTTAATTAAAGGAAAGTATCAAACATTCTAAATAACATGATTATCCTTTATTTATATCATTTGTGTCAATAGTATAATAAATTTTTTAATTTAAAATATAAATTCAACTATTTATATATTTTAAAACAAATGAAGTTATTATTATATTAGTTAAAAATATAGATAAATATAAATCTCCTTTTATCAAAATGGGTACAACTGAGTTCCCAAACCCATTGTCTGAAAATAAATATGCTTAAATTAAAATAAATAAATAAATAAATAATAAGCGGTGCAACTACACTCTGTAACTTTCACTTATATATTATTAAATTTCATGATAATTGCAAAAAGGAAAAAAATTGATTTAACAAAATAAATTATAACATTTTTTCCTAATGGAAGGAATTAAGGTTATGTTTGGTTGGAGGGAATGAAAAATAATCAGAATTGATTCCTCTCATTTTGTGTGTTTGATTGGTCGGAATGGAGGGAATGAAATGAAATCAAGTACTAAAAAAGAAAGAATCATAATTCTCTCTCCCTCCTTTAAGAATTATGATTTCATTCTCATCTAATTTTTTTTTCTAATTTTACCTTCATCCCAAATATAACTCTAAACTAAAATCCTAAATCTCCAAACCCAAAACCCAAAACCCTAAATCTAAATCCTAAAACCCTAAACCCTAAAATCCAAATCCTAAAAACCTAAATCCAAAATCCTAAAATCTCAAATCCCTAAACCCTAAATCCCTAAACCTTAAATCCCAAAACCCTAAACCCAAAAACCCTAAAACCTAAATCCCAAAACCCTAAACCCTAAACCCCAAATTCCAAATCCTAAAATCCTAAAACCTAAACACTAAACCCCAAATTTTAAATCTTAAAACCCTAAACCCTAAATCTAAAATCCTAAATTCTAAAACCCTAAACCCTTTTTAGAAAAATAATAATTTTAACCCTAAACCTTAACCCACAAATATAACCCTAAACACTAAACCCCAAATCCTAAATCCCTAAACCCTAAATCTCAAATCCCAAACCTCAAAACCCTAAACCTTATTTAGAAAAATAATAATTTTAATAATATATTTCTTTTTAATTAAGTAATAATTATTTAAAAAAATAATGATTTTAATAATGTATTTTATCTGACAAAAAAATAGTAATTAAATGATATTATTTGAATTTTACTAAATGTAAGAGTATTAAAGTAATTTACAGTTTTTTTCCATTCAATTCCAGTAGTAAACCAAACACTGTAATCCTGATTCTGAGCTTGATTCTAGTGGTAAAACCAAACAACATTGTTTCATTTTCATTCCATTCCGTTTCTATTCTGATTTCGATTCCATTCTACAAACTAAACGTCACCTAATAAAAACATCCTTGTAACTAGGCGGTCATCTTAAGTCTTAACCAACCTCTAAATTAAGTACATCAATATGATTTTAGACATTAGATTCACTTAGAATTAATTATTGATGTTTTTAAAACTTAATTATAATTTATTAAATTATTCATAAATACATAGCAGTTACAGTCAACTTTTTTATCAAGATTTAGTAAAAAAACCACCAAAAGAGAGCATAAGCATTTACAAAAACATTTAACTTTCTACTATTTGAAAGTAAGTACTGTATTCTGAAATGAAGTACACCAGCTAGCAATTGTTCAATTCTTAAAGAATAAAAAAACTAATTTATAAAAAAAAAATCATCTTTATAAAAATATTCTACTATTTAATAATTGAATTCTCAGTAAAGTATAATACTATATATAAATATGTAATATATAGACCAGATATCTGTGTGGTGTTGGAATAAAAAATATGAAAAATTACGACAAAAACCCCTGAGGTTTTATAAAACTACAAAAAAAACTGATGAATTTAAAAAAATAGACAGCTATAATCCCTAAATTATTACTATATTACATTATATACCTTAATTTTATCATCTTTTTCAAATACTTCCCTTAAAAATATTTAAAAAATCTCTACAATGAATGTAATTATTTTTTTTATAAACTTGAATGGACTTTTTATTATTTTAATAAATTTGAAGGAAAGTATTTGTAATTGATACTAAAAATAACGTATGTTTATGGGAAATACATGGAGCATGATCGTATATCATCCTTTTCTCGCACCAAATGGGATATATCCTTATCATTCGGTGAACAATAGATAGAAAGCCTATCATAAATAGGGAAAAGAATTAGACAACTCGAAAGTACCTGAAAGTACTAATTTTTTAATTTCTTTTTTAACCTTTTCAATTAAACTTCCCCTTTATATTATATTATAACGAGGCTTAATGCAATGATCAATTAAAGCTATAACATTTGTCTTAATAAAAACCTAACAATTAGTTTTAAAATTTTAAAACATTAATGTTCAATGAAATGTGGATAATTTTAAAAGAGGTTCATATATATTTAATTTAGAAAAGTTTAACATTAATTAATGGAGAGAAAAGATTTTATATTATTAACACATGTTCATTACATATATATTTAACTAAAAATGAGTATTTATTTAACTTGTATTCAAAACTTAAAAGTATTTTGAACAACTATATTTATCTTTATAAAAAAGATTTGTAAAAGATAAAATAAAAAATAAAAAAATTGAAGGAAAAAAACTTAAAAAGAATTTCAGCAAAAAGAACCGGAAAAAAAGGGTTAGGATGGGAGTATGAAATGAAATTGAGCTGAATGAGTTTAAATCATGATCTTGTTCTAATTATTATCATGATCAATCAACATTTTGTTAGTGAATGAAATAGCAATTCGTTTATACATTCTAATATTTTCTAGCTAGCTTTGGAAATTCGTAGGAAACACTTAAAAATTTAACCATTCTATTTGCATGGATTTCAACACAAATATTATCTACTCCAACATCATGTTAGAGTATTTGGTTCATGAAGCCTTCCAACTTGAAATTGTAAGAAAATGACCAACATTAATTTCATTTAATATACCATTTAAAATGTTAATTTGTTTTTGTTTTGTTTGTAAGAAAAATATTATAAACAACAATTTTCTTACTATTAAAGATCATAAAAATTATAATATAGTATCAAGATTTTATTTTTTCCTGAATAATAATTAATATATTGATTGGAGTAATCAAACATTCTATTAAAAAACTTAACAATTTATCGAAAGATTTATATATTTAAAAAAAAATTAATTTTAGTTTAATAATTTTGATTGTTAATGTATTTAGATTAATTATTTAATAACTAAATTAAATCTTTTAATGAAATTTTATTTATAAAAAAAAAGACAATGATTTTCTTACTATTAATAACGATGGAAAGAAGTTTAGTTTAAATTTTGTCAACCCTACACAATAAATATTAACTATTTCCGGTGAGATTGTATCTTCTTTGATCAGATGTTAAAAATTCAAATCTCAATCCACACTTCTCGTACTCAAAATGGATGCTTTGAACTTAATTAATTAAAAAAGGGCAATTAAAACAAAACATATATGCTGGTAGAAGTTTGTTAAATTATTATTTTGGTCATTGTGAAGTATGTGTGTTAATAGCATTTTAATCAAAATAAATAACACATGCATTTCTATTTCTAATGTAACGTATTAAGCGATTCCCTCCCTAATTTAGATGACAACAAGATATAAATGATGGATAATACTTATTTTCTCGGAGGACCACACTGACACTCATATGCTTTTTTTACCCTTCTCATCCGATCGATGCCGGCAGTTTTTAAAAGGTCTTAAAATCTTTAATCCAATAGTCGCATCAAATGACAGCCTTCGCTAGCCATGTTATTGGATCTTGTGCAATACTGATACTACGCTCAGCATCCAAACCGTGTCTCTCTCGTTCTCATTTTTCTAGTCAGCAGCTTTAAACTGTTTTATGTATATATATAATAGAGTTTGCCCTTTTATGTCACTGATTTCCAACAGAGATCGAAGGCAAACAAAATGTATATGTCATCTCTCGTGTGTTAGAAATCTCTTTTCTCGCCTCTTTCTAGGGTTTGAATTAAGTTCATTTTCAGCTACACACAGGTTTGCTGCTGCAATGTATAATGTATAAATCACTACAATATAATCGTTTTATTTATATATTTGTCATGTGCTCTAGGGTTATTATTTAGGCTTGTAGGGAGAAAAACTTTTGTACGAGCAAGTTATATATATATATATATACTTGACATATCAACAAAAGTATTATTAGTAATTATATAAAATATATTCATAGAGATCAATGGATATCAATGAAAATGACTCATATAAAAGTTTCTTGACTTGATAAATTTTAATTACACTCAAATTTATTCAATTATGTTATGACAAATATCTCTTAAAGGCATCAGGAAATTACTAATTACATAAAGAACATTATATAACAAACACAAATTTAATTCAATAAAACTTATACGCACAGTACTTTAAGAAATTAGTTAATTATGAGTAGCAATAATACTGAGAAAATTAAAGGAATATGTTATTATATGCATCAAAATATGTGGGGAGACGAATACATTAGATCTAACATGTATTAGAGATGGAGTTATGTGTTCAAACTATTATATATTTGTTGAATTTCAAAAGTTGGTTCTAAATGAGTATAGATATATTGTTAGTTCTGGCTCATCCTCTAATAGTCTAAATTTTTAAAAGAGTTAAATATCAATACACTCTAAATAAAATTAATTAAAGAAATAGCAAACTCTTTGTCAAGATGAAAATTCAGGAATGTAAATAAAATTAAATTGCAATTTAACTCTAAATCAACCACACAACAAGTATCAAATTGAGTTAAATGTAGATAATAAAAAAACATGAAAAAAACCATAACTAATAACAAATGAAAGAGTATATCTGCAACATGCAGCAAATATAGGCCCATATATGGGTACTAGAATTACTGTTCTTAACAAGTACGTACCTTTTTCTGATAAATCGATTTCACTTGCTTTATTTCTTGAAAGGATGCATAAACCTTAACTATAGCTAGCTAGCTAGCTTCCCAGTATCATTTAGAAGAAATTAAACTGATCTAGTTCTGATTTCGAGTACTGTGGTTTGGGCAATGGACATCGAGCTTTGAATTCATACGAAATAGGAAGCTGGGTCTCACAGATGGAGTACTATTATTATTTGGCAAGAGATCATGATGTTGTGAGTTTGAAGAGCTTAACATCTGAAACTGGTTTACTTGTCCAATTGGATCAATAATCTCAGCGCCTGAACTTGTAGTGTTTTGTAAATTACCAAAATAATTAGTTTGTGTAGTTCCAGGAGGACATACCAAAAATTGAGACCCAGATGAAGATAGAGACAATGTAGACTCATCATGTAGTAGTGGCATAACATTCAGGTTGTGATAATGATTTGTTAATCCCAAATTAGATGATGATGAAGATGATGATGATGATGATGATGATGAAGAATAACTTGAATTAGGCTCCCATTGATGGTGACCACCAAATGACATGGCATTATAAATATGTGGAACTTGTACTTGTCCATGATCATGATTAATATTAATATTGACTTCTTGTTTGACTTTTTCCTCTTCAATATTATTTCTCTCGTCCTTTGTTCTTGATCTCCATAGTGAATCTGAATTCCAAAAATTAGACGACATTGGCATGAATGATCTACTAGAACCAGCTGCTTCCCAATTCATAGTCGTCCCTTCTTCATTAGTAGGTTGGTGGTTAGTACTGGTACTAGCTATAGCAGCTTCACGGCCTGTAGTTAAAAAAGAATGAGGATAATTTAAGCCAATTATGTTACCAGGAGGGATAGGAAGCGGAGGGAGTTCATCAATTTCATCTTTAGCAGCATCGAGTAACCAATCAACAACTTTGCTTGGTTGATTAAGACCAAGTCTATCTTGAAGATCATACAATTGAATAGCTGTCGGTACTGAAAGCCTTACTCTTCTATCTCTTAGTCCTCTTACAGTACATACTTTGCTATGTCTATCCTTACCTCCAAAAGCTCGCGAAACTCGAACGATTCTCGGATCTTTCAACCTCAACCATGCTGTACTTGAACTAGTATTACTTGTACTAGTCTTGGTGGCTTTTTCGTAATTAAGTAGTAGATCGTTTGGGTTGTGCTCATCATTAATTGCTTCTTTTGAACTTGTATCATTCATGGTTAACTAGCCACAGCTTGTTTTGTTTATCTTAATCAATTCTTAAAGAAACTTACTTCAATTCAAACTTCAAAGGTTAGTAAGTTTGATTTTTCTCCATGCACCATTTCTTGTACTGCTTGATATATACATATCCATGAAAATTAAACAAAAAAAAGAAAACAATATATATTAATGAAGAAGAATCTGATGAAATAAATATTTTACTATACATATGTGCTATAATATAGTTATGAGAGCTAGATCTGGTCTTCCAAAGTCAACTAAATATATGTATAAAATCAGTTGCTCATGATTGCTAATTGGGAAGAGAACATGCTCGATCGTGTATATATTATGAGACTAATTTAAAGAGCAGTTGTATAAATAACATCAAAAAACAACCTGATGCATATCTGTTTCCTAAATAATTGTTCACTTAAAATCAGATCAAGTAATAATATAAAACTATACATATAAGATTTCAGATCGAATTATATAAAGATGAAGACTATTTTAATTTGCAGGAAATATAAATTATGATTAAAGAAACTCACATGAACCCTAACTAACAAATCTGTGTTTGTTTCGGAGATTTGCTAATTTTGGCTTGATTTGGAAAACGAAAGAGAAATTAATATATAGGATGGCAACTGAATCATTCACTTTGAAACCTTTATATATTTGGTACGTAGCTAGTGAGTGATGAACTCAGTAACCGACCTACCTAGGGCATACGCTCTATGAGTTCCACAATAGTTAAGGTTGGAATTTAATTTCCCTAAAAACGGTAGAACAAGTGGGCTAGCTGTTTGAGAATAGAAAGATGCCGGAATTCAACCGACCCTCGCTTTGTAAAGATAAAGCAATGGTGCTTACACTAACACGCGTCTTATATTTCAATATCTATATTTCTTGTTAGAGAAATTCTTTTCATTGAAAGATATTTAAACATCTAATTATAATCTGCCACGTAAGTTATTTTCTTGTAATATCTTGTGATAAAAAAAATTTCTTTACCAACCAATGATTATTTTTTCCTTTTCAATTTTATTTAATAATAAAAATGATATAAACGTATTTTTAAAGGTAAATAAAAATCAATAAAAAAGAGATCAATAGAAGATCAAAATTCGATACAATCTATTAACTTTTATAACTTCTTATTTTTTTCTTAATTTTTCGTAAGATGTGATGGTGTTAGTTGTGATATTTCATTTATTTTAAATTTATGTAAATGAGACAAGTAAAAATATAAAAATAATAAATTTTAAAATGTAAAAGTTTTTTAATAAAAAAAATGATAAAATATTATCTTAAAAGTTAGATATCAATTTAAAAAATTAAATATTAACAAATATTATTATATCATAAATTCATTGAAATTATTAAAATAATATATGAGATAATATAATACATTTTATTTTACATCTTTAGTATTTAATATTTAAAAGTAAAGTTTATGCAATTTTTAGAAGTATGAATTTTCACTCCTCACACGTATGAGTTATATGCATTATGCTCATCACTTAGAATTTGAGCTTTAAGTTTGAGCACGTAAAGTATGATACCCTTGTTAAAAGCATAAGAAACAATACTTTTATTATCAATCACTATTAATATAAATTAATTTTGCGATCATTTTCTTTTCAATCAATGTGTATAAATATATAAGACACCATAATTAATTAACTGGGAAATTAAATCAGATTAATTACGCTCTTATTAATCACTTCGTTGTTATATATATATATATATATCAACGTAAACATTACGTAGTAAAGAAAATTAGTATAATTATTAATTTGAAATGGGGACCATAAGGAAAGTAGTGAACTTTGCTTTATCGACAAATACAAAAGGGATTTGGCTACTGAATTCTTATCACATGGGGGGGTGTTGAATAAGAAATGCACGCCTAGATAGTACAAACGTCGCGTTGATTGAAAATGCATGCTCGATCATTTTCATAATTTTATCACTACACAATAATAATAATAATTAGTACATCATAAACAGTCAACTAAATTGCCTTATCATGGTATTAATTCCATTCACGATCAAGAAAACATACACTTAGATAAGTCAATTAACTTTCATTATATATGTAAAATTTTACATTAACTATGAGTAAATTAATGTTTATAAGTTTAGTTAATCTTCTAACTAACAATTTAACTTTTTGGTTCATAATTAAGTCTGAGTTTCTAAGTTTGTATTAGAATTAGGCTCTTAATTTCTTCGTATTCACATCGATCCTTGTACTATAAATCCAGACCGTGTCGTAAATCCGAATTTTAGTCGATATGAAGGGAGAATATTAAATCTCACGTTAACTACGAGTAAGTCAGTAGTACTACTTATAAGTCTACGTAATCCTGTAACTCATAAGCTGATTTTTGAGTTAAAAGTTAGATCTAGATTTCTAAGTATATAAAACAACCAAAACATATTAATTACTTTTACTCTATATCACCAAATATGAAGTTAGTTATTTTCTTTCAAGAATTAGACACAACTAATAACAATGTTAAAAAAAATAGCATAAGAAAATATAACTAATAGACTTAATAACATTCCAATAATTAAACACAAGATGACTAAATAAATATATACTTATGTGCCTCCCCTGTGTTACTGTTGATAAATTAACATTGTCGTTTACAAATAAATTAACTGATCGAGCTAATGGAAGTCTACCTTTTTGTAGGTGAGGGACCAATGTAATTAATAAATTTATCTTTAAAATTAAAACACACCCACTGAGAATGGACCACACTGTTGCTGATCTACTTTGGTGCAGAGATATATATATATATATGCATGCAGCAATTTATATTCAAGTCTTGTGAATATATATTAACCTAACAGACACTGACACTAGCTCGCGCGTAATTAAATCACTCTTTCCAAAACAATATTATTTATTAGTATAGTCTAAAATCGCAAGACTAGCTAGTACGTAGTTGTATTATTTATATAAAATACATATTATTTTCTCTTTAAATTTCAGCTTAATTAATTTGTATTTTCAAATTAAGGTTTATAAACTGACAATAACATCATTCCAATTCCAAATCAACTATCCTGTAATTTTCCTTTCGATTAATTTATAGGGTACGTAGTTAATTCACAAATCTAAAAATTAAACCCTACCCACCAATATTTCTTTTAATAGAAACTTGGCTAGGTATATATATATACTAGCTGAAAAACCTATATCTCGTTAATTGGTTCTACACTTTTAACATTACCTACCTAGCTGCTGCAAAACTATACAGCAAAATCTCGTTTCCAAAATTATATCATCTGATTATAGATATATCTTCAAACTACGGTTTACAAGCTATAATGTTCATGCATTTAATCGCCTGCATATGAGAAAATGAAAGTTAGCAAATTGAATTAGCATTAAAATCTAGTTTTAGGGATTGATTTATATATTTTTAGCATAATTATTCAAAAAATATATTAATTAAATGTCCGTTCTATCTGAAGAAGCCAGAATTTTTTTTACAAGGGGGGAGACCAAGTACTACATGGTAGTAGGCGTAAAAAAATATAAAAATAAAAATTGTGTATAAGTATAATCAGAGTTAAATTTTTGTATGTTATCTCATTTTTTTAATTTTAAATATAGCATAATATTTTTTTTTTTTACTAAATAAAGAGTGATATAGAAAAAATATAATACATGATCTGATTATATATGGAATGTAAATTATGCAGTATTAAAATATTAAGAGAGATTAAAAATTGTAAAGTTTTCCCAAAAACACAAAATCATACGATAAGTTTTTCTATTTTATCGACAGATGAATAATTTTATTGAAATAAGGGGCCTAATGTTTTTTTTTTGTATTTATATAAAATACTTAAAATTATAAAATTAATTACGTATAATAATAAAAACTTATCCAAGTGAAGGGATCGATATGCCCCAATCTACAGATACAATATTATAATTAATTATGCACTTATATAACTGATATGTTATTAATTTAATATAATTGGACAAAACTTGGGGCATGTACAAAAAGTGCAACATGAGCTCTGTATTGATATATTTACCTATTTAAAACATACCCTTGAAGTGAAAACATTTAAAAAGTCCCTCAACTCAGTATTAGTGTATTAGTTTTTTTTTTCCTTACTAAATTATTATCTTAACTAAAAATGTTAAAATTTTCCTATTATAATTTATATTTTATGTTAATGCAAATATTTGTGCGGGTTTGGAATTTCTCGTTTGGTCAACCTAATGCGAAAATAATCAAAAATGTTATTATTTTAACAATCAGAATTTATTACATAATGTTATTTCAAAAAACATTAATTAAATTAAATTATGATAAGAAATAATATATATATATATATATAAATAAGTAGTGATATTTACACTATATAAATTATTATTATCATAAAAATATTTAATTAATAATAAATTTATCAAATAGTAGAAACACTAAGAAGTAATTAATATTAAGAGTAAAATCGATATTTCATACACTTTTATAATAATAATAATTATTATTATTATGATAATATCATTGACATAGAAGAAGTAAGTACAATACAAGGTAGTTTATTTTACAAATAAACTAATTTAATCAATTTGTTTTAAAAAGAATAAATTTATTTCAATTTATATTATTATCATTAAATTAGAGAAAAATACACACATAATAAAAAGTATTGTTGGAAATCAATTAACCCTTTTAATTTTATGTTAATTTTTTTACATAGATTCATTTAGCGTTATGAAGTTTATTTTTTATTAAAAAACTTGCATATAATTTAAAATATTTATAAAAATAAAATTTATTGTGCTAAAAATAATATTTATTTTATAAAAACGACATAAATAAAATAGATTAATTGATTTTTAATAATGTTTCTTTTCATATAAATGTTTTTTTTTTAATTTAAATATATTATTATCATAACTAATGTAATTGTAAATTAATCATAACTAATGCAAGCCGCCAAAAGGACATAGAAAAAAATATGAAACAAATTAACTCTGCATATCATATTTTTCAAGGCATAGATATAGTCTGTTTCATTTACAAATTTCAGCGCGTGACTTTGAAAATGGATAACGATTGAGGAAAGATAGCAAGGAAAAGAAAACGACCAAATTAGAAAGTAGAATTTATTTGAACAGCTTGCAGCTAGTAATCTACCATGAGTGTGAGACTTAAGTTTAATAAAGGAGGGTATAAAAACAGCATCGTACCGTAAATTTTCTGTTTATGGTGTACTCATTTGTCAATAATAACAATTGAGCATAAATGCATAAATTATAATTATTTATTTCATATATATTATGAGAGGAACTCAACTCATGAGAGATCTTTAATCTTCGAAGGGGAAAGGGAAAACTGGTATTAGGGGAGGATTTGGATTGAGAATTTGAGAGTACTGCAAAAGACATTAAACAAGCAGTGGCGAGCATCTCAAGATAGACACAGACTTGGCTTTAACAATGAGGTTTCAGGCAGTACTAATGTACTGATATACACAGACTTGGCTGGTTCTGAAAGGAAGTTACTCTCTGTTTCCCTGGTCAGTAAAATGGTCCTCCTATTTCAACTTAAATTGAAAAATTCTAACAAATTCTTCCTAAATAATAATTAATATAGTAAAATATTATTGATAAATACGTAATTGAGATATAGTTTTTTATATATAGAAATTTTCATTTAAAATAACATCTGCACAAGCCACTGGTCTTCTTTTGATCTGTCAGTTGTCACTCTTCCCTTTCATTTACTAAGACTGAATCATACACTCTTGGCCTTGGAAGTAAATTACCCTCTCTTTCCCTCCTAAATTATTATTTTTTTCCCCTTCAAAATTAAACTAAACCTATATATTGTTAGTGAAAGAGATTTTTTACTAAAGACTAGTATACAAGAACAAAAGAAAGGACTAGAAGACACACATGCATAAGAAAAGTAGTTTGTCCAAGAGCCGCAACCATAAAGAAGGTTGAAAAGGAAAAGACTTGAGGACATAATAAAGTAGAATACAAAAACACAAAAAGCTCCAATGTAATTGTCTTATTTGTCCCCTTATATTTTATTTTGAAGACAGTGGATTTGAAGCTTCACTTTCTCTTCCACATTCTTAGCTGATTTTACCGTACTCCTTTATCTTTATCTTCACTCTGCAATGCTTACTTCTTTTCTCTTCTTTTTTCTTCTTTTCCTTTTTCCTTTTTCCTTTCCTTTTTTTTAAACTCACCTTTTCCCTAATTCAATTGGATGGGATTTGTTTTTTACATTTTAACTTATTTAATTTTAATTGTGTTTTTTTACTTTTAATTTAATATTTTACATTTTAATTTTTATATATTTAGTTTAAATTTTAAGAACAATTTAAAATATAATTTTAAGACCGTTAAAAATAAGATGATCAATTTATTAAAAAAAATGGCCGAAGTGTGACAGTAAGAAGTAAATGACCAAATTATATTTAAAAAAAATAACGAGGATAAAGTAAAGTATAAAAATATTTAGAAATTATTTATTTAATTCAACTATTCAATTATATATGAAAATATGAATAATTATAATAATATTAACAAAAAGTTTAAAATAATACAATTTCCAAATCATTCTTCTTAATTAGCTATAATATAATTAGAACATGGTTAATGTTGGAAATAAAATGAGAATATTGTCTGGTATGATCGTTTCTCAAAAGTTCTTTTATTTTTTTTATCACTCATTATTTTTAACACATGTTTAAAAAACCTTTCGTTTTCTAACACATGTTTTAAAAATACAAATTGCACTAAAATTCCAATAAATCTAGTCACCAACGGTTGTTAGTGACCAAATTAAATAACATAATGCATATCAAAAAATAAGTATTTGGTCATAAATATTATCAAATAAGATTTTATTTTTTAACACATTTTTATATTTGAACATGAATAGACTAAGAGGTTAAAAATAATAAGTATTGGATAAGGATGGTAAAAACGAAAGTTGGTCTAGAAAAATATATAGTATTTAGTTTTGTTGTATATATATTTTATTACGTATAAATTTAAATAGAAGTTGAGAGAATTGAGCACATACATAAATAGAGATAGTGTTCTAAAAAAGAAAAAAGAAAAAAAAAACACTACGCTGGTCTCATAAGTTTTCTTGTATATATATTAAGGGATCTATACTAGAGTTTCTGTGGTTAATTAGAGTTAGAAACTTAGATTAAGAATTCCATATTATCTTATAATCACAAATGGACCCGTCTATTATTAATAATTAAATAGCTAATTAGCTAAGACTCTTTTCCAATTTTAAAATCATGCATGTAAATCAAAGTGGTGTAACGTAAAGTGAACCATGATGACGGGTTGATTTCGTCGAAATCGTATGTCGATTTTGAAATCGAACGAGATTCTTGATGAAAGAACCTTAATAAAATATCGGGTCCTCTCACTATTAATTGTAACAATTCAGATACATCATCAATACGTAGAAAATAAATATGAGAAACCAGTGAAAGCATCAAATCGATAATCCATTAGAATTTTCGTATAAGTGCTGAAATTTAATCAATGATAAGAAATATGTTTGTAATCTAATTTTATTTCCGTTGTATTTAAATTATGAATTCATATAATTTTCTGAACGTTTTTGGATTGAATTTTGATCTTACAATGCATGCAAGTTCTAATTTTATTTTAACAATATCTACTATTTACGATTTAATTAGCCCCTTCTAAAGCCAAGATTATGACGCTAATTGTTTCTGGTGGCAGTCACTCACTAATTAATATATTATATATCAATAAATATAAAATAAATTTGTTAAAATGATTAATATTGAAGAAAATGACATATACAACGTGCACAGATCTGTTTGTGTTGTTTTAGCATAAGCTTGATAATGATATTGTTTTCTGTTGTCCCAAAAAAAAATTGCATAAACATAATTTAAGACTCTATTTTTCAATAGCAGTTAATCGAAATATTGCTTTAGTTCTATTTTTATTCAGTTTTATTTTAATTAACATAATTTCTTTTAATTAGTATATTTAAAATAATGAAGTTTTTTTAAAATGGAGATACACATGTTTATAACTTTATAATAGGCTATATATATACGTGTAATTATATTTGTTTCTGTTCTCTAAAACTAAATATACGAATTTTTTTTAAATAAATATAATACCAATAAATTATAATTGGACTCTAACTTTAAACTTTATACAAATTCAAAAAAAATTGATGTTTTTAACTGACAGTTGTTGGCAACTAAATTCATGAATTATTAGAAAATGCCTTACAAATTCTGTTAACGTAGTGTTGTCAATTTCTTTCACTTAGATGAGTAATCGTAGAAAAGATTTAAAAGTTTTATTAATGGAAGAAATTTGATGGCAAAATATCTCTGTAGGGATTAAGGAGCCATATTTTTTGTTACATCAAATCTCTTAACCTACTTCTTTTTATAATTTTATATAACTTTTTTATGTATTTATTTAATAAAATAGAACATTATAATTAAAATATATTTATTTTTTATTTTTTAACAATTCAATAAATAATTTAATTATATTTAAAATTTATATATTATATCTAATATCTATTAACAAGAAAATAACAAAAATTACACACTTAAAATTTATAACTAGAAAAATATTATCTCTTATATAACTCATATATTTTCATTATTAAAAAAATATTCACATCATTTAACATTTAACGATATCATGTTAGACGTTATTTAAATTAAACTATGATCGTTTTAATTCATTTAAAATTGAATTTTTTTTAATTAGATTATGTTTAATATTATTAATAATTAGATTATGTTTAAAATTATTAAGATATTTTTTATTTTTATAAGTTTTAAGAATGAAAACTTTTTATAAATTTTCAAGATAAATTTACATTTATTTGATTTTTAAGAATTTTTTTTGGTTAATTTATAACACTAAATTTATAGTTAAATATATATTATTAATTGATAAAAATAATCTATCTCCACGTGTTATGTAAAACGTATATGGAGGGTAGCCACCTATCCTTATGAACAATTGACGTAATAACCAGACAAAATAACCAGACAATCCACTTGAAATAAAATAAATAAATAAAAACCAACAAATCTACCAATGAGGGCTGGGGAGTGATGAGCATTGAATGATGAGCCAAAAGTGTTTTCTCTATTACTTTTCAATAATATAAAAGACTGTCGTTTAATTATAATAAATATTAGATATAATAATTATTTAATCATATTTTTATATTTTTTTTAAAAATAAAGGATATTAAACACGAAATTTCGATTTATCTTATTTTTAATATTAAAAATTAATTACATTAAAGTAATAAATAAAAATAAGATTTTTATTTTCTTCTAAAAATATAAATATAAAAACTAAATTAATATACACATAAATTATATATATAAATTAAAAAAATATAATTAAAACACATATAATAAATGAATTTTTTAATACTTATTCTAATTGATCACCTATAATAAAATTGCAAACTTTGAATTTTTAGAAAAATAACAAAAATGATACTCCTTAAAATGTGTACCTAAAAAAATCACTTATTTATATATTTTTAATATTTAAAAAATTTCAATCTATCATTTCACATTTAACACTATTTAATTAAACTTTATTATAATAAAATTATAATAATTTAGATTCGTTAATTAGATATCATTTAATATTATTATAGTTTTATTTTTATTATTATAAATTTTATAATATTATTTTATTTAATTACATATAGCTCCAAATGAAATGATAAAAAATAGAACTTTAAAACTGAAATTAATAATAAAATTAAAAAATTAAATTTTATAAAAATTTAAAAATGTTGTAAATAAATTATAAAAAATTAATGTTTGTAGATTAATTAACTTTAATAAATTATAATTATCTTATTTTATATTAAATTATCTAATTATTATAAACATGTGATTTATTTTTTAAATGAGAATTAATCTTTAATTATATTAATGAAAAATAATTTTTAATTATGTTAGTTGAATCAAAAGTAAATTTATAGTTTTTTATTGGTTATTGTCTAAAAATATTATTTTTTCTTAATATAGTTAATTAATTAATTAATTTTTTAACCAATAATAAATATAAGTAATAATTTGATTTTTTGATTTATGAAATAAATAAATAATATATTTTATGATTATTTTAAAATTAAATTAAATTAAATTTTAAATTATTATGTATTTTTTTACTTATTATGAATTTTTTAAATATAATAAAAATAATGATTAAATAAATAAATAATTTTTAAAGGTTATTTTAATAATTAAAAAAATTAAAAAACATGTACATGAAAATATTAACGTTATTGTTAACAGAAATTAAATTTAATAATACCTCTAATTTTAATATTTTAAAAATTAAAAATATTAGTAAAGGAAATACAAACATTATAAATATTTTAAGAAAAAGATAAGTAACTCTTTTTCGTATGCCGTCCAGGCCTCCATCAAATTGGGTTAAAGTTTAGAGTTTCTCTATTTCGGCTTCAATGTGGGTCTACTTCTATCTTACAAATGGAATAAAAGATTTGATAGTGGATATTTATATTTAATACGAGAAAGGAAAGGTAAGTATTTAATAAGTAATATATATATATAAAGAAATTAAAATAACTTTAGATATAATTATTTTAAAATTTAGTCTTTAAAGTTGTATGTTTACTATTTAAAATTTAAGATTTATAATTTAGTAATTAGATTGTCTAATTTATGAATCATTAAAATAATATTATTAATAAACTAATATTTTTTTTTAAATTTAAAATATATATTTTAATTATAAAATTTTTATTTTTATCCAATTTATTTTCATAGTAAACATCTATATCAACCGTTAACTTCTTAAAAATACATTAATTGAGCCTTACAATACTTTTATGTTTTTTTTGTTATTTAGGAGAGTTTTTTAAAACAATGTCTAAACAAATCATTCTTTTCTAAAATGGTAGAAAATTGTCTTTGGTTAATGATTTAAAAATAATTTTACGAATGGTTTTAAAAAAAACAATAAAACAAGTTATTAGTTCTTAAGTTTTTATCACTGAAAATACTCTACAAATTTAATAAATTTAATTATATATTCAAATAAAATATATATAACATCTTTTCTCATAAAAAAATAAGTAATAATTAAAAGACAAGTAATGTTATTTATATATTACTCATTTTGAAATTAAATTTTAGATCTATCACGGGACTATTTTACTTAAATAATCATAAAGTAAAGTAACACTATTACAAAAATGGGTATTAAAGTTAGTTCGTTGAATCAATTTTAAATGAAATAACTTAAAATTTAAAGTAATTTCAACGCGTGAACTGACTTTAAAATTTTATTTTTTATTTATAAAATTTATTAATTTTTTATTATATTCAAATTAAAACTTGTGTTCAATTAATAGCAGGAAAAAAATCTGCTTAACAAATAATATAAATAATTGAAAAATAATATATTAATTAATAGTATAAAAATTACCATGGTGTTGTTTTATGTTATTCAATATCATCATATTTTTCTTCTCATGTTATAATACAAACCTACATATATAATTCAAAAATTTGTACACATAAATAATAACACATAATAACAGAAAAAATATGAATAATAAGTGTGTAAAATTAATATAAATACTTACAAGAGTAAATGAAGTGACAAAATAAATGAAATGAAGAAAAAATTGTGTTTTGTAAGTGAAAAATGGGTATAAATTTTTTGAGTATTTTGCTCAAAAAAATTGGGGATCTAAAAGATTAGTTAGAGAGTAAGAAAACCTACTAACCAACGCTAGAATTGGTGGTCGTAAGTGGTCAGAAAATGAGAAAGAGTGGAGGAGAAGTGGATGAGGTTTTGGGTTTTTGAGAGTTATACAACACTTATAATAGTTTCTATCTTGGGAAGAAAGTAGGGAAAAAAATTTATCCACATGTGTAGCATCGATTCTACGTGTCAAACGACGCTACGTCCACTATAGATAGCGTCGTTTGATGTGTCGAACCGACGCTATGCTACGTGGATAGCGTCGGTTTCAGGTGTCAATCGATGCTACGTTACGTGGATAGCGTCGATTCTACACCGAACTGACTTTAAATTTATTATAAGTCGATTTTTTCAAAAACAGACTTTAAATATCGACTTAAATACTCATTTTTATATTAGTATAATAATCATATATATTCAATCAAAATACATATAATATTTTTTATTAAAAATAAAAAATAAGTAATAATATATTGTTTCTTCTTAACTAAAATTCTAGATGTATCAGAGGCTTGTTCCATTTAAATAATCATATACTTGAAAATTAATAAAAGAGGTGTTATTTAATAACTTAAAGTGTATTATTTCTTTTCTTTATGGGTACTTATATTTTTTAAAAAATAATTATATTAATTTCATATTTTATTAACTTAAAATAATATATCATTACTTACTGATAATGAATAGTTTACTAATTATATATATATATATATATATTAACAAAAAAAATAGTTATATCACTTGTATCATATCTGGATACATGCTTTTTATAACCGTGAAAATAGCATTAGTCTGAGCCCCATTATTGTAGGTGTATAAATGCGTTTTTCTTATTAAGGGGAAAAAATAAAAATAAATAAACTCACTCAATACTATAAGCATAGTATAAATTAAATTGTCCAATATATATTAATAAAATTGAATTAATGATAAAATGTGAATAAACATCACTGTTGTTGCTATCAGGTGAAATTATGCAGAACTATCACAACAATTATTTATAAATAACAATTTTATTTAAATCACTCAAACATAAATAATTTTTATATTTTTATTTTAATCATAACAAAAATAATTAAAAAAATATTATAGATTTGATATTTTAATATTACTTTTATTAAATAAAATATAAGTTTAATATTTTAATAATATCTTAATTTTATTTTTAATATTTTTTCTATATTTCAGACGGTACTTCAATAATACCATCATTTAAAAAATGTATTATTTTAATGCAATGTTTTATTTTTCATAAAATGTATTATTTTATTACAATGTTTTATTTTTCATACTTAGCATACGAGCTTTAGTGAATTGGTTTGTAGTATTTTTTTTCTTTTCCGACACCTTGAACATTAACATTTTTATATCATTTTTAAGTTTTTAAATACATATTTTAGTACTTTTTAATTTATTTTACATTTTTAACAAGTAAAAAAAATTTATATATTTATTTAAGGAACCTAAAATGGTGAGAAAAAACTTGTTATTGTTTCATGAGAAGAAAGAGATAAAAATAATATAAATATCTTTTATTAAAATGCATATGTTGTACAAGTATGAAAAATCTCAAATAAAATTAAAAAATTACATCAAATTAATATATTTTAAAAAAAAATGAGTAACATTAAAGTAACACCTAAACAAATAAGAATATAATAAGTACAAAAAATAAAATTATGACACTAGATACCAAATCTCTGTTTAAATTCATATATATTATCAAATTAATATACTATTAATCTTTATATTTAACAAAAGATATATTTATGACCCATCTTTTTTAAAAGAATAATTTTATCTTTATAAAAATATATATTATTTATTATCTTCTCTAATATTTTTTTCCTATTTTATTACGGAACATCGACAAAACTATGTATGACCAGGGGCATTAATCCCTTCTCAACTTTGATTGCATGTCTTTTATTAAAGCATAAACAAATTACAAACATGAAAAATATCTATGTTTGCTCTAAAATAATATACTACAAATTTAATAATTTAAATATATTTATATTAAAAAAAGATACATATATTTTTTTATACAAGAATAAATAATAACTAAAAAATAAATAATATTATTTTTTTTATTTATATGTTGTTTCTTCTAAACTAAACTTTTAGATCCATTACAGTTACAAAAACTTCCCTAATAATCATGTCTACTTTTACTATTCACTTTGTGTTATTTTTGATATCATCTAATTCTTTTGTTCATTAACTTTCCTTCATTGTTTCCTACAAATAATAATTTTTTTTATCGAAAATATAATTAGATCATCATCAACTCATTTGAAGCATCATATCTTCCAATAATCAACCATATGGTCAGTTCATTTTTTTTATCTTCTTAACTCTTTGTCCTTTTTTGGGTACCATTAACGTCATTTTCATATTTTGGTTTGATCAATTAAAAATTTGATAAAAATGCTGAAAATATTGGTGAAATCAAATATATTAAGATGTTGATAGTGGTGATAAAGACAAAGATAGATTCTTCAAATAAATTGATAATAATTTAATTTTTCATAAAAATATAATTTTAGATTATTTTGTAGCAAATAACGAAAGTTTGTTTGCTAAAAAATGAATAAAACAATATCAATAACCGGACAAAGAGGATGGTGAAAGTTGATGGTAACTGAGAGAAGATGTTTTTTTAATTGAAATAGACAAAAAAAAAATTACATAAAATAGTAAATATTTTTATAGCAATAAAATTATTCTTCTATAAATATTTTTTCCCAAAATTAAATACTTGATATAACTATATACTAATTTAATAACATCTAAATAATTATAAATTTATTAAATAAAAATACCATATAAAATATCAAACTCAAATATTATTATACTACTTATTTTTTAACTCGTTAATTTTAAAATACATGCCTTCTTATCACAAATTCCATCCAATATATATATACATATCAATGTATTATTATAATAAAACATATCAATGTACTATTATAATAAAAATTATTATTATTATCATATTAATGATAACTTTATTTATTAATAATAACAATAATATATAATCAATATTAATAATAAAATAAATATTTTATGTATTTATTATTATTATAATAATAATTATTATTATCACACATTATTACCTATTATCAGAACTCTTTGAGACTTTTAGTATGAGAATTTTTGGTTAAATGTTCTCAAGGGTTCTTATCCAGATATAAAGTACACGAAAACAAAATGAATAAACGATATGATTTACGAGTAAAAAATAAATGGATCGATCCAAAATTCATAAATAAAAACACTAAAACGGTACCACGTTATTTAAAAAAAAAAATGAAAGAAATGAGAGAACTAGTATGAGAAGACGAATATATAAAAAAGTTTGAGACGGAAAAGAAAATGATAGAGAAAACAAAGAAAATAAAGGACGAGGGAGAATGAATTTGAGAGAAATTAGTTCTTGAATTAAAAATTATTTATTACTTATATAAAATATGATATTATAAGTTAGTAAGATTAAAAATTAATATAATTTTTTAAAAAGACATAGATACCTAATAAATATTTTTTAAAAAGAAAGGAATGTGCCACATTAATGTCAACAAAAATGTTGTATTTTAAATCTGAGTCTAAATATAAATTATATATTATAATATTATTGATATATATAATTAAATTTATTAAATTATATTAAATAAAAAATATTAAAATGATTATATATTTGTGATAGAAAATAATTTTAAATTATATATATTTATATTTATATTAATTATGATATGACACGTAATTTGATGAAAAATATTTTGTATATATTTTTATTTTCTTTACATATGTATATTTTGTTATTATAATAAGTTAAAAATATTTATTTTATATTTATTGAAAAATAATAATTTTTCAAATTTTTCAAATTTTTATTTAATAGTTAGATTAATTTATAAAAAAACATATGTATTTAACAAACCGTGGTACCTTATCCTTATTTAGCAAATTATCACAGCTTATTCTTATTTAGCAAACTATTGCATCTTATCCATCCCTTTAACACGTGTTACGTATTAATTCTCCCTTTGTCACGGTAATCTTATGTTGTTAAATATATATTTATGTATTTTATTATATTAATAATAATATTTATATATATTATATGTCAGAGCAACTTTAATGAGCGAAAGTTTATTCTTTATTTTCTATCCTTTTAAACGATGAGCAAATAAATAGCTTAAAATTAGACAAAATCAAAATGACGAGTGTTATTTGAAATATGTTAAGATAACGTAGTAGGTTTGAGATCATTAAAGGATCTTATTCTGATTTTATTGAATAAATATGTTTATAGATAATAATAGATTTTTATTGAATAAATATGTTTATATATAATATAAGAGGTAAGTATATAATTTTTAATGTTGTTACTTAAAGTGTATTATGTATTTTATGTCTCTCGTTATTATTATATAAGTTCGTTAAATGTTAAATAATTATTTTAAATTTGTCTAATTTAATTATAAATTTTATAAATTTTAATATAATAAATAAATTAAATTTAGTAACGATATTTTTAAATTATTTATAATTTAAATTAATTATGCATGATATTTTAAATGAATTAAAAACTAAAAAAATGTAAGAAGTATTTACCGTTAAAATTATAAAACAAAATAAAGTTGGGAACTTATAAATGAATTTAAATTATAAACATAATTTTAAAATTGTATGTTATAATATTAAAGACAACACCTACCATTACGGATGATTCAAGGGATATGAATAGAATGGGTCCTGCGAAAATGAATCTGAACTGATCGCATTAAAACTGATAAGATCTGCAACAACTGTTTTATTTTATTTTTGGTCATATTTGTGTTGCTTGCTCCACTAAAACAATCATGTACTTCAAGATTTATCGAGTAGCTCTATATTTTAATTTGGCCCATAATAAAAACAATTCATAAAATTATTATTATACTATTTCATTTGCAACTTGCCTTTTGAAATATGCCTCTTCGATTATTGAATCGATTATAGAAGATCGCAAATTCCAACAAAGTTAAAAGATTCGATATAGGGTACATTTTCAAAACTCCTTGAGACTTTAAGTATGGGAATCTTGGGTAAAATTTAATAGTGTTAAAATATATATATTGGTAATAAATTTGAACTCATTTACGTTTAATTTAATAAATTAAAAAGTTTTAATTTATTTAATTCATGAAAATAAACTAGCTAAATTAGTATATTTTTATAATTATAATAGTATGATTTTAAAAAATATACAATTAAAATATAATAATATTATTATTTATTATTTATAAAAATATAATTAAAAATAATATTTATATTATTATTTAAAAAACTTATAATTTCTATTTATTTATAAGATGCGTAAAGCACGCGTTATAAACTACTTGATTTAATTTATATTAAAAAAATTAAGTTCAATTTATAAAATTTAGATAAAAAGTAATAATTTATAATTATATAAGGATGAAGAGTGTATAAATTTATTAATTTTAATAAAAATATATTTTAAATCTATAAATATTAAATAAGATAATACAAATTTATTAATTTTATAAAAATATCATAAAAATATATTTTGTAAATTAATTCACGTATGTGCCTACTTGCCTACTACAAAACTAAGGCAGTTAACAATAATAAATTCTTATTATCTCATTTAATAATTAAAAAATTAAATTATAATTTAATTAAAAATAAAAAGTTAAATTATAATTTAATTAAAAGTAAGAGATTTAAGCTCCCATTTTTATATTCACTTATTTGAATTGTTTTTGGGAAGGTTATTAGTTATCAAATTTTTTTTATATAAATTAAGTATATGAACATATAATTTCTTTATGATTTTAAAAAATATTATTAATGTAAAGATTATAAATATTGGTTATTTTAAATAATAAAATATTTTTATGTAAATTTATTTTTAAGTTCATTATCAAGTCTATCAAGTAAATTCGAAAAAATACCAGAATTTCAGATAGTAACACTTCAGATATATCTGGTATAACTATAACACATGAGATTGCACTCATGCATTTAATAACACATAAATCTTGTATTATTTTTGTTATTAAAATATTTATGCTACAATATAGAATAATATATATATATTAAAATATTATATAAAATATACCCTAAATTATAGACTAAAATTTTAGCCTAAAAGATAGCATAAAATATACTTTAAAATAACACTCCTTCAACTATGAGTCTTTATGATTAATGAGTCTACTTTAAAAAAAATTATTTAAATAGAAGTTTTTATTATTAATGAGTCTACTTTAAAGTAATACTAATTCTATTTGTAATAGAAAAGGTATTTATCAATTACATATGAGTCTTCTTAATTAATGAGTATTATTAATCATATTTGTAATGGAAAAGATATTTATCAATTGCATAGGATTAATGATTTTAATTTTTCGTATAAACAAAATCAATTGCTCATTATTTCAATCAACCACATAAGAATATTATTATCTTCTTCATAATTTCTCTATCTTGTTTTGCAATTATAAGATCATAATTCTTTAGAATTCTTTATATATTTAGTTAATGTATCAAATATTATTGATTATATTTGATTGATTAATAAGCCTAATTAATTTATAATATTTTGATCATATGTTCTTATAACTTTTTCTTTATTTTTGTTCTTCAATTGTTAGATAAAATAATTATATTTGTTATATCATAATTATTTGATTTGATTATTAATCTTTAAAGAACATATTTTTATTAAACTTGTATTTGATCTTTTTGCTCTAAGATTCGATAGTTAATTTGATTTAAGTGATATATGTTTTGAATCATTTTATTAAGATTATTTATTATTAAATCCGTTCTAGAAAATATACTGATACTTGTGTTTTTATGTTGACTATTTTGTAGTTAATTTGATAATGTATTTGATTGGTGAGAAGCTTATGGAAACGTTAGTCTGAAAATCGTTCACACTAATATTAAAAATTGTGAAAAAAAAATAGGGACTCGTAAGTAAGGTATATTGTGACAGTATTCTAAGGAGGGTAGCATAAGATCGAGTTTGTACTTAAAAATTTATTTTTCATAATTTAAAGTTAATTGATCCGATAGTTTTACTCTTAGATCATAGTTGTGGCTTATGTTGTTTACACTTAAAAATATTATGTGTTATTATTTAATTTTTGTATTTTATTCTTACATACGACTGCATGTTGGAGTGCTCACTTTATTAAATTATAAATTAATAAAAATTAAAATAAATTATCTATCCTTTTAGATTAATTAAATTTATAATTTATAAACTTTTAATTAATACATATATAATTAATTAATTGGAAGAAAAAAATTATACGCATTATTTATCAATTAATATAAGAATTTTTTATTTTTATTTTTTAAAAGTATTTAAAAAAAGGAAAAATTGAACGTAGAATTATACCACTTCAAACGCAAACAAATCCCACAAAAATATAATATAAAAGTCGCCTTAACCACGTATAAAACCCACAATAGCAAGTAAGAAATTCAAAACAGATATTGGCTGAAACTTTCTTGGTAAGGCAGTCAAGTTATTATTGAAAGAATTATGGCCGAAACCAACTCGCTTAAAGTATTGGAGGTAACCCAAGTAGCTCCTCCCGATTCAGTAACCGAGTTTTCTCTACCATTAACTTACTTGGATACATTCTGGTTCAAATTCCATCCGGTCGAGCGCCTCTTCTTCTATTCCTTCAATGACTCACATTACCTTACTGATTCATTCATGCCTTCCAATATTATTCCAAAACTCAGACACTCCCTCACTCTAACCCTTCAATACTACCCAATTATGGCTGGTAATATAACTTGGCCATCATATTCACCAAAGCCCATCGTTCTCTACACTCCAGGAGACTCTGTTTCACTCACCATAGCCGAATCTACAGCCGATTTCAATCTTCTTGCAAGCAACCATGTCCCTGAAGCTTCAGAGTCTCGTTATCTTGTACCCCATTTGAGTATATCTCAAATTGGAGCTTCAGCATTAGCTCTGCGAATAACTTTTTTCCCAAAAATTGGGTTTTGTATTGGAATCTCTTGTCACCATAGTGTTCTTGATGGGAAGTCTACCATATTGTTCATGAAATCATGGGCTTACATAAACAGAGAAAGCGACTCCCCTTCATTGCCTGTTGATCTAATACCTTTCTATGATCGAAGTAGCATCAAAGACCCCACTGGTCTTGATTTAGTATATGTGAAAAAATGGTTGGAATTAACAGGTAGTGACATGGATAGTAGGGAAAACATTTTCGAGTTTTTTCCTATGCAGGTACCACCCAACTTGACCAGAGCCACTTTTGAGTTAACTCGGAAAGATATAGAGAAACTGAGGAAAAGGGTATTAAATGAATGGGAAAAAGTGGAGAAAACAGAGCTTAATTTAAGCTCTTTCGTTCTTACTTTCGCTTATGGCTTGGTTTGCAAAATCAGAGCAAGTGAAGCAGAAAGCAATAGAAAAGTATATGCAGGATTTCCAGCAGATGCTCGGAATCGTCTAGATCCTCCTGTTCCGGTCAATTATTTTGGTAACTGCGTTGGATCAGTTTTGGTTTTCAATGGCTTAGAAAAAAGAGAGTTCATGAAAGAAGATGCTCTGGTTTATGTTGCTGCGACGATCAGTCGATCCATAAAAGATTTGAAAAAAAAACCACTTGAAAGAGGAGGTATGGAGGTACTATCAATCTTCACTTCTATTGAGCCAACAGAATCTCTAGTAATTGGAGTAGCTGGGTCCCCTCGGTTTGGTGTTTACGAGATAGATTTTGGATGGGGAAGGCCTAACAAAGTGGAAGTAACATCCATTGAAGATGGATCCATGTATTTCACAGAGTCTAGGGATGGAAGTGGAGGGATTGAGATTGGTGTTGTTCTAAAGAAGCCTGAATTCCAACATTTTTCCTCACTTTTTCATTCTGGCCTAACAGAAATATTGAATTAAAAGTATATTATAATATTATCTAAATTTATTTAAATATCATTTTAATTGAATTTTAAATATTTTTTATATTTTTTATTAAATTTATATTATAAATTATTTTGTCATATATTTTTTTATTTTTTTATATAATTTAAATAAATACGATATCTTAATTAATTATTTCATTATCATCTCGTTAAAATTCATTAAAAATAAATTTTAAAAATTAATAAAATATTTTATAAATCTTATTTGAATTTACATTAGAAGAATCAATTTATTCATTAAACGAGGATAAATTTTTTCTTACTTTGTCACTGTATATCATATAATTGTTATACAATATAAATTGTTGTAAATACGATTTTTCATTCCAAAGATGATAGGCTGATAAAGAATGATTTAAAAGTTAACGCTAATAATATAATATAATCTATTATCTACCAGAAAATGTTCTTGAATCTTATTTATTTATTTTCTATTCTCGTTTATTAATTAAATCAATTGATAATATAATTCTTAATACATAATTGAAGTTGTAGTTAGAGATTGCCATAAATCTTTATCATCTGATAAATTATTTATAACTAATGTTATTTTCTTATTATGTTTATATTCATCATCATTTATATAAAAAATTGTGAGTCTTAGATTTTAACAATTTTTTCTATTAAGAGGTTTCATTATTAAGATCATCTTCTTAATTTTTTACCAACTTTTTTTTTCTTTGAAGATTAAGATTCAAATAAGATTATTGACTAAATGAATTTAAATTTACTTAGGATGTATCATTTGATTTTAATTAAAATATATAATAATAGGGTAGGGTAGATGATAGAAGTGAAAATCCAGAATAAATTGCTTTAAGATATGATACTAATAATTTAAAAACAACCTTGCTTCCAAAATTGGGGGTTAGTTAGGAGAAGATAAGGCAATTGAAAGGAAAAAAAAGTAAGGAGAAAAGAGAGAATTTTCTCTCACTAGGGTTCATTTCTTTTATGAAATGTAGTATTTTTTTATTAATTTATTTATATTATTATTATATAATATAAAAATATTATAAATAAAATTAATTTAATATAATTTATAAATATAATTGTATTAACCAATCCAACTATACCATATTATTTAAAAAAAATCATAAATTTATAATATTTAGATTTTATGAATTTATTTATCATGTCTTATACATAGGACTAAGGATATTTACGGTCCAATTTGATTCGATTTTGAGACGGTTTAGTTATTAAAAATATTATAATCAAATAATTTAATCCGATTAATAATACATTAATACGATACAATTAATGATATATCTTTGATTAAAAACTTTAATATGACCTCATGAACGAACACATTTGGCTAATTTAATTCGATAGAGAGGTAAACCGGTGGCTCTTTCCATTATGCAAGCAAGATTGGTGGAGTTAGCCTACTTTTCCGTAGGTTATATATTTATTTGCGTTAACAACATATTGATTATCTATATATTTTATATAGGTCAGTCAGTGTTCTTAGTCTAATATGAGAAATTTAATCAATGATTTGTAAAAAATGATATGAAAAATTTAATATATTATTAAAGTCGGTCCGATTTGATTCTATCGGTTTAAAATTAATATAATCAGACACGATAGTTTGAAAAACAGTTTTAATTAATTCAAATCAGACTTGAATCGTTTGATTTATAAAACTGTTCAATCCGATCTAGTTTTTTAATCTAATTCGATTTGGTCCGATTTTTGTAAGAATGACTTTACCAATTTGTCATAATAGGTATGATGTCTTGTATACCATTTGAATCAACCAAATAACTTTATTTTTAATGAATAAATTAATTTTTTAAAAAATATTTCTTTAAAATAATTAATTACAAAAATAATAATTTTTATGTTAAGTTATTATATATTTTAAAAGGAATTAATGTTTAATTTTTTTCCATTAAATATAGCTTAATTAAACTCATTTAAATTAAATTTTGATTAATTTAATATGAAATAATATTTATTTCATTATAACTTTTAAATAGATTTTATTTAATTAATTTAAAAATACCAATAAAAATAGGTTATATTGTTAAGAAGATTATGGTCATGTTCTTATCAAGGATGCTTTTACTAATTAGATTAGAAAAGGATAAGAACCAAAGGTGAAGTAATTCTAGTTGGTTTTGAATTCTCCGCTTGCACCTAAGAAGCAGCAAAATCTTGAATTAATAATATGCTCTTGCCTTTTGCGACTAAGAAGCCGCAAAATATAATATTCCAGCCGCCACATTTGAACTCCATGTTGGACGCTTGCGTTTTTAGGTAAAAGATTTATATGTTACAATTAGTTTTTTTATAAAGATATAGGTTAATATTAAAATTATATAAAAATATTCTATTAATATTTTATTTAAATGAGAGATATATTAGTAATTTAAAAAAATATATAAAATAGCATGTATATAAGAATCGAGAATAATAAAATAATAAATTCATTAATATTATACATAATTAAACTTAATTAAAATCGATGACATTTACGATATTACTATCATTTTAGATGAATTACCTATAGTTAGCGAACCTTTATCATTTTGAACTTTTTTATTAGTCAACTCTTACATATTTATAAGAAAGAGACGATCTAATATTTGTTCACTAAGATTTTTGTGTAGGATTAATAAAAAAATATATATCTATAGATTAATTTAAATGAATTGAATTATTTTCTATAAAATTTTAAAAGAATAATAAAAAAAATCAGATAATAAACTTGTTTATTATAGATTTTTCAGTTCATTAATGTATTGGAATAAGGAAGGATGTATCAATCTCTACCACTTTATCAAGATAGAAATTTTTAACACAAATAGAAAAGTTTCTAAACCAATAACACTTCAATAAAAAAAATTCAACACAAAAAACTCTAGCTACTAAATGATCAAATGTTAAGCCAAATTTACTATTAACCTAGAAAAATTGACAATTCTACTGAGATTAAAATAAATTATTCAACTAGTAAAATTTTATTATTTCCTATAGTAGTATGTCTATGTCAAAAGAAAATGGTGAATTTTTTTCCAAATATGAAATCAAGTTTAACAGCAATAATCTCTAAATTGATCAAGGAAGATATTTTGTTTCTTTACCATAAAAGCCACCAAAGACCACAGATGCATTCTCTGCATCAAAGATTGACAAGATAAAGATGCATTATCATCAACGTCATTAAAAGGATCGTCGGTAGAAAATGACAAAAAAAATTAACAAAGGAACTTTCAATAGAAGACGATAAAGAAAATAAAGATGTTGATCTCACATTTTAGTTGCCAGTATGTTCCAAGAAAAAAAAGAAGTGGCTATAATTTAAAGCAAAAATTAGTCGAATTATTAAAACAAGAGTAAAATAATAATTCTAATTTTGCAAACATGAATTTCTTGTATTATAAGGAACCCTTATGCTTATTTCAAAATGGACAAACACGTAGAAATTTAGAGCTCTCTCCTATGAAAAACAAAAAATTATAGCATAGAAATCCTCTCTATCAACCAATAATATAATACTCAGTATCTATGAGCGGCTAAGAATCCCTTCAAGGTTCTTAATTGGCCTTTAAGTTGTAATAATTATTAACCTATGAATAAAATAGAGTTATGTTACTCTTTCCTAGTAAGTCAAATATTGAACACCATTTGTATACGGATGTAGAAGACTCACCATTGTTAAGAAAGCATTTAGGTTTGAGCAAAGCTGATGCATAACAGGTGTAACAAAAGGAGACGAACAAAAGGGAAGACTATGATAGACTCATTAAATTTAGATATAATAATTATAATTTTAAGCCAGTTAAAAATCTTGAATGTTTAAATATTTGCTTACATCAAATCATAATACTGATAAATAGTAAAATGAAAATTGTTTTTAAAAATAAACCACTAATTCCAAATGAAATTAAAGATAAAAATCTAATTCTATTAGAAAAATTTGATAAGGGTTATCTCTATCATTTAAACGAATATTTTAAAGATGAGAATTATGAAACTTGTCGTGAAAATTTTAACAAATTTAATACTTTGTTAGACATCTATACATATTATATTAAATTTATCATAAGTAACATAGACCATCCTATTTCAAGGATATTAAGAGATTATTTTAGTAAAAAATATGTAAGAATAAGAGAAGAGGAATTTAACAACTTAATGTTTGGATATTACTTATTTGAAGATTATAAATACACTGTATGTATATAAGAAAATATTGTTTGTATAATACAAATAGGACAAAATAATGTCGATTTAACACATATGACTTATCAAGATAATACCCTATAAATATCGAATCATTAGTACATAAATTTAAATTATTAGATTTAACAAATGAAAGAGTAATTTTAATTTTAAAAGACAATTAATAGATTCACGATTAGAAATAAGTAATCAACATAATGATGAACATAATATACATTGCAATTGTAAGGAATATAGAAGAAAATTAGATTTATACTAACAATTAATAAGTTTTTTAGATAAATTATTGTCTATCGCAAATAGACAAAGATCATCAACTAGGTCAATATTAATCTCTAATTAAAAAATTTAAATTTTATTTCGATCCGCAAAAATTGGTATCAGAGCATGTAAAAAAGGTAAGGAACTCTAAATCCTGTAAGGCAAAAATGGAGGCTTTTCGACTTATTTCATGTTCGTGCCTAAGAAAAACCTTTACAGACTGCATGTGCTATCTGATAGGTACCGTAAGGTTGCCCCAAGAAAGATGGTGATCGTGAATCGGTAAGTACTTGTACTGGCCACACTTATTCGTATTAGAACAAAGGAATAATAATATGAATAGTAATGGATGAAAAATTAACACTATTAAGAATTAAAGACACCAATGGTATTAACCATAAAGTTCTTGGATATTCTACATTTTTATAAACCTTAAGAATATAAGTAAAGATATGTTAAAACTCGAGAGTATAAATGAAGATATACTAAACTTCAAGAACACTTGAAATATTATTGGATTCTAAAGATGTTATGTTGATCAAGAATGATTTATATCTCCAAAGGGTAAGATCTTTGGAGTGGATTTTTTTATTTTATTTTATAATAAATTTGAAAGATTTTATTTATGCATGAATTGAAATTATAATTGGACATAAAGTTTAATTTTTTAGATAAAAAGTCATAATTTAAAAATCAATACTAACCGTCCTTTATAATATATCATCTACGGAAAAAAACTCTTGAATCTTATTTAGTTATTTTGTATTTTTATTTATTTTTGTGTTTAGTTGAATCAATTGATAATATGATTCTTCAAAAAATATTGAACAACAATACATAATTGAAGTTATATTTAAAAAATACCATAAATATTTATCATATGACCAATTATTTATAATTAATGTCATTTTTTTATTATATTTATATTCATTATCATGATTGATACCAAAAATTATGAGTATTAAATTTTTACAATATTTTTAATAAGAGGTTTCATCATCAAAATCATCTTCTTAATTTTTCATCATCTTCTATACGAAGATTAATATTCAAATAAAATTATTGATTAAATGAATTTAAATTTATGTAAGATGTGTCATTTGATTTCAATTAAAATATAAAATAATAGGATAGCTTTGATGATTGAAGTGAAAATCTAGAATAAATTGCTTTAAGATATGACAATAATAATAATATTAAAAACACCCTTGTTTTCAAAATTGGGGATTAATGAAGAAGAGAAGGCAATTTGAAAGGAAAAAAAGGAAGTTAACAGAGAAAGAGAGAATTTTCTCTCACTGGGGTTCATTTCTTTTATGAAATAGTGTGTTTTTATTTATTTATTTATTTAGAGTATTATTATATTTATATAATATAAAAATATTATAAATAAAATTAATTTAATATAATTTATAAACATAATTGTATTAACCAATCAAACTATATCATATTGTTTAAAAAATTCATAAATTTATAATATTTAAATTTTATTAATTTATTTATAATGTCTCATACATATCACTGATTTTACTAGTTTGCCATAGTAGGTATGCTGTCTACCATTGGGAGCAACTAAATAACTTTTGTTTCTATATTTTAAAAGAAATTAATGTTTAATTTTTTTACATTATTAGAAAGGATAATTAAACTCATTCAAAATAAATTTTAATTAATTTAACATCATTTAATATTATAAAAGAATAAGAACTAAAGGTGAAGTAATTCTAGTTGGATTTGAATTCCCCGCTTGCACCTAAGAAGCCGCAAAATATAATATTCCAGCCGCCACATTTGAACTCTATGTTGGAGGCTTGCGTTTTTAGGTAAAAGATACATGTTATAAAGATATAGATTAATATTAAAATTATATAAAAATATATTAATAATTTTTTAAAAATAAAAAATAAAACAACATCTATATAAGAATCATACTAATAAAATAGTAAATTTATTATTTTAAAAAGAATATTTTACGTAATCAAACTTAATTAAAATCCATGAAATTTATGTTTTTATGGTTATTTTAGATTAAATTATATTTAAAAAATAATAATTTTTGATATATTTTAAGAATATATATATATATATATATATAAGATAAAGCACTGGTTGTTAGCCAACCCTTGACGTTTTGAACTTTTTTATTAGCCTACAAGAGGTTCTATTTGGGGATTTTGTTTTGAGAAGTTTTTTAGATATTAATTAATGTTTATTATTTTTTCATTGTTGTATTACTAGTGAGTTTTTACGATTTGTCGTCGGTGAAATAAACATTTACATATCAAATCACTTAAATCACTTTATCACTTATTTTCTTATTTTTTTTTATTATTTACTATAATTTAAATTAATTCTTAGCTCCCGTGTTGCATTTTTCAATTTATGTGTGTGCGTTACTAGAAACAAGACATAGGGTCCACCCAACTACTCTACCTGTCAATAAAAACACAAACCCGTAAAAAAAATAAAATTAATTAAAGAACAGAGGCTTTGACAGCACACATCATTCAAAAAAAAGTATTATTGATTCAGAAAAAAAAAATATATATTATTGATGTGATGCTCTATTCCAATAAATTAAAAATCAAATATGTTATTAGTTATTTTATTAAAATAATATTTTAATATTTATTTATTTATATAAAAAATTATTATTTCATACGTAACTAAATTTTTATAATTAAAATATTAATTAATAATTAAAAAATATTATTTTTATTAATCTTCACATCTTCATTTTTAAAAATTTAACTTAATCTATATCTTATTAATAATCATAATATTTTACTTAATTAACCAATAATTTTTTACATAATTTAATTTATGATCTACAAATAAAATTTATTTTTATTATTTTAAGATTTATTTTTTTTATTTTAAATTATATATTAATTTAAATTATTATTTATAAAAAAATCTAATCACTTATTTTACCCTAATTTTAAATTATTTCTATCACAACTTACAACATATGGGATGGGTGGTCATCATATCTTATATCATTTTTATTTAACTTGTTTCTAATAGTTTTATAATCCAAACATAACTCATTTCATTTTGAAAGTTTATAAATTATAGACCTCATTAACCTAGATTAGGTGAATATGTTATTTTTAATTTTTTATCAATTTATAATTTAATAACCTAAACAAAACGGCCAGACATGCAATCGTGTATAAGAGTAAAGTGCGGAAATAATAATACACGATATTTTTAGGTGAAAACAACCTAGGCCACAACCATGACCTAAGAGGAAAACCACCGGTCCACCGGACCACCTAACTTTCCACTATGAAAATCAAATGTTCAAGTACAAACTCGATCTTATGCTACCCTCCCTAGGATACTACCCAATGTACTTTACTTACGAGCTCCTGCTCTGTTTTTACAGTTTCCAATATTAGCATGAGCGGTTTCTAGATCAACGTTCCAATAAACTCCCCGCAAATTAGATACGTTTTCGAAGTAACTGTAAAATAGTTAGCACAAAAAACACAAGTGCCCATGTGTGTTCTAGAGCGGATTTAACAATGAATAATCCTAACTAGATGATTCAAAACATATGATACTTAAATCAAATCAACTAGTAAATTCTAGAGCAAAAAGATTCAGCACAAGTTTCATAAAAATGGTTTCTTTAAAGATTAATAATCAAATCAAATAACTATGATACGACAAAAACAATTATTTGATCTAACAATTTAAGAACAAAATTAAAGAAGAAACCATAAAAACATATTATCAAAATATCAAACTCTTTTATCTACAACTTATAAATTAATATATATTAATTACTTAAGCATATTACTTATATATTAATCATCTTTACTGCGTGATGGTATATATATATATATATATCTCGCAGCACGAACACAATTAAATTCCTTTCCTCTGAATTTTTTTTTCTATCGTTTTCGACAGTAGCACATATCAATTTTAACTTCTATTCGGCCTCCGTGTATTCACTTTCTATTTTTCCCACTTACACTCTAACCCTAATGTATCTATATATAGATAATAGTAATACTTAATGATATTAGGGTTAGGGTTAAATGTGTTTTGGTCTTAACATTTCAAAGCACATTAAAAACAAAAAAAATTTAATATTATCTTAAGATATATTATAAAAATATTTAATTAATAATTTCATAAATTAATTAAAATTTGAATAAATATTTTAACATAAAATATAATTTTAGATTTATGAAAATGTGTTATTAAATGCATGAATGTAATCCTATATGTCGTAGTTATAAAAAAACATACGTGAAGTACGAATATCTAGAACTTGAATATTTGTTCGATTTTTTTTGATAAACTTGATAACAGGTCTAAAAATAAACTTACAAGTAAATATTTTGTCCACGAAAATAATCAATACTCATAGTCCTTACACATTTAAAATCTCACTCATCTCACCCTAACTCAATAAAATATAAAGTAATATATGGATTGGTATCCAATTTAATTTAAAATGAGTTTTTTTAACCTTATTTTCATTTTAATCTTCAATCTTTTTTATGATAAGTTGAATTTTTTATTATTTTTTTACCTCAACAAAATACATTATTTTTTTAATGACATAATACGAGTTCCTTTTTTTCCTAAACAACTTTAACATTTTTTACAAATAATATATACAATTTTTAATAACATGACATAAGTTTTTATATATAAAAAAATTATTTGAGAACCATTTAATGTAAATGGGATGTACCACATTTTTCTACACATCACGAGTCATAAAAAATATAAATAATATAAGATGAAATAAATTCTCAAATATAATAGAATATATTATAAGTTAAATGAAAGCTTGTTCCATTTTACATCTGTAATAAATCCTACCCGAGATATTTTCAATTAGTGTGAAAATTTAGTCTTCCACTTATCACGCTTCATATATAACAAATTTACATCTCTAATCATTATGCTTAAATCTTAATGCAAGTAAGGCTGAAAATTTCCTTGATATTAGTAACAATATCTTTATTTTAAAGGTTTTAGAATTGATACATAATGTTAGTGAAAAAAATTAATAGAATATTAATTAATAATATAAATATTATCCCAAATTTAAGTAAAATGTAAACTACATGACATAATTTAGTTTATTGTGAGTTTTATTTATGTTTTTAAGAATAGTTTATCATTAAATATACTTATTTAATTATTTCTTTGAAATATGAATAATGTTTTTATTTAGTTTAAGAATTTTTTATTTAATTTGTTAATAAAATTTGTTATACTATAAATATTTACACACTTGTATTTTTGTTAAGTTTAATAAATATTTTAAACATTTAAATATATATTCTCTAATAATTTTTTAAATTTTTGGGCAAAAATAAATATTACATGCATGTAATTATATGCACTAATAACAAAATTAGGTCAATAAATAAATAAAAAACTTATTGTTTGAGAATTTTGAATATTTATATCTGATTAAAAAAAAGAATGTTTATTAAAAAAATTCATAAATTTATTAGTTCATAATTTTAATGAACTTTTTCAAAAATTTGGTCTGACAATAATCATAATATTTTTTTAAAAACAATTAAGGGTGAAAAGGCAAATCCTCTGAAGAGATCTCCTCGGAAATGCAAGAGAAAGAATTATTTATTAGTCTTCAAATAAGTTATCACCCAATTAAGAAAATAGTAAAAATGTTAAATATAATTCATATTAATTATGATATATTATTTTAAAAAATAAATAAATACATTTAACATTTTAAAATTATTTTTTTATAATATATTAAAATTGGTGTGAGTATAAATTTATCTATCCTCAACATTTCTTTTAAAATAAAAAGAAGAGAGATATAAAGAGAGAGAAAAAAATATATTTTGCACCATGAAATGTTGTAAGGTTCATCTCTTTCTTTACTCAAAAAGCACATATTCCAAGTCATACAAACGGCACCATGAATGGCTATTAAATAAAAGATTGATGAGTAATAGAGATATGTCATAGAATGAAGCACAAATATATAATCGAACCAGAGAAAAGTATACATTTCTAGGTACGAAATGTTCAAGAGTTGATGCTCTAGGTGCTCTTTATTCATCACCATTTCAACAACATACACAGTTGCCGCCACATGCAATCGAGTGACTCAAACATGTCTATCCAAATTGTAACTTATGATTCATCATAAGGAATAATCGTTACTCTCAAGCTATGGACTCTTTTTTTTTTTCTTTTCTTTTCTAACATCCTGATCGAGCTAGCTAGGAAACAGGCAGGTCTTTTAAAAAATTGAGAGATTTGATTGTGTAGGTGTCAAGAGTTGATGCTCTAGGTGCTCTTTATTCATCACCATTTCAACAACATACACAGTTGCCGCCACATGCAATCGAGTGACTCAAACATGTCTATCCAAATTGTAACTTATGATTCATCATAAGGAATAATCGTTACTCTCAAGCTATGGACTCTTTTTTTTTTCTTTTCTTTTCTAACATCCTGATCGAGCTAGCTAGGAAACAGGCAGGTCTTTTAAAAAATTGAGAGATTTGATTGTGTAGGTGTAACAGTTAAACAAATTCTTTTGACATTTGTGTTCTCATCGACATTGATCCACAACAAAAGAAGCAAAAAAAAAAAAAACCAACTTGTTTTAGGCTCATTTGGTGTTTGTTTGAGGGGGTTGAGATTGTTCTTCCTACTTCATTTTCTTCTCTGGTTGCTGCTGTTTTGGAACACTCATTGTAAAGCTGCTTATTCCACCTGCCAATAATAATCTGATGTACGTGATATAGAACTAATTCAAGTCCAATTTCCACATATTTATACATAAAACACAAGGCTTCTGGCTACTTAGAGCATTAATTACTTACGCTGGAAATTGGAAAGACTTGTCGCGGGTACAGATCTTAACAGTTATGTACGAGACACAGGTTGGGGTTCGATTTTCAAAGTTTATATTTTTTTGTTTCTAAAGTTTCGGCTGGCTTTTCTGTTATTTCTTCGGTTTTCGGTAATTTTAAGTCGTTGGTTTCAAGAATCTTTCCTTCAATAATAGGGGGGAGAATATTGGGACTGTCAATCATATCATCAGGCCTCCTGACTTCTCGTGATTTTTCAAACAGATTGTTTGATTCTCCATACTTTGGCATCAAAATAAAACTCTCTTGAGAAACTGTTATTTCCCACATGAAGGCTAAATAATGACTCATTTGAAGCCACACTCCACTCCATTGGCGTCGAAGGTTTACTGGAGAAAACTGATGCTGTAATGCGATTTGGATCCAACCAACAAACCTTCCCATCATCTGAATTTGAGAGGAAGTAGATGATCCACTTTGCATGCCCCATCCAGGTGTCGGAGGACTAACCTCTGATGATGGCATAGGTTCTTGAGACAAAATGGTAGGTTGTTTAAGATCTAAAAAAGAATCAATACCTTCAACCTCATTAATAACGTTGAATTTAGGGAGCAACAATAAATTATATTTAACTATGTTTTAACAAGAGTAGATAAAAATTATAATAACTCTTAACTTGCTCTTACCTAACACTACACTTGTCTTAGATGCACACAACATCACACACTTTTATGTATTTTCACTTCTTCACACACACATATATACCTTAAGTCATCAACTTCCTAGAATTTTGGAATAGTATGACCTTCTAGTATTGTCTATACATCAACTTCCTATAACCTTTTAGTAATGTTTACGTATTTATAAAATTACGTACTCATCAAGTTATTAGTTAAGAAAATTTTAAAAATATTATCTAAGAACTTTCTAATTAAAAAAACATCTAGAGTAGTCTAAAAAGATTCTAAAGTGATGAATAGAAATGTTAATGATATTTTTAACACTCTCCCTCTTCATCTCTAAAATATCACTACCCCATCATTAACTTTCTTTCTTCATTCTTGTTGTTTCTTTGATATTACCATATTACAATATTAATCTTTCATCTTCAGTCATTATTTGTAGCCTTTTATCTTGTTGAGGTCTTAATGTTGTCTGTTTTAGATCTCTTTCTTCATTTTTATTTTAGTTATCAACTTCGAATATTGATTATGTGGTATTATTGCAATTTTCTCTTGTACTTTGTCTCTATCTTCTTGTGATTTTGGCAACTCCCTTTTATTCAATGACTCTCGTAATGAAGTTTCATCGAACACCACATGCCTTGAAGTATAACATTTGTTAGTTGTAGGATCCCAACACCTCCAAAATTTTATTTGATTATCGTATCCCAAGAATACACAATGTATTGCCTTCTTGTCAGACTTGCTTCGTAAAAGATCTGATAAGAATACACAACAAACGTAGCCAAAAACCTTAAAATGGATAATTGTCAGTTTTATACTCCATAATTTTTCATAAGGTGATATAAATCCATACTTTGGTTATGAAATCCTATTAATTAAATGAGCTACGATACTCATGCACTAGACCCAAAATCTTTCTGACACATTCTTGGCATGAATCATGCATCTAAATGTCTTAGTTATATGACGATTTTTTCTCAATACAACTCTATTATGTTGTGAAGTGTTTGAACATGTCAAATGATGTCATATCTTATGCTTTTGTAAATAGAGAGAGAATTATTTTGACATGTATTCTCCCCCATTATTAGTACGTAAGGATTGAATTTTTATTCCACACTCTCTTTTGACTTTCTCCCAAAATTCTTTGAATTTGGCAAGTGTCTCAGATTTTTTTTCATAAAGTAAACCCAAATGTACCTGAAAAAGTCATCAATGAATTTCATTATGTACCGCATTCCTCTTACGGATGATTGTTTGATCAGTCCAAACACATCAGAATGCACCAACTCCAATGGTTATTTTGCTTTAAATTCATACTCCTTAAATGGCAACTTATGAGCCTTCTCATACTAATACCTTACATATACTGCATCTTTTTTGACCTCGAGCTAAAGGAGACCTTTAAGCATTCCTCTCTTCGTCATCAAATTTAACTTGACATAGCTACTAATCGTTCATGCCATAAATTTGTTGCATCATTCTTTTGAGTCTTTTCTACATACACAAACTATGTTGTATCATCCATAGTTGGTGTACCTAAAATCTTGATATTTCGTTACACCTTAATGTCATTGAGTCCAAAGAGAATATAGTTTCCATCAGATGTTGATTATGCAACAAATAATAGGTTTTTCTTCATTCGTGGCACATAAAAGACTCATTCTAAATACACTTGATTAGAACCAACTCGTGACATCATATTAATTTCTTTGATATAACTTATTGATAGTTTTGCATTGTTTGCAAAAACCACCACCATCGCATGACTTTCATTATATTTGGTCAATTTCTACAACTTCCTCCCATCTCTAATTATGTGGCTTGAACACCTCGAATCAATGATCCAATGCTTCTCGTAAACAACTTTCCTTGGATTAGCCAATTTTAATGCTAATTCATTTTCTTTTGTCGTGAATAAGCTTATTGTCAACTCATCCTTATTCTGACTGGGCTTCTCCTCAAGCTCAGCTATTGTAGATTATACCTCAATGTCTCATTCCTCTTCGCTATGTTTTTCCTATTGTTGATTGGTGGTGTCATCATTACTTTTAACAAAAAAAATTCTAAATTGACACTTTCTTGCATAATAGCCTATTTTACCACACACATAGCACATACCATTGTTTCTTCTATATTCTCTGAATTGACAACCTCCTTGTTCAACATTTTCTTTCCTCCATTTTTTATTTTATTTTTGTTTCGTCTAATACCAATTACTAAATAATACTTCCTTTTGTGATGATTTTGAGGATATTTCACCCGATTGTTTAAATAAAGTCTCCTTATTAAGCAACATATTTTCTAATTTTATTAAAAGTGATGGGATAGACCATCCTTGTATTGCAATAGTATATGGATCATATTTAGAATTCAATCTACTAATTATGATTCTTCTCATTCTATTTTCATTAATTTTTGTTTTAAGATCCAATTCTATTATCTCTCAACAAAAAGTAAGTACCTTGAAGAAGTATACGTTGATAGACAAGTATTCTTGTGACGTGGTCATTAATTTTCTCTAAAAATTGAAGTCGGGTCTTGTAACTTATTGAAAAGAGTTTTGTAAAGGTCTTACATATTTCACTTTATGTCTCCATGTAGTCAATGTGAGTTGAAGACATAATTGATGATAATAAAGCATATATAGCTCTTCTTACCTTTATGCACCATTTAGGATACACATCGAAAGTTCTTGCAGGTGAAGTTGTCTCTGTTTCAATCGTTACCTCCGATGAATCTTGTCCTTGCAAATAGGCCTTCACCAAAGTGCATAATTTTCTGTAATTATAATTATTAAGCTTCTCAATTTCTTATAGATCTTCCATTATAGGGACTTGGTAAACCTCCACGTTTAGCCAAACAAACTTAAACTCGAATAAGCTTCACAATCCTTTGTAATTGTGCACTATCAAAGTTCAAATATATTTAACTATGTTTTAACAAGAATAGATACCAAATTATAATAACTCTCAATTTGTTCTTACTTAACACAGTCTCACTGCACTTGTATTAGATACACACAACTTTCTCACACACTTTTATGTATTTCACTTCCTCACACACACATATATAGTTTAAATAAGTTGGTTATCAACCTCTGGAATCTTCTAATAACATGATCTATTAGTAATGTCTACACACAAATTTCATAAAATCTTCTAATAATGTCTACACACAAATTTCTTAGAACCTTTTAGTAATGTCTACACACAAACTTTTTAAAACCTTTTAGTAATATCTACACATATATTAGATTACATACTTATTAAGATATTAGTTAAGAATTTTTTAGAACTATTATCCAGTAGCTTCTTAATTAAGAAAATATTTAGAGTATTCTAAAAAGATTCTAGATGGATGGAGAGAAATGGTGATAATGTATTTAACAATTAATTGTTTCTAATTCAATCGATGATGAATTGGTTGCAGATGACTCGTTTGGTTTATGGTTATAGGGAACATGAACAATTTCATTAACTTCGGATTCAGAGAGATCAACAAAGTGCTCCTTGAGATTTTTACCACTCTCTTTCCTATTTTCTTGATTCATTATCTCCATTATAATTTTACTCAATAAGAATTTAAGAAAATTAAATCACACTGCTGTTTAAGAGAAGAAAGAACAACAACACTATTTAAAATGAAATCGAGCACGAACAATTAAAATCAATCTTCACAAGATTCTAATAAACAGTATATTTTAACGTAAGTTGTTCAAGTTTGCACTATTTAGCAGATCATATATTCACTATCTCTGAATTTTTTTTATCCTTTTAAGATTTGTTTTAAACTTACTCCATGCATTTTAAAATAAAATGGGAAATAGGCATAGTTAGACTCCCAATACTATTTGTAAATAGAGTTGTGCACAGCATTTATTAATCAACTATAATTTAATCAAACTAAATATTTTTAATGATATAACCCATAATTATATATGAAATTTTATTTTTAATCATTAGAGAAAAATATATATTTATTTTTTTATAACGTAAATACACATATTTTTTAATGTTATGTGAAAATGAATATATATTTTTTATCAAGAATTAAAAATAAAACCAATTAAATAGATAGATCATTTTTACACTAGATAAAATAAAACTTGATAAATAAATAAAAAAATAATGATATTATCACATCTTTAGTTATTATCAAAATAAAAATATTTGAAATATTCATTTAATCGTTTTTTATTAATTACATTATTATTATTAGATAAAATTATAATTAATAAGATAGCTCACCAAAATATAATAGTAATATTATCATATTTTAAGTATAATGGGTCAAATTTGATTTTAGAACGATGGTCATTTAAGCATATAGAATCCAAGTAAAATTTGGTACGAGTAGTTGTCAATTTGAAGGCATGAGATATTTAATTTTAAGCTTGATGTCTAAAGCAGTTGTAAAAACCATAAAGCAACCTGGTTAATTTCTTTTAATCAATCCACTCAAAATTGCTTGAATAAGAGAGTGCAACATGTAAACAAACATAAGAACTTGCACGAATCTTTAAATTTGCAGAACCCTTTTCAACGCCAGTTCTCAGCTGTCAGAACCACTTGATTCAATCGGTAAAAAAAAATGTCGGAAAAATCGTTGACGAGATGAAACTCAAATGAAATTATACCCAAGGATAGGGAAAATTCTGAAATTTTGTGTCAAAGGGATAATTTTGACCACTTGGGCGGCATATAAAAAGTAATAGTGATGATGGAGCAGCTAAGAAACACTTAGGATCCAAGCTTGGTGAAGAGAAGGAAAACCACGTAGGGTTTTAGTACTTTACCACGTAGTAACCATCACTGTTGGGGCTTGTTCTGTTGGCGCTACTCACACGATAAAGCGAATTTACAGGTTTCTCACGCGGGAAATTTTTTTAACCATAACAGACTTTTGGGCCTTTTTTTGGGCTGGACTTTACTTAGAATTCGTGAATAATTTTCAGTTTATCTATTAAAAAAATATGTTTGCTTTTTTATAAGGTAAGATTTTTTTTAATGTTTTAATAAAATAAATAAATATTTTTATTAAAAAAGTTAAATAAATAAATTATTTATATTAGTAGTAAAAAATATATTAATTGAATATAAGCGATGTTATATTTACTATTATAAGTTTGAAATATATTATTTTGATTATTTTAATTTATTCGTTTAAAAAAAAAAGGCAAAGGCAAGTGCAAAATTAATTAGTTTGAAATAAGAGGGTAGAGTTAAAAAACATGCGAAAAGCGAGGGTATGAAAGTCACAAATTAAAAGTTCTGTGTAATATTATGTTATCTGTTATTCTTGTGTCCATAGATAAAACCACTCCTTCCTTCCTCTTATTTGGATTTTGGAAGTTGGAATCTTAAAGGATAGCCTAAGCTGCTGATACCAGGAAGCAAAATGGTCCCTGCAGAGCAAGTTTTGGAGAGACAGTTATTCAGCAAAGGAGTTCTTTGGTTAAACTGTAAGCTCTACTTTGAAATAATGATAAATAGGAAATTATGTGTAGTTTTTGTGAGTGTAAGTTGTTCTACTCTGTTCGAATTATAATAGAACGAAAAATAATGATAAATATAATTTTTTTTTTTTGGGAGTATGGTCGCCATAGGACTGGGTATTGGAGGCAGGAGTAGTTTACAAATTTCAATAATAAGGTAAAGACACTAACTAAAGAGTAGTATGCTAGAGTTGCCATAGTAGTAGTAGTAGTGTTGTTCGTTTTATCTCCAGCACACTAGATATAGAATCCTCGAAAACAGAGGAAAAGTTATATTTCTTTCATAAAATTCCATCCGAATGAGAATGTCTGCAAAATATTAGGCTTGTTTACGCACTTAAGAAACCACAAAGAAGTGAGTAGATTTGAGATGGGGAATGGTAATTAAGGGTAACTTAATTGATACATTATTAGTGTTTTAAATATTTTATATTATTAAAACGTTTTTTTAATATCTCAATTTAAATATTTTATTATTTTTTAATAGTAATCAAATTTTTTAACTTAAAATATCCTTTTGGATTTTTAGTTAATGATTATTACTTTTTCTTTATGGAAATTAAGTCTGAAAAAAATAATTTTTTTTTGTTTTGTTAAAATTTGGGTTTAACACTTCTTATTACAGGTTACAAAAAAAAAATTATTAAAACTTTTCTTTAAAAAATCAATAATATAAATAAATACTAAAATTCATAAGATTCTAACAATTTCATTTATTTACAATAAAAATATTTTCATACATGATTTACAAGAATAAGGTTGAAAATATTTTTAATAAATTATTATTTAAAAATATTTATATTATTAATGATATCATATTTTGAAAATTAATAATTTTTTTTTTACTTTTTTTAATTTCAAAAAAGAAAAAAATCTTTCATAAAAATGACAAAAGGCTATTATAGTTAACCAATATATATATTATTCAAAAGAAAAAGAAAGAGTAACAATACTTTAAATTGGAGTATCAATTTAATAATATGGGATACCAATGTATTAATTAAATTACCTATATTTATCAGATCCAAGCAAAATTGTACCCATAAAGTTTTGATCTTTCAATATTAGGTTTGTTTGCATACAAAATTATTAATTTTTTTAATTACAAACATTAATATCTCTAAAATTTATAACCAAAATAATATATTAATAACATTAAATAATAATAATTAAAAGATGTTTAATATTGAACGAGTTTATAAACAGATTTGTATAGAGATGAGAAGGAGAACATGGCTCTTCTCAATTTTAGATAAAGAAAATTTTAGGTATAATATCTTTAATATTATAGATAAATTTATGCATAAAAATGACTATTTTTCTTTTAAATTTTAAATATGGAGCTTTTAACACTTAAAAATTAATTATAAATTTAATAATTTAAACATATTTACACTTAAATGATATATATATATATATATATATATATAGAAATAGTCATCAAATGAGTTTAAATGATTGTACTTCAAATTGAACGGATTTTAATATAAAATGATATATCAAACTTTTTTTAATACTAAAAATATATGAGCTAGTAAGAAATATTATTTTTATATTTACAAATTTTAAGGATATTATTTTTCATTTTTTCTTCCATTTTCTTTAATTTTTTTGTCCAATACATCATTGGAGTCATAGAGATGAATTGTTTGAATTGTAGTCGTGAATGGGGTGATTCACCTAGGAAGCCCCAGTAATGAAATGGGGATCTGAAATCATTCGAAGGTATTGTTTCAATATTTATGTGTTGATGAGAATTGTGGGCACGTGATACATGTTCTTTTCTAGAGGGTTGACATAATATCTAGGGATTAGAAGTGTAAAAAGAACTCTTTGCTTTCGAACTCATGTTCTGTTCTAATCGCAATCTGAACTTATTGTTTTCTCTTTCGCATTCTATAAAAGCTTGATGAAGTTCTATTATTTGTCTTTGAAGTCCCTTCATTATAGCGTCTCTTTCAAACAGAGTGTTATCCAAACTAATATTTGGAGAGGTATCCAAGTACGAAGTTACTTGAGTTGGTTCGTTCACATCGCGAAAGATCGATACTTTGTTTTTGCTAGTTGAAATGACTCTCAGGTCGCGACTTGCCAACGACTTGAAGGCCAAAGAAAGATGTACCTTATTATTAAGGTCGAATTCTTGGGCCAAAGGGATATGGTTGTTTGTCTATTCGTTAATTATAGGTGGACAATCCATTTAACGACATATGAATCCCAAAACAAGTTAATTCTCTTAGTAATACGATCAGGTCTCAAATGCTATCTATGGACTAGAAAGATTTAAGTTCCCATAGATGGCGCTAATTGTTTGGAAAGAAATATTTATGTTAGGGATTATAGTGATATCTGAATTGAATTATATATTCTCCTCATTGAAAGGATATATATATATATATATATATATATAACATCTTAGATACATAGGAGGTCGTGTAGTTAACGACTTGGATTCATGATAATTACGTGATACATGATTTGATAAACATTACATTTAATTAATAAGTAGAAAATAGACTACCATAGATGTATAGATAGACATGTCGCTACATACAAATCGTTCCAAGTACCCAAATAAGTTTATCAAGTCGTCAACATAAGGTGAAGACCGAGGTCACATTGGAACCTTATAATTCCACCAGGTTTTGATTTCTAAAACCTCATGGTACAATAATGAGGTGCTCTAATTTGCTATGTTGTATGCTTTATTGAGCTCGTCAGATCCGGGTGATCGTTAAGTCATCCTTATAACATCGTTGTATCATAGTGAGGTACCAACATTCATTAGGTCGTACACTCGTTACATATATAATACCAAACAATGAGTACTAAAAACCATAACATTTTAACAATTTCATTTAGACACGATGAAAATATTTTTCATAACTAACTGACAAGAATAACTATGAAAATATTTTTCATAAATTATTAATTAAAAATATTTTTATTATTAATGATGTCATACAAAAAATGCTTTTGAAAATTAACAAATGTTTTTACTTTTTTTAACTTTAGTTAACTTCCAAAAGAAAAAAAAATCTTTCATAAAAATGTCAAAAGGGTATTTTAGTTAAAAAAAATCATTTACTATTCAAAAGAAAAGAAATGAAAATATTTAAATTAGGATATTAAAACAAAAACTTTTAATAATACGAGACATTTGGGATACCAATGTATTACTTGAGTTACATGTACGATATCGGACCCAAACAAGAGTGTATCTCACAACAAAGTTTTGATCTTTTAATATTGGTTTTGTTCGCACACTAAATTATTAATTTTTTTTAATTACAAATATTAATATCCCTAAAATTTATAACCAAAATAATACATCAATAATATTAAACAAAATTAATTAAAAAATATTTAATATTGAACGAGTTAATAAATAGATTTGGATAGAGATGAGGAAGGGCATGTCTCCTCTCATTTTTAGATAAAGAAAATTTTAAGTATAATATCTCTAAAATTATAAATAAATTTATGCATAAATTTAAGTATAATATATATATATATATATTATTTAACTAATAGGTTTAAATTGTTATAGTTTAATTTTAACGAATTTTAATGTGAAATTATGTATTAATTTTTTTAATATTAAAAATATATGAGTTAGTAAGAAATGTTATTTTTATAGTTAAAGTTTTAAAAATATTATTTTTTATTTTTTTTCATAAAATTATCGTAATTTTATACATTAATTTTTGGAGTTAAAAATAAATAAAAAATCATAGAGTAGTTTTTTTGGGTATATATATCAAAAACTAAGAGAACTAAGGACAAAAAGTTGTTATTATTTACTAATTTTATAATTGTTTTTAAAAAAATTATATTGTAATTATTTTAAAATATTTTTTAATACAAAAATTAAAAAAAATTATTTATGTATACAAAAATATCTGGTAAAAAAATCAGATAAAGTTTTTTTTATATTTATGAATTATTTCATACATTATACTTAACTAATTAAATAAATAAATAAAAATGGTTATCCAATAAACTAATTAAAAAATCATTAAAAAAATTAAATAGCACCCCCGAGTTAATCCAAGTCACTTACACGGCAGATTTGGATAGCCCCTTAGATAACCCCCTAAGTTTAATGCCAGATTTGACGTACACCAAGCTGGTCGTTGAAAGGTACCAAATCTTACATACATACATGTCTTATCTACACCCACCTTTGAGCAGGTGGAGCAGGAAGAAGAAGCCACTTTCAAATTCCATCAACTCACTTATCACCATCAACTTGTTCAATCATTTTGAAACATCTAAAAGTGAATGCCAGAACTACAACCAAGGTAATCTAATCCATGTTTCTTTTAATCAAGTTTATTACTTCTTAACCCATCATTTCAATTTTGTTTTGGTCAAACTTAACCCTTTATTTATTTTATCATTTATCTTTAATGCAGTATATTCATGTTAGTTAAGTGTAATGGTTTTTAAGATTATTAAAAATAAATAAAAAGGAGAGAATAAATCGGCATCATGTGATAAAGTAACAACGAAAAGTCTTTTAAAGGTGTTATATATATATATATATATATATGTTAAAGTTGTTAAATATAGTTTTACTCAGGTTTGTGCAATGAGGAGGAGAAGGATATATGAAAATACAGAGACTTATGTGCTACTAGAACCAGGACAGGATGAGAAGTTTGTTTCTGAAGAGGAATTAAGGGACAAACTCAAGGGGTGGCTTCAAAACTGGCCATCCAAATCTCTTCCTCCAGACTTGGCTAGATTCGACCAAATCGACGACGCCGTTTCTTACCTATTGAAGTTTGTTTGTGAACTTGAAATCCAAGGGGGTCTTGGTTCAGTTCAATGGTATGAAGTTGGTTTGGAATGAGAACATAAATATAGATATATATGCGCGCGCGCTCTTAAGAAGCACTCTTATTTACCTCTAAATACTCTCTAGTCTGTTCTACTGTGAAATACATGGCCTGCTCATAATAATACTATGTAATACATGGCCGTTTCGGCTCAAGTCATTATCAACTTGAATTATTATCAAATTAGATCCAAAAAATCATCAAACCCAACCCGACCGTTATCCACCCCTACCAGCCAGATAGAAATTGTCTTTGACTCGTATTTATTCTTCCACATAAATAATTGTACCTAATAAATGAAGGAAAAAAAAAAGACTTCGAATTTTCTGTTTCTTTTATTTTTACACTCTGTAATATCAATTAGATCGTATTACATTATAAAGTAATAAGGTAGTTATATTTTAATTAGATTAACATAAGTTTCATTTTTCTGGTTCTTTACTTTTAAATTCATAACAAATGTTACAATTTAATTGGTAGAAGAAAAGTGCATCATTATAACAATGTAACAAAAAGGCCATCATTACCGCATAGAATGCCTTACAAAAGTCTCAATTAAGCCGAAAAGGGCATCATTAATATAACAATGTAACTGCTTTTTATTTTTTCTTCCTTTTACTTATGATAAATTGTTTATGCTTTTCTTAATTTGCATCTCTAAGTGTGATTTGCCGATGTATATTTGAATAAGATGTAAGTCTACTTAGAAATATAAATGTTAAAAATTCTTCAAGAAAAAAAGTGTGATTTTGATGGGCAATAAAATTAGAAAAATAAATGATTTTTAATTATTAAAGTAAAATAGTTTGTTATTAGTTAGAAAAATAACAATAATTTGTAAAAATATAAAGAAGTTAGTTTTCTTAAACTTCTATGTTACACGTTAATTTTATATTAACTTTCCAATAAATTTTTGGCTTATAAATAAGAAGCCTATTGCTTCCGAGAGTAATACAATAATAAAATAATATTATTATTATTATAATAAAATTACTTAAAATATCTAATTTATATATAGTATTAATTACACTTCAGTATCATTATTATTTAATAAATTTATTACTAATAAAATATTCTAACTATAACAATAATTTACATTACAAAAGTATCCTTATTTTAAATATATATAAACAGTCATGCAACTTCCCCATATTATATTTTGCTTTGATTGACTTGATATATCAAGTTTTATTTTAACGACAGAGCAATAAATAGTGTCATATTAGAAAGATGTTCAGTTCATAACAATATTTGTTCAACCGGGTTTATTTAGAAGTCTAATCGATGTTTAAGAATGTTAGAAATACTTAATGATTGTATTCTATTCTGTGATTAAATGAATATACATGGTGCCTTTATATAGGAATTACAAGTAAACTAGATATGTCTAAAATAATTAAATATAGATATCCCTAAAGTAAATAGATATACAATAACAGATATTAATATATTATTAGATATACATTAACAGCCCCCCTCAAACTCAAGGTGGATGTGAGACCAACTTGAGGTTGTCAACCAAATTACGAGTGCGTCCTTTGGGAAGTGCCTTAGTGAAAATATCTGCAAGTTGATCGTTGGAGGAAACTGCACATAGCTTGAGAGCACCATGGATAAGATGAGAGCGAATAAAGTGACAATCAATCTCGATGTGTTTAGTCCGTTCATGGAAGACATCGTTGTGAGCAATATGAATGGCACTCTGATTATCACAATAAAGAGGAGTTTGCAGAAGATGTGGACACACCCAAATCCTTAAGGAGCCATCGTAGCCAAAGGAGCTCGGATGTGGTCTCAGCAAGAGCACGATACTCTCCTACACTACTCGAGAGGGCCACAAAGATTTGTTTCTTACCTCGCCAAGAACTCAAAGAGGAACCTACGAGAAAGCAATAACTCGTAGTGGACCTACGATCAGTAGGATCTCCTGCCCAATCAGCATCAGAGAATGCACGAAGTACTAAAGGCGACTGAGCTGAGTAGAAAAGGCCATGGAAGATAGTGCCTTTCAAGTATCGTAGAATACGCAAAACAGCAGCATAATGAGTCGATCGTGGAGCAGACAGATACTGACTCACCTGATGAACAACATAAGAGATGTCTGGACGAGTAACTGTAAGATAAACCAGACTACCAACCAATCGTCTATAAAGAGAAGGATTAGACAATGGTTGCCCCTCTGATGGTGTCAGATGCGCATTAAGTTCAACTGGAGTGTCAACAGTCTTGCTGTCAGTGAGTCCAGCTTGAGATATGAGGTCAGATGCATACTTTGCTTGAGTAATGTAAAGACCATCTGTGGAACGAGTGATCTCAAGACCCAAGAAATAGCTTAAATGTCCAAGGTCTTTCATTTCAAACTGCTGACTAAGAAATTCCTTGAGTTCTTGAATGCCGTTGAGGTCATCACCGGTTATGATCATATCATCCACATATAGAAGAAGCAAGATGGTGCCTTTATCATTACGACGAAGAAATAAGGCAGAATCATAAGGACCGCGGTGTAACCCAAGCGAAGGATGGTGGAACTGAATTTGGCAAACCATGCTCGTGGAGCTTGTTTAAGGCCATAAATTGCACGTCGAAGGCGACAAACCTTATTTGTTTCAACAGAAAGACCAGGAGGAGGTTGCATATATACTTCTTCATGCAGATCCCCATTAAGGAATGCATTTTTAACATCCATCTGAAAAAGGTCCCATTTATCGGCAAAGAAGAATGGCTAAGAGGGTACGAACATAGGAAATACGAGCAATTGGAGCAAAAGTCTCTTCATAATCAATCCCATACTCTTGTGTAAAACCTCTTGCTACAAGACGAGCCTTGTAGCGATCAATAGACCCATCAGAGCGAGTCTTAATCTTATAGATCCACTTACTACCAACCACGGATTGACCCGGGAGAGGGAGAGTAACAAGATCCCAAGTATGGTTTTTGGTTAATGCATCAATTTCTTCTTTCATTGCAATCTGCCAAGAAGGGTTAGTAGATGCCTCACGATAGGTGTGAGGCTCATGGAGTGTAGCAAGGGCAGTGTAACAATGATAGTCAAGTAAATGTGTAGGAATGGATCTTACCCGGGTTGAGTGGCGAGGTGGAATGTCTTGTTGAGGATCTTCAGGCGGAGCAGGAGCAAGGGACCTATGTTCAAGGTGAGGTAGCTCATTATCAACCTATTCTTCTACGACCTGTCTAGGAGAATCATCAAAAATATCTCAAGATTGAATAGTGAAGTCCAAAGATGGATTAGAAGTATCTGTAGAAGGAACAAGAGACTCATTTGGAAAAATTTCCAAAACATTTGAATTAGTTAGGGAAGAACGAAAGTGAGAAAGTTCAACAAATAAGCGGTGTTCCCAAAAGACAACATTACGGGAAACACGGAGACGATGTGAGACAGGATCATAGCATCGATACCCTTTTTGAGTTTCACCATAACCAAGAAAACAACAAAGTCTAGATCGAGGCTCAAGTTTGTTGTGTTCATGAGGCTGAAGAAGAACGAAACAAACAGATCCGAATGAGCGAAGGTAATGATAGTTAGGAGATGATCCAAAAAGGCGCTCATACGGAGTTTGATTATGAATGACAGCGCTTGGAATGCGATTAATGGCATAAACAGCATGAAGAGCAGCTTCACCCCAAAATGGGGCAGGAACTTTGGCAGAGAGAAGAAGAGCACGAACAGTGTCAAGAATATGATGAAGTTTTCTTTCGGCCCGACCATTTTGTTGAGAGGTTCCTGGACAAGTTAGATGATGTACAGTGCCATAGGAGTGTAACAGAGTTTGAAAAGCATTTTGAGTATATTCGAGAGCATTATCAGATCGAAAAGTTTTGATATGTTTGGAGAATTGTGTTTCAACCATTTTTGCAAAGTTACTATATATTGATAAGATTTCAGAACGAGATTTCATTGGAAAGATCCAACTATAACGAGAATAATCATCAATAAAAACAACAAAATATCGAGATCCACCAATACTAGTAACAGGAGAAGGTCCCCAAACATCAGAATGAATCAACTCAAAAATACTATTAGAGATAGATTTACTATTATTGAAAGGTAAAGTCATTTGCTTTTCCTAACTGACATGAAGTACAATCAAAATTATCTTTGGACACAGAACCCAATAGACCTTTAGAAGCTAACTATTGTACCCGAGAAGATGGAGCATGACCAAGACGAGAATGCCAAAGTGCGAGAGAAGGTAAGGAAGAAAGCTAGCTGCAAAGAAGAATGCAGGTAGGAGCAACAGTGGAAGATGAAGATTGTTTACGGGAAACATACGCCCGACCCTGGGACCGGTCCCAAGCTCTTGCCCGTCCTCGGATCCTGCACAATACACCTGCATAGTCAAAAATAAGGCAATATCCTAGTTCACTAATTGGCCCACAGAGCATAAATTATAGGATAGGTTAGGTACATGGAAAACCCCAGAACGAGAGAGGTAGAGGTCGAAACAAAACCTAGACTATTCCCATGAATGGTGGAACCATCACTATATGAATATTAAGGGGATGTGATGCGGGGTCAAGTTTGGAGAATAAAGATGAGTGAGGTGTCATGTGATTGCAACACGCAGAGTCAAAAACCAAGTTTGAGACTTCACGGCAAACCGAGAGGGTAGTGGAAAGAGATGCATTACCAGCCATTTGAACAGCCTGAGTTATGATCTTCTGTAGTTCCATGGCGGAGAGCTTGATAGTGGATCTAGAAGACTGGGACTCTCCTGAACTAGAAGGCATCAACGAAGTAGGCTCAGTATTAAGCAATGAGCCGGTAGATTTGTTACGACGGTAACAAGTCTCAATGGTGTGGCCATGACGCTTGCAATAATTACAGAACCTTTTATTGCTCTGCCTGCGACGATTGTAAAAGCTAGAGCCAGAGGAATCACCTGATTGCTGAGGTTGTTCAATGGTAGGAGCAGGAGGAGTAATAGCCAAAACATTGAGCTTATTTTGGGCTTGAAGGGTTGCAAGTCGAGCTTCTTCTCTAACCAACTCATTTACAGCAGTATCAAGAGATGGAGGAGGACTACGACAAGAAGCCGACTCGGATTGGCTCAAAGTCCTCAGGAGTGACATCAAGAACTCATAGAGACGAAATTCATCCCTAATAGTAGCATATTGCTGAGCATCTGTTGAGCATGCCCAAATTGGATCACAAAGGTCAATTTGGTCCCAAAGGAAGCGAAGTTGATCAAAGTAGTCATTGATGGATTGCCTGGTACTGTTGCGGTTTATGCAATTCAACTATTAGTTGATATTTCATGGATCCGTGAGTAGTGGAGTACCTTTTGGCCAACATATCCCATGCCGATTTGGCATCGTCAAAGCCGCCAACGTATTGGAGATGGATGGAATGGAAGTATTCGAATCCATGTAAGGATCACGTGGTTGTGACTATCCCATTCAATCATGCGACGAAGAAAGATAGCATCTTCTTCACTTGCTCCTTTATCAGGAATACTAATTGCACCAGTACAATAATGCCAGAGCATACGACCCTTAAGAAAACTGCGCATAGCTTGAGACCATGATAAATAATTCTTAGTCCCCTCCAATATAGTATTAATAGGGCAAGAAATAAAAGTATCCTTTTTATCCATTTGCAAACACAATATGCAAAAACAGACTGCAAAAACGAGATCTACGCGAAAAACTGGGTAAGGAGGCTGTATTGCAAAATTCCGGTCAACGGGCAGTCCGGTCAACGGGCAGTCCGGTCAACGGGCAGTCGGTCAACGGTCAACGGGCAGTACGGTCAGATCGGTCACGGGCAGAGCGGTCAGCACGGTCAACGGTCAGATGGAGGTGCTGATGACGTCAGATGGAGTACTGATGACGTCAGCCCTACGCAACGTACTGATGCCGTCACGAGCAGAGCGCGGCGCTTGGCGCGTCAGATCCACGCGCAGTGGATGTTGGAGGCGCGTGAGAGCGCGTATGGTGCCTGATGACTGTGATTCTTACACGGTTGTGTAGATACGGTCGAGACGATCACAGTGGTATCTGCAGATAGGTCGTCGGGTTAAGATTAACGGCGGCGGCGGCGGCGCGTTAACGACGCGTGCGCATTGGTCAGGCGGCGCGTGAGGGAAGCGTGCGGTGTCCGATGGTTGCGATACTTCCACGGTTGTATAGATCCTGGTCGAGCCGATCACGCATGGTATATGCATAAAAATTTCGAACAATATGCACGGCGGCGGTGATTGCGATTGTTTGTATGGTGCGAACTCCTTAACAACGGTCACTGTAATTCCGGAACCTAAGGATAACGGCTGAAAGACGTCGAAGGTTAAATGGTGAATGATTGCAGCGGCTATTGTGACAGCGGAAGCTATAAGGGTTGAATAACACAAAAAAAAAAGAAAACACTGCTAGAAAGAAAAGAATAGTGGCTCTCATACCATGTTAGAAATACTTAATGATTGTATTCTATTCTGTGATTAAATGAATATACATGGTGCCTTTATATAGGAATTACAAGTAAACTAGATATGTCTAAAATAATTAAATATAGATATCCCTAAAGTAAATAGATATACAATAACAGATATTAATATATTATTAGATATACATTAACAAAGAAAACAAAACAAAAAAAATATATAACAACTTATGTTTAATTATTAGTTTAAAAAAATTGAATCCATTTATCTTAATCAATGAATACTTGTTAGATCAATTATGATAGGATAACAATTTGAAGTATATAAAAAGTAATCATGGGAAAATAAAAATTTCACAAGAAATTGCACTAGTTGCTAATATAATTAATACATAATTATTAGCAAGTAGCAAACTTTAATATTCCATTAACTTGAATAAGGACTTATTGTTATATATAAAGCTACACGGAATTGAGCCAATCCATAGTTTAGAATATATATATATATAATTATTTTACTTTCAAATAACTGATATATGTTTTTTTTTAAGAAAAAACTACATATTCTTGCTGCATTTTATTTTAAAAATAAATTATATATTTCATAAATGTTACATTTAAGGAATATTTTGTTCATATAACAGAATTAGAATGAGAATTAGAATTAAATTTAATGGGAAAAATAGTATTATTATTACATTGTTTAGTTTGATCATTAGAATTAAAGAATAAATTAGTATTACATTGTTTGATTTACAATTAGAATGAAATAAAAAATATATTATTGTAATTATTATATTTTTTTAAATTATTATTTTTATTAATAATTGTTACTTAAAAATATTATTTATTTTCTAAATTATTTATTTTAAATAATTATTACTTAAAAATATTATTTAATGTTGTTTATTTTTATAAATTATTATTAAAATTATCATTTTTTTAAATAATTATTACTTAAAAATATTTTTTAATTTTATTTAAAATTATTTATTTTTCTAAATTATTATTAAATAAAATATATTATTAATATTTTCCTACGTATAATTTACATATCACCAAAATTAAGGATAAAGTTAGAATAAAGCAATAAATACAGGGATAGAATAAGAATTATCAAGAGATATTGAAATAATTGTTACTTTTCTTTTAAGAATAGTTATATTTTATTCTTGATATATAAAATAATCAAATATACTAAATCAATTACACTACCGTTTCTATTCTTACTGACTAATGTAATGTTCTTACCTGTTATAATTGTGAAACTCCTATTTGAAATAAATATAAAATGAATTATTCTTTTGGTTGCAAATATAGATATTTTGCATATATATATATATGGCCGTTTGCTGGGCTCTCCTCACCGTTACTATAAAAATGCTCATTTGATTAGCTCTCCTCATAGTTAAAAAGTTAACAGGTTATGGCATATGAGAAAACAATTTATAATATTATTAGGTCACTTAATATTATTTACGTGTTATAAATTTAATAATTATTTAAATTTTAATGAAATCTGATAAATAAATTACAATGAATGTACGTATCACAGTGATTTTGGTACTCATCATATAAAATCACTCTAACCATGGGATGTACTATTTGAGCGCGAAATGCTTGTTCGTCTTATTTGAGATGTGGATGTTCATGAAGACTTTCCTTCCACTGGAAAATTAGATCCATACAAATTTGGTACCAGCAAGCGTGACGCACTATGGGTGATGATGGTGTAAATTTGTTACTTTACTACTCTATTATTGGCATTGCACAACAAAAGCCAAGCTCCACCTCATGAGAAAATGCAAATGATGAACTGTTTATACACATTCGGCATGAGCTTGTAGGAGTGTTCAACGGTATGTGACTCAGTTGGATCTAAATGATTTGAGGTTCGAATTTAGTACGTGAATAATATAGTTATGTATAAAATTATATATTTTTCAAATTATTGTAATTCTTATATTTGAAATAAAATATTTAAATTATTTACTTAGGAAAAAAACATTTTAATTAACTAAAATTAACTTAATAACTTTAAGCTACATCATTAAAATATTAAAAAAAAAAGTCACACAAGAGAGAAAGGCTTTGAATCTTTTTGCCACAATAAATTTTTTTATTAAAAAATAATTAAATTTAAAGATATTATAATTTCATTTAACACAAATGGTTGATAAGTAAGATCTCACATCTCTCAAATATATTATTTTATTTTATTTAAATAAAAAATCATGATTTAAATTTGTTTTATTATTTTTTAAAAAATTGCTACAATTTTATTCTAATTTAAAAATAATGAAATTAAACTATTCATTTTTTTTAAATAATGAGAGTATTTCGTCCCCTGATTGATAGTTTTAACTTTTAATTATGGTCGGAAAGCTGTACCATCAAGTCATTTTCCAAAAAGTGGAAGAAGAAAAAAACGTCTGCATATATATTCTTATTTGTGTTTTTTTGTTTTCTTTCACATAGATACTTAGGTGGCGTTTGGTTCGTGGAATGAAATCGGAATCGGAATCGGAATCGGAATCGGAATCGGAATGGAATGGAAACAATTCTGTTTGATTTTGACCAGGAATCAGAACTCAATCGGGATTCTGATGTTTGGTTTGTGGCTGGAATGGAATGAAAAAAAATATAAATGACACGAATACCCCTACATCCTATAAACTTCAAATAATGTAATTTAATTACTAGTTTTTTGTCAGAAAAATTAAATAACAATTTTAATTTTTAATTTTTTAAGTAAGAAATATATATTTCTTTTTTATATCATAAAAAATTAATTATATATTAACTTTTATAGAGATGAATGATGTTATTAAGATTGTTTTTAATAGCATTCAATATATTGAAACCGTATGTGGGATTGTTTTTGTACAGTGATGCTATTCATTTTTACAAAATAATAAATTATCAATATAAACAAAATTACAAACGTATGTTGATCATAATACTTTCGTATCATTTGTTCAATGAAGCACAAATGTTCATATTTCAAAAGTGTTCAAAATACAAGTGTTGAAAACACTATATTAAAATATTGATATTAGCCTAACTAATATAAAGTTAGATACCAAAACAAGGCTAATATAACAATTACAAACGAATATTCATATAGTAATAACACATATCCATAATTTAATATAATGCACCTTCACGTCTAAGAAGGCTCCTAATCCAACCATCTTTGTTGCCATCAGGTACTCCAAAAATACATTGATTCTCAAGGGTTTGTCAACAAGAATAATTGTAGCAACATCAAGCTCATCGTTGTTAAGTGACGTGGTCCTTTGTAATTCATTGTACAACCTCTTTTGTTCTTCTTTTTGTTCTTCTTTTGTGATGGATCGACTCAAAAGGTCACGACATTCTTCATCTCTTCGCAAGTATCGAAGCCGCCTCTCAATGTAATTTCCATATTCATTAACTCCAATTGTTCTCTTTCTTTTTTAGATGAAACATTTGAGTTTTGTCGTCAAGAGCATCTACGTTTGATGTAATGGATCAGTTTCATTTACTTGTCTCTTGATCCCGTTCATTATCAAGTTCTAAAACAACATCATCCTGAGTCTCAGATCTTTTCCTGTGGCTCTGTCTTTACCAAATACAATAGCCAAGTCCTCGTAATAAGGAAATGACCTATGTCTCCAATGAAAGCGGCTTCTTTGTGACTCTAAAAAATATTAAAATATGTCAAATTGAAAATATTAATAATCAAATGGATTAATAATCAAATTGAAGATATTACCCGTACATATGCATCCCAAACAGTGCGTCAAGCCTACATGTTTATTCACCGGATCCCACTCCAAATCCACTACTATTATGACCAGTTAGCATGTCATGTATAGTAGTAAATTGAAGTCTTCAATGTTTTCAATCGAGACTCAATATGTGGTTTAGCTTTCATATTACAATCTGGTAATTTTTGAAGTAGTGATTTCTCAATAGCATTTAAGTAGCTGGGTTTGAAACCACCATCACTCTATATGAACCCCGATTGTGTAACTCTAGAAGACACTCAATTAATTTTTCATCTAATGTTGTTGTCCAAAATCTTTTATTACGTCTGTGGCCTCGATTTCTTGAGGTAAAACTTTGTGAAGATGACATCCTAAAATTAAAAAGCAAGTACAAAAAATACTTACTAACTGTTTAACAAAATAGAAATAGAAAACATATTAAAGTTGCCGAGCCTAGCTACCAATGAGAATAATTTTAAAATTAAAAGAATACGACCAATAGTATAATGTTTTACAAGATTACAAATAATTTCAATCAAACAATCTCTTCATTACAACCACAATCAAGCATAAATAAGAAAACACGACTTCCATTAACCTAAACACTCACTATCATCTATCCTTCTCTCCTTTCTCTCCATTCATTGTACATGTTTGATGCCGTATTGTCTCTAAATACACTCCATTCATGTGTAGAGTCTACAATTCTTATTGTATCTTCCTCATCAACATCCTCATCTCTATCTTCAAGATTTTCCCAATTTTCCTCAAATGGATCATATGACATTTCCTTTCTTATATAGTTGTGTAGCAAGCAACAAGCAATAATTATTCGATTTTGAGTTTTAATGGGATAGAATGATGGACTTCTTAGAATAGCCCATCGATTTTTTAACACACCAAAACATCTCTCGATCACATTCCTAGCCTGTGAGTGCTTCATGTTAAAAAATTCACGTGGATTGCGAGGTTGTGAACCATCTCTCCATTCACTCAAATGATAACGTTGACCACGATATGGAGCAAGAAATCCATTGGAATTTGCATACCCAGCATCCACAAGATAATAATGCCCTATATATTAAATATATTTTACAGCTCAATTTCATATTCATAGAATTTAAAAAAATTGATCAATTCACATATTACTTACCAAGTTGGACTTTAAATCCATTCTGTCTACGCATAGCTTCACGTAAAACTCTACTATCAGCTGCTGAACCCTCCCAACCGGGTAAAACATAAATAAATTGCATATCAGGAGAGCAAACCCCCAAAACATTTGTGGTAACCTCACCCTTTCGGTTTCGATACCTAGACTTATCACCTACAGGAACTCTTACTCTAATATGAGTACCATCAAGTGCTCCTAAGCAACCCTAGTACCAATAAGTCAAGTAAAATCATTTAATTATTAGAAATATTACATGGTAATAAGAAAAAAAAAAGAAATTAAACATTATATCTACCTTGAAATATTTCCACCTATCGTCATCACAATCGTCAAGAATAGGCTCGGGTTTTTTCAATAACTCCTTATGCAACCGTATGATAGCATGCAAGACATTATTGAAATACTTACTAACCTGTCTCTCCAGATCTTCTAAATCGATCGCTTATAACTCTATTTTTCACATGGTGTGCAATTACATGAAGAAACATGGCTACCGCTTCATCTACTAACAAATGTTTTGATTGTTTTAGCCCCCCTCTAGTTTCAAGCATTGCACACAAATTGGTAAAAGCACTCATACTCATCCTAATTTGATTAATACAAGTAATGTCACTCTCATAGCACAATCTATGCACAATTTTCCTATTTGAAAAAAAATCAAGCTCATACAATTGTCTCCTTAAAGATATTGTCTTGTTTTTATCCACCACCAACTCAAAAAAGAATTTTACAATATACATTATATGCATCAAGTACACAACAATAGCATCCACCTCTTCCACATTCAAGCTATGATCATCCATTTTACCTTAAACTACAAACAAAAACAATACTTAATTAGGAACAACAATTTACTCATAAAATTGATAAAATATACCTATTATATTAAACTGCCAAAATTAAATATTGTAGAAGATACTGATTATATCACTATAACAATAGATAGTTTTTGAATAAACAATACCTCTGCAAGATTAATAAACAGTTTATGAAAGTAAGTAATGTATTCTCTTCGATAATATCTCTGCAAGTATTAATAGGCAGTTTTTGAATTCATTAGCATAACAATTAGTTTATGCAGCTCCAATCGATAGTTTAAACCAAAGTTAGAGTTACATTATACACTGAAACTATCAAAATTAATCAAATTCATAGAATTTATGCCATTAAGTCAGAAAAGTCTAGCAAATAATCAATATTGATATTGTTAGAAACAATATCAGTATCGTCTTTATGGGACGTAGAAGGAATGTTTATATCGAAGCTGTGTTTGAGGTCATGAAACCAATTAATCGATTCAAAGCAAAGAACAAAGAAGATCACATACCAGAATACCAAAACAGATAATAAAAATTTGAATCGATTCAAAATATAAATAAATTTCAACAAAATAGAGAAAAATTTCTCGGACGAACAATGTATCAGCGATTAGAACAAAGAACAAAATTAGGGATCGGTTCAAAATAGAAATAAATTAGGGATCGATTCAAAATAGAAATAAATTAGGGATCGATTCAAAATTACAGAACAAAGAACAATCTCAAAGGAAAAACCCACAATTTCAGGAAACAAATAGTGTATTCAGAAGCGAGAAGCAAAAAACAAAAAAGAGAACAACTCGTGAAGAAATTAGGGTTGCGACTCAGATGAGCGAGAAGACACAGATGAGGACGAACTCACCTCGAATGTCGTGAAACCACTAGCTGTGGAGGACCAGGCGAGGCGACGGCTGAGTTTTGAGCTGGAGAAGAAATCGCGATGGTTGAGTGCGAGAGCTGGAGAAGAAATTGCAACGCTCGTGGGTGAGAAAAATGTGAGGCAAATTCAATCTGCTTCTTCGTTTATAAAGGGAGGGCAATTTTGTAATTATAATTTTATGTGAGGGGTAAAATTGGTATGCTAATTTTATATCAGGAATGGAATCATCATTCCTAAAGGGGGGAGAAGGAATTGTGATTCCGCCTCCTTTAGTAATCCGATTCCATTCCGACCTCCATTCCGTCCAACCAAACACACAAAATGGACGGAATCAATTCTGATTCCATTCCATTCCGTCCAACCAAACGTGGGGTTAGAGAATGTAATTTACCCAAAAAAAATTACGTATACTTAGAGCATGTTTTTATGCACTACACATATTAGTGGTTTTAATAGAATTTGGTTTATAAAAAGTGTCCAAGGAAAGTGATTCTTTGAGAAGTAAAAGGATTAATTTCTAAAAAGGAAAAAAAAACTTTAAGTGCTTAAATAAAATTCAAGTCCATAAAAATGCTTTAAAAATATATCTATTTTTTCATCCCAAACCCTTTAAAAAATATTAAAGTACGTTAAAAAAATGCTTTTACAAACTAAATCACTTTCATAATCGATATCCAAAAACACCATTAATTTATAATAAAGACAAAAATTATTAATTTCAGTGTATCGATCCTTAACATATATATACACCATGAGAACAACATTTCTATTACAATAGTTGCAAGTATTTTTATTTCACAAAGTATCTTTATGGACTTCAGTTGTTAGATGTTGAGTTAATGATGAAATAAATGCAATTGTTGTATTATAAATTTTAATATATGCCATGAGAATGTATTACTTGTTCTAGAGTAAGCTTACTCTATTAATAACAGGCTTGTTACTGTAACTAGTTTGTTATAAATTATTACCGATGTTTTTCTTATCTTATTACTATAAATATTTGTCAATGTATTTTATTTTAAATGATGAAAAAAATAAATAATCTAAATAAAAATATATTATAATAAAATAAGTTAAAAATAAAAATTATCATGTAAAACGATCTATACTTTAACGAATGATATTATAAAAAATAAAAATCTCATATTGATAAAAGATAATATCTCATGAAGAAAATATGTATGGATATGTAAAAAAAAGAAAAATGATCTAAATAAAAATCTAATTAATATAATAAAATAAGTTAAAAATACAAAGTATTGAATAAAATGAACCACACTTTTGTGAAAATGTATTAAAAAAATGAAAATTCTACGTGAATAAAAGACAATATTATAATAAAATTTATAAAAATAATAATATCTTCATCTATTATATTAACTTTTTAAAATTAAATTTTAATAATTCTAATAAAATTTGAGAAGTTATATCCAAGTTTTTAAATTATTATAACAAAGTTCATAATGAGTAAAATTTTAGCTTAAGATGTACATCTTTTTCGATAACTAATCGAGATTAATTAATTTATTATTTAATTAATAAAAATAACAATTAAGATAATAAAAAAATATTTATATTACTTAAGATAAATAAGATTATATAGTTATAAAAAATACTTATATTATAAAAAATATTACATATTAAAATTTCATAACTTGTTATTTCACGTGCATTTTACTAGCATAACCATATGTATAGTTTTATATATATACCATAGATAGTTAAGCGTGGATAAGTGGGAGTTATAAAAAATTAGTGACTATGTATGTATTAATTAGAAGGATGGCAGGACACGTGCGGTGTGACGCTTGGTCAGTCTGATTTATTGTTGCTGAAGCTCAGCTGTGCAGCTGTGCGACTGTGCGACTGTGGTGTTACGCATCTAAGAGACTGTTATGATATATGTTAAAACTGATTTTGATATATGTTAAAACTTCAAGCACACTATTCCAATTGACATTCCAAACTTTTTGTGGCAATAGATTTAGTATAATAATCTCAATTGTGATAAATATAAAAAAGTTTACGTTTAAAGAATAAAGAAACATGACTAGTACACCCCTACCACCTGTTTCATTGACCTTCATATTTATTAATTGTAAAACATTAAAACAAATTTATTTTTTTATCGCCTTAAAAAAAACAGACATTAGCCAAATGTCCAAATAATAAAAACTACGTCTTTTGAATGGTTAAAAACAGGTAATAATTTAATGTCATTAGTTTTTATTATGTTTTTTATTCTATATTTAGATATATATATATTTATTGATTTTCTTACCAAAATTGTTATTACTTTAAAATTATTCAGTCAAGTAATTAAAGACATAAAAGTCTTGTTTAGAGCAAGCAAGATAAATAAATAGAAGCACATAATGATGTTACTAGAATTGTCACTAGAACCATGAAGAATGATATCTATGTTTTAATATTTTCGTTAATTTTTAGAATTCTTTAATTTATTGTAATTTCAATGAATTCATATAAAGTTTTATTTCTAAAAAAATTACAAATATTTTTTTCCTTCAATTTTATTAACAAAACTAATAATATGTAATTTAATTAATTTTTTTTAAAATATAAAAATATAAAAATATTAATATCATTTAATTTTGTGCTTATATTTGAACCCATATGTTTTATATCCTACAATTTGTTACAATATTAAAATTTAAATAATATAGGTGTAAAATAAATACAAACTAATATATATTTAGCATGAAAAATGTTATTTGTTTTAATTATATTACACAAATTATTCATTATTATAAAAGTTTCATTAAAATCGGTTCACGCGGCAAATTAACTTTAATTTTATTTTAAAAAATATTACTTATTTTTCAATTATATTCAAATAAAAACTTGTATTCGAACAGAAAAAAAACCAAAATCAGTTTAGCAAATAGTTTAAATAATATAAATATTTGAAAAATAAAATATTAATTAATAGTAGAAAAATTACCATGGTTTTGTTCTATTTTATTCAATATAATCATATTTTTCTCCTGATGTTATAATACAAACCTACATATATAATACAAAAATTTATACACATAAATAATAACACATAATAACAGAAAAAAATATGAATAATAAGTGCGTAAAATTAATAGAAATACTTATAAAAATAAATGAAGTGACAAAATGAAGAAAATGAAGAAAAAATAGTGTTTTGTAAGTGAAAAATGAGTATAAATTTTTTGAGTATTTTGCTCAAAAAATAAGGGATCTAAAAGATTAGTTAGAGAGGAAGAAAACCCACTAACCGACGCTGAAAATAGTAGTCATATGTGGCCGGAAAATGAGAAAGAGTGGAGGAGAAGTGGAGGAGGTTTTGGATGCTCGGAATAATTTCTGTGTGGGGAAGAAAGAAGAGAAAATAATTTATCCACGTGTGTAGCGTTGGTTCCACGTGTTAACCGACGCTATGTCCACGCATAACATTGGTTTGACACGTCAACCGACGTTACATCTTACGTAGATAGTATTGGTTCTACATCGAACCGACTTTAAATTCATTATAAGTCGGTTTTTTAAAAAAATTGACTTTATATATCGACTTAAATACCCATTTTTATAGTAGTGATTTTTTATTTTAAATTAATTTTATTTGACATCTTTAAGTGTATATTTAGTTATTATTATATATCACTACTTTTTAGCATTCTTCTGGCAACACATGAATGATTTAATTAAATTTTATTGAAAGTTCAATATAAATAAAATATATACAACACAAAAATTGAATATGTTTTGAGGATTTGTATTAATGACATATTTGTAACCGTCTACCACGTCGAAAACAAGAAATAGTTTACTTACCAAAAATAAAACTAGGGGATTTATAATTAATTTTATTATTATGATAATAAAATATAATAAATATTAATTTTATTTTAGTAATAAAATTATCATTAATTAATTATTTTTGTAAAAATAATAATTTAAATTGTGTTAATGTATTATCCTAAAATTATTATGATTATTTAGTTGGTTTTTGTTAAGTATATATTATATAAAAAAATGTTAATATTATTTAGTTTTACACATTTTTTTTATATTCATAATTTTTATATCTTATTATATATTATAATCATTTAAAAATTATAAAAATGATTCAATTTTATCAATAATATAATCACGACATAATAAATAATATAAACTTGTGTAAAACAAGCACAGAGTATTTCAAGGTTTTAAGGCAGTTAAGAGAAGAAAGAGATAGATATAGCATTGGCTAATTGTAAGTGACACTGTGACACTGAGAAGTTAATTTTCAAAAAATAAAAAATAAAAAAAATGGAAGTAATTGGTTGGTATTTTAATTAAGAAACCAATAACAACAACTTCTGGGCACGGGGTTTAATTTCAAGGCATTATTAACGGGGCCCTTCTTCAATTCTACTCTGTTTTTCTTCCACCAACTCACTGCCCTCCTGCTTCCCCTGTTTCTTCTCTCTCTCTCTCTCTCTCTCTCTCTAGCTTCTCTTTCAATCAATATATATAAAATATAACCGCTCATAATTACGATATCTGTATTGTACTTCTCTATACACTTACTCTACTCAATACATGTTACATTTTTATTTTTTATTTTTTTAATAATGCTAAATAGTCCCTGCAAGCTGTGTACGTTGTTTACACATAACTTCAAATTCAGCATAATGCAAACATGTAGCAACATTTTTAAATTTAATAATATATTTTTTTTCAATAGAGTCTGAAAGTTAATGCAAACTTGTGTGAAGCTTTTTGATGTACAGATCAATCTAAGATATGTTTGAACTCATGAAACTAGTAAAAGTTTAGCTACAAAACAACGTAGTGGTGTTGTCTGAAGCTCGTGATTCTGAAAGTCCAGACAACCAGCCAAGCAAGGCAAAAGCAGAAATCAATGACGACTCTCCCTTTTCGCGTGCACGTTAAGAGAACTATTTGCATAAAGCCTCCCTTTTCTATTTAAAGACATTGCCTTTTTATTTTGTCTCTCTATTTTCATAATTAAATTCTTTCTCATCCCCTGTGTTTCCTTTAAACAAGTAATTTAATTTGTATAAATCACCATGTTTTGATAGGAAAGTATTATATTTTCATGAAACAAAACATTGATATTAAAGTAATTAAATATTTTAAATTTTAAAGAATAAAAATATTACTCTATCAATAACATCTCAGACGCTAACTTACTTATGCACGTTTGTTTGATTGCAAAATTAAGTATATGATCTTTTTGTTTTGTTAAGATACAAAGGTAGTGTTTGTTATAAGATAACCAAAAGAAAACATTCATTCTTATAACAAAATCAATTATGCTTGAAAGTATAGGATTTGTATTGTTTTGTAGGGTCCGTACTCCATGAACATTACAATATTCATATAATATTGAAAAATTAAGAAAATAAAATTAAAATAATATATTTTAAAACTTGTAATCATAAAATAATATTTTTTATATTTATTTTGTATATTTTTACAACTAAAAATATTTAAAATATTTGTAAAGAGTATAAAGAGATAAGAAAAAAGAATGATTTAATGTTTATATTGATGTATTTTAAAATGTACATAAAGAATCTTATTTATATAGTTGTAACAAGTATAGTACAAATAGAATAATAAATATAGTAAAATAGTGAAAGTATAATACAAATAAAATAATACAAGTGTAATATAAATAAAATAATACAAGTCTAATATAAGTAAAATATAAATTTAATATAAGTAAATTACAATAAAAAATATAACTTAACAATATCAATCATTTTATATTTAATTTATTTTAAATTTAAACTACAACTATTTAAATTATTTCAATGTTAAAGTCTTTTTAATTTGATTGTACTTATATTTTGATTGTTATAAATTTTAATAGTTATTTTATATAAGTTTTCAAAAATTAAATCAATATATGGTAAGTTTCATGATACATAACCTGATCTAGGTTATTGTCATTCATGAGGATCATCATGTGAAACAGTCCTGTTGAATGAAAATTACTTAAAAAAATTGCAATATTCATCTAATACTGAAAAATTAAGTTTTGTAGGGTTCGTCATAAATATTACAATATTCATCCAATATTGAAAAATTAATTCATTATACGGTAAGTTTCGTGATATGTATACACAGATAGTTATTGTCATCAGATGCTGTTTAAGGGTTTTTGTTGCCTAACACGAAACATAAAAATAAATCCTAAAATATTTTTCATAAATTCAAATCTTGATAAAAGTTAATTAATGACATAAGATATTTTTTTCCAAATATAAATAATAAATTAAAAATTAGATAAATAATAAAAATTAAATAAATAAAGATGTAAATGTTACTTTTTTCATTAATTAATAATATATAAATTGTTGTTTTCACAACTGATACTTATTAATTTTATCTAACAATAATATTACTAAAATTTAATTATTTATAAATAAAAATAAGTAATTTATGTATTATTATGATAGCAATAAAAATTTGTATTGCGACATTATTTTCATTCTAAAAATATTTATTCAAATAGTAACTTTTTAAAAAGTAATACCTTATTGAATTTTCATTTCAATAAATTATTTATTGTAAAATAAAATAAAATAAGTGCTATAAAAAATTGGGGTTTTTTATAGAGTGTGAAATTGTCATCTCATCCGCCTAAAAAACGAACCGAATATTATTATATATCCATTTGACAACTTCTCATCATTTAATATAATTTAATGAATGCAATTATATTTATAAATAATAATATATCATATATATTTTTTAATGATATCTCAAATTTGAGTTTTAAATATATATTAACTAGGAAAAAATATAAAAAAAAGGTTTTTTTTTAAATACCTAAAACTTATAATAATAATATCGGCAATTTAGCATTATATAGATTTCTGGACGCTTCCCAACCTCTCTCCAGACTCTAAGTACAGCTTCCTTCCTAACTCTATGACACAACAATTTCCAAATGAAGCCGAATTGAAGGTGTAATATAATAATCAACGTATTAATATTCCACAACCACCAAATATGAAATATATAAACATATAAATATAATTTAAATATTATTGAATTTTATCCCAAATAACAATGTTATAAATGAGTATATTGAAATCCAAAATAAATACTATTGGTATTTAGAATACGAAGACAATTAGTAATAGGGTTAGAATATGAAGACAATTAGTAATAACTAATTATATATGATGATTAAATTACTTATATTTAATGGTATATATATACTTTTGTGTTGCTCAATTTTTCTCTTAATTTTTAAAATTATTAATAAATTTTAAATTATAATAATATCTATCTTATTAATTTAAATTATTGTATAATTAATATAATTAATTAATTAAAATTATTGTCCATTGGAGCGTTCCACTTAGTTGTAATAGTAGTGTTGGTGAGGATAAAGCCGGGGGAAGAAAATAGAAAAAGAAAAAAAAAAAAGGGCAGTCAAAGGCAGGGTATATGAATAGTTGAATATATATATATATATATATATATATACGAGAGGAAATAATGGAGGATTAAAGCAACTGTTTCATCGCTTGATGGGCATGCGAAAGGCATGTGATACCTAGTTCCATTTATTAATTCCAACTTTGAACAACAAACCATTCATGTTCGAAAATGATGAAGTCACTCTTTTGAATATAGAAATTTCAAATTTACCCTTTCTTTACTCTTTTAAACCGTATGCGTAACGTAAGGCTGTATTTGTCTTTTAGTATATCATTCGTAGTCCATTTTAACATGTTGATCAATATGGGGTGCCAGAATTACGGTATACGGTATTAATAACAATTAACTCTAGCTTCTAACACACACACACACACTCTCTCTCTCCCCCCTATTTAATCAATGCTGAATAACACACAAAAGTCTCCCCATCAAAACAAGTAGTGAAAGGAAAAAGGCAAAGATATTCTTCTTCTTCCTCTTCTTCTTCTTCTTCATAATTACAGGCCATGGCCAAAACGCTACAGATCTTGGTGTTTTTGGTGTCATGTGTATTTATGTTTGGGTTGGTTAGAGCAAGAAATAGCTATAATGAAGTGAATGAAGAAGAAGAAGAAGCTGATAGGATTGTGGCACTTCCTGGGCAACCAAAGGTGACCTTTCAACAGTTCTCAGGATATGTAACTGTTAATCAAGTTGCTGGTAGAGCTCTCTTTTATTGGCTCACTGAGGCTGTTCATCACCCCTTGTCTAAACCTCTCGTTATTTGGCTCAATGGAGGTGAGCGTACTAACTACAACACTTTTTCAAACTTTTTTTTCTTCTTCTTTTTATTATTTTATTATTTATACAAATATATATATATATATAATATCAATCTTATTATTCGTAATTAAGTTGATTAATTTTTTACTGATTCTTGTTAGATGGGTTTCTAATTTTAAGTTGTTATATATTTAACCCTAAGATTAATGTATGTACTTTTCGTAATTACTCCTTAATAAACATAGAATGCTGTATAGATGTGATAGAAGAACACACGAGAGAATTGTATGACCATTCTCCATTAATTTATTTTATTTATTTATTTTATTCCAGTCTACATCGTATTTAATTTAGACTGGATAATGTGGTCTTTAAATTTAATTCTTGAATTTATTACTCTTTAATTTCCCATATTCGTTCCTGTTATATTGAATATCTCAATGTTGTTTTTAGGATTAGTAATTAACTAGCTAGGCCTAGGCTTTAATTTAGAAGAAGTGCTTTAAATAAAGACTTCTAGGCAGAGGACGATGAACAAATTAGAAGGAAAATAAAAAATAAAAAATTAGAGCAGCTTCTCATGGGTCGTAAGTCGTAAGAATTTTAATTACATTTTTTTCCTTAATAACTATATATTAGACATGAGTCACTCTATTTTATAGTCATACCACATTTGTGCTTTTTAAAAATATTTTTCACATGAAAGATCCAAATCAAGGACTTCCGAAAAAATGCCAGGCATTTATTAGATGCAATAAAAGCTGGAAAAAAAATTTGATAAGTAAACACTAAATACTAACGTTAAAAAATGTGTAATATATTGTCTTAATCAATTTTATTAATGTAATTGTAAAAATATAAAAAATATCTATTTTATTATTATGATTAATTATTTTTTATACATAAAAATATTATTAATAAAAAATATTTTTAAAATAATAATTTGAGTTAGTATTGGGAAAAAAATAATCTGTGTAGACCTACCCGTATTTAAATATTTCCTGTGGAAAGTCAAATTATCCTACACAGTACTCTATATAGAATAGATACATCACACGGCTATCGGCTAGCTAGCTAGCTTGCTTCCAATTTCCTTAAGATAAGTAATAAAAGGAACTCATAATTTAAAAAATATGCATTTATACATATAATATCTATATTACAAGTTTTTTTTATAGATATAATTATATTTATTAATAATATTATATTATTTCTAATTTATTATAAATTTATGAGAAATAGAGTATCCAAAACTTATCTCTCTTTTATCTAGGTAATCAAAGAGTCAAAACTATTGAAAGCAATTGAAACCAACTACATTTATTGAGGCACAGCGATAGGCAGATGTGACTAATTAATAGGCCGCTTCTTATATGGTATAAGTTTTATAGATAAATGTCTCATATTTTATTATAAATTTAAGAATATATTATTTTTTATATGAAAATAAATTATCTATATATAAAATATATTATTAGATTATTTTTCAACTTATTTATCATTTTTGAATAAAAAATTATATTAATTTTAAATTTTATTAACTTAAAATATCATATCACGTTATAATAGTAAATTTCATCTAATCAAACGAAAGTGAAATATGGTGTGTGTGGTTTAAATTGTGATAATGCATGACAAGTCAAAGAGAATCTGATACTTTAAAATTCAAAGAGACTAATTTCTTGAAAAACAGGCATTTGATATAATTGAATGTACATAAAAAGAGTATTCTTTAGATTTTACGAAATTAAATTAACAATGTTTGGATATTTTCCTTTGGGTCATGTTCGTTTAATTTTGGTTAAATTAATTAATGAGTAGGCCCAGGTTGTTCTTCGGTGGCATATGGTGCATCTGAAGAGATAGGCCCATTTAGAATAAACAAGACAGCTTCAGGACTGTACCTCAACAAATTCTCATGGAACTCTGAAGCCAACCTCTTGTTTTTGGAAACTCCAGCTGGTGTTGGTTTTTCTTATACTAACCGATCCTCTGATCTCTTTGATACTGGAGATCTCCGTACTGGTATTTAATTTACCATTTTATATGATGTGGAAATTAATTTAATTTAGTTTTTAATATTATGAATTTAATATGATATATATTCAGCGAAGGACTCACTAGAATTTGTGATACGATGGTTGGATCGGTTTCCGAGATACAAAGGCAGAGAAGTATATCTCGCGGGAGAGAGCTATGCCGGACATTATGTTCCTCAACTTGCTAAACAGATAATGACTTACAACAAAAATTCTAAGCACCCTATCAATCTTAAAGGAATCATGGTAACTTAGAATACATTATCATTTTATTTTTTATAGTGTTAAAAATTAAATCCTTAATTTATATTAAATAATTAAATTTTTGTTTGTAAAAATAATCACCCCATGATAAATTTTTATTTATTTTTCTTTCAAAAATCAGACTAAAAATTGTTTTTAAAGATTTATGAATAGCGTTTAGAAGTAATTGTTTAAAAATGTAAAAATTTAAATCATAAATTATTATAAAATATTGTTAGTTAATTGAGATAAAAATTAGTTACATAATTAATTAAAATAATGATAAGTGTAATATCATTAAAAATATATTGGTGAAAATTAATGTAGGTAGGAAATGCAGTGACAGACAATTACTATGATAATCTGGGGACGGTAACATATTGGTGGAGTCATGCGATGATATCAGACAAGACATATCATCAGCTGATAAACACGTGCGATTTTCGTCGGCAAAAGGAATCAGATGAATGTGAAACCTTGTATAGTTATGCTATGGACCAGGAATTTGGCAATATTGATCAATATAATATTTATGCTCCTCCTTGTAACCGATCTGATGGAACCTTCTCGACCCGTCGTCACTCTATGCACTTGCCTCACTCTCCTCATTTTATGGTTCTTTTCTTTTTCTTTCTAATTAATTTCTTATTTATTATTTCTTTTTTATATGATTAATTAATTAATTAATTAATTAATTAATTAAAAAAATTGTAACTTTTGCAGAAGTTGAGGAAATTATCAGGATATGATCCCTGTACAGAGAAATATGCTGAAATTTACTATAATAGGCTTGATGTACAGAAAGCACTCCATGCCAACACTACTAGAATTCCATATAAGTGGACTGCTTGCAGGTTTGTTATTTTTAATTGTTATATAAATTTACAGATATATATCATTTATTTATATTAATTAATTTTTAGTACTTAATTAAAGGTTGATTTAAAAATTTCCTGAGCTAGCTAAATGTTTTTTTTTTTTTTGGTGGAATTCATTCGATACAGTGAAGTCTTGAATAGAAACTGGAATGACACGGATGTTTCAATACTTCCAATTTATAAGGACATGATAGCTGCTGGTTTGAGAATTTGGGTTTTCAGGTTAATTTTTGGAATCTTAATTTCTTATAATATTTTCTTAAATTATGATATATATTTTAATTTATTGGTTATTTTTATGAGCAGTTTAATTCACTTATTTATATAAAAAAAACATAGAAAAGCAAAAAATGAAAGAAAATTGCACAGAGTTTTTAATTTTTAATTTTTTTTTATATTTTCAATTGTATCTAGCTTACAAAAAAAGTTTAAATATTAATAATTGTTGAAGCATTTAAAAATAATAAATTAAAAATAGAAAATGAAGAAAAAGGTTAAAAAAAAAATTGTACTTGTTTGATGCCCCAATTTTTTCCAAATAAATGTTTAAATTGCTCATAACAATAATTACTTTATCTAAATGTTGATTATCCTTTTGAATAAATGTAGTGGAGATGTAGACTCAGTGGTGCCAGTAACAGCCACTAGATACTCCCTTGCACAACTTAAATTAACTACCAAACTTCCATGGTATCCTTGGTATGTTAAGAAGCAGGTCAGTAACCTTATTTTTCTATTAAACAAATATCATATATGTTTCTCAGAGCAAAAGCATACATTCTCTTTAGTTCTTCGCGAGTTGTCATTTTCATTTGATTATGACCTATCTATTGATGTTTCTTTGTATAAAAAATTGGCATTACCTATGTCTTATGGGTTAAATACATTTTATGCGTAAAATGTATAGAATAATTTTTAAAAATATCTTAAAACTTTTAAATCATTGAATTATATCGAAATAGTACGAGATATAGAAAAATATTCAAAAGTTAAATAGAGTTAAAAATTTTGAACATAATTAATGCATGTTGGACATGTATTTTCTTGAGGATAGAAAAATAATTTTATGTATAGGATTTAAAAAAAATCGAACCAATATGTATGGATGGATGAGTTGGGAAAAAGTAGACGCTGGAGGTATGGATCGAACATGGCCAATGTGGCTCGGAAACTTGAACAGCTTAAGAGATTCATTATAACCAATCTGATTTCTGTTGTTGGGTTCAAAGTATATTCTCTGAGCTTGACAACCCACCTATAAATCTTATTTTGTGCTTTAAAATCAGGCAATCGACGATTTACTTTTTCGCTTTGACTGAGTCTTCCATCGTCAGCTCCGTCCATTTCTCTAATTCCTTACACCTAATTCTTTGTTTTGTTGCTTACCGACCTAGTTAGTTTCGATCAAAATGTGAAAATAGCCATAAGTATTTGAAAATCTTAATCGGGTCATCTTGGTGACAAGAAGAGAGCGTTGATGGACGATGGTGGTAGCCATAGAAGAGATCTACTGTTTGTTTCTTTTTCTTCTAAAGCTTAAACATAAAATTATTTTTTCTGTTAATGTATGTGCAATGCATTGCATTGCATGTGTATTATTTATTTTAAAAAATTGAATATAGGTTAACTTTTTTTATTTCTTTTCATATCTCATATATTTTAGATATAATTACAATTATTTAAAAAATTTAGATATTTTTAAAAATTATCTCATATTATTAAATCATGTTTTTCTTATTCTACCTATTAAAAATAAAATAAAAAGTATTGATAGTAGAGTTTGACTCTATTTAAGTTTGTTTAATAATTTTTATGATTTTTTTTCTTTTATTGAAAAAATTATTTTAAAATATTAAAACCTTCTTTTTATTCTAAGCAAATAACAAATAATTTTAAAAAAACATAAAAAATCGAGCTAGTGTACATCCAATGTCATTTTTTTTTCAAATCTTTTGAATTATCCTCTCAAACAAAATTAGTATTTTTAAATGTTTTTAACTATAATAATTAATAGAATATTATATTTATTTACTTTTGTAAAATCACAAAAAAAAAACATTTGGACTTTATATACAAGAAATCAATCTATAGTATGCGAGAATATGAATTATAGGTCATAGCAAAAATAAATAAATAGTTGTGATTTTCTAAATATTTTTATATTCTTAAATAATTAAATTAGATTGGTTTGATTTTTACCATTCAATTGTATGATATACCCTTCTATAATGATTTTCAGAGTTAGTATATTATTCTCATGCATATAATTAAATATCATTAAAATTGAAAATTAATTGTTGTTGAAAGTAAGCAAGTTTAATTAATGCTTCACGAAGTGGGTGGATGCATATGTAATTGCACATTTTCTTCAACTGAAACAAATAGTTTAATTAATAATTACGAAATATTAATGATCCATGTGTTTCATAAACTCAATTGATGGTATGCATATGGGTATAGTAATGTTAACATGAGATCATCATGTGTAAAAAGTGTGGTAATGTTATTAATGGTGAGCCAGTTATATTTTGACATGTGGTTTGAAATTAACTAAAAATTTAAATAAAAAGTGCACGTACAGCTTAATATATATATATATATATATATAATTCGATCGGTGGTTTGTGTGAAGGTGCGAGGGTGGACAGAAGTATACGAAGGACTGACATTTGCAACAGTGAGAGGAGCTGGACATGAAGTCCCACTATTCAAGCCAAGAGCTGCTCTTCAACTGTTCCAATCATTTCTAAGCGATCATCCCCTTCCCAAGTCCTGATATTTTTTATTGATATAAAAACAAAACAAAACAAGAACAGGGGATCAACATTCTAAAGAGAAAAAGTGTCCCCTATCATTTTAATTTAATTATTAGTCAAGTAGTACAATTAACGTTCTTTATCTTTTATCTTTTATCTTTTATCATTTAAATTAAAATTGATATTATTTTATCTTTTATATTAAATATGTTGTAATTTAATCTTATTATTTTTTTAAAAAAATAAATTGATAAAATATAATATCATTTAAAATCTAGAGAGAGAGAGAGAGTGTACGAGTGTCCCAACAAATTGAGAATGGGAAGAAATTGATCGTGTTAGTTATGGAAAAATAATGAATCTTTTTCTTTCTATTCATGTCACTGCCTTTTGCTTTCTAGTCAAACTTTGAAATATTGTTTAAAATCCCAGGTTAGCTTTCATAATTGCGATAGCTTTGTGACCATGTAAAATAAATAAATAAAAAAAAGAGGGATATTTTATTATTTACATGGTCAAACTTCGCAATAAAGAAAATAAAAAGATTCAAAGAATTGTATATGGGTTTTGGATTTTACAGGCCAAATTCCATTATTATTATTATTATTATTATTATTATTATTATTATTATTATTATTATTATTATTATTATTATTATTATTTAGTTAGAAATCACCTCAATCAAAAGTTCTTTTTTACCTCATTTGCTTGACCTCGATCAATCTCTATTCGTGACTTGAATAATTATTTAACATTCCCGTGACGAAATTATTTTCGCGTATGTTTATTTTTATTTGATAAGTAAATTAAAATATGATTAAAAAATAATTATTTATTAAAAATAAAAATTAAAATTAAGAAAAAATTAATAATAATAAAATTTAAATAACAATTATTTCAAAATATATTATATTTTTTAATAAAAATAAAAAATTAATAGAATATTATAATAAAATAGTGGTAATTAATAAATAAATATTATAAGAGAATATTTTATATTAATTATAATTTTATAATCGTTAAAGATCAGTGTTTTAATAATTTTTAATTAATTAATATAAAAATAATAAATTTTCTATTATATAAACAGCCTAACAGACAAGTTAAAGCTTCCTTAAAGTAGAACGAGAGAAAACCGCCCGCAGTCAAAACACTTTTCTTTCATTCTGTAATTAGTATTTTTCTTCCCAATTTTAGGGTCAGCAAATATTCGTACAGGTCTATCTATTGAATATTTGTAGTTGGTTGAGGTTAAAATTGAAATTCCTGGTTTCTCTCATTGAAAATTGTCAGTAACGACTTGTCAGCTTAGGCCCTCTCCTTGGTCTCATCTCGTGGAAAGACACAAAGCACCATCTTTTACACTTAGCCTCCAAAGTTTCTATTTTCTTTTTGGTGTATCTTTCATTTTCTATCGTTTGGTATTGATTTCCCTCACATATTCAGAATGAAAGAGGTAGGCTTTCCTTTTACTTGTTTCTTTGAAGTCATACTTCTTTTCAATTTGGGTTTTCGTTTGTTGATTATTGTTATAATTGTTGCCATGGATTTTGTTTTTAAGTATAAATTAATTTATTCCTTTGTTCTGTCAACTGGGTTGCAATTGATTTGTGGTCTTTTTGAATAAAGGTGGTGGTGATTTAGGAGTGGGGAAATTCCGACGTGAAGAAGCTTCAGTTTTAGTATTGTTGATCGTTTCCAGTTTTGGTTATTGAATGACTATGGAAGAAAGTAAATTTATGAATCCAGAAATAGGAGGAGAAGACAACTTAATTGCTGCTGCAAAACAGATATCCAGAGCCTTGGAGTCTAATAAGAACCTAACAAGTGATGCAAGGAGAATTTTGGCTAATCTTGGCGCACAGCTTTACTCTATTACCAAATGTAATGGAATAAATGGTGAGAGAATTTATGAGATTGAGACTGTCCTTAATGCTGCTCAGGAGAAGATTATGAGCTGGGAAGCGGATCAGTCTATGATTTGGGATTCAAGCCCTGATGAAGCGTTTGCGTATCTAAATGCAGCAGATGAAACCCGAAAATTGGCTGAAAAATTAGAGAGTTGGTCTCTGAATAAAGATGATGATGAGTACGAGGTATTAAGGAGAGTTCACGATGTTCTTCAAACAGCAATGGCTAAACTTGAGGAAGAGTTTAAATATATGCTTGTCAACAACAAGCGACCTTTTGAGCCCGATCACATGTCTTTCCGTTCGAGTTTTGATGATACTGCTGATATGGGATCTATTATCTCCTTTGGGGATGAATCAGTTGAGGATTCACTTCCTAGAGATAGCCTAAGCAGAGCGTCAGAGGAATTCATCATTGATTTGATCCATCCAGAGGCTGTTCCTGATCTAAGATGCATTGCAAATTTGATGTTCAAATCGAAATATGATCCAGAATGTACCCAGGCATACATATCAGCAAGAAAAGATGCCTTGGATGATTGTCTGTTTATTCTTGAGATGGAGAAATTGAGCATTGAAGATGTGCTTAAGATGGAGTGGCTTAGCTTAAACTCCAAGATCAGAAAATGGATTCGTGCTATGAAGATCTTCGTGCGGGTATATCTTGCTAGTGAAAAATGGCTCAGTGATCAGATATTTGGGGAGCTTGGATTGTTTAACGTAGTTTGTTTTGTTGAGGCATCAAAGGCTTCAATGCTGCAGCTTTTGAATTTTGGTGAAGCAATGTCCATTGGCCCCCATCAACCCGAGAAGCTGTTTCGCATTCTTGACATGTATGAGGTGCTTGCAGATCTTCTTCCTGATATAGATGCTTTATACTTAGGGGTATCAGGTTCTTCTATAAGTACTGAATGCCGGGAGATTCTAAGTAGATTGGGGGCTAGTGCAAAGGGTACTTTTGTTGAATTCAAGAATGCCATTGCATCAAACCCTTCAACAAGTCCTGTATTAGGAGGCGGAATACATCCTCTAACCAGATATGTCATGAATTACATTAGAAATCTCACTGACTATGCTGACATTCTAAATTTTCTCTTCAAGGATTTTGATGATGCGGGCAATCATAACTCACCATCTCCTCAAATGAGTCCGACGATTAGAGAAGACAGCAAAGTCATTGATTTTTCAATCAAAAGTTTTCCAATGGCTTGTCAATTTGCATCAGTTGCTTCAATTCTTGAAAACAACCTTGATGCCAAGGCCAAACTATATAAGGAAACTTCTTTGCAGCACTTGTGTTTGATGAACAACATACATTACATGGCTCAGAAAGTAAAGGGCTCTGAGTTGAGACTGGTTTTTGGAGATGAATGGATTAGGAAGTGTAATTGGAAATTCCAACAACAAGCAATGAACTACCAAAGAGCTAGTTGGAGTGCAATACTTTCTCTTTTAAAGGATGAAGGTATACAAACTCCTGGTTCAAGTTCTGTCTCAAGAATCCTTCTCAAGGAGAGATGCCAGAGTTTTTGTGCTGCGTTCGAGGAAATATACAAGACACAAACTGCGTGGATTATTCCAGATCTTCATCTTCGAGACGATCTACGAATATCGACATCCCTTAAAGTCATCCAAGCTTATAGGGCATTTGTGGGAAGACATGCAGTTCACATAAGTGACAAGTATATCAAGTATAGTGCTGATGATCTGGAGGGCTACCTTATGGATCTGTTTGAAGGATCGCCAAAATCATTACAAAATGCTTGCAAGAGATGATGGTTTGGAGTATCTTGTTCAATATAGATGAGGCAACTATCTATCTTCTGCTCTCATTTGTGTGAATAGTGATTAGCAAGGACAGATTTTTGAACCAATATTGCATAACCAAACATCGAACACCTTCCCTTCGGCTTTCTTTCCATGTTGAAACAAAACAAGATTGTCTACATTGTCAGTTTATACATGTAATCTAAGTAATTTGAAGTCTTTTTGCCCTCATTTTGCATGCATATATATATATGTACCGAATCAGATAAATTATTATTTAAAACTCTTGACTTGCTTCATGTGAATCTGTAATTTATTTCTGTGTTGATTTCATTTAGCCCTTACAAATCAAAATGTTTTGATTAAATCCACAAAGTCGTTCAGAAAACCATTGCTGAATCATAAACAACCATAAGAGTTCACCATCCACTCTTGTGATATAGATTTGGTATTTTGTCATGCATATAATGGTTTAAATCTCTGGTTTAATTATACGACATAACTCCATTTGTACATAGTTTTATTTTTAATCCTCTCATAGCAAAACATATATTTATTTTTATTACAACAAATCAGCATGCTTTTTCAAAAATGAACTTATGTTTCCATAACGAGAGGGTTAAACATGTTTTTTTAGAAAATGAACTTATGTTTCCTTAACTAGAGGGGTTAAAAGTGAAATTATATTAAATAAATGAGTTATTTATCGAATTAAATCTAGACATCAGTTATTATTTGGCAAGAAAAGAAAAAAACATAAGGGTTCCAGAAGGTGAACAGCTGAAAACATCCAAATGCCTTTTAACTGAAGATGGCGCTTAAAAAAGCAAGATGGTACAAGACGACCTTTTCTTTTTGTTTAGTCGGTGTAACATATTGTCATGTTGTGCGGTTGAAAATGCTTAGAATATTCAACGTGCTTATGAATGGGGTATTTTAGCAAGTGGTGGACAACAAGAGAGGGTTCTTTTGGCGGTCAGCATCATGGGTCTTTATGAATGAGCCGTAGGGATCCAATTATAGCTAAAATAATGCAAGATAATTAGGGCACTTTAATTTCCAAAGGATGATAGGTAAGGATAAAAGAGTGATTTTCTGTTTGAAAGGTCATCTTCAATAATTGTTAAGACATAGACAAACACATGGATTTTTTGCTCGAAGTTAGATCCGAAAATCTCTCTTTGAGCGTGAAACCCAAGTTCTGCCTTTTTTATTTTAGAAAAGCCAATACATATCTCAAATTTGAAATAAATAGTGTATGACAATATTAATAATTACAATCAAACATACATAATTATATTCAATAAAAATCTATCATCTAAACTAATTGTGATTATGTTCTTATCTATTTTGGTTTCTTGTCCATTAAACAAATTCAATAGAGCCAAGAACGTCGCAAATGCTAGAAGTCACTTTAAAATGCTTATCTTCAACCAGTGGGGCGTTGACTGATAATTTTTAAGAACCTAAAGTTGATGTCTCTTCAAATTTTATACCATTTTCCCCTAATGACGTTATAATTTCTTTTTGTAAACATTCTATACAAAACCTGAGAAATTTTTTATCACAAAATAAGAGTACCTCAAAAAACTACAAATACAACCACTCATCATCATCACTTGAGCCCAGGGAGAGAAAAAAATAAAAATAAAGACCTAAAAAGAGCCATGACAGAGACAGGTTTTGAAAACTAGAAAATCCAATCCAAAAAATTTCGAGCAGCAGCTGTCATCTAATTACTATTCTCTGTCAGTACCAAGGACGCTGCACAGTTGCACCAAACCATGCTGAAAGTGGACGAGCCCAATCTGGGAGTTAAAACAACAGAATTCACGGAGCCCAATATAACTTTCTAGTTGACACAACACTCGTATTGCCACCAACTGATTCACTGGTTTCTTCTAAGTCATCGTCATCGTCACCATATTCCATGAGCTTTGCCAATGTATCTGAAACAACTAAGAGTTCAGACTAACTGAAATAGATGCACATAATCAGACATGCATCACATTTTGTAGACATGTTTGTTCCCTAATTTTCAATATTAAAAATAAGATCTCATCTAGCTTCCCCCAAGAGAGTCCACCATGAAACAATTAAACAAAGCACCAGATAAATGGAGAGAAAAAAAAAATCACCTACCTGGTATAGAATCCGATTTTGTTTTGTTAAGAACGTTGGTCTTGCCATCCACTTTTGATTCAATACTTGCCGATGAGGAAAATTTTGGAGGTGGAGGTGGCATAATTCTAGGAGGGGCTGGTGGCACTCCATTAAGTGCTGAGTAGACAAACTTCTTTGGAGCTGGCAAATTTGGTACATTTCTGACACCCAAAGCAGATGGTTGAAGAGGCTTTAAAAATTCCGAATCCTGCAGTGAGATAGGGAAGAGATAACCCTAATACCTCAATATCACTAAAATGAAGGATGTGTATAATATAAATGAATGAATTCTAAAATGATAAATTTGTAATAATAAAAGCTATACCTGGATGGATTTATTTCATGAATGAAGGATGTGTATAATATAAATGAATGAATTCCAAAATGGCAAATTTGTAACAATAAGAGCTATACTTGGATTTATTTCATGAATACTAGATGTTAAAAGAATATGAAGGGGAAAACAAAAGGGTACATTTCGAAACAAGTCACATGCAAAGGAGCTCACATAAGTTACATGAGATTAGCGTTTTCAAAATCATTCAAATATAAGATTAGTCAGAATAGATGCTCAACTGCAAAAAGGAGAAAAAGTGGTTGAGCAGTTCCATGAAATCATAAATTTAAGTTGCCATGCAAAATCTAATCTTCAAAGCTAGAGTTTCCAACAAATTGCCAAGTTCAAGAAAGTAGGGGGAATGGCTTAGAAGGTAATCTGAAGGTTGTAACAGTTTCAAGGGAAAAAAGAAAAGAAAAAAAAAACTATCATGCATTGGATAAAAATCACATGATATAGCCCAAGGCAACTGCCAGAGAACATAGAACCGTTATTTGTAAATCAATAACAATGCTAGCTTTGATGTAAGTGCAGCTATAGTAGAAGTATTAGTCATTGAGAATGCCTATTCAACATATTGCTAGCTCTAGATGCGATAATTTCTCTTTCTAGGTTTGAGCTATCCATTCCAGTTAATCTAACATGTAAAGTGAAAACACTGGCAGTGACAGCTCAGAAAAAAGCTGATACAAACTCATGGAAGATTTGAAACATGGTTATTCTTTAGTAGCAAATCTCAAAGTATACAAGTAAACCAATCATTATGAACTAGAATTGGCAGCAGATTGAAGCTTTAAAAGCTGTAAGCGGCCTCTAAATGGCTCCTCCAAGTTGGATTCCCTATAAACATACAAACCAAAGGCCCAATACAGAGTCCACTATCGGCATGTTAGCTTCATAGAAGGTCAGAGAAAATACCTGGAAAAGTACTACACGTCAGCAAAAAAAAGTTATAAATAAGGTTAGAAAGAAACTAACACTAAAAACAAAAATGATACCATGACAATGTAATCCAAGGTAATTTCCTGAAGGAATGCTGATGAGATACACAACACTTATAGATGCATACAACTTAGAAAACTGACAGCCCCACATATAGAAAGAAAATTAAGGGGAATATTACTAATATACCATACTAAAGTCAAGAATTTAATTACAAAAGAAAAAAAAATGCTAAGGTCAAGAAAGATAATCTTTAACACAAATCCTAGTTATCCAAATATCTAGACATCTACGCTTCAAAATGCTAATGAAAATAATAAAGAGCCAAGATACAGTGAATACCTACTCTAGACTCCTTTTAGATCATTCGAGTACATGAAGCTAAGAATAAGCAAAGAGTGAATCACGGTGAAAGTAGGACTCATCAAGCTGACACAAGGAATCCAAAATCTCAAACCAGAAACAAAACCTTTTAGTGCAACCTAACACAAAATCATCTGGTAGCTTGAGCACACATATCTCTCCATAATCCCACCATTCCCCTCTCCCCTCCCCTAAAAACACATGCAACCTCCAAATTAATTAAAATCTTGATGAGTAAGTACTACACTGACCCAAGATTCTTAAAATTTAGGAAATTTTAACTCCGTGTATTTATATATTTTCCTTTCTTCCCTTCAAATGCTAAGGATATGCAATATATCCAACAACTATTATGCGGACAAGTGATGAGATTAAATAGGCACCTGATTAAATTTTGAACTCTTTGAACCAATGGGTCCTTCCTGAAACCTCCGCTTGTGAGGAGATCGTTTCTCTAAACTGGAGCCGGCATTTCTATTTGGCTCAGTGCCTGCTATTGAGGTTGTGGGTGCAACATTAGAAAGTGCAGGACAAGATGACTGTCGAAGAGCCAGTGCGACTTGTTGCAGGGGTGTGGCCTGAGGATATATCCCACCATACCCATTGTAGTATGTTCCACAAGATGCTAGAGGCTGGGCATAACTAACCAATTCTGCCTGAGACTGCACACCATTCAACATGCCTCCAGATTGAGAGACATTCCCTTGAGGAAAGACAGCAAATACCCCAGCTGATCCAAATAAAGAAGCCACAGGAGTTGGTGTAATATCCACAGTTGATGTCAAACTAGCACTTGAAATTGCCTTTACATCACTCCCAGAATTCTGAGCTCCAGTCAACAACTGTTGCGGAGGTGGAACAGTACTATAGACCTGCTGTGGGGGTGGAACAGCACTATAAACCTTAGATGATGAAACCCTATGACAGCGAGAAGATGTCCACAAGTTATCTCCAATACAGGATGATAAGCAAGGCACAGAACAAATTAAAAAAAACACTCAAGCAACTAAAATCAAAGTAACAAAAAGCTCGAACTCCAAACAGTGGGGCAACATACAGCTTGTTCTAAAATACAAAACAGAAGTTTCAGAAAAAGTCAAACAAGAGACCAAACAAGAAATATTAAGTAAAAAAATCCTTCACATAGCACAGGTATAGATAAAGCACAACTTAAACCAAAAAATGCTTGGAATTTATTGTACCCCAGCATTATTGTAAAAATGATCACCTGGAGAGACCATACTCCATACTAATTGTATCCAAAAGATTTTCAGCCAAGCGCCTAGCATCTTCAAGGCTTTTTAAATTATTACTTGACAAGAATAAATGTAGTGGTTGTCCCCCTTCTGAAACAAACAACCAAACTAGATAGATTACACCAGTCAACATACACAGCACATGCTCCAATACGGCAGTAAGGTCAGTTTGCACAAAATAAGATAGTACCTTCACCATGTGAACTTTCAGTACTTCCTGATCCTCGACCTCTGAGGAAGACAGTTGCCCCTGTTTCATTTATAATGTGATTTATATACTGGTCCTGCATGTACAAAACCAAACCACCACCAACACAAAAACAATCTCTCCCAATTGTATGGAGAAGTCAGAGAAAGCTCAAACATTAGAATCTCTCAACTTCGTATAAACAAAACAAAAATAAGTAGGGAGAGGCATTGCAACTTTAATGCATGCGATACAAATAACCTTACAGACAGATATTTCATATTATGCTCTAATGTTTAACACATTCAACGAAATAATACCCTAATTTGCCACTAAGAGTAACTAGTACCCAAAAAATAAAAATTAAAAAAAATCTTGTTAAATTCATAGCACATAATGATTGGTCACATTTAATTCCTGCAACAAAACCACCCAACTATGATCACAATTCAGATACATGGGGACATAAGAGGAGAACTCACATTTGGCCCACGTATACGGGCAGCTATATTCAATGAAGGATCCACATCAAAACCCAAAAACACACAGGTAGTAAGTGCCTGGATGACATGATTTAAAGAATTTAGAGCGTATGTGAATCATAAGTACTTAAAAGACAAAAGCTGACTGTGCAACGCAGTCATACCTTTGCTTCATTGCTCACACCTGGATGGGAAATAGAAGAGACTGGTAGTAAATTCGGACTTTGTTTCAGCATCTCTTCAACCATGGCAGCTGCATGATCAACTGCTAATATCCGTTCTACTGTATCTTTTAACTATAAATGCAACCATAAATTATAGTTTATTCAATAACAAAATTTCTTTAGCTATCAATGAAAAAGGGAAAAAGAAGAAGAAATTACTTTTACTGATAAGCACCCAAATATAAAACAATAAGAAAAGGCGATCTTAGCAGGAATTCAGGAAGTACTATTATGCTTCACTCCTGAGGCTGCTACGCCATACACATTATTTGGAAAAAGACTTTAAGTATGAATGAAATAAGTTTCATATTTGACATTCACGCCTACCCATCACTCTCCTTCTCCTAATACATCAACTCATCATGGATTTACTAGCAATCCAAACAAAAAAGCTTAATTATCCTCTTTCCCATTTTTTCCAGCATAAAACTTATGATAAGAATCTCCTAGTTTTCCTTGTAAGCCACACAACTACTCTCCATAATGTAAAAATGGAAGGGGGCAGTTGGTCACGAATTGGAAGTCCAAACAAAGGTAATCAACTACATAACAAACTATCAAAGTTCCAAACATATCTGGAGATCAAGGAAATAAAAGTCCACATCCATGTGGATTAAGTTTTCCAACATATGTTAACTCAATCAAAAATATTGAAATTATTTGTCATAGTCCACAAATCACAACTTCATTGCCCTTTTCTCTTCCGCCGCATCAGATAAATGTAAGAAGAAACACATCCCTCATAAACAATAATTTCAACATCAATATCAAAAACAAATTTGAAATTATAAATAGTGGATTGTGCCTTCCGAAATAGATATTTACATGAGCCCCTGCAGAGATATGAAGATATAACGACTTTTCACCATCGGGTGGAGCATTTGGTGGACGGTACTTTCCCCTGCGTTAGTAAATAAGTAGAGTCGTTACATGATTGATGCATGATTGAAAAACCTTAAAAGTTCCTCAACAATAGCCATACAAAATGGCAAACCTTGTTATCACCACAGCACCAGTAAATTTTTGAATCTGTAAATTGCACACCAATGCCCATTATAAAAATCGTAATGGAAGACCAATGTAGCAATATTGGAAATCATTCAATCGTGAAAACTCGAGCTATAAAAGTTTACCTCCTCCTGAGTTTGACGTTTAGTAAGCTTGTAACGAACAGCAGAATCTGCATCATTTATAACAAGTTCCCGTGCTATCAATTCATCTAAGACCTTTGGCTGCCAAAAGAATTCGTGTAAAACAAATTAATGTGCAAATAAATAATTTAACATTGGGAAGTCAATCAAGAGCTTCAAATCGATGAGGTCCATATTTGCAATTGAACAATAATCAGATGTTGAAATAGTACATGATATAGGAAGATGGATGTTCATTGGCAAACTTGCTTTCTATCACAGATATTCCATATCAAAAGAGATCAAGAATCAAGGAGCTGAGATAACCATAGATTTAATGAAAGACTTGGGACCACAGATGAGTTATCTTACTTGAATTAACTTTGAGACCAAAGTAGAAGTGTGTTGCTGCATCAAAGTTCCCTGAGGTGTGTTACCACAACTAACTACCAGTGGATTCATCATCAGACCATTGGACACAGGAGTTACACCAGGAAGAATCCCACCAAAGGATCCTATGTTGCCCAATGGCTGAACAGCGGGTGCAGCTAAACCGGCCACAACCAATGACTCTGCAGGTTGATCCCACTTTCTTTTCTTTCTGCAGCAAGTAGTAAACGTTAGTATATTGTGACATAACTATAGCTAACGGTAGGTACAACAATAAAAATGCGAGAGCATGCATGTGTACATAAACAAACTAAACACAGTGTTCTTACTAGATTTTCTTGATGTAAATGCTATCATCTTAGAATTACTAAGTTAAATCTAGTTTTTCTTTGCAAATAAAGTTGCAATCTAGCCAGTTTATCAATAATTGATAAGACAACCTAGTGTGGCTTTTAAATGGATGAAGTAAAATGTGACATTTTAACCATAAAAAGTGCACAGGCCACATAGCTCTGGGTTATCAGGACAATAAGTTTTCCCTAACTCGTTACAATAAAAGAAAAAAGAAAAAATGCATACCGTGTCGGTGTATGAGCACAAAATAAAGAAATCACTTAAACTTTAAATTAGTGAAAGCCCTCAAAACTTTTACGAAAGAAAATAAGATATCCCTAGTACGAAAAAAAAGGCCTAAAAGCGCAAAATAAAAACCGCGAAGAGATCATAATCCTGAAAAAATTCCCAAATCTAATTGTAAAAATTAGAAATGCTTTGAAGAATAATGGGAGATCTTTTAGGCTGACTATTTATTTATGTTTTGGATAAAGCTGAGATTATTTGTCAACAAACCTTTGCCTTGTTTGTGAGGTTTCAGATGGAATGTCGGATTCGCAGGAAGAAACCCTAGCTCCACTATCTTCCGTCATTATCGAATTTGATTGCAGCTTCTTCTTCTTTTTAATTGAGCAGCAAATAGTTAAGAAGTTTGACGAAGAAGATGGTATGAGTTTAGTGATTGTACGGAATGTGTCGCCGGGTTTGATCGTAGAAGTCGAATTTCGTGTGGGTAATCTCGGTTTTGATTGGCTTTGTAGAATCAAGGCGATGACACTTCAATTTTACTATAGGTAAAAAAATTCTTTACCTTCACCGAAATATTTGAGAAATTGCAAGACATGCGTTATTTTCTGCGTTTTTATAATTCTTCACACCCAGTATATGTTATAGGGTGTAATGTAACATTGATCTTTCCACCTATATAAAAATTACTATTCTGCCTTTTAATTTTAATTTTAAAAATATAATATTTAATCTTTTTATTTAAAAAAATAAAAAAATATATTTAATAATTTTAAATTTATTTAAAAAGATAAAAATATTAAATAATCGAAGTAGAAAACTATAATATTTTTATGGATTATATTTATAATTTTCTTAGTTTGATACAGTGAGGAGAAAGAACAAAAATAATCTTACCAATATTTATTTTATTTTTTAAAAATTAAATACTAAATAAAACTTTTACTTAAATAAAATTAATCGTCATGTTTTAATGGTACGGCCTAAACATTTATAACAATTCATCCTATTTTTAAATTAACCTTATTTAATCGTACATGTGCTTATTTATCAAAATTCTCTCTCTTTCTATATATATAAACTATTTATTTAATTTATTTATATATTTTCCATACTAACTGTTCTTATATTCTTTTCACCTATCATCTTTATATATTTTCTAAATACTCGTGTATCTTTAAATAAATAAATAACCACAAATTTAAATAAAATTAACTTCAATGTTTTATCAAATTAATTACTTTCATATTTTGCAGAATAGTTTTAGGTGGTATTATAACAATTAGAATCTAATTTATATTATTTTTCTACAAATTTGTTAAATAAATAAACTATTATAATAATTATTATTTTGTTATAAGACTATTTTGATATTATTCTTTTATTTTGCCTTTAAAAGGCTTATCTTGTATCATTTACGAGACAACTTTTGTTTTCTAAGAAACCTTAACCTCTATTTTCTCTCATTTATTTATTTTCTCTTTAATGTTATATTTGAATAATTATCATGATATCAAGACAAATTTAATCACAATTTTTACATAGTCAATAATAAATTTACCATTAACCTAGGCCAAATAAATTATGAAATCTTTATATAGTTTAACAAAAAAAATGATCAAAACGTTAAATTTCAATAAAAAGTATAAAATATTTGAAACAAAAATTAAACCATTTAAATATATCTTCTAAACGTTTTAACAAAATATGTTCTTATAATTATTGTAAAAACATCGATAAGTTGAATAATTCAAACAAACCCAAAAAACGATAAAATAAATCTTTCTAGATTTCAACAATAAGATTTTTGAAACCTGGGATAAATGACAAGAAGAGTTTTTTCATTCCTCTTAAGAATATCTTTAATTTCCTTCTTGTTATGTTTATCACATACTTTTGATAAAATACGACAAGTGCCTATGTTATGCTCTATTGTATGGAAAATCTAAGAGGTATGTCCACTACTTGTGACACGAATCCTCATGTTAACTTTAACAAATTATTGTCATCTCAAGAGTAAGATTGGCTCGTAGGCTTTGAATTAGAGGATCTCTGTCTCCACAAGCTCGATCGGATAGCCATTGATCTTGATTAAGCCATACTTATGTTTACAGTAAGTAACTACTACAACTATCTTCTTTTGGTCGAAGGGTTGCACGGACTATATTAGGGGTTAGGGTTTTCTGTAAGCCAAGTGAACGAAGCTCAAAACCATTACGCTAAGTAAACAAGGTATTGGTTCCCATTGATCATTGCTTGTACCGTTCAAATTGTTAATTGGTTTGTTGTTTTTCCTACTACGTTATTGAGCAATCATTTTTCATACTTTATGATATCTTTATGGCATTATCTTTGAAAGTTCCTTATTTCCATCCACCTCTTCTTTAGAACTGTGTGCATACTCTGATGCTAATTATAGTCGTGATCATATAGATCGTAAGTTTATCATTGGTTTCTATATCTTTTTAAGTGATTATCTTATTTCTTGAAAGAGCAAGAAACAAAATGTTGTTTCTTTATCTTCTATTAAAGTAGAGTATCGTGCTATAACATCTGCTACCAAATAGATTGTTTGGTTACGTTGGTTACTCGTATATATGGGTGTTTTTATTTCTCATTACACTCTTATGTATTGTGACAACTAGAGTACTATCCAGATACTCACAACTCAAATTTTCATGAATGCACCAAGCATGTCGAGATAGATTGTCATTTTACTTGTCATAAAGGCACAATTATATTGCCTTTTGTTCATTCTTTTTTGCAAGTTGCAAACTTCTTTACCAAGTCACATCCTATTTCACGCTTTGATTTTCTAGTTGAAAAATTCTTGATGCTTTTTGCAACCACATCTTGAACTTGAGGATAATATTAGAGTTATTATTATTATAAGGTGATTTTAGTATTAGATCCATTGTAAGGTTATTTTAGTTCTTTCCTTTATTTTGTCTTTAATAGGCTTAGCTTGTATCATTTATAGAATAACTTTTGCATTTTAAGAAACCCTCGTCATTACAAAAGATGGTATTTAAGTCAATATTTAAAGTCAGTTTTTGTAAAAAAATGACTTATAATGAATTTAAAGTCGGTTCGTTGAAAAATTGACTAAAAACACATAGATTGTAGCGTCAATTGACGTGTTGAACCCATGTTATACGTAGGACGAGCATCAGTTTACAATTTTTTGATGATTTACGAGAAGAATAGACAGAACACATGATTCAAATTATAATATCACAAGAAGAATCAAGACAAGAATCTAATGATCTTGAATAACATAGCAACACCATGATAATTTTTATAATGCTTTAATTTTTCCATTCCTATGTCTCTGAAGTTTGGGCTGCTTGTTTGATAGACATTTATGTGCTCATTATGGCATTTAAAATACCAGCTTGATTCCAGATAGTTTTATATTTATAGACAAAAGATTAATACAGTACTAATATGATTTCGAAGGGATGTGGTTATTATTATATCACTTCGGTGTCGATGTGATAAACTTTTTTACTAATCTTTTAATATATATAAGTTGTTTTTTGTGAATTCATGATATTACATTCTTATTTTGAATTTAATTACATATAGTTCTTTGGTTGGAATAAGTCGGGCTATGATATACAAACTTTTGGTGATTTACGAGAAGAATGGACAGAACACATGATTCGAATTATAACATCATAAGAAGAATATGATGATCTTGAATAACATCATAAGAAGAATATGATGATCTTGAATAACATAGGAATACCATGGTAACTTTTATAATGATTTAATTTCTCCATTCTTGTGTCTCTGAAGTTTGTGCTGCTTGTTTCATAGATGTTTACGTGCTTATGTATTTAGGAGAATGAATTATTATATGGATAAGTTGTTTTTTGCTCAAACTCCATCTCATCTCTATTATTTAGTTTCCTAGTTACTATGCTAATGATTCTAAGCAAACCAGACTTCATCTTCTTGAAATAAAGTAAAAATATCACAAAATATATGACAAAAGATACGACATTATTTTATTTGTAATTTAAGCTACATATATGTATTGCATATAAATTATTTTTTGTAATAAAAATAATTAATATTTATTTTTTTTATTATTTATATTATTTAAACTTTGTTAAACAATTTTTTATTTTTTCTGTTATTATGTGATCGAATACAGGTTGAATATATTAAAAAATGAGTAAAATGTGTAAAAAAAATACAGAATTTAAAGTCGGTTCACTGAATCGACTTTAAAACTCGATTTTGGCGTAATGCCTTGTCTCTATTTTCTCTCATTTTTCTCTTTAATGTTATATTTGGATTATTATCATAAACAACCAATAACTTTAATTATTTATAAAATTGATTATTTCAATATTTTACGAATGATTCAAAGTAATATTATAATAATTTCAATTAATTTTAAAGTATATTGTATTTTTCTTAAAAATCATATATTTTCATTTAATTAAGTAACCAAAAAAATTGAATACAACTAACAAAATCATTTTTTACGGAATTGATGGCATAAATATTTTATTTAATATTCTTATGCGATATTACAACTATTACGTCAATTTTAATATAAACTCTCTTTTCCCTGTTTTTGTGTATGCTAGTAACAACTTTTTACATAGTTTGGTGTCTTCGCGTTGTAAGAGTAACTTGTTAGTTATAACAGTCATGCATTATCTATCACAATTTTTCAAAAAATTAGTAAAATTAGTAAAAAAAATGTAATTTTAATTAAAAAAAAATCATTTATGTCCATGGATCAAAACCCTTACCATCATTAATTAAACACGAAGAGTCTTTAAAAACATAATAAATTTTGCACATACATAATTAACATCTTATTTAAGTCAAATTGGATAACTTACTCTTAAGAAATTAGGATTATGCATGATTCTTCAAATTGTAATTGTTCATATTGTTCTAGTAGCTCAGTTTCTTTCTGCACTAGTAATTATCATGACTGCCACTCAATCTTAATCTTTCTTATCCGTACTGTTCTTTTTGCAGAAAAAAAGGCTCCAGCTGAATTCGAATATCATCATATTAACGTTGTTCATGCTGCTGCTTCTCCAACTTTTAAGCTAGATGTATAAATTGTTATGCGTTTTGGATGATGTGATAACGGGACAGTTAAATTATTTAATTTGTTTTAAAAGCACTACTAAATAATATACAGATAAAAAATATTAATAAATTTGGTTAAATCATTGTAATTATTTTTAGATTAAATTTCATCAATCCTAAGATGAATTGTTGAGACACATCCGTACGCACAAAGGAGAGCTTCATGGTTCAGCTTTGGACCACTGGTAGAAAATATGAGAATTTTATCAGGGTAATTCGGATGGTGGTTTTTCTCTTGAATAAACAAAATTTGAGATAAAGTTATTGACAAAACTATTTAAAATAATTTAGTAAAATTTGTATTACAATAATTTTTTAATTTATTTAAATTAAATATATTTTTATATAAATATTAAAAAAATTAAATTTAAATTATTTAAAAATTATTACTCATTTGTAATACATGATTATTATTTTTTTGTAACATTTTAGCTTTTATCGTTAAGAAGAATTGAATATATAGATACAAATAATTATTTTTTATGTTTTTATTTATTTTATTTTTCTTCAATTTTTTCGATTACAGTTTATTTAAGTTATAATAATTTTTATCTAATATAATTAAAAAAATTACATTTATCTTTATACGATTATTTTTCATAATAATACGATTAAACTGTTACAAAAATAAATATATAATCTAAATTTTATTTTTACGATAAATAAACAACTATAAAGATTTATTTTCTATCTTATTATCACAAATACAATTTTATTAGATATTTGTATTAAATAATTACAATATCCCACACTATTTTAAAATTGCTTACAAATTTGTATAGATTGTACGATAATGAAAAGTGAAATAAAAGAAAAACATTAATAACTCATAAGTATCAATTTAATCATTACTTATACTAAATAATATATTGACGACCGACTCATCGAAGTCACCTTTAAGAATTTATCACTTATTTTACTATTTGCATGCTACTTAATAGTTGTTATTGATGTGAATATTTGTTAACAGATTTCCTACGACTTGTACATAGGGATTATTTGGCCACTAATATTGTATATATTTTAAAGATATTTAAATATTTACTTATTATGATATATTTACAAAGAATAAAAGAATTAAAATCTGTGTCTCAGAAAAATAAAATATTATGATTACTCTAATAATTTTAATACGTTATATTATGTGAAATGTACATTCAGAATATATAAAGAATAAATTGTATACATATTTATTACTAATTTAGACAAATTTTATCTAGAATACCTCTTCATAATGATTCATTTTGAACAATTATAAATATTATTGGTTATTTACTTATTTAATAAGTTAACCTACAAATATGCTAACTCAATGTGTATTGGGTTGTACAATGAATCATTTTGATAACTTAAATACTAATATCTCGTGATAAAAATCTAACGTGTAGAAAAATATTGGAAAATAAACTAATATGATACATACCACACTTTTATTTTAAATTAGATCCTTTATTTGCATAATAAAACCTCAACATCCTATGTCTCCATCTCCTCTTTTTCTGTTTCATTCAAAAGACCTCAATTATCTCACGATCTGATATTGCAAACTTCCAACTCCATAACATCAAAGGCTCTGCTTTGGCAACTTAAAACCCTCTTTGTGACTACTTGGATGGATCATGGATGTTTGACCCGACTTCCAGATCTACAGGGTATTATAACATATGCAACGAGATATTAAAGGTTGGAATTGCATCTTTAACATCAAATTGAACACTTACTGTTAAGTTTCACATCGTTTAAAAGTTAGACAATAGTGTTATTTATAAGTCTAGGTAAACTTCTAACTCACAAGGTGACTTTTGAGATCAGAATTAGGCCTAAGTTTTTAAGACTCACATTCTTCTCAATTGGTTTTGGTAGCCTACATAATGTGATCTCACACCTTTCGACTCCTCTAATTTCCTTGATAATTTCAAAGATGTTTATATTAGTATTTTTAAATATTTTTTCATGTTAATGTTATTATATTTTTCTATGTAATAACTTAATAAAAATGCTTAGAATTCATTTATTGTTAAAACATTTTTGATAATGTGAATTGTATAATGTACTTGAAGTGAGCATTAAGAATTTTTTTTATGTGAAATTGCTAGTGCTTAAATGCTTGTTTTTGAAATGCTTAGTAAGTTTCAATGTTGAGTATTCATGAACTTGATGTATATTTATTTTTAGATCCATATATTACTTAGTGTGCTTGAAGTGAGGCTTATGAATTTTGTACTATGCATAGTTTGTTGGTTATTCATTGAATAAGATATGTTTGGGTTGTTAGATAGGTTCTTTGAGAAACAATTGAATATGTATTTAATTTAGATTTAGTTAATAGAGTTATCAGTCGATCAAAATTTAAATCAAAATTTAATTATTTAGATAAATTTTTAATTTAATTGAACGTATGTCCAATTTGGTTTTAATAGTTGAAATCATCGATCTATCAAAATTCGATTAGTTTGACAGTTGTCTGATTCAATTGAAATTGTGTTAAATTCAATTTAAATTGATAGGATCACCTAGTGATTAAAATTTGATTAATTGAACAACTTTTTAATTTAATTAGATATGTGTTCACTTCAATTTTGATCGATGAGTTCATCGAACAATCAAAATTTGATTAATTGTACAATTATTTAATTCAATTTGACAAGTGTCAACTCAACTCTGACCGATTGGAGTTATCGATCGATTAAATTCTGATAAATTGAACATTTATCTAATTTTAACATATTAAATTAAACAATGTGTAAAATTATATCCAATCATATAATCTTATTTTTACTAATAAATTAGTTTTTGATACATTACAAATGTAACATGAAAATTGTACCAAGTCACCCAATAATGAACACCTGAAGTGCAATTGAGATTTCCTAAAAGTTGTCACCATCAAATACAAAAAAACAGGATACCTAACTTAATTAATACATTATTAATTTAAATATTTAATATTATTAAAAAAATTTATTTTAATACAACTATTCGAATATTGATATCATTTTTAAATATTAATTAAATATCATTAATACATTTTCACGAAAGAATTTTATTTTTTAAATTAATTAGAGTTAAAAAAATAAATTTTTTATTAATTTTTAAAAATTTGATTTTTAACAAAGTTATTCATTAAAATTATTTTATCGTTATCTCTTTTCGTTAATCATGAAAAACATTTACACCGTAACATAATAAAATTGATAAAATGTTATGAATTTTAATATTTATTTAAATTATTATTTTTAAAGGAAAAAAATTAATAATTTTTATTTTTTAATAAGTTTTAGTAAAAAAGTATTGAATCCAATATTTAATAAAAAATCATTTTTTTAATCATAGTTAATTTTTATAAAGAAAAAAATAAAAATTATTCACTAAAAAGCTAAGATTATTTTGGGTAAAAAATTTATTACTATTAAAAAAATAAAAAAATGTAATATTAATTTTTTTTAATAATATAGACATTTAAGGTAATAATGTATAATTACCCGAAATGAGAGTGACTGCCATGAAAAAATAAACGAGTTTGAGGGTGATTCCATCGGCCCCGGCCGTAACGTTAAAAATTTGTTTGTTTTTGTTTTAATAGACCCATTAACACTACTAATTTTGATCAAAGCGACAGAGACTACTTCGAAATATAAAATACTTTTTATACCACGGGTCACTAGCATTACTACTTCGGAAAACCGCAGTTGGATTGATATGCTCTCCATTCGTTGTCTCCATATTTTTCTTACAAATGGTTCTAATGTGACAAGTGTCCAAGCATATATATATATATATCAACCCACTTTCATATCAGTTTTATTTCTCCATTCTCCGTCAATTATTTTTTTTTATAAAAAATACGCTCTCCGACGTTGTTGTGAAATACAATCTCTTTCAATTTTTATTTTTCTTTTGTTCTTGTTCAACGAGAGAAGATGGCTATCATGTGGGGTTTATCATCATTACCAATGGGAGCGACAATAGCAAAGAAATGTGGAAGATTGAGGGGCGTTTGGGGTTTATCGAGTGAAAATGGTAGTGCTGGTTGTACATTTCCATCATTTCTTCCCAAGGAGGTCGAGAATATTAAAGACCCTTGTGCTCGAACCTTGGCACAGAGGATTGAAAGACTCCCCGTGGATGTATTGCATATGAAATATATAATTGTTTTTGTTTTAAAATAAATGGAATCCCAATGTGCTGTTTTCTCTTCAAGTTTTAGAATTTTCGTATCTGTATTTACTTTTGGATTTTGTTGGTAAATTGCTAGATAAGTAAGGTTGCTCTTGTGCTGATTAGTTAGCGTTATGGATGATAATACTGGGTGTCTTTAAGGCGTCTTTATGTGAAGAAAATTGTACTTAGATGGTGGTTAATACGTTTTGTCTAGGGATGGTTCATGGTTTTTTAAGTTCTTTATGTCTTTTGCAAAAAGCTTAATGGAGTAATTCAAAGAGCAATTCAAAAAATCATTAATTTAAGGAGTGAATTTTCCTATAAATAAATATGTAATTGTAATGAATTAAACAACAAAGCGTTCATTCCAATTGAGAGAAAAGCTTTTATGAGAGAAAATTGAGAGTAATTTTCTTGGGTGTAATTAGGTTGTGAGTTGTGAGTGTTGTAAACATCTTGTGTAATTTCTCTCATTTCAGTAAAAAGATCTACAGTAGGTTTGGAGACGTAAGCAAGATTGATCGAACTCCGTTATCAAATTTGTGTGTTATTTTTTCTATTCTTATTTTCTCATAAATTTGGCTTATTGGGAATTTACGTAATTTCTTAACAACTGGTATCAAAGTTGCTGGTGATGATTTCTATCAATTTTCTACAAGGTTACTATTTATGTGAATAGTGAATTACGTGAATAGTAAAATTTTGTTGGCAATATTGGTTTGTCGACGGAGTTGTTCTAATATACGGTGGTTTACAGAAATAGTCAAAAACGATCCGGAGGAAGTCAAATTTGAGTAGGAGCAATGGCCGCAGATGAAGGAAAGGTGAAACTTGAGAAATTCGATGGCACAGATTTCAGGTTTTGGAAAATGCAAATAGAGGATTATTTGTATCAAAGAAATCTATATCAACCTCTCTCAGGGAAGAAACTAGAGGCTATGAAGGAAGAAGATTGGAATCTTTTAGACAGACAAACCCTCAGAGTTATTCGATTGATGCTATCCCGTAATGTTGCTTTCAACATAGCAAAGGAAAAGACCATAGCGGGTCTTATGACAGCTCTCTCCAATATGTATGAGAAGCCATCAGCATCAAACAAAGTGCACTTGATGAGACGTTTGTTCAATTTGCGGATGACGGAAGGCGCATCGGTAGCTCAACATCTCAATGAACTTAACATAATCACAACCCAGTTGAGTTCAGTGGAAATTGAATTCGATGAAGAAGTACGAGCATTGATACTTTTGTCTTTTCTACCAAAAAGCTGGAATGCTACTGTCACAGCTGTGAGTAGCTCGTCAGGAAGCAATAAGTTGAAATTTGACGATGTTCGTGATTTGGTTCTAAGTGAAGAGATCCGACGTAGTGAGTCGGGTGAATCGTCAACCTCTTCAGTTTTGCATACAGAGTCAAGAGGAAAAAATTCAACCAGAGGGAATGGACGTGACAGAACAGACTAACAAGGTAGATCAAAGGACATGAGGTTCAAATCCAGGAATCCTAATAATTCCCATAGTTCGAAGTCTATCGAGTGTTGAAATTGTGGGAGAATCGGGCACTACAAAAATCAGTGCAAGAGTGCACCGAAGGACAAACAAGTAAAGGTAGAGGCAAATGCTACTTCCACCTCAGGAGGAGATGATGCATTGATATGCTCTTTGGAGAGCAAGGAAGAATCTTGGGTGTTAGACTTTGGAGCATCGTTTCATGCTACTTCACAAAAAGAATTCTTCGAGAAATGTCCCCGGAAACCTTGGAAAGGTATATCTTGGTGATGACCAACCATGTGCTATTATTGACAAAGGTGTAGTGAAGATTAAGTTGAACGGGTCTGTTTGGGAGTTGAAGGATGTGAGACATATTCCCGACCTAAGAAGGAACTTAATCTCAGTAGGGTAATTGGCCAGTGAAGGCTACACTACGATCTTCCATGGTGATAATTGGAAGATTTCAAAGGGTGCAATGACAGTTGCTCAAGATAAGAAGAATGACACCCTTTACATGACAACAGGGGCACGTTGTTCAATCGTAGTTGCAGCAGGCAATAAAACACCAAATCTGTGGCACCAGAGACTAGGCTACATGAGTGAGAAAGGGATAAAGATTATGCACTCAAAGGGAAAACTTCCAGGCCTATAGTCTGTAGAGATAGGCACGTGCAAAGATTGCATACTTGGAAAACAAAAGAGAGTTAGCTTTCAGACAAGCAGCAGAACCCCAAAAAAGGAAAGGCTAGAGCTTATTCACTCTGATGTTTGGGGACCAAGGACCGTCTCATCCATTGGTGGGAAACACTACTTCGTGACTTTCATCGATGATCACTCTCGGAAGGTATGAGTTTACTTTCTAAAGTGTGAAGTATTTGAGGCTTTCAAAAGATGGAAAGCTATGGTGGAAAATGAGACAGGTTTGAAGATCAAAAAGCTCAGAACTGATAATGGTGGTGAATATGAAGACACTAGATTCAAAAATTTCTGCTATGAGCATGGGATCAGAATGGAAAGAACTGTGTCAGGCACGCCTCAACACAATGGTGTAGTTAAGCGTATGAACCGAACGTTGACAGAAAGAGCCAGAAGCATTCGTATACAATCAGGTCTACCAAAGCAGTTTTGGGCAGAAGCAGTCAACACGGCAACTTATTTGATCAATCGAGGTCCATCTGTTCCATTGGAGCACAAAATACCAAAGGAGGTATAGAGCAGAAAAGAGGTAAAACTATCACATCTAAAAGTTTTCGGCTGTGTAGCATTTGTGCATATTAGTAATCAAGGTAGGAATAAGCTTGATCCCAAATCTAAGAAATGCATCTTCATTGGCTATGGTGAGGATGAGTTTGGCTATCGCATTTGGAATGACGAAAACAAGAAAGTGATCCGTAGTAGAGATGTGATTTTCAACGAAAGGGTGATGTATAAGGACATGCATAGAATAGACACCAACGACTCAGAGCAGAATGAGTCAGTATTTGCAGATGCAGATGATGACTCAGATAGTTTTGCAACGGATCCAATTGTAACAAGTCCTCATCCAGAGGAACTTGTTGGACAAAGCAGTACACAACAGTCCGACACACCACAGCCTCCTACTACAACTCCTGTATTGAGAAGGTCTTCTCAACCTCACGTGCCTAACAGGAGATACATGAACTATATCTTGCTGATTGATGGAGGAGAGCTTGAATGCTATGACGAAGTTTGGCAGACTCGAGATTCTAGCAAGTGAGAGCTTGCCATGAAATTGAAGTTATGCTCAACTTCAGTTGGTCTGCTAGAGTAACAAGACTAGAAAAGTTATTATATTGATCGAGGTGTGAAGACAGATTGAAATCAGTCTTCAAGTGGGAGATTGTTGGAGATTACTATAAAGCTCCTTAATTTAAGGAACAAAACATGGAGCAAATTAAGGAGCAAAACATGGAGCAAAACAAGGAGCAAAACAATGAGCTTAATTCAAGGAGCAATTCAAGGAACCATTAATTTAAGGAGCAATTCAAGGAGTGAATTTTCCTATAAATAGATGTGTAATTGTAATGAATTAAACAACAAGTGTTCATTCCAATTGAGAGAAAAGCTTAGAGAGAAAAGCTTTTGTGAGAGAAAATTGAGAGTAATTTTCTTGGGTGTAATTGGGTTGTGCGTTGTGAGTTGTGAGTGTTGTAAACACCTTGTGTAATTTCTCCTCTTTCAGTAAAAAATCTGCAATAGGTCTGGAGATGTAAGCAAGATTGGCCGAACTCTGTTATCAAATGTGTGTGTTATTTTTTCTATTCTTGTTTTCTCATAAATCTGACTTATCGAGAATTTGCGTAATTTTCTAATACTAACTTTGTTCAAGAGTGAGTTTCAATTTCTTTTTACAAAGTCCATCAACTTGAAAATTTAATTTAATTTGGGGTTATTTTAGGGATTAAGGAGTGTAAAACACAATTTTCATAAAAGGTCAAGCTTGTATAAAGTGTGGAAGTTGTACCTAACAAACCATTTATGCTTTTAACAAAACCATACGTTTAATTTGACAGTCACTCTTCTAGTTCTAGTTGGTTTAAATGGAAGTGAAAGTTAAAAAAAAAAATTGTTTTTTCTTTTGAACACTAACTAATCTAGAACATCTGAATTTGAAAAATTTCCGCACTTTTCCCAGTAGTTTTGGTTGTTGAACTGGAATTTATTTATAATCTACAACCTGTCCACATGCAAGTGCTAATAAATCAAAGATAAAAACTTTCTATAAATTTCAAAAGGATTATGTGTTTTTTGCTGATGGGATAAATTTTGGTCATGCCTTTTCTTAGTTGTAATCATCACCTTTTTCTTATTGTTATTAGCGCTGCTAATTTTATGCTATTAAAAGGTAGTAATTGGCTTTAAAAAACACATAATGAACATCTTCTTTTAGATGCAGATTGAAAGCTTTCATAGTTGCATCATGAGTAGTTGTGTGAAACCACTTAAACAATGTGAGACCAATCCAGTGGTCCTCCTCCATAGCTTTGACAGGTATGGAATTCCTGCAAAAGACCCGATGCCATTACAGTAGGACTTTCCTGCATACCATGTTTCATTGTGTTATTTATTGTAGTTCTTGTTTAGAATGGAGGAGTGCACTCCCTTTACTTGAAGAAGCTGGGCTGGAGACTTGGGCTCTTGATGTTCTTGGCTGGGGTTTCTCTGATTTAGGTGAATGACTCTTAATCTGTTTCTTTTGATGTAATTTAAGTTTTGTTCTAGCTTCATACATTAAGCGCTATGAACTCATTCATATCTGTAACAGAAAGGCTCCCACCCTGCAATGTGGTATCTAAACGTTGTCATCTTTATCAGGTATATCTTCAAGAGATGAATGTCTCATATTCTTTGATTCTGATGGTTATCTTGATTTCTTAGCTCTTTGATTTTATGATTCTGCTCAGTACGGCTTATAACATTTCTTCAACATGTTCTTGCGATGTGACTACCCTTCTGCACTTTTGAGCAATTTGTATTATAGCTTTGTTTGAGTTCAAATTTTATGTCTTTTGGTGGTATATGGATTAAGAAAGTTGCTTCTTTGTCTGCGCTCCAGCTCTGGAGGTCCTACATCAAAAGGCCAATGATATTAGTTGGACCAAGCCTTGGTGCAGCTATTGCCATTGACTTTGCAGTTAATCATCCAGAAGCTGTAAGCATATTTAATTCATTAAATCAAGACCATTTTCTGTAAGCTGTAAGAAATAGCCCACTGACCCTTCAACAAATGAATATTTTATCGGTCTTGTATTATGATTCTGAAAGTTTTCATTGCCGCCTGTTGAAACTAAATAATAATAATAATAATAATCTAAAGGAAAACTGAAGATCTTTATCGGCCTTGTACAGCATATAATGCTAGTTTGTTAATAGCTAACTCTATATCGGGGCCAAAAAATAAATAAATACAACTCTATAGTATAAAATGAGAAGGTAGGCCATGAAAGTGACCAGTAGTCCAGTTGTAATTTTTTTCCCCTTTCCTTTGCTTAAAGATGCATTTTTTTTAACTTTTAATTTAATGACTGACATGACCAAAGCTGGAAGTTATGATTAGGCATCTCCCATCCAATCTGTAGAACTTAGGGAAACCGAAAACTGATCCACTTTTTCTATGCATACTTTGAGCTGCTTACATTGTACTGATTGGTACAAATCTAGCTCCAGAAATAGTCTAGATTATGAAATTTAAGATCGGGGAAGCGACAAACTCATTGCTAATTTTGTTGTCTATGTGATTGCATTTGTACTTATTATACACAATAAATAGAACACATACTGTGGCCAGTGAAGCAGTCATACTCCACTGAGTCTAATAACATATGATTATCCCTTCCGTTTGCTCTTAAACATTTTCAAGCTTTTTATCTCTTCCGTGGTTTTTAAGTCACACTTAAAAGTTGAAACTCTCTGTAACACAGGTCAAGAAGCTGGTATTGATTAGTCCAAGTGTCTACTCAGAAGGCACTGCCAACCTAGCAAAAGTACCCAAAATGTTAGCCTATGCTGGGGTGAGTCGCCATGTCACATGATTTTGTAAAAGAAAATCCCAAATTTTTTTCCCTATGTGATGTAATGATAAATATTGGGGGGCTTCATTGAGGCTCTCCCTTGGTCTTCTTTTCTACCTTGCTGTTCCCAATAGGACTAGGAAATTTCATATAGTGGTTAACTCAGATTAAATGATCATCTCTGTCTGCATTAATCATGTGGCTGTATTTATTTTCTGCATTATCTTTCTACCCTTTACAATGAAATATATTGAAGCTTGCAATTCTTGGTATTTGCTAAGGTGCTTATGGTGTCCATGGTTAACCATGAGGATTAAAGTAGTGATGACACTGATTAAGGTGTAATTTCAAATTTACAGCTATTTTTGTCAGAACTTGAGGATTGAGTAATCGGTATTCATCTGATTACATAGTGGGACAAGATACTAAGCTATCCATAGAATTCTATTCTCTTTGTTGTGACTACAGTTCCATAATTTTCTTTCTCTAATTATTAGGCATAACTAACGTTTTGATTATTTGTATCCAGGCTTCTTTACTGAAGAGCTTTCCGCTTCGCTTTTATGCAAATATATTGACCTTCAATAGCATTTGCTTGTCAACAAGTTTAGATTGGACTAATGTAAGACTGTTACATCATATTTTCTTCATTATTTTCGTTAGTCGTTATAATAATCACATGTCAGGAAATTATACCCTAGGTATTATGTTTATGCAATGGGAAATAAGGTTTGTTTTAACTTCTAATGTAAAAACTGCTATTCTACCAATAATTTCATCCTCGTGAATAAAATCGTTGTGCTGCTCAAATGCTAGAGGAAGCGGAATTAAAGATTCTAATCTGATTAAAAATTCCCTTGTAATAGTAGTAGCGTTGTTGTTTCCCCCCCTTTCCTTTTGGCTAAAAGGTTCCCTTGTAATAGTTTTATTTATTGCTTGGGGAATGTTGCATGACTAATAGATGGTATGATTTTGCATATCAGGTGGGCCGTTTACACTGTTTAATGCCTTGGTGGAAAGATGCAACAATCAACTTTATGGTTAGTGGAGGCTATAATGTTATAGCCCAAATAAAACAGGTATGATATAGTTTCTATTACTAACTACATAAGCACAAACATCTGCTAGGTTTTGAGCCCCTGCCTGCAGTAATGTCCACTATGGCGTTATGCCACCATGTTAAAGTACTTGGGGTGGTATCAGGTATGGTATAGCTGCATCAAATATTCAAATGAATGATATTTATAAGTTGTAGAGATAAGTTATTTAGTACCAATAGGCAGTAACAGCTTTGTGTTTTATTGAGAAGCAATAGTAGAATTAAGTCTTTGACCAAGGCTTGATGTACACACACCGTATCCCTATTGAGCAGTTTTCCTTTTTTGACCCGTTACACAATATTTATTTTTGATCCCTAATTAATTTATATTTAAAATTGAACACATGTTCAAAAAATGAAACTCGTATAAACACATGTTCAAAAAATGAAACTCATATAAACACATGTTTAAGAGTAATATTTATATTTCAAAACTTTTCTTGAAGACATGCAAGGTCTATTGGGGTTCTGGTAGCTGTTCGTTGCCAAAATTGTTAGAGTTTCGGTAACCTTTGTGCTTTTAAATGCACGTACAAAAAATAAATAAATATATTTCTCAACATGTGTTCAAAAGTAATAAGAGAGTCAAAAATGAAAGTACCCCTTCAAGGAGTCGATTCATGCAATATGCCCTTCCTTATTCAAAGTTGATGTTATTTTTCTTGTGTCATTGAATTACTACACTTGCTGGAGGACTTTAGCATCAAATATTAGACTTGGATTCCCGCTTCCTACTTTTCTTTCATTGAGATGTACTCTGTATTCAAACTGTACAGGTGAAGCAGAAGACACTTGTCATTTACAGTGAGGAAGATCAGCTTGTCAGCTACAAGGAAGCAGTGGTTAGTTTCATTTTGACCTTAGGACTGTGAAAATTATAAAGTAATATCAAATAAAATACAAATAATATGTTGAAAGGCGCGATTCTGATCTAGTAATTCTTAAACAATGGTTAGTGCCTTTTGATTTATCTAGTCCTGACACCAGCATTGCCCTTATTACATAATTAAACCATGCATACACTTTGAGCCTTTTGTAAAACTATAGCTCGTAAGTTTTGACAATTTTCTTTCTTCATATTTTGACGATAATAGTGGTTCAAAGAAGACCCTGGTGTAAAATCAATATACATGCACCACAAATGTTTTTGCTAATGACATGTTGTTTGAGGATGAACATGCTTACAACTTACTACTAGCAAAAATCAGCTTTGATTTCTTCATAAGAATACAAATATAAAATAGCCACAAGACAATCAGTTCATATCATTAAGCCTAAGCCTAAGATGCTATTGTAGAAAGTACATTATGAGCATTGATTATAATAGTGTTGCTTATTTTCACTGTGAATATACATTGTCAATATAATGCAGATGTTAAATTGCGAACTTTCAAATTCCATCATTAGGCTGATTCCAGACTGTGGTCATCTTCCTCATAATGAGAACCCCAACTCTGTCGCAAAGCTTATTGCAAACTTTGCACAAGATATTTGCTGCTGAGAAGCTCGTCTGCATATTTTATACCAACTTTGCTAGGAGCAAGCTGTTCTCTCCTGTCCCTTGCTCCTCTTTTGGTGACATTTTCTTCCCTGCTATGTTTTACGTATGGAAATTAGGATGTACATTGTACAGTTCTCCCCTTTCCTACAGGTATACTGAAATTATTAAGTTTGTGGTGTAACCCTATCCCTCTTTTTTCCCTAACGTAACTAATACAGTGAGAAACTGAGTATCAGCAACTGTGCAACAACAAAAAATAAAAATAAAGTTCGAAACATCGCAAGTGGAAAAAATAAAGTTACAGATCAGATGCTAAATAGCATGCAATCATTAGAAAAGCAAGGCTACTTGAACATTTTCAGGGTTCTATATGCTAATGCTAATATATTATGCTATTATTGTCTTGGGTTCTAACATTTGACTTTTGTACTCGTGGTATGGTTTATGGTTGTTAATTAAGGCTCACTTCGCATCAAACTTAAGTTAACAAAATAAAATTATTATTATTTTGTCAAATTAGATAGTGTCATTAATTGTGCTCGTTTTGTTAGTGTTTTTTCCTGCTTGAAACAAATAAAAAATATTCATTAATTTTAATTATAAAAAAAATCTTTAAAGTTATTTGAGTTTTAGTTACGTTGAGTTCAATATGTAAAATAATAAACATTAATAAATATGTTAATTCATGTTTTTCAGAACTTTAACAAACTACTGAGATAGATCAAGTTATATTGTGTCTGGTTGTAATTAAGTTTGTGTCATAAATTGTTATCTAGGTTTATCTATTTTTAAAATTAATTTTTTATATTGAAAAATAGGTTACTATTATTTTTATTATAAATTGAACCTTAACTTATAATTTTATTAATATTTCTATCATATTAGGGCTATTAGATAGTATTGATTTTCTCTTGTTGTTACCCTTCCTTATTAAAATTTCTTTTTTGTAATTCTTCTCTTGTTTCTTCAACCTCCTACACCGACGACGCCCAACCTTAGCTTCTTGCACCGTCGATAACCAACCTCAGCCTCTTACACCTACCATACGAGGTATGAAACCTTACCAATTTAAAAGTCCCATTACTATTCAGTGAAACACAAAGAAAATTATTATACACTTAGGTGGCGTTTGGTTCGCAGAATAGAATTAGAATCAAAATGAGAATGAGAATGGAATGGGATGGAAAGGAAATAATGTTGTTTGGTTTGACCACTGAAATCAAGCTCGGAATCAGGATTACAGTGTTTGGTTTGCCACTGGAATGGAATGAAAAAAGTTGTAAATTATCTTAATATCCCTACATTCAAGAAAGTTCAAATAATGTCATTTAATTACTATTTTTTCGTCAGACAAAATACATTATTAAAATTATTATTATTTTTAAATAATTATTACTTAATTAAAAAGAAATGTAATATTAAAATTATTATTTTTCTAAATAGGGTTTAGGGTTTTGAGGTTTAGGATTTGGGATTTAGGGTTTAGGGATTTAGGATTTGGGGTTTAAGGTTTAGGGTTATATTTGTGGGTTAAGGTTTAGGGTTAAAATTATTATTTTTCTAAAAAGAGTTTAGGGTTTTAGAATTTAGGATTTTGGATTTAGGGTTTTAAGATTTATAATTTAGGGTTTAGGGTTTTGGGATTTAAGGTTTAGGGTTTAAAGTTTTGGGTTTTAGGATTTAGGGTTTAAGGTTTGGGATTTAAGGTTTAGAGGTTTAGGGTTTAGGGTTTACGGTTTTGGGATTTAGGTTTTAGGGTTTAGGATTTTAAGATTTGGAATTTGGGGTTTAAGGTTTAGGGATTTGAGGTTTAGGGATTTAGGATTTATGGTTTTGGGATTTGGTGTTTAGGATTTTGGGTTTTAGGTTTTAGAGTTTAGGGTTTTGGGTTTTGTGTTTTGGGATTTGGGATTTGAGATTTAAGGATATGAGATTTAGGGTTTTGGGATTTTGGGTTTAGGGTTTTAGGATTTGGATTTAAGGTTTAAGGTTTAGGGTTTTAGGATTTAGATTTAAGGTTTTGGGTTTGGGGATTTGGGATTTGAGTTTAGGGTTATATTTGGGATGAGAGTAAAATTGGAAGAAAAAAAATTAGATGGGAATGAAATCATGATTCCTAAAGGGGGGAGTAGGAATTGTAATTCCTTCTTTAATAATCGATTCCATTCTATCCTTTCATTCCACCCAACCAAACACACAAAATGAAAGGAATCAATTTTGATTCCTTTCCATTCCCTCCAACCAAACATCACCTTATAACGTAATCTGATTAAAGGTAAGGAATAATTATTTGTTTTATAAGGAAAAATAAGGTCAAGACAATGACCTAACAATTTTGGCGATTTTATGTCTTGTTTTTCTATAAATTTATGAATTCTCAATTACCATGTAATATATGTTTGCGTGAGCTGGATTGCAAGTGCACCAAAAGTGTTTGTAGTGGAACACCATCATGCGGAGCATGTGTCATATGGAGTAGCAATATTCTTTTTCTTTCTTGTTTTCTTAATATATAAATATCATCATTCCTTCTCCATAAATCAAAAGAGAAATACATGATAAAAGCTAAATGTAGTGCTTGTTCTATTCTATGAAATGATGGTTTATTCAAAGGAAGAAGAAGAAATACAATATTTTGTCATGGTATCAAAGTAATAGTTATTGCTACTATAATAAAAACATCAAGAATTAAATAAAATAATTACCTGTAATTACTCACCATGAGTTCGTTAGTTTTCATACCCATAGCCACCACCAGTCTCCATCGTCGGATTTATATTCCGTCCCAATTCACAACATCAAACATAACCCCTTTGGGAGCCGTCACGATATCAACAGTCCTTCTACGTTCCAATTCTAACTACCGTAGTGTTAGGTCCAATGCCGCCTGCCTTGATTGGGTTGTTAGATACCATCAAAGGAGATGATTTCAAGTGGTGCTGTAAAGTGGGAGCCATGGATGAACAGTGCTAGATTTCAAGTCTCTTTTGGATGAATAGTTGTGGATGAACAACGCTAGATCTTCCTCTCTCATCTCAGAGAAGGTTGAATCGTAGAGATGAATGGTGCATGTTCCCGTTCTTCCTCTCTTGTCTCAGAGAAGGTTCAATCATAGAAATGAACAGCATGATTTTCCCTTTGACATCAATATGCACCTTATTTGTGTATATTTGGCTGGTAGTTCAAAAAACAATTTGATAGGTCACATAATTAAAACCACCATAACATATAGATTTCATGGCGAAATTCGGAAACCTAACCACTAATTCCATCCTTAACGATCTGACTACAAAAATGACTAAAGTCCTAACTAGAGCCCAGACCACCCCACAACCACCGATCGTTGAATCTTTGACTATCTCAATCGATATCAAGTTGGGAGGATCCAACTATACCTTATAGTCCCAGGTGGTCGAGATGTATATCTCTGGCAAGGACAAGCTGGGATATATTAATGGAAATTTTTCTCAGCCTTTAGAAACTGACCCCTCATTTAGGAGATGACACACTGAAAACGCCATTGTCAAGGGATAGTTGGCCAATTTGATAGACCCTTCTTTGATTGCCAAGTTTATCTGATTCTAAAATGTAAAATAGGTTTGAGATTCTGCTGCTATAACCTATAATGACCTTCAAGGGTTGTGGCGAGAAATTAATTTTCATCATCCTAACACGATGAAATGTGCGACTGACATATAGAAATACAACTCCATCTTACAAGAAGATCGACTTTATATCTTACTTGATGGACTCGATGATAGATTGGATAAAACTCGAAGTGATGTGCTTCAAATTAAATCATTCCCTACGGTGGAACATGTCTATGGATTCATTCGTAGGGAAGAAGTTAGGTAAACCGTGATGATATCGGGTGCAGATACGACTCCAGGAGCACTTATGGTTTCCAAATAGACCAAGGGAAACCATAATCAGATGCCACCAAAACTAGGAGCTCTTTCCCTGGGTATCGGGAAATTCAACTCCTCATCCAAACCCAAACCACCTTTTGATGGCATGAAATGTACCTATTGTGACAACTCTAAACACACCTGCGATAACTGCTTCAAACTACATGGATATCTAGATTGGTGGAATGATCTTCAAGCATGAGAAAAATGGGAAACCACTACTAATGTTGACCATATTGGAAAAGCTATTATGGCTACCTATAATGCGTTAATATCTCTCATCCTTCATGCAGAATCTTCCTAAGATCCAAGTACTTCAAGCAAAACATTTCACATCTCTACTCATAATGATAATGAGGCGCTTACTACTTGATTTATTTTCAAATATAACATACTTAGACTTTAAATGTGACACTTGTATCTTAGCCAAGAGTCATAGGGCTTCTTATCCCGTCAGTATGAATAAAAGTATGATTCCTTTTTCCTTAGTACATTATGATGTTTGGGGACCTTCCCTAGTCATTATGTCATCGTTGGTTTGTAATTTTTGTTGATGATTGAACACGAATGACTTGGCTTTATCTTCTAAAACACAAAGATGAAGTATTTGCTAAGTTTCACTCATTTCACACCATGGTTCAAATACATTTTTCTGCAAAAATTAAGATCCTTTGTTTTGATAATGGAAGGGAATATGTTAATCAATAATGTCAGACATACTTTGACAACCATGGTATTCTCCATGAGACCTCACGTTCACAAACCCCACAATATAATGGTACGACAGAAAGGAAGAATAAACATATCTTAGAAACTACTTGTGCCTTACTGATCAGTGCATATATACCCAGTAGATACTGGAATGATGTTGTTGTTATAGCTGTGTATCTACTGAATCGTATGCCTACTAAAGCCTTACACTTGCAAACTTCATTAAAAGTGATATCTATTCATGTTCCCTTGCCTACTATATTGATGATTCCTCCTCGAATTTTTGGTCGTATTGTTTTTGTCCACCTCTCTAAAAATCAATGAACTAAGTTGGATCCATGTGTTGTTCGGTGTGTATTCTTGGGGTATATAATACAAAAAAAGGATACATGCTACGATCATATTACTAAAAAAACCTACATTACCATGAATGTCATTTTTTTAGAATCTGAAATTTTTTTCCCATCACTAGTATCCCATTTCCCTCCTCAGAGAGAGATTTATGGCGAAGAACGAAATTGACCTGAGGTTAAAGTATTAGATGTTGGTAACAATCTAGCATACCTGAATGATGCCAACAATATGGCTGAGCTAGTACCTATACCTGAACCTGAACTTTTAAGAATTGAAGCTAAACGAGTGCCTGAATCATCAAAAGATTCAGTAGTTGATACACTTCCCTACTCTTTAGTACCCAATGATCCTCTTATTGAAAATACTTTTGAGGTAAGCTATCCTACCACACCTTTACAAACTAATTCTATAGATACATCTACAGGTTATGTTCTACTTTTCAGACACAATCGAGGCAAACCTCCAAATCGATACTCTCTAGACATAGAAGAACGACAATCCAAGTATCCAATAGCTAATTATGTATCTACTCAAGGGTTATCAAAACCTATAAGTGTGCTTGCATATATACTCTCCTCATGTCAGATTCCATGTAGTATTAAAGAAGCCTTATCTGATCCAAACTGGACTCAAGATATAAAAGAAGAATCACACATGGGTGTTGAGTGTGTTGCCTTAAGGGAGGAAGACAGTGGGATACAAGTGGATTCTCTCTATTAAGTATAAAGTAGATGGGTCAATTGATCGATACAAGGCGAGGCTAGTCGTGAAGGGGTATACACAGAAACATGGTATAGACTATCAGGAAACTTTCTCACATGTGGCCAAACTAAAAACTGTTAGAGTTATGTTATCCCTTGTAGCAAATTTAGATTGGCCATTGCACTAACTTGACGTAAAAAATGTCTTCCTCCATAGTGATCTTGAAGAGGAGATTTACATGGATATCCCACCAGGATATGTTGTTACATCAGGAAAAGAAACTGCATGTAGGTTACAACGAGCTTTGTATGGACTAAAACAATCACCTCGAGCATGGTTTGGTAGGTTGAGTTCAACAATGAGGAAATATGGGTTTCAAAAAAGTAACTCTGATCACAGTCTCTTCCTAAAACATTGATTGGGAAAAATAGCAGTCCTCATAGTCTATGTAGACGACATAATCATTATAGGGGATGTTGAAGAAGAAATCTCTAAGCTTCAAGAACAACTGTCAAATGAGTTTGAAATGAAGAACTTAGAATGGCTTAAATACTTTTTAGGTATTAAGGTAGCAAGATCAAGACAAGATATATTTCTTTCCCAAAGAAAATATATACTAGACTTGTTGGCAGAAGTAGAATTATTAGAATATAAACCTGCAGATATTCCAATTGTCCAAAATCACAAACTTGGAGAACATATGGACTAGGTACTAGCAGACAAACAAAGATATCAACGGTTAGTGGATAAACTCATCTATTTATCTCATACTTGGTCATATATTGCTTATGTTGTGAATGTAGTGAGTCAATTCATGCATTGCCCAAGTGAAGATTATATGGATGTTGTAATACGAATACTTCGTTATTTGAAGTCCTGTACTGAAAAATGACTTATGTTTTTAAAGAATAATCAATTGAAAGTTGTTAAATATACAGATGCAGACTGGACAGGAAATATCAAGGACATAAAATCTATTGTTGGATACTTTACTTTTGTAGTTAAAATATAGAATAAAATATTAAAAATATTAATTTTTGATTTTTTTTGAATAATCATTTCAATATATATTTTTTTACTTTTAAAGAAAAGAATGTATTCTCTTTTTCTTATTTGTATCATATTTAATATATATATGAATATTTTTGAAAACAAATAATAAATGAAATTAATTTTAATAGATTTTGCAAAAAGTAAGGTGTAGATCATGCACCAAATTTTAAAAAATTCTGTGTATATATATATATAATTATATATTATAAATTAATAAAATTTATATTAAAAAAATTGAAATTAGGTTTAATAGATATTAAATTAGGTTTAATAGATATTAAATATAGGCTATAATGTACAATTAACTTATAAGCTTATATTATTTGTTTTAATTATTATTAAATAATTAAAATAAAATATATTTTAATTATAATGTTATATTTTTATTGATAATAAATTTATATAAAATTAGAATAAATTTAAATTCAAAGATTTGATACGAGAGTGAGTATAATCTTCTAACCATCTTACTCACGAAATTGACAACTACCCCAATAATCTTTTTTTTTTTTTTTGGGTGAAAGGGGCCGTGCTAGACTATGTAGATTATTGATTTTAAACTGTGCGTTTTGTGTTAGGGATTGCATTTTGTTAGTTAACGGTGCGGTGAGGTATTCTTGTTCGGATTTTTTTAAAAAAATTATAAAAAATAATATTTTAAAAATTTATAACAATATAAATAATACTTAATAATATTAAATATATTTAAATTAAATAAATAATAATAATTTAATTAAATGATACTTAAAATAAAATAAAATATTTAATTTAATTTAATAGTATAATATATAAATTAACATAAAAAATATTATTGGTTTTTTATTATAAATTTAAAAAATGCAATGTTTTCAAAAACATTTAACGGTGCGGTTATTTATATTACAAAAAAAGACCGGTTTCTTTGTTTGGCTTATTGTCAAAAAGACTAAAGCCCAAAAATCCATCACTTTCTCCTTGAACCCTAAACGGCTTCTCCAACTCTCCTCGTATCAATGTCGTTGTGGTGTAATCTGAAAAGATGCAGATGGATGGCGATGCAGACGAGTCGTGTCCAAGTACGGTTCATGACGAAGCTCGATCATTCTTATATAATTTTTGTTACGTCCATAGCTATTCCCGCCAATCTCACTCGCTTGGGCCTCTCCATCTTTGTCAACAATCTTCTTCAAACTGGTACGATATCTTGCCAATTGTGTTTTTATATTTCCATGTGTTTCCCGCATGGGTGGTAATTATTTTTATTTTTGATGTTTAGTTTCGAATTATTATTAATAATTATAACTACCCTTGACTTGAAACGAGGCTTGGTTTGAATTTTTATTCCTTTCTAAGTTAATGGTGGTGATTTCTAGCAGGGAATCCAGAATGGGAACCTGAACCATTTGACTTTTTGATCGATGGGGAACTTGTTCGTATGTCGCTTGAACAGTTCCTTCTCGCCATCTGCGGTACTCAATACTCATTTCTCTTTTCCAGCTCTTTTGTTCTTATGATTTCTCCTAGAGTACATTTTCATTATCGTAAGTAGAATCGTATATTTCGTTGCATATTATTTCTAAGGAACGTAATGAATTTCCAGAATATATATTTTGGAACCAATGATCAATACACATAAATCCACTCTTTCTTATCTACTAGTTGGTTAATGAAGTATTGTTCTGAACTTCTGATGGTACTAAAGGTCACAAATTTCTGCATGCCAGATATAATTACACTTTCTTTACCTTAGTTTCAGTTTCAAATTTCAATTACTACCAAACTCCAAAGGTTGGGACTTGGGAGGACGAGAGATTGTTGCATCTGAGCTAAGATCAGTTTATTCTATTCCATTATTGCTTGTATATTTTCGGACACCTAACTAAGTTGAGAGATCTATATCAGGAAAAAACATTGGAGATTGAATACATAAGGGCTTTGGTGCCATGAAAACAAGAGGAACCTTCCTTGCATGATGTCCTGGTTAGCTCAATTGATGGTTCTTATTCTGGGTAAGCTAGTATATATGTGAGAAGTGTGATGGGTATTCTATCTCTTCACAGCAGTCTTTATACATTTAGATGCTTGCATTTCATTATTTTTTATAAGAGCATAAAAATGCATATTTAAAATGTATAAGTTAATCAACATTTATAATTAAAGAGTTTAAAATTAGTAATTATTTATATTAATTCAATAAATGTTGATTTTAATTAATTATAATGATTTTATGCTTGTAGGATTAACAAAATCAGCCAAACACTATTAAAGTTTTCAAAATTTGATCTCCTCTAACATTTCCCCCCAATGAGCAGACTGCTTGTAGGATTAAATTATGATCCTGAAATCTGAATTAAATGATTCAAAATGGTATGGAAATCAGTCAAACAATATTAAAGGAATCAAAATTTGATATCCGAATTGAATGATTCAAAATGACATGGAAAGCCGACTCGAAGATTCATAATTTCATATTTGACATAGAATATCAAAATTTAATTTTTTTCAAGGTAAAAAATGAGGTGGAATTCAAAATATCTTATGGTTGAAGGTATGTTAGTATTTTTAAAATATCTTTCTCCACACAGTCCCAAATCAAAGGACTTTTGATTATATAGATACATAAAAGATTTAGCTACAATTTATTTGTTGAAAATATTTTTCAAATTAATTATAATTAATGCGAAAATGGCATGATATGATTTTGATTCAGCAAATCTTCCTATTCCAACAATCAACTTTAGTATAAATAGATAATGTTTTCAATACTTTGAAATGATCTAAATTGCTTAGAGTTCTCTTACTTTCTATTCTCATTTTATCTCCCTTGATTTTGTGAGTGATTTGTAAGCTAAGCTAAAGTTAGAAAGGACCTGAATTGTGTGGTTTTTCTATTCCTTCTGAATTGTGTGATTTTTCTATTCCTTCTTAATTGTGTGATTTTTCTATTCCTTTCTTTTATTGTCATGAGTGCTTATAGTTTATAATTTATTTTGAAAAATTATTTATTTTATCTTTTGTTTTGTTCAAAAAATTATATTATTCAACATCATATAAATTTAGTCATATGATTTTTTAAGGTGCAATTTTTAGATTATAATTGTGATATTTATTTTATAAGTTGATTTTCTATTGCGATATTGTTATTTTGATATATTATCAATATTAGATAGCTTGGAAGAATACACTATCATTATTCTTTCTTGAAAACATTTTTTTCTTAATTCAAATGACTTCAATTTTATATTTTTCAACTGTTTGCTTAGGATGTGAAACATGTATTTGAGTAATAAATAGGAATAAAAGATAGTAATAATAAAATGAAACAATTAATTAAATCTTGAAGTCTTGTCATTCTCATATTGATTCTCTTTTCCAAAATTGTTATCCTTATTATTGTCATTTTTCTTTAATTTTTTTTATTATAAAATCATCTTTTGTTTGATGATTTTATTGTCAAACCAGAGTAATGTTGAAGGTGATGTGTCTGTCAAGAAGAGAAAACAGAATGATCAATCTGAGCAATCTCAATGGGAGGTATTGCATATTTCTTTATCTTTTGAAATTTGAAATTTTTGAAATTGTCGTTGATTTTCTTTAAAAGCAAGTGAAAATCTATCTTGAGAAAGGGTCATGAAATGTTGCACTTAACTTCTACATAAAATTTGCAGAGTATAAATTGTGGGGTACTAAAATTATTTCTGAATGAAAAAATTTGATTAATTCTTTGAAAAATCTTGCCATATGTGAACTTCTAGTATTAGTTTCTCATCAACATTTTCTGGTATGAGGGCATTATGATTAATAACTGTCTTATTGTAATTAGGGAAAGGCTGCTTCTACATTAGTTGGCCATACACAATGTGTTTCTTCTGTAAAGTGGCCACAGCAAGAATATATTTATTCTGCATCATGGGACCATAGTATTAGGAGGTGGGTTTAGACCGGCAAAGATTTGTCACACATAGTAAGTACATATTACTCCCTCTTGGGTCTCGAAAGTAGGACAATGCCTTTCTTTTTTCATCTTTTGCTTTACTTTTTTTAACATTATGAAAGTAATTTTAGGTCCATTGACTTTTTTAGGATGCAAGTTATGGTCCTACAGTTTTACCTTGGTTGCTATTATTTGTATTGTATACCAGTTGAAAGTTTGACTTTAGAGTTTACCCGCTTGCTTGTTATCGTGTCAGTAACCACACATCACATGTGATTCTCCCAGCAATATTTTTTACCTCAGAATATCTCCACTTTCCCAGCAATATTTTTCACTTAAGAATATTGAAGGCTTCTGTTTATTAAAGTTTGTATGTGATTCTCCCTGATGACGGTTTCACCTGTTTACAGTTCTGTGGGAAAGCCCTCAATTGCCTAGATTTGGAGAGAGCTCTGCATTAGTTGCTGCTGGTGGCTCTGTCCCCATTCTTCGGATAGGATCCTCACACACCAGGTATGTTTAATGACATCACGTACTCGCTCTCTCTAGTGTTTCATTCCATATCTTTAGGAAATAAATAACCTTGTGATCAAGAATTGTGTGTATTTGTGTGCGCAAAGACAATGGTTTACATGTTTGCAATCAAATCTGACAAATGAAATTTATTATTTTTGTAGGAACTTCTGCTCCTGTATTTCAATTTTTATCCCACACTTCTTGGATTTCGGACTGCCATTGGCATGAAAAATCCAATTTTCATATACTTTCAGCATCTTATGATGGAAAACTTATGGTATGGGATCTAAGAATTGCAGTGAGTAATCTTCTTGCTTCTTGACTGTATTACTCTGGATAACTTTTGCACCATTCCTGAGACACTACTTTATATTACAGTGGTCTCATTGATTCACACAAGGACAAGGTATGCCATTACTCATGGTTTCTGATCTTTTTTTTCTCTGTATCATTTGATGACTTACAAGAAGGATCTTGGTCAGGTATTATGCGCTGACTGGTGGGGTGACAACATTGTTTGTGGCAGGGTAGACTGTTTTGCATCTCTTCTGGGATATCCGTGCAATGGGGTGAGAAGTGAGAACAAACAAAATATGACTGCTTTTCCTTATGAATAATCTGTTACAAACATCTCATTTAGATTTAATTAACTAGCAGCTGCTTACTGCTTCATAAGTTATAGGGTCATCTGAGAGTTGCAATCGTTGATGTTCTTGTTTTGGATATATTCGAATATTAAATCCTTTTTTAAACAGCATATGATGATTTTTCATCACATTAAAGCAAATACTTTAACAAGTTCAGTCATATGGCTACCTGTTTTTATATTTATTTGCATTGAAACCTAATAGTGCGAATGAATTTTGTGATCATGTATTAAATATAGCATTTTCTTTCAATATATTGCCTCGTTTTCATCATTGTGTTATGTTTTCCTCTGTCTATAAGCAGATGTTATCTAAATTTAAGCAAATTCAAGGAGGTCACAACTACCAAATTTACTACGATGGGGTCGGTGCTTCTTAATGATGGTAAGCTACTTAGTACAATCTCATTCTTTAGAACAATGGAACCATGGTTTCTATTCCATGAAAGAGGAAGAGACCAAAAATCTCGTTACTTGTTCAGTAGCACCCCGACTAAGTGTCTTGGTGCTTTCATATCGAAGGGATGCATCTTGTTTGTATGCTACCATATAACTTCCCTGCTCCAGTTATTGGAAATAGTAACATTTTATGCATGTTGGAAGAAAATGATTGTTATTGTTTTCATTGCCTCGCCCCTTTTTTTGATCGACTGTCCCAATTTTTTTTTTATTGACAGTCTCACCCATTTTGATATCACTATAATTGCATTACAGCTTGTATAACCGCTGTCTTATTTTAATTTTTGATATTGCATTGTCTTCCTCGTAATAATTGTTTTAGTTCTTTTTTCTTTTCAATTAAAGGAATTGGGGAAAAAAACGAAAGAGTATTGATTTCTAATTATGGTAAAAATGATATTTACTGTCGTGTAGACGAGGAAAAGTAAAAGTAGTTGGTTTTTACCCTTTCGGGCCAGGTATGCTTGGTAGGGAAAATGGGATCGAAACTGTGGCAGATCCACATCTGTAACGAATGACCTAGAGAATTAAAATGTCTATTGAAATGAAACTGGTAGCGCGGTAAATGAATTTCTTCGTTAAGCCGCAATATATATTTTTGAACTAAATAACTTTATTTTTAATAAATTAATTAATTTTTTATGATAATAATAATTTATTCTTAAGTAAAAATATTTTTATAACAAATTACATAATAAAAATATCAAAATTCTTTTCATAATTTCAATGGAATAAGATCAAGGCCTCATCCATTGTTATATCTTCTGCTGTGCCGACTCCATCAAAGCTTTGGTAATCCTACCAGTGCTTTTGTAATTACTGTTGGTGATTTTATTGAAGTTTTAGTGGATGTAAAATATTTATATACAATATATGTTACATTTGATCGTTAAAAATGTAGATGGAATATATTATATTTGGTTGGTTTGTTATTGTTGGTGGTATTAGATTTAATCTTATTTTTATTTTATTAAATTATATTATAATTTTTTATGGGTACTTATGACTGAAGTTTTGAGGGGGATAAATTTTTGTTTGGGAAAATTGGTAATAAAAAAGAAGAAGCAAGAGGTGGCCATATTCTCCCGAAAAAAGGGCACTTACGGGCTAACATTAATTTTCTTTCATGTCAAAAGAGTTGGAGAATTCGGGAAAGAAAACAAAAAGGCTAAAATATAAAAGGTAAGAAGGAAAAAAATAAAGTGTACATTTCCACGCGTGTTCAAAAGCGCGTGGTTTCGAATATTCCTTCTACTTTTTCATGTCAAGCCAAGAGGAAAAGGTAATAAAGTAGTGAAGTGCACGTCTTTCTCCCTATTCTACCGTCGATTTCCTAATTTCCGTAATCTGACGGATGAAATTACACGACAAATCTACCCTTTAGCAACATCTTATCATATCTTTCGCTAAAAAATAAAAGAAAGAAAGAAACATCCGACCTTAAGACCGAAAGCTGAGGGGTGGTTCCGAACCTGAAGCGGCAATTTATTTTCCCTCCGTTCCTTGAAATACACGTGATTATAATTATAATAGAATAAGTAGTTTTATATTTTCAAAAGTAGTTGTATATAAGATTTGTGATTAAATTTAATAAAAAGGTTGATTTATTTTTGAATAAAAATAGATAATAGTAGAATTATTTATAGTTTTACAAATAAAATAAAGCACTGTTTATTTCGATGGCATTATCTTCGGCTCAGTTGTTCCAAAAAATGAATTAAGTAATTTTGTAAGTATTGCCCCTAAACAAAGAAAGCTTTTTGGAAAGAGAGATAGAGAGGTTCGGAGTCCAGAGATACAGTGAAAGAAGTCATTTGCGTCGTCGTTTTGAAGGTTAAAGAAACACTGACAAATACGTTTATACTTGAGAGAAAGGAAACACACGGTTCTTTGATCCTTGGGCGAAATTACAGAGCCGTAAGTTTCAAGCTCTTGAAGAGCCCTAAATTCTCTGTTGCAGATCACTCTCTTTGTTCTTTTGGCTGCAGTTCTCAGCTCGCTTTGAAATGCAGCTGCGGATAGTCCCACCCGTACAACTAACTCAGAAAGTTCAGAAATAATTTAGGCTTCTACAGAGCATAACTTCGTTGGAGGACAGCAGCAACCAACCATTTTACAATCTCACTCAATGCAGCAGTCCGGGCTGAATGACACGCAGTTGTTGAAGCAGCATATAATGTTCAAACAGCTGCAGGGCCAGGAGATTCAGAGGCAGCAGCAACTACAGCAGCTTGGCGATTCAAGGCAGCAGAATTCTCTAAATCAGCGCTCTTCAGTTGCTAAACAGACAGCTGGTGTTCAGTATTCACCCCTCATCAATGGAACCCCTGTCAATGATGCATCACAAATGTTTATGAATTTTGTGCAGCGGAATGCGTCTCCTGCCCAGGGTATTTCCGATAGAGTTGTTCCATCACAAGAGCAAGGTCAGGCTTTGCGCTCTACTGGTTTGATTTCTCAGCAGTTTGATGAATCACTATATGGTACTCCTGTTGCTAATGTAAGAGGTACCATGAGTCAACATTCTCAGATCCAGGGGATCCCTCATGACTCTGCAAATTTGTTTAATAAGCTTGGTATTCAAGCACAAAAACCGATAGTCCAGTCAAAAGTCTTCAGTAATCCCCTTGTAGGTGATCAACTTAATGTTTCTCCAGACCAGTTCTGTCTGCCTCGAGGGCCTTTTACTTCCAAGCATGGACTTCAGCGGTCAAATATTTTTGGGCAAGTTCCTCCGCAGGGTTTAAATAGCACAACTTTGTTAAGCTATTCCCAGCCCCCGAGTGCCCAACAAAATGTATCGTTCCAGGAACCAAGTGAAAAGCAGGAAAGTGCTGGCTATTCTGGAGTTCAGCATAGTCCCTCACATGGGGTTTGGGTTCCCTTGGATCCATTGGAAGAGAAGATATTGTACAATGTCGACAGTGACATATGGGATGCCTCTTTAAGCATGCGTGATGACACGGGTCCTAAAGGCTTTGGGAATGTGTTGAAACATACAGAATATTCAAATGCTTTTCCTTCAACTCAAAGTGGTAGCTGGTGTGCTCTTATGCAATCTGCTGTTGCAGAAGCTTCTAGTAGCGACGCAGGAGTTCAAGAGGAGTGGAGTGGGTTGACTTTTCAGAACACAGAGCTATCATCTGATAACCAGCCTTCAAATATGTTGGATAGTGGTAAACAAGTTTGGGCTGATAACAATAACTGCGTGTATAATGCCTCCTCCTTGGGCTCAAAACCTGTCTCATTGCTTAATGAGTCCAGGGGTAGCTCTAGCTTCTTAGGATTTCATCAGCCAGGTGGCCTATTCATGGACAAGCAGAGAGAAGATCTTCACCTGAATAAATCCACTCAGAAGGCTTCCAATAACACTAGTGAATGGTTGGATCCCCACACTAAAAAAGATGTACCTCTGGATAGAAGTCGGTCAGGTCAACTATTTATTCAGTTGGACCGCGCATGGACTTCTCAGATTAATGAAAACATAGAAAGCGATGCACATCAGCAAAGTATTGCCTCATGTAATGGTGTTAACCAACCAAGCAGTAAACCAGAAGGTAAGTATATCATGTCCTGTTTCTGTAGCGGGCATGCTACAGCTCTTATGCTAATGAAACAACTGTGGGAATTGTTGTACAGGTAATACCATCGAACCCAACTACAAGAGACGGGATTTTGATGGCATGCCATGGAAAACTGGTGGTGAGTGTGAGCTTACTTATTTTTCTGGATCATCTGGAAGATCGCAACAAGTATGTTCTGACACAGAGAATCCTCTTCTGAGCAGTGAAAATGGGGAATTGTTTAACTTCACTGCTGTTACGAATTCATGCTCTTCTAAAGCTGATCAGTACCCTGATCATCAAGTTTCAGACATCAATCATCTCACTCACACCATGCAAAATCTGATGAGAAGTAGTTCACAAATTACACAAAGCTATTCTGGGATGGCTGGCCAGACATATGAGCAGCAGCAGAACCACTGCAAACCTGAGAACTCCAATGGATTGAGGAGCCAAGACGAGGAACATTTAGGGAAGTTAAACTTACAGGCATCTGGTGGACATTTAGGGAACTCCAATGGTTCTACTATTTCCATTAGCTTGGAGGTTAGTACTAGTTTGTAATATTCCTTGAACAGGCATCTGGTGGTTGTGTTTCCTGACATTACTTACATAATCGTGTTCTTCTATAGGAGCCTCTTGCTAATATTCAAGGAGATTCACCATTCCAAGAGGAAGGACCTTCCAGAGGCAGTATAGATTCTGTTACTTTCCAGACATCAGTTGGTTCTTGTGGTCCAAATATTAATGCACAAGCAAGGTAGTTTTTTTGAAGAAGAAAAATCATGTTTGCTTTTGCATGCATCTAGCTTTTTTAACGTCATAAGTCATAACAATTGCTTTGCTGCTTTCCTTAAATGGCACTTCTGTCCATTCATGTAGTCATTATTATTTCTCTGCATTTTCATATTTTGTTGCCAGATTTTAGTAACAATTAATTTCCCCCTATTAATTTGTTCTTCTTGTGATATTTTTGGTCAACTTAGTAACTGCAGTCAGCATGTTCTTGAGCTTCTTCACAGGGTTGACCAATCAAAAGAAAATAGCATAAATCCAATGTTTGATTCCGCTGTCTCTAATCCACTATATCAGCTTAGAGGCTCTGTTGGTCAATTTTACAATCAATCTTCTGGTTCTCAAGGTTTTGCTTTGAGGTTGGCTCCTCCATCTCAGCTACTTTTCAATTCAAACACTCTCCTCTCCTCACAGGATTTGCCACAGCAAACAAGTAATTTCAATTTAATGCAAGGGCATGCTGCTTTGGGAGAGAGACAACAGACCCAGTTAACTCCCCCATTTTCTTTTCAGCCTTTGTGTTCTTCTAGTGATTTGTCTCCAAGACAACGTTGGAATAATAAATCAAATTTATCGGATCATGCAGACAAGTCCTCATCCTTCCATGCACACCAAAGCTCTGCTACAGATGTTGCTCCTAGTCCTATATTTTTGAGGAACCAACTCCAAACACAATTCATTTCCAATGCACCTGTATCGTACCCATCTTTCCAGGCAACATCACACCAGGCTGGTGGATATTCACCTCAGGATATTGCTCAGCAGACCTGCACCAACCCTTATGGTCAAAAGTTTCCAGCTTTAGGTGATATGCCAACCTCTCAGCATCTTTCTGTGACAGGTACTCCTCAACAGGGTGGTTTCTCTACGAAGCCACAAAGTTTATGGAGTAATACACCAACCGAGCAACATTTTTCTGGCATGGAACCTTATAAGTTAGCTCCTTCAAGGAGCACTGTGGAAACCACATTAATGATTCCAAATAATCTAAATGATCAAGATTTCCAGAGCGATGGATATAAGTCACCGGAATCAGGTGCTTGCTCTCTAAATTCTCAAGGCTCTGACCATGGGGAAGAGCATTTGGGGAAAGAAGGGACCCATAAGGCAATATTAGCTATGATGCTTACTGCACCGCAGATGGCAGAAAGGAATATCTCCGATGCAAATGCTTTGATCTCTGGCTCGTTAGGTCATTCTCGCCAGCAAGCTCTTGCTAGGGTCCACTGTGGTGATAATAATTTGTCAGTTTCTTCTGACATGAATCTTGAATCCTCTAAGCACTATCTAAAGACATCTCATGGTTTCAATCAAAACTATTCTCTGTTGCACAAAGTGTTGCTGAAGAACATGGAGTCTGACCAAAGTAAACGGATTCAGGATGTACAACAATTAAGTGGTATGACAGGACAGCAAGCAACAAATGAACCTAATTCGACAGTCCAATGTTTTAAAAATGATGGGCTAAATTCTGCATCACATAACAGATTACCAACTGGTAATCCGAAAGTGCTCTTATCAGAAGCAAGGGAATGTGTCCGGACAGAAGTGTCATCAAAGCCGGTTCTCCACGATGAACCATCTCAAGGAATAGTTACATCTCATCAAAAAGATTTGCAGAGTCCACTTAGTGGCAGAAATGTTGCATCTGATTCGGCAGAAGATTCTCAGTCTAATATAAACATGGCACCCACTTGGTGTAATCAGTATGAAACTTTCAGTAATGGTCAGATGCTGTCAATGTATGAGGCAAGGAATGTTACAACACAGATCTCACTTGTGAACCCTTCTCAGAGTATGAATGTTACTTCTGATCCCGTGGATCAATTAAAGCTTGCTGATATTGGTCAGAATTCCAGGAATTGGCCCAGCACAGCTGATACATTATTGTCGAGTGAACCCTTTTCAGCTAATCATGTGTTGCCTTCAGATGTTATCAGCCAAAACATTGCCACTCTGAGACCAAAGAAACGCAAAATTGTAACATTTGAGCACCTCTCATGGCATGAAGAAGTTATACAGGGTTCTAGGAGGATTCGGGATATAAGGTGTTTGCTGTTCTTGCTTGTTTATGTGGTTTTAATCTTGATTTTGTGTTGTGTTATTCAGTTCCTTCTAGAAGTTTACAACAATCTTCTCAATTCTCGTGTCATTTCTTTTGATAGAATTCAAAACCTGATTCCTTGTCTGCTGATCTGATGTTCTTTTTTCTTTCTTTGTCAGTATGGCAGAACAAGATTGGGCACAATCAACGAATCGGTTGGCTGAGATGGTTCTGTCCTAGTTAATTTGATCTTGTACATACATAACCTTCTGTGTCATATATGGAACTAATAGTGTTATCTTTTCCATATTTGTTGGCAGGTAGAAGATGGAACTGGAATGATTGAAGATGGACAGTCATCACTGCGATCAAAAAGAAGGCTGATCTTAACGTCACAGCTTATACAGCAAGTGCTTTGCTCTCCACCTTCATCTTTCCTATCTGCAAATGCTGTTTTATATCACGAGAGTGTGGCATACTTTGCTGCCAAGCTATCACTAGGGGATGCATGCGGTCTGACCTATAATAGAAGAAATGTCCTGTGTGCGCCACTGGACAACCCCAACATGTAAGTACTAAGTATTGCTCCCTGTAAAGATGTTACTTGTAGAAAGCTGATGGACATGAATTCATAGTCATGGTATAATTACTGAACAAACTTGTCGTCAAGAAAAATGCATAATAGATACTGGGTTTTAGGGGCCTCTGGGCTCTCTAATATTTTTTTCTCCGTAAAATTTCAGGATTTTGGAGAAATTAAAAGACACTGAGGGCATTGATCACCATTATTTTTCAAAAGCTGTGGAGAAGTTCATGAATAGATTAAAGAACATAGAGAATGCATTGCTAAGGTATGAGATACATTTTTCAGTTCGTGAATCATTTTGAATTTTTTGAACAACAGTGCATGCTTTAATTCATTTGAACTTGAGTGGTGCAAGTGAGTGCATGAGAATGCCATAAATGCTTGAAACTAGCCATGTGGTTAACATTCCACTGAACTTTCATTTGGCAATGCAGATTCGACAAGGCAACATCAATTTTAGACGTAGGATTGGAGTGTGATGAGTTGGAAAAGGTCTGTATCATCAATCGGTTTGCTAAGTTCCATGTCCGACCAGTAGAGTCTGGAACTACTTCTTCAGGCACAGCTACAGGTGCACTAAGAAGATGTCCCCATAGATATGTCAGTGCACAACCAATGCCCAGGCACTTGCCAGAGGGGGCACAGTGTCTTGCACTTTGAGTTTGATTGTCTTCCTAACTGAATCCTCGTATTATCTATAGATAAGCCTGCTCCATTTTCAGGAAAAATTACCTGTATCTGCTCTCTTTAGATTAACATAAATGCTGGCATCTCCAAAGAAGGCCAATCATTGTCAATTTTTGAGAAGTACATATTGTTTTTTTGTATATTTTCTAGAAATTCCATGTAGAATAGGTAGCTATCTTTTGCATATAGCAACAAGATCTTTGTATGATATCTTTCTATTAGCTTTCCTAAGTCACATAACTTAATTTCATCATCTCACTAACTTTTATTGTTCTATGGGTAAATATATAAATACTGTAGCTAGCAATGTTGTGTTTGTACTCTCTCTCTCTCTTTCTACTTTTTTCCTATTTTCAGGTCTCTAATCTATTCAAGAATTAAGGTGAAGAGCCTGGGAAAGCAAGTGAAACATCTTGAAGAACCAGTAATTGGTTATACAAATGATATAATTATAAAGACTTTCGTTGTAATTAATAAACCCAATAGGTTCTGAACTTATCCATTAATTTAAAAAAAAAGCTTTTCTGGCTTTGCAATGATTATCATAATTATTGATTCCTTTCCATTTGTCACGTAGACATATTTCTTTTGATTGTTGTTTCATTTGGAAGTACGGTTTTCATATGAAAAGGTTTTGGAAGCTTCTATGACAGCTCTACAAATATTTATTTGCTTTTGAAAAGTACAAGCATTCGGACATTGATTCTGCCCCTCAAATGCGAGCATGTGATGAAGCAAAAGACAAGAAAACGCTTTTATTTAACTATTAAAAAGTGCCATACTTTTTTATTCGTTTTTTAACGATATCTTTGTACTTACAAGATTTTCTTTACACTTTAGAAAATTGACTTAGAGTAGCATTGACACGTCAGAGGGTCTCAATAACTGACATGGTGTTTTCCATGTCAGTGTCAGTGCCTGATCCTTTCATATAATTGGACAAAAAATTGAAAATGATATCTTAGAAAAGTACAAATGAAACAAAAGCTTGTATTTCTTATTCATTAAAACATTGAACATTCATGTGGGGTTGAGAGGAAGCTTTCATTTTCCCCCAAGAAAATAGGTGCTTTTCATTTTCATTTTGACTTGCAAGTCTTAAGTTGGCTCGATGAATAGCCCCCCTTTGAAAACAAGATCTTAAACAATGGCTTTGTAGTCCAACATCTCCATGTAAATTTACATTGATATAAGATTTAAATCCACATAACTTGGTGATAGCTTTTCCAGCACATGGCCACGTAATTCCTCTAATGGAGTTCTCACAATGCAACATGGTTGCAGTCCATTTTTGAATACTGAGTATACTCACCAGAAAGTCTCAAATTCTCTTGCAATGATAGATGATAAAGAGAATAGAATTCAATTAGTATTACTTGCCTGATGGATTGTCCTTAGAAGATAGAATGAAGCCAGAGAAGTTATCAGAAGCGGTCTTGAGGGTCTAAGCCTGGGAAAGTGGAGGAGTGAAATCAATTGGGTCCTTGGTGATCAGAGCCTAAGATTGCCTCCTGGAAATTGCAGAGAGAAAGGGAATGTAGTGTATCCCTGAGCTAATTGATGAGAGAATCATTGATAAAGATGGTGAGATCATCCTGAAACATACTTTTACTATAGATGAAATAAGAATCAAGGTGGAGCTGGAGCAACTATTAGACGATAAAAAAAAAATAAAAAAGGGCTTTGAACTTGAAGGAAATGGTTTTAAGTAGGGGTGTGAATTCGTGCCGGTTGTGCGTGTTTATATGAAAAAATTAAATTATTTTTAAATAATTTAGTTATTTAGAATGATAAGATATAATTATATAAAAAAATAAAAGTTAATTATAACTAAAAATAAATTGAATAGTGTTATAGGTTGCTAACTCTAATATAATATTCAGGTATTTTACTGAAGGGATAAAATCATAAATAAACAGAATCATTAGAGTATGCTTACCTACTACTTACAATTACCAATTGCTTGGCCTTTGAAAGATGATTGTCTTCTTTTCTCATTCAATTCTCACCCTCGTCAGTCAATCACAATAAAAGAATGGGTATGTTTTTTTTTTTATTTCTATTGATAACTTAAGAGCAATGGGTTAAAATTTGTTTGTGTTTTGAATGGGCTTTTCAGTTTTGGAGCAGAATTGTAATAAAATGGGTAAGTACTTGGGCCTCAACTTAGAAGCTGATTTTACAAAAAGTAAGTTGTACTCAAAATGGTTGGTACAAGATTTCCAATTTTCTATGTTCTTTCTGTCTCTCTTAAGGGTATTATGTTTTTTTTATTAATTCGATATAATTTTGATAATTTTTATTTTAATTTGTTTCACATGGTCTTTGTTTTAGGAATTATGTCACAAGAAATAAGATTTTAGTCATTTTTATTACTTTGAACAAAGTTAATTTTCATTGCCTTTTAACGTATAAAAAAAACTTAGTAATGAATATTAATTCAAATGTTAAAAAAAATAATAACATGTACTTATATTATTTTTGAATGATGCATACACGTTATAAACATGTTCATTGCTTATTTGAAAATGTTTTATTTAATATAAAATAAAAATACCAACGTTTGTTAAAAATAAAGTATGAGAGTTCAAAATATATATATTTAATTGAATGTGTTTATTTTAAATCGTGTTAATTTAAATAAATAAGTGATTATATATTCAATTTAAACAAAAGTGTTTATTGCAATAGCATATAATTATTTTTGAAACAAGTTAAGTAAAAAAAATCATTTTCTCAAAAGTTTCATAATCACACAAGTAGTATTTTATTTTTTTATCATCAATTTTTTTCCTTTTGTACCATAAAGAATAAAAAAAGTGTTAAAAATACAACCTATCTTCAATGTGATATTTGCAAATAAATTTGTAAGGATATCCTATTTATTTGATCCTTTAGAATTCAAAAATCATTTTGTAACTTAAAAAAATAACTTATAATGAATATTTGGATAGTGTATTATCACGTTACTCTCAAGCACTAGAGATCCTTGATTTGAAAACATTTTAAAAAATGCAAGACACCTTATTTATTAATGTAATTTTAAAAAATATATTAATATGCTAATACTATTAATGTATGAAAAATATATCAATAACTATATTAAAAATATATAAAAATACATAATTTTATGAATAATTTGTCAATTAAAGTATGTGATTATATATATATATATATATATATATATATTCTTTTATTATCATTCTTAATTAAAAAAATTAAAAAATAATATTTCTTTACTAATACAAAAATAATACTAATCATGATAAACTAGGTATATTATATTTTCTATTTGTATCATATATGATGTTTGAAATAAAAATTAATTTAATTTATTTATTGTTATTTGTTTTAATATTTTCTACATTTTTAATAAATATTCATTAATATCTATAATTTCATCAATATATTCACAAAATTAAATTGTTTATGTAAGCATATTACATAAAAAGAAATTCCTAAAACATAAATTGTGAGTCTGTTATCAAAGTTGACACAATTCAGGTTAAAAAATTGGATGATTAAAACTTTTGATATATGTAATTCTTCTCATTATTTTATATAAATTTTATTTTTATGTTTGATTCTATCATTTGAATAGGATAGAATTATTAGCACAACTTTTATTGTAGTATAACATATTTTCTATTTTATCAATAATAAATAGAATAATATATTAATTTTTGATAAATAAAAAAAGAAATAAATTAACTGTAAAAAAGTTTGTTAAATATTTTTTTTAAATTCATATGGATGAATGGTGATTTTTTATATTAAAATTTAAAATAAATAATAATGTTATTGTTATAAGGTGCATTTTGCATATTTTATTTTAAAAAATTAAAAATATTAATCATATTTTTTAAAATTAAAATATTTTATATACCTTAATGATATTTATGAATACTTAATTTTTTTCTTACGAATTTTGAATTTTTTAAATAAATTATTGTTTAAAAAAAATTAAAATTTGATTGATTAAACTTTATTAACAAGAAACCAATAGCTATTTGAATAAGAGAGTATTTCAAGAAAAAATAAAAAATAAAAAATAAAATAATTAAAATTATTTAATATAATTAAAATGTTTATAAATATAATAATAAGTTAAGATATTAATTTAAAATAATATAACTAATATATTAAATTTATAAAAATAAAATAATAAAATGAATTTTTCTATTAAAAAATATTATTTATTTATAAAAAGGCAAGATTTGAGAACATGCAAAACATATGGATTAATATTTTGAGAGATATTTTCATGTCGTATTATGAAAAACTTTAGACATAACTTTATTTTGTCTGTAATGGTACAAGCACAAACATGACTATTATCAATTGTTTTTATAATAAAAATTATTCTGATTTAATAAATTATGATAAATTATTAATTATTAAAGTAAATGTGAAATTTTATTAAATTCAACATTTAGAGTAAAAAAATTAACCAATATAAATTATAAAATTTAATCTTTTATAAGTTGATATTTTTGAATATTTCATATTGATATTTAAAAAAAAAATTAATTGAAATGTTAGAAAAGTTACATAACTTGTTAATAAAAGCGAAATTTTTACTTTTGTTTTGTTGATATTTTTAAGTTATTTTTAATATTAATTTCCTAACAATCTCACCTTTAAGAGCATGTGTTGAATTATCGTATCATTTCTCTCATCCATATACATTTCCTTTCTAATAAAAAATAAAATAAATAAAATTTATTTTTTTAATTTATAATTAACTACTATAATAATTATGATAATATAATAAATTCTATTAAATAAATGCTTTCTTAATTTAAAGAAAAAATAATAAATTTTTAGACATTTCAACATATAATAATTTAAAATAAGAAAAATATTACATATTTTTCATTTTAATAATATTTTTTCCAAACAAACAAAAAACTTAATTCAAAACTCATAATTTTATATATATAAATATCAAAATTATTATTATATATATATATATAATAAAATAAAAATATAATTAAATCTTACAAGATTTTCAATAATCGATTATCTACAAAAATTTAATAACCTATAAGAGTTTTGATAACCCATAAGATTTTTAATAATTTTCACTTATCCATAATAATAATATCAAAACATTTTGATATTTTATCGATATTTATAAATGTTTATATTGTTTTAGACAAAAGAAATTTCTACCTTATCAATACTCATGATGTAAATTAATCAAAATTTTAAAAATATATCAAAATATATCGTAATTTTTTAACAATAAATATAAGATAATAAAAAATTATAAAACAATTATATAATAATATGTGAAACGTATTAAATCATGCCATCCCTCTTTGACAGTATATATATGTATAAAATAGGTTAAAACAAATAATAATAAAAATAGTATTATTAAAAATTATAAATAAAAAAATAATATTTTTTTACATATATTTCATATATTTTTATCATTAAAAAAATTTGATATTTAATTTTTTTTAAATAATAATTAAATTAAATTAAATTATAATTATTTAAATTTATTTAATATTAAATAATATGTAATTAAATTCATTTAATATTATTAAACTATATTTTTAATTTTAATTTTAAAATTATTATCTTTCGTAATTTCCCATTACATTCGGATTTGTTTTGCTAGTTGTCTGTCCCGCAGAAATAGAGATGTGTCGGAAACAAAAACAATACCCAACTCAAAAAATTGAAACATTTTGGCATAAAATACATCTACATCAACCAACGTCAAATCAAAATTTTAAAATGTATGAACAATTAGTGAGAATTAACTTCCGCACAGGGGAAAAAATAAAACAAAAAACAAGGATAAAGATTAAATAAAGACTCATAATAAAATGGATAATATTAATCATTTTATTTTCATAAATTAACATATTAATTATTTTTTTTTTAAAATATTTTTATACATTTTATACATTTTAGATATTTTTTATACTTTTTTGTTTTTTTTTTTGAATTTTTTTAAGCTAGATTGTTAATGAGGGTTTGAAGATATTTGAAAAATAAAATAAGACACAAAATAAATATATTAAAATAATTAAAAACGTCCATAAATATAAAATAATTTATATATTTAAAGTCACGAATTTATAATTTTTTCTAACAAAATTTTAGTTAAGCGAGATCAAATTACTCGGTTCTCAAGTAAGGTCGAGGACGAGGAGGAGCAAAGTTCCCAACTTTTTTTTCTCTTCTACTTTCATTTCAACCCAACATACATTCCATAATCTAGACCAGGAAAAGAAAAAATATAAATAAATATTACTTCTTCATTTTTCCTTTTTCCTTTTTCCTCGCTAAGTAGTAAACATTATGATACAGCTGCATTTTCTTTCTCACTGGATCCGTATAACTCGATCAGTTTCTGCAAAACGAAGACCTGGGTCCTCAAGAGAACTATGTAATCCGCTGTTTGTTGGAATAATTGCTCGGATTTTACTGTCTCAACATTGTTGGCTGGAATGAGGTTCTTCAGAGCTTTCAACTTATCTGAGACATTAGAGCAACTTCGTCCTCCATTGTTAAAGATTCTTCGAGCACAGCAAGCACGTGAGCGGGGCCTTCTTCGTGTGTTGATCCTTCTCGTTCTTCTCATCAAGAATCTTTTGAGATTATTTGTGTTTGATCTCATTGCGTTTCGATTCTCAAACAAGAAGAAAGAGAAAGGACGAGAAAACGAAGAGATAGATCAATGAATCTGTCATACGACCCAAAAGAGGAGTGTGGGTTTAAGTAATGGCAGGGTTGGACATTGCCATTTCTATTGTTTCTAATTACATTATTGCCACCACAGGCTTTTGTTTTGTCGCTTCCTTCTATTCTTATCGTTTTCTTCCTGTGAAAAAAAAAAACTATTTTTCTCCCTCTTTATTATTCTTCTAAATGTATTGCCCAATCACGTACAAATAATTCTCTAGAAAAATTATAAATATTTGATGTTTCTTTAAAAAGCATCTGATTTAATTATGTTTTTAATTATTGCTTGGTATTAAAATAGCATTTGAAAAACATACCAATTAAAAAAAAAGACATAATAAAGCATTAATATCTTGATTATCTTGCCTTAATTTTTTTATATAAAGGAATTAATATCTTACCTTAATAAAATAATTTTCAGATATTAATTATCTTAAATTTATTGGAGGTTGGTTACAAACTCGAGCTTCAATACTCTCACTCATATATTTATCATTAAAATTTCATCAATTTTAATCATCAAATAATTATTTAAAATTTTAATTAATTTTAATGATTTTACATGTATTCATTTCGAAATCTTGACGTTATGATATTATATAGATATATTAAATATCAATTTTTTTTCAAAAAAAAAATCGAATTTTTATAGGAAATTGTATATATATTATGATTAGGCTTCAATAAATACTTAAATTGGTAATGATACAAAGTTGGGTTAATGGCCTGTAAGGATTAAGGAAAGTACAGAAATGTTGTATATTCAAGGAAGGCTGTTGTAAATTAATGTAATTTCCTTGAAATGTGTCACTATTTACGAGTTAGCATCTCACTTTAAAAGAGAAAGCGGGAAATAGAGATTGGGAGCTAATAAAGCCTGCCTATCTGTAACGCTGCTATATTATAGATTACATGTGAGGTCGGGACCGTCTCTCTTGATTCCCTAAACTACCCTTCTAACTTATTTTAAAATAATATTAATTATTATCTTCTTCTCTAAACTTTTCTATTTTTCTTTAATTTAGTGGGCCAACATAATATAAGAACATTAAAATTAAAAATTTGTATACCCGACAACGTTAGAATTCTTAGGAACTTTTGTGTTGAAATCAGAATATAAAAATTAATGGAAAATTATAAAATTAACATTCTTTAAATTTATAAAATAAAAATAGGTAATCTAACACTATTTCATATATTTTTTAATTTAAATTAAAGTTATTATTTTAAATAATTTTTCAAAAATTAATTTATTAATTATCAATTATGACTAAGTTGGAATTAGTTTTACCTTTTAATTAATGCAGTACATTTTTTCCTAACTAAGTAATGCAATTGTGAAAAATGTTACACGAGTTTTTTAAGTTACGTTAAAGGGATTATTTAATCCTTAAAAAAATATTATTTAGTATTTTATTTTTATAAAAATATATACAAAAATATTTTTTATTAATATTTTAAATAAAATATTATTATTTTATTAATAAATAAAAAAAAGATAAAAATGATTTTTCACTAGAGTATTTATTATTAAAATTATTAAAATATTTAATCAAGAGTAAAATTCGTATCATAAAAACCAAACTCATTCAGTTATATATATAAATAAAAATTGCTATTTTTTTAAAATCAAATTAATTAAATGTGAATGAAACTATAAAATTAATGTCTTATTATAGCTATTGGATTAGCTTTTCTAGGGATGAGACAAATAATATTAATAAATTATTATTTGCTGCAGTACTTTAGAATATCTCTGTTGAAGGTAAAAAAATCAATCCAGATCTAAAGATAATTTTTTTAATAAAAGAATAGATTTATATAAATGTAAGATTATCATCCAATCAAATGGATAATTTGGCTGTGTCCTACTACTAAACATAAACTGAGGAATTAAAACAATAATCAAATAACCAAATTAAGATCCATTGAAAACGTGATCCTGATGCGAACTGAATCTGAGAGGACAATTCAGTAAAATAAAGATTAAAAAGTAAGTTTATGAGCTAGTTGCATAGCGGGGGGGTATGTGTGTGTGTGTGCTCTAAAAGGTACACGTGAAGGCGATATCGGCCAGGAATGACCCATTTGAGATTTGAGCTAAGGGCTGGCTACTGGAGTGAGAAAAGGAGAGCACATGGCAAGTACACGAAACAGAAGGGGTAGTATGGGAAGGAGTGACAGCATGTGAACATCACTACTAATTCATTGGTGGGTAATTTTAAAACATTTTGTTAATTTCTTTAAGAGTAATTTTAAACAGAAAAAGAGAGAGAGAGAGCATGTGACAAATGAGAGACACAGATGTATAGCATGTTCTGCACATTCCCTGCATGCGACTGACTAATTGCCAGCACCTTCCTACTCTCTTTAAAAATAAAATAAAAAACTTTAATAAAAATTCTATTTAACTTATATTGTTGTGTGTAACAAAATATTATAATTTAAATTAATTATCTTCTTATCTTCTTATTTATCATTTGTATTAATAATTTATATAAATTTAATTTGAGATTTATCACACATGTTAATACTTAGGGTGGCGTTTGGTTCGTGGAATGGAATCGGAATCGGAATCGGAATCGGAATCGGAATGGAAAGAAAACAATTTTGTTTGGTTTGACCACTGGAATCGCTCTAATCGTGATTATAGTGTTTGGTCTTACATGGAATGGAATGAAAAAAGCGTAAATGACCTTAATACTACACGTCAGAAAGTTCAAATAATGTCATTTAATTACTATTTTTTCATCACACAAAATACATTATTGAAATCATTATTTTTTTAAATAAGTATTACTTAATTAAAAATAAATATATTATTAAAATTATTATTTTTCTAAATAGGGTTTAGGGTTTTGAGGTTTGGGATGTGTCATTTACGGTTTAGGGATTTAGGATTTGGGATTATATTTGTAGGTTAAGGTTTAGGGTTTATGGTTTTAGGATTTGGAATTTGGGGTTTAGGGTTTTGGGATTTATGTTTTAGGGTTTTGGGTTTTGGGATTTATGTTTTAAGGTTTAGGGTTTAGGGTTTAGAGATTTGGGGATTTGGGTTTTGGGGTTTTAGGGTTTAGGGTTTAGAGATTTGGGGATTTGGGGTTTAGGGCTGAGGGATTTAGGGTTTAGGGTTTTAGGATTTGGAATTTGGGGTTTAGGGTTTAGGGTTTTGGGATTTATGTTTTAGGGTTTTGGGTTTTGGGATTTATGTTTTAAGGTTTAGGGTTTTAGGGTTTAGGGTTTAGGTTTTAGGGATTTGGGATTTGGGGTTTATGGTTTAGGGATTTGGGATTTAGGGATTTGGGGATTTGGAGTTTAGGATTTAGGGTTTTAGGATTTGGAATTTGGGATTTAGGGTTTAGGGTTTAGGGTTTAGGGATTTGGGATTTAGGTTTTAGGGTTTTGGGATTTATGTTTTAAGGTTTAGGGTTTTAGGGTTTAGGGTTTAAGGTTTTAGGATTTTAGGATTTGGATTTAGGGTTTAGGGTTTTGAAATTTTGGGTTTAGGGTTTAGGGTTTTGGAATTTTGGGTTTGAGAATTTGGGATTTGAATTTAGGATTATATTTTAGGTGAGGGTAAAATTGGAAAAAAAAAGTTTAAATGGGAATGGAATAATGATTACCAAAGGTGGGAGAAGGAATTGTGATTCCTTCTCTTTTGGTAATCAGATTCCATTCCGTCCAACCAAACACACAAAATGGAAGGAATCAATTCTGATTCCATTCCATTCCCTCCAACCAAACGTGGGGTAGTAGTTTTGAAGGTATTTTAATGTAAATTATAATAGATCGAACCAACCAAAACTCAAAATTTTTGAGCTTTGGCAAGGAATGGTAGGCACATGAATATTTTTCAAGCTAAATCGAGCCATGATTGTCAAAATAATGGTGAAAATGGCTCCATATAACATATAAATTTTCCAGCTTTTGACTGCTATAATAAGAACTTTTTTTTTTACACTTGAAAACTTGAAATGTAAAGATGTTTTTGGGGTTTATGTCTATTGGGTTGAATCTGTTATATGTATATATTTATATATGTTATTGATTTATTTTTGTTTATTATGTTAAATTTTTGTGTGTTTTGTTTTTCATTTTTTTAATACCGATAATTCTTATTTTTGGTAGTTAACAGTTTACTAATAATACTAAGATCAATTTCTCGCTCAAAATTACATTATTTGTTAGAATTATATTACATTTTGGTGATCATTTTCTTAGAAAGTTTATGTAGGTTATAAATTATATTTTTATATATAACATGTTATATCATTTTTATTTTTTAAATATAACATATTACATCACCTTCGATAAGATTATTAGTAACCTCATCGAAGTTTTGATTAAATTGTCGGAACTTCAGGAAAATCATCGTTGATAGTCGAAGTTCTATTTTTTTGAAGTTATAAAATAAAAATATTTTAATCAATTTGTTAAGTAATTTGACTTAATACAGTAAGTTTGGAGAAAAATTATTACTAATTTAAGAAAAATAAACAAATTTAAATATAAAAACTATTTCAATCATTCACTAAAATTAATGAAATCCTAAAACCCAACCCTAAATTGTTCCGATAAGTTTGGACCTCATTTTATTGAACTTTCTATTTACTTAATTCATTGCATGAGTTTATATTATACAAGAATTTATAAAATAATGTAATGTGAGTCAAAAGTACATATATATTATGAAAATTAAACTTAAATCAATTTCAAATCGAATTTGGGATGAACTCATGTTTAAAATATTTAATTATTAATCTAGCCCAAAAATAATTCCAACAGAATAGTGCTGAATTTTTTTGGACATTATTGGGCTTTAAGCTTGATCGAATCTAACCGATTCAATCATGCTTTTTCAGATTAGGCTAAATTTATATTTTTATATGATATGTTCATAGAAATTATTGTATTTAATAAGATATTTACACTTGATAAAATGAGTTTATTTTAATTTTTTTTTATAAAAAAGGAAAAAATATTAAACTTGGAGGATATAAATTGAAGGTAGCAATTCAAGCTACAACTTAGAACATGAACCCGACACGATATAAATTATTTTTAAGTTAAAATTAGTTGTTAATTAATTTGATTGTAATAATATTGAGTTTCTTTTATAATTATAAATAAATGAATTGATTAAAAATAATTTAATTTTTATACTACTATAAAATACATATATTTGGATAGAAAATATAAAAATAAGTTTAGAATTTTCACCTTAGTTTTGAAGGTATTTTAATATAAATTCGAATAAATAGAGCTAACCAAAACTCAAAATTTTCAAGCTTTGGCAAGGCATGGTAGGCACATGAATATTTTTCAAGCTAAATCAAGGTAGGTTTGTCAAATTAACGGTGAAAATGGATGCATATAACATATAAATATGCATAGTAGATTATTATCTTTTTCTCACACTACGTTGTCCTCTTTGGAGACAAAAATATGATTCTATCCTTGTCAAATCTAGGCTTTCTTTTTCACATAAAACATGATACATTTTTGATCACTTATATTTTCAATTATCATCGATGTGTGATTTGGGGGTATTTTTAAAAATCTTCCGTAGGCCCAAATTCGTAATCAACATCTTCTTGTTTCTTCACAAGTAGAATTTTTCACTATATTTCTTATCCTTATAATGGCGCATTTCTAAACTTAGGAGCTTCTTATGCATTAGAAACAAGAGATAAAGATTGAGATGATAATCTTATGTTGATATTTATGAAAATAAAAAATTCATATTTTAATTTTTTTATGTCTTTTCCTTAATTATTAACCATTTAATTGATTTTAGTTATAGAACTTAGTTTTAATCATCTTGCACTATATATTGATCTATTTTTACATTGCATTAAGTCTATAATTTCTCCAATACTTTGTCATTTTTTATGTCATAAAGGGGGAGAGTTATCCACACCTTTTCTATTTGTTCATATTTGTCATGTTGTTACTTGATTGTTGTGAATGATTACATTTTATGATTTTTTTTACACTTTGTTTATTTCTATGTAAATTAGACTAATGTATAATTAGGTTTCTAAGTTAAGTTGTCGTATGCTTTATTTATATGGTTTCATTTATATATAAGTTTTTCTAGTTGCATCAAATATGAATTCTCTGAATTATAGGATAGTTTCACTATAGAGTCTAGAACATTAATGTATTCTTACTTTATTCGTATCAGTGTCATGTATTTAAAGAGACTTCATCACACGAAAATGACAAAATAATTTTATAAAGACTATAAGTGTTAACTATTTTTGTGGATAAACTGTTTATCTGTAAACTTATTTCTATGATTGTTATCAGGTTTATCAAATAAAGTAAAAAAAATGTGAGAGTTTGGATAGTCATATTTTAGATATATCTTTTATAGTTATCACATATAGAATTTCACTCATTCATTCACTAGCACATGTTCACAACATGAATCAAGATAACATGTATTATATCGTAATCACATTGCTCAAATAACTCATATATAGGTACTGTTGTATACATATTTAAGTGCATTTATATAGACTTTTGGTTGAATCGATTATGATGTTGTATGATGAAGTTATAACCCTTTTAGATAGAGGGATCGATTCTCCTAGTAGACGGATCAATCCTACTTTGGACCGATCTTTAAACAATCCTCAACTAATCATGTTAAACTACATAAATTTTTTAAAAATGAGGTGTGTAGAGAGGGATCAATCATAACATAAGTGCATCCCCTATTTCGTTGGTGTAACTTTTTTTTACAAGAGATATATCCCCTTTTTAGAAAGATGGATCCCCTTTATGAAAATTAGCCAATTTTTTCTTGTTTTATGCATTTTTTTAATCCCAATCACCGACCAACTTCTTATTATATTTTTTCACATCAATTGAGTGATGTTTTCTTATTTAGGTTTTCTTTAAATACATTATTTTTCTCTTATAATTCACATACATAACGATAGAGCAATTTTAAGGAGCACAAATTTTTCACAGTTAGATCTTTCTATCATTTTGTTTCTTTTTATTTAGGTTGAGATTCATTATCTCATCTAATATATTCATATAATTATGCTAGCATAGATTTGAGCTTACTTATTGATTTTGAATCTTTGATTTCATATGATTAGACAAGTATAAATCTAAGTATATTTATTGAACTTGTGTTTAATTAAAGTTCTATAATTCGTTAGTTGATTTGATTTATTTGATAAATATTTTGAATAATCTAGTTAAAATTATTCATTATTAAATTCATTATAAAACACACATAGACACCTATGTTTTTTATGCTAGCTTGATCTGTGAACGTGTCTAATTGGTGATAAGCTAATTAGATTGTTAGTTTGAATACTGCTCATGCTATTATTGAAAATTGTGAAAAAATAGTAGAGGTTCGTAGATAATGTACATTGAAGTAATATCTTAGGAGGATAGCATAAGATTAAGTTTGTAGTTGTATATTTGACTTTCATTGTAAAAAAATTAAATGATCCGATGAATTAATATTTTTCCTATTAATTATAATTATAAATTAGTTTATTTACACCTAAAAATCTTATATATTGTTTATTTATTTTCGTATTTATTTTTGATACGTGATTACTTATCTAATCGCAATAATAATTATGAAATTATATTTGATAAAATTAAAAATAATATATTTACCTTTCATTTTTAGAGCTTTGAATTCATTTTTCATCTTTAATTCAATTTTTTTAAAGTAAACATGTAAAATAAATTTATCAACCACCTTCCTGAGGTTCACTCAAATATCAAAGTGACAAAACAAATTTTTGAAGTTCTTCCATGCGTCTATCTCAAGGCTTAAGTTTTGCGTTAATATTAAAAAAAGGGTCCCAAGTCTTTAAATGTACAATGGGAGATTGTAAGTATCACTCTTTTTGAGTCCATACGGAAATAATGCAATAATGCCAAAAATATAAAAATAAAAATAATTTTCTCTAATTTTCGAACAAGACAAAAAGTAACAAGATAGAAAATTAGCGATTCAAAAAAATCCAATTAATACAATCATAAAATATTTTCTTAAACAAATAAACAAAGAAAGTATGCATCTTCAAGGTTATTCTTTCATCACGAATTTTCTTATACTTCCTGAAAAAACTCATTTTTTTCTTCAGGACGTGGAATTCACAATTTCTACAGGAAAATATTGGAAAATAGAATTCAGCACACACACACAGAGATGTGATGTAAATCATGAAAAGTCCGATAACAAACTTAATTACCTTGATTTATTTGTTTTTGTTTTTAATTAATGGATAGTTGTAGATAAAATAAATATAGAAGTGAAATATAAATACCTTTAAATTAAGAACCAAATGTGTGTAGTAGCGACAAAGATGATAATAAGTTAGTTGTTAGCTAGTGGTCGCATCGCAGCAAACTTAGACTCTGAGATGTGATGTAAATAAAAATTTTCCACGTTCTTAATTTTTTGTTTTGGGAAGAGCACTCACTCAGCTGCGATTGGCATGTGGAGGCTTGCGCTTTATTCCTTTTGTTTTTGGGTCGGCAGAGGCTGCCATAATCAATACCATTATATGTATAATCCATCGTCCCTTTTGGCTGCAATACCATGACCCACTTGTTTTGTCTAACATCAACAACTTTGCCTTCATTGCTACTACTTTCTCTTTTAGATTTTATCACTTTTTTTTTTCATTTATACGATATCGTCGGTATGGCTGATCTAGGAGGTTTCACACACACATATATAATTCCCCAGTTGATAAAGGATGAGTAAGTGGTAGTCAACATTCAAGTATAAGGCCTCTAGTTTAGGATATTATGCCTTTTACCTCTCCAATTTGAAGGATATAGAATACACGTAAACATGAAAATTAAGGGCATGTTTACTAAACAAGAATAAACATTAAGAAATGACATTGATTTTATATATTGATATGTATTTTAAAAATATATCGTGAATAAGAATGAAATTAGTTCAAAGTTACTGTTATGATCTTCTTTGCCAGCCAAAATTTATTCTTAAATCCTGTGCTATTAATAATTTCATTTCCTTATCAATTTTCATATTATATTTCTGTAAATTTAAATGATGATAAAAATACCTTTATAAAGTACAAATTCATTATTACATAGTAAATAGTCAAAAAACTATTTTTTATAATTCACGTTACCTAATTTAATCAATTTTATTAATATATATTTTATTATACAATATTTTTAATTTAATATTTAATTAATTATTAATATATCATATAATTAATGCATATAACAGACTCTAAATACACCAATTTTTACAGATGCACTATTCCCATTTCCCGATACAATGTTTTGTTTAAAAACAAATTCATAAAAAAAAATGACAAATATGATGTTGAATTCAAGAAATAATGCAACAACTCATTCAATAAATACTGCGTCGATGTCAACTCCTATCAACATATATGACGTCTATCAAACATTTATAAACCATGTGATTCAATAATTGTGATCGTTGAAATAGTAATTAATATTTGTCTATATAAATAATGTACACGACTTATATAAATTAAGAAAATATATCGGAGAAACTATTTATTTCTTCTTCATTTTGATTGTTTATTCAAATATTTATTTCTTCATGGTATCAGAGCCAAGTCGTTACTCTATACAAATTTGAAATCTTTGTTCTCTTAAACTGAGTTTTCTTTCTCTGAAAAATATTTTCTTCTCAAAAAACAAATCTCATTCAAACACTCATACAAATATTAATTAAAAATACTTTTTGAAGCAGTATTTGCCCCACCTAATTTTAACAGATTACTCCAAACACAATTCTGAGCATTTTAGTAAAAATAGGATAGAAGAAACAGTCAGCACGTGCCCACACGTGCCTCTAGAAAGAAAGGAAAAAATTTCACGCGCCTCAACTCGCCTCCGCGCGCCGTCACGCGCCATCTGGAGGTTGAAGACGCTGATGTGGCCAGATCGCTAACGTGGTCATACGGGTTGGCTTCGCTCGGCTCGGGCTTGCTGACGTAGCTAGTCCGCACCTCAAGTTTGGTTCGGCTCAACTGACGATTCAGTTTGAACAAGGTTTTTTCATAGTTTTTACAAATCTGACTAGTTCGGTCTATTTTAAAGGTCTAAACCCGGTTTTTTTTTCTGGTTCTGTCTTTTTAAAATCGATGTGGTCTAGTTTGCAAGGTTTTTAAACCAATTTTTTTTCCTAATTTTGTGTTTTTTATCTGTTTTGGTCCATTTCTTCTTAAAAAAACCATCGGTTCTTGCATTTTTCTTTCCAGTTATGAAATTATTACACCATTTTTTAGTTACTTTACCATAACATCATGACAGAGGACACAATTTCATTACCTGTGGAGAAATCAACTCCAGTTATTGTACAATCTGTCTATTCTGAAGGTGTTTTTAATGTTGAAATTATTCTTACTGAGATTAATTATGATGTTTGGTCTCAAATAATAGAAATGCATATTGTAGAGAGAGAAAAACTCTCTTATATTCATGACAAAAATTTACAACCAGAAAAAAACATCAAAATATTATAACAAGTGGTATGCAGAAAATCAAAAAGTGAAGAGATGATTACTTATGTCAATAAGTCCAGAAATCATGAAGCGTTATTTACGTATACCTACTGCTCTTGAAATTTGGGGCTTTAGTAAAAACATTTTATGATGGAAGTGACGAATTACAGGTATTTGTCTTAAATCAAAAAGCTTTTACTTCCAGACAAAATGAAAAATCACTTTCAGAATATTATGGAGAGTTAACTGAAATTTTTCAAGAGTTAGACCATCGTGATAAAATGATCATGAAAGACCCTCATGATCTAATATAATATCAAGAGTCTGTTGAAAAACTAAGGGTACATAATTTTCTTGTTAGATTAGATGATGAATTTGAGCAAGTTTATGGAGAAATTTTACGAAAAGAAACCATCCTATATTTAGAAGGTTGTTATTCCTTGATTCGATGAGAGGTAGTACGTTGAATCTCATTGAAGGAAAAAATTGGAGACGTTGACGCTTCTGCCATGATATCTCAAAATTGTTATTTTTCAAATCAACAAGAATGAGATAAATCATCATTTAAATGCACCAGTTGTCATCAAAAGGGTCATACAAAAGAATGATGTTTTGAACTTATGGGATATCCTGACTGGTGGGATCATAATCGTGACTCTCGGAAGAAAAATCCAAGACAGATATCTATTACCACCATTGCTGAAACAACAAAGGATCATGTTGCAAGCTCTTAAGAAAATGTTGGTAAGATGCCTAAAGCTATTTCTTTTGTTTTTAATAATACATGGATAATTGATTCAGGTGCAACTGATCATATGACATTCGATTATAGACAAATCTTAAAACCATCTTCACACAAAACTATTTGCACTGCCAATGGTAACACAACCTCAATTATTGGGGAAAGATCTTTGTCTTTCACTAGTACTTTGAATTTAGATTCAATGCTAGTTGTTCCCTCTTTAGAGTATAACCTTATATCTATTTCTTAAATAACCACTGCTTTATCTTGTTTTGTTATTTTTTGGCCTAACTTTTGTGTGTTCAAGGACATCCAAACAAAGCAAATGATTGGTCATGGTGTTAGGCAAGGAAACTTGTATTATTTAGACTTGGATTCAACAAATCATGCATTGGTAGCAACTGGATCCCAAAAGGATCAATCAAATATATGACTATGGCATATGAGATTGGGTCATGCTTCTTTTGGATATTTAAAGAAATTATTTTCAAGTTTATTTTTGAACTTATATCTTTCTACTTTAAAGTGTGCAGGAAGCTTTAGGTGACCAAAAATGAAAAAATGCTATGAATGAGGAACTAAGATCCGTAGAAATAAATGGAACTTGGGAACTTATCGATCGTCCACCAACAAAAAAAATTGTTGGATGTTGATGGATTTTTTCAGTAAAGTATCAAGCAGATGGTATGATTGAATGCTATAAAGCAAGATTGATAGCAAAAGGATACACTCAGACATATGGGATCGACTATACAGAAACATTTGTGCCTGTAGCCAAAATTAACACTATTCGAGTCTTGGTATCTCTAGTTGCAAATTTAGATTGGTCATTATATCAGTTTGATGTAAAAAATGCCTTTCTACATGGAGATTTAATTGAAGAAGTCTACATGGATCTATCACCAAGAATTAAGAAATCCAAAATCCATGATGAAAAGGTATGCAAATTAAAAAAATCACTGTATGGATTAAAACAATCCCCAAGAGCATGGTTTGGCAGGTTCACAAAGTCAATGAAGGCATTTGGCTACAAGCAAAGCAATTCAGACCATACTTTATTTATGAAAAAAAGTATGGTAAGATCATTGCACTTATTGTATATGTTGATGATATGATAGTAACACGAAATGATCTTGAAGAAAGAAAAGATCTACAAATTTATTTGTCCAAAGAATTTGAAATGAAAGACCTTGGTTCCTTAAAATATTTTCTTGGGATTGAGGTTTCTCGAACGAAAGAAGGAATCTTCTTATCTCAAAGAAAGTATGCCTTAGATTTATTAAAAGAAATTGGTATGTCGACATGTCAACCAATTAATACACTAGTAGAGGAAAGATTAAAGTTATGTATCAAGGTTGATCAAGTTCCAGTAAATAAAGAAAGATACCAAAGGCTTACTGGAAGGTTGATGTATTTGGCACACACAAGACCAGATCTTGCCTATGTTTTAAGTATTGTCAGCCAATTTATGCATAATCTTGGAGAATAACATATGAATGCAGCTATTCGTATTTTGAGGTATTTGAAGTCTACTTCTGGAAAAAGATTATTATTCACTAAAAACTCAGAGTTCCAAAGAATAGAAGTATATACTGATGCTGATTGAGTTAGATCAAAAAATGATAGACGATCTACATCAGGATACTTCCCTTTTATAAGGGGAAACCTTGTAACATGGAGAAGTAAAAAATAACATGTTGTTGCTCGTTCAAGCGCAGAGGCTGAATACAGAGGCATGATATTTGGGCTTTGTGAGGCCTTGTGGTTATAATCTCTCTTGAAAGATTTGGGATATCCTACTAAAAAATCAATTAAGTTATTTTGTGATAATAAAATAGCATGTGATATTACTTATAATCTAGTTTAACACGATCGTACAAAACATGTTGAAGTTAACAGATTCTTTATTAAGGAAAAGTTAGAAGAAAATTCATTGTAATTACCAAAACTTAAGTCAGAAGATCAATTGGCTGACATTCTCACTAAAATAGTCTCATATCGAGTATTCATAGAACTTTCAATCAAGTTGGGTATGAAAGACATCTATGCACCAACTTGAAAGGGAGTGTTGAATTCAACAAATACTGTACCAACTCATTCAACAAATACTGCACCGATGCCGACGTCTACCAACATACATGGCGCCTACCAAGCAGCTGTAAACCATGTGATTCAATCATTGTGATTGTTGAAATAATAATTAATATTTGTCTATATAAATAATGTACATGACCTATACAAATTAAGAAAATATATCAGAGAAACTATTTATTTCTCCTCCAGTTTGATTGTTTCTTCAAATATTTATTTCTTCGTATGATTGGGCTTATCTAATATAGACTTGAGCCAACCCATGAACAAGTCTATTAGTCTGGGCTTCCATTCTGTAGCCTACTCAAAAAAATTGAGAACCGATGGACATATCTTTAAAGTGATCTCATGTTGAGAATATGATTAAGATTTAAGAGACAAAAGAAAATGTGAATTAAATGGAGTTTGTCGCATTAATGATATAAAAAACCTCCCCATTGTAATAATTAATTTTATTTTTTAAAAATTTTTAAAATCTATTTCATATGCATGTACTTGTTATAGGAATGAAAGTAGAAAAAAAAAACGAGAATAATTATACTAATAATCATACATATCTCATATTAATTTAAGATATATTTAGTTAATAAAAATTCGTTATAAGTTAGTAGTAATTTTTTCACGATAAATTACGTTTTTTTTTATTTTTTAACATTTATTTAAAAATATATTTATTTATTTAAAAATAAATATTTAAATATTCCTTATTCTACTACATTATTTAAAATATTAGACATCAATTTTTAATTTTTTAATTAGTACATATTTATAAGTAAAATAAAAATATATAAAAATATAAAATTCAATATAATTATTCTAAATATTATGTATTTTATTATTAAAAAGATTTTTACGTAATTATATGTATATAAAAAATAATATTAATATATTTCAATTTCGATTAATCATAATTTTGATTCTATAATAACATCATCATTCAACGTTTTATCGATTTTAATTATTTTCAAAAAAATCTATTAAATTTTTACTAATAATTATAATTTTAACCATAAATAATTAAAATATTTATTTTTTTATTTCTATTTCTTCTCTATTGACTGCTGCGTTTACTTTTCTTTTTTCAAATGTAATTTAATTTTCTCTCTCTTAACTAACTCTTATGGCGATTAGTTGATAAAATCAAGGTATAATTATATTTTTTTCCCTTCCTTTTGTGTGTATTACTGTGGGTATAAGGTTAGTACAAATTATGATTTCTTATGGCATATCATTAGTTTTTCTAATTCTTGTTCTTTTTGCTTCTACAGCGATCGTTATTTGTTTTTGTTGCCCTTTTTTGGGTTCTAAACGTTGTGATTTTGTTTCCTTACGATTTTTCAATAATTTTGTATGAGAAATTTGAATAAATAAATTTGGGGCTGTCAATGTCATATAGGTCTCCCGAACGATCGATGGCCTTTAGTTTTTTTTTTTTTTTATAGGCTAAATATTGTGGAACGATGACATTTTTTTTGTTGTATGAATTACATTTATGTATTTTAAGCTTTATCGCATAATTATGAATCCTTTTATTTGCTTATATAAATATAGAAATTGGTACATTATGATGTTTTTATCTCTCAGTTCGCTACATTGTACCCTTGGGCCTTTGGTACTCATAATATTGTATGAAGAACTATTAGAATCATGTTTAATTTGACAAATGTAATTAAGAACATCTCTAATTAGGTTTTGTCCCACTATTTTGGTGCAAGTTTTATACTAAAAATTACTCCAAAGAGGTTATAAAGTTTTGAATTAAAATAACGCAATGATTAGTATCATAATATATTTAGTGTAATACTATTTACATGTTATTTTCTTTTTCTTTTTTTAAATATTAATAAAAGGTAAAAAATAAAAAAAATATTGTTTTAATTTATATTTTATTATGCTTAAATTATGTTCTATTTTGTCGAAAATATTATATTATTTTTTTAATTAATAATATTTTTTAATTTTTAATAATAAATGAAAATTATATATAATATAAAATTAGTAAAAAAAATTATTATACACTAATTAACATTTAAACATTAAAAAAATTAATATTAAAATTAAAAATATATTATAAAGTTATAAAAATAACATAAAGTTGATTGAACGTTTATAGGATTAATATAAAAACTCTTCGATGCATTAATTTAACGTTTGTGAGATGAATATATTAATTTAGAAGATTAATGTTCACGGTTTATATTTTTAATGATCGTGTTTTTCTATTATTTTTTCAGCAATGTAATGTTTAATGCACATAATAAATATAATATTTTAGTTAGTTAATTTTTTATTTTTTATTAAAAATATAATTTTTAAATTTATTATAATTAATTAAATAATAATAATAATATATAATTAATTAATAAGTTTAATTTAAAAAAATTAAGAATTAATTGATAAAATAAAAATAAATAAAATATTCTACTTTTATTAAAGAATATATTTTTTTAGTGTAGTGGGTCGGAGATTTAGAAAGAAAGAAAGAAAAAAAGAGATAGTGCAACTTTTGCACTAAATAGAGTTTTGGGTTGGATATCCTCTAAGTAGTCATAGAGTTTGATCTTTTGATTCTCTCTCTCTCCTTTTTTTTTTGTTTTTTTGGGTTTTTCAACTGTCATTCAAGATATATAATAGCTTATGTTGTTTTTGGTTATTACATGAAACTTATGAAGAAATTTCCATCCATGTTATTTTCTATACCTTGATAGCTAACTCCAAGTTGAGTGTCTGGAAATTTTAAATTTGCACCATGCAAATTCTCTTAAGGGCATTCACTGCGCTTTATGAATAATGCTACTTTTGGGAGGTTTATATTCTTGGTTAAGCTTGGCTCTAGCCTCTAGTAAAAGAGTGCAATTTTTTTAATCGATTTGGGTGTGTCATTGCATGTGACACAAATACAGTATAATACACAAAATGAAATAGGTGAATTAGAAATATGTTCTTTATGATAATATTGCACTTTGAGGGCCTTTTCATGAGTTATAATATTCTTTGAGGGTATAATTTCTTCAATACAGAACTACTTGAAATGTTTGTGTGCTAAGAGATAGCCTTCCATTTGCAAAAGACCAAACTCACCCACTTTAACCTACTGCAAGTTCTACCAAACTTTCCATAAATGAAAACAATGTCGAATTCTTCCCCCTCCAAGAATTTCTTTTGATGATTTGGAGTTTTTTTATTGACATCTGGACTAAACATAGATTCATCTTCTCAGATGTTGTTTCAGGCCCTGTTCTACATACTGGTATTAAGATCCCACCACCAGAGATAATGTGACATGCTTAGAATTCACTTGGAGGGACCTGAACACAAGACGACCCTACATGTTGAGCCCAGATTCATTGTTCCTCTGAACTAGACTGTGAGTGTTTAAGTGCTTGCGGGGCACAATGATTCTAATAAGCTTTCTTGCATAATTAATAAAATTGCCTAAAAATTTTTAGGGTGAAGCCATACTCATAGTTGTATATGTGTTGAATCTTTTACCATGTACTCCTCTCAAGATAGATGTTCTAGATAAAGTGTAGTCAGGAAAGGATGTTTCCTATGATCATCTACAGGTATTTGGCTGCAAAGCATTTGTTCATGTCCACAAGGATGAGAGATCCAAACTTGATGCCAAGATAAGACAATGTATTTTTATTAGCTATGGTCAAGATCAATTTGGTTGTAGATTATATGATTCGATTGCAAAAATACTTGTCAGGAGCCATGATACTGTATTTGTTGAAGATGAGACCATTGAAGATATTGTCAAAATGAATAAGAATGTTCCTAATTCCAATGGGGACTCATATTTGGAATTAGTTCCTTCAACATTAGTGCCAAGACAAGTTGGAGATGAAGACTAGGTTTATCCACCCGATGAAAATGATGCTCTTATAAAAGTTGGTTCTAAAGATGAGAGAGACGATGATGTTCATTATCCAGCACCAACACCTATGGCTTCTCCTATTTCACTGAGTAGAAGTGATAGACTAGGACAACCTTCTACCATATATCATCCAGATGAGTATGTAACTTTCACTGATGGGGGAGAACTTGAGAGTTATGAAGAAGCCATGGATGACGAATCCAAACAAAAATGGATTAAATTCGTGCAAGATAAGATAAAGTCCTTGTAAGAGAACAAAACTTTTGAGTTGATGAAGTTGCCCAAAGGGAAGAGAGCTTTGAAAAATAAATGGGTGGTCAAGGTGAAGTATGAAGAACACAATTCCAGTCCGTGATACATAGCTAGACTGGTTGTCAAGAGATTCAACCTAAGAAAAGAAGTTGAATTTGATGAGTTTTTCTCACCAGTTGTGAAAATGACATCCATCCATAATGTGCTAGGATTAGCAATAAGTCTTGACTTGGAGGTTAAGCAAAAGGATGTCAAAATTATCTTTCTACATGATGACTTGGAAGAAGAGGTATACATGGAACAACCAGAGGGATTCAAGCAAAAGGAAAAAGAGGATTATGTTTGCAAATTGAAGAAAAGCCTTTATAGATTAAAACATGCATCGAGACAATAGTATAAGAAGTTTAAGTTTGTTTTAGAGAAGCAAGGCTACAAAAAGACTACTTCAGACCTTGTGTTATCGTGCAGAAATTCTCTCATGATGATTTCATTATTTTTTTTCTCTATGTGGATGATATGTTGATTGTTGGTCGGAATATTTCGAAAATCAACAACTTGAAAAAGAAATTGAGTAAGTTTCTTTCCATGAAAGAATTAGGGCCAACAAAGTAGATTCTTAGTATGAGTATTATTAGAGACAAAGGTGCTAAGAAATTATGGTTGTCACATGAGAAGTACATTGAGAAAGTACTTTAGAGATTTCATATGGACAAGGCTAAAGCGATTAGTTATCCTTTTGCTAATCACTTTAAGCTAAGTTCTAAGAAGAGTCCTTCTATAAACAAAGAGAAGAAAGAAATGGAAAAGGTTCCATATGTTTCAGCCATTGGAAATCTGATGTATGCCATGGTTTGTACACAACTAGATATTGCTCATGTAGTTGGAGTTGTGAGTAGATGCTTTTCAAATCCTAGAAAGGAAGATTGGGTGTAGTGAAATGGATTTTCAAGTATCTTCAATGTTCTTCCAAAATATGCCTATGTTTTGGAAATGACAAACATGTGTTAGTTGGATACACAGATGCAGATATCGCTGGGGATGTGAATTCTAGAAAATCCATTTCAAGTTACATGATTACATTTGCAGGGGAAACTATGTCATAGTAGTAAAAGTTACAAAAATGTGTTGCATTGTCCAATACAGAAGCAGAGTTTATAGCAACAACATAAGCATGTAAATAATTGCTATGGATGAAAAAGTTCTTGAAAGAACTTGGATTGTAGCAAGACAGTTACCAGTTATTTTGTGATAGTTAGAATGCTATCCACCTTGGAAAGAATGTCTCATTTCATTCGAGATCAAAACATATTGATGTGAGATATTACTAGATTATGGATGTAATGGAAAAGAAGATACTATAGCTTGAGAATATCCATATAGAGGAAAATGAATCAGACATGTTGACAAAAAAATTTCTAAGTTGGAATTTTGAATATTGTCGTCTAACTGTTGGATTAGTGGAGTCTTACATGTAATCGTGAGAGAGAGATTTATAGGTCCTATCTACATAGAAGGGGAAGAAAATAAAACTTTTATGTGTAACCACATTTGAAAAATTCATCAAATATATATATATATATATATATATATATATAAAAGGCTAAAAATTGACTAATTACGTGACCAATTTGTGGTCACATAAAGGTTAGAAAATTTTGCCTATAAATAGATAATATTTTTGTCTTAAAAAGACACACCAAAAGAAGAGAAGTAAAACAAAGTCAAATGAACAATTTACTTTGCCTTAAAAATATTTGTGATATTTTCTAAAAAAGAAGTTATAAAATAGCGAGTTTGGAAAATATTTATGTACTACTATTTTGAATTTATCTCAATTTGTACCAATTAATTTTATTTGTGAAAAAATATTTTTAAAAATTTATCTCGTAAACGTAATCCAAATTAAAGGATAAAATATGTTAAATTACTAATGTTATTATTTTATCCTGTTAAATTTATTTTATTTTTACAAAATATTAAGTACAATATACAATATAATTGAAGTAAACCACCTTAAAGAGAAAATACGAGCAAACACAATCAGAGGCAGACATATTTTCTGGTGTGCACAACCTCAATCTGCTGCCGTTTGCAGTTTTATTTATACCTGTTTGAACACTAATTTTCAAGGGATACCACAATCGAGGTTTAAAAGTTACGGAAGCTCACCTAGTGGTCTGACAAACCTCAAAGAAAGAGGTTTAAAAGTTACCTTAACAAATGGTGGTTCCCCAGGAGCAAGACATCGATAAAAGGTGCCAGCCATGGGAGATTTCAAAGGTGGAAGAGATGGTGTGCTTGCAGGGGCAGGTGATGCCAGTGCTGGGGATGAAGGAGCTGGAGCAGCTACTGGTGATGATGGATGGTATAACGTGGCGTAAGCAGCAGGTGGGAATGGAACTTGCACTGTTGGCTGTTGAAAAGCTTCTTTTTTTCTTGTGACAATTTCACAATCCAATTGCTTCAACTTCAATTGAGCAATATCTCTTGAATCCACTAGTCTGATTATCAAGGTGATATGAATGAATTCCATGTTTCATTACTAATAACACTATAAAGACCATGCAAGCATACAAATGTGAAAGATTATTATATATAGGAAACACACAAATGATTATGTTAACTAGTAGTAGACTAAATGATTATGTAACATAATTGTGTGTATAATTATGTTTTAATATAATAATATATTTTTTATAATAATAATATCGTTAATAGAAATATAGATAAATATAAGATTGTTTTGTATAATTGTAATCTAAACAGAACATATACCAAACAAAAATATCTTTTTTTTTGAAATTGTTTTTCATGGTATCAGAGCATCGATCTTTAAGAAACATTGATCTCTTTTTCGAAAAGGCCATCGATTGAGGGTGAGACATCTTCCTCATTCTTTCTCATCTTGCCCATAGCTTTACTTGCTCAGAATCTGTAACAGTTGAGGATTTGGGTGTTGGTAATTAAGGAAGATGGGTTTAAGAGAGTAGATGAATCAGTGTGATCTTTATTTTGAGGATGTCACTTTAATTTATTCTCTTTTCTTGGATAATTGAAGCATTAGTGGTCTAATGTACAAGGAGACCAGAGGAGTTTTTTTTTTTAAGTTTTTTCTTTGGAAAATATGATTTGTGACGCTATGACTTATATTGAGCACGCTAAAAGAAAGACTATGACTGCCATGGATGTGGTATACGCATTGAAGCGTCAAGGAATGACTCTTACAGTAAAAGTGGTTGCGGCTTCTTTTTTTTTTTTTGTAATTTGACTTTCTTGTTCGAATGTAAAATTATTATTTTCTATTAACAACCACGAATCTCTTCTTCTATATATATTTGCACATTTCTTAATTAAGCAAGTGTTGTTGTAACACTTGATATATATTAGTTTCTATTTGAAAATTGATAGTGAAAACTTACAATTGTTTATTGTTATTAAAAATGGGAGATATTATAACTCAAATTGAAGAAACAAGTAGAGTTGTTGGATTAAGTAAAGAATTTTATAATCCAAATAGAGATCCATATTTTCTACAAAGTTCGGATCATTCTGAAATAGTGCTTGTAACGGCACCTCTAATTAGAGGAAATTACCTAACTTGGAGCAAATCTATGAAGATTGCTCTTGGAACGAAGTTGAAGCTGGGATTCATTGATGATAGGATTCCTATGCCTAGTGAAGAAAATACAGAGTATGAACTATGGATAAGAGCTAACTATATGATAACTTCTTGGATACTTAATTCAATATCCAAGGACCTTGTTGATAGTTTTCCTTATGCAACTACAACCAAAGAGTTGTGTGATGAGATAGTTGAAAGATATGGTGAAAGTAATGGGCCCTTGCTTTATCAGCTTCAAAGAGACATTGCTTCAATATCTCAAGGTAATGATTCTATTGCAAAATATTATGGGAAACTGAAATGCATGTGGGATGGATTTTCTTGCCTGATGTCTTTACCTCCTTGCACATGTGGAGCTGCAAAGGTAATTTCAGATTTTTACTCTATGAATAAACTAATGCAATTCCTTATGGGATTAAATGAATGCTACGACCCTACTAGAAATCAAATTATGGTCATGGATCCATTGCCAACTGTGAATCGTACTTATTCAATGCTTCTTAATGTTGAGAAACAGAAAGAAGTTCATGTTAATTTCAATGAAAGCATTGAAGCTGTTGGATTACTAACCAGAACTCAAGTGAGAATGAATCAATTTAAGAAAGAAACTTATATAAAAGGAGCTGCTGCTAAGAAGAAAGAAAATGAGACTAAGGTCTGTGAATATTGCATAATGAAAGGGCATGGAAGGGATACTTGTTTTAAAATTCATGGAGTTCCAAACTGGTATAAGGAATTAAAGGGTCAACAGAAGAAATGTACTAACAAAGCTATGGTAAATATGGTTAACAGTCCACTTGATTATGAAGATATGAATGCAGCTAGAGGAGAGAAATAAAGTGATTTAGTTAATCTAGTTCACCAAGAGTTGATGAAGTTGATCAACGGCAAGATGACTGTAGATGGTAACTATACGAACTTTGCCAATTTCAACAATTCTGAAGGTAACACTTTCTCCCTTCAATGTACTTTAAGTTCTGCTACTAGTACTATTGAGTTGTTGAAATATGTTACTTGGATAGTGGACTCAGGGGCCACCAATCACATGTCAGGCGTTAGAATTTTTTTTAGCAATCTAAGAAAACCTAAAAGACCTTTGCCAGTTTATTTACCAGATGGATCTGTGAAATATGTTCATAGTATAAGAGACATTAATCTTCCAAATAAAATTTGCCTGAAAAATGTCTTATACATACCAAGTTTTTAATTTAATCTTATATCTATTCAAAAACTTGCTCACCTTGCCCAAATGGAATCTCATTTTACACCAACTACTTGTATTCTGTAGGACCTACAGATTAAAGAGATTTTGGTAATAAGAAAAGCTTTAGGGAGCCTCTATGTTTTAGATACTACAAGTTTTCAAGATTTCAATTGTAATAACTTTATTAAAAATATTGAGTTTCTAAAATCAAATCCTCATGGATTGAATTATAGTGATGCAATTTCTATTAATGAAAAGAAAATATTTCTTAAAACTCAATTATGGCATAATAAATTGGGACACTGTCCTATAGATGTTTTGAAACGCAATACTTTTTTTTAAAGAACAAGATTTAAATTTTTTTGAACAATGTGAAGTTTGTCACAAGTCCAAACAACAAAGATTACATTTCCCATTAGTCATACTAAAGCCTCACAACCTTTTGAAATGATTCACTTAGACTTATGGGGACCTTATGGCCACGTTTCTGTTGAAGGAGCCAGATATGTTCTAACTATTGTTGATGACCATACAAAGGCCACATTGACTTACCTCATGACCCATAAAACCACACCAATTCATTTTTTACCAACTTTGTCAATATGATTCATACATAGTATGAAAAACAGATTAAACTCATAAGAAGTGACAATGGTACAGAATTCACAAATTCAGAATTTTAATCATTCCTTTTTAGTAAAGGAATAATTCATCAAAAATCATATCCTTATACTCCTCAACAAAATGGGGTAGTAGAAAGGAAACACAAACATCTCTTGCAAATAGCTAGAGCTCTCATATTTTAGGTAGGTTTACTAAAGAAATTTTGGGATTCTTCAATCCTTATGGCCACTCACATCATAAATAGACTTCCATCATCAATTTTAAATTGGAAAACACCTGTAGAAATACTTCTCTCAAAACCACCATATTATTCAAACCTTAGAGTCTTTGGATGCTTGTGCTATGTGACAAATGTTTTACTAAATAAAGACAAATTTACTGAAAGAGCTTTTAAATGTATATTTCTTGGATATGTTTAAGCTCAGAAGGCATTTCGAGTTTATGATTTGGAAAAACATAAATTATATGTTTCAAGAGATGTAAAACTTTATGAACAAATTTTTCCTTGTAAAGTTGAAAATAGCAGTATCGAAAACATAGAACAAGATGTCTTATCTCTTCCTATAAGTGAAAATGATACTGAACCAATAATCTTAACCAAAGACTACTCGTCCTCTATACTCATAACCGATCAAAATATTTCAGATGATTCATATACTTCTAATAATGATCATGATTTGCCTAATTTCATAGAAGAATATTCCGATAAAACCCAAATAACCAATGAAATTCAAAAACACAATACCAAAATTAGAAGTAAGCCAACATGGATGGCAGATTATGTTCTTAATTTAGTTATCCAATCCTAAAATAGAATCTCTTATCAATCACAGGATCTCAGAACATATACTCCACAAACCTTCCCTTTTACAAAATCTCCTATATTTTCTGATACTTACATGTCCTTTTTGGCAAATATGTCCAATGTTCAAGAACCAAGTTCTTACAAATAAGCCAGTACTAGTGCAAAATGGATAGAAGCCATGAGTCAAGAGCTAAATGCGCTTGAAAAGAACAATACATGGGAGTTAGTACACTTGCCAGAAGGTAAGAAAGTAATAGGATCAAAATGGGTTTATAAAATGAAGCTAAAACCTGATGGAAGTGTGGATAGACACAAAGCAAGATTGGTTGCAAAGGGGTTTAATCAAATTGAAGGAATATATTATTTTGAAAGTTTTTCTCCTGTAGCCAAAATTGTTACGGTTCAAATTCTACTTGTTGTTACAATTTCTAAAAGGTGGTCAATTCATCAATTAGATATAAATAATGTTTTCCTACATGGCTTCTTAAATGAAGATGTCTATATGTTACCCCTTGAAGGATACAACAAGGTTAAAATTAATCAAGTTTGCAAATTAAAAAGATCATTGTATGGACCCAAGCAAGCCTCGAGACAGTGGAATGTCGAATTCTATGAGAAAATAACTTGTTTTGGATTCACACAATCAACTCATGACAATTGTTTGTTTATCAAAGAAACTGAATCTTCTTGTATGGCTTTGCTCATTTATGTAGATGATGTTCTTTTAACAGGAACTTCCGAGAAAGAGATCAAATTGGTTCAGAAACATTTCGAAATTGCAAGAGGCCCCTATGAAACTATCATAAATCAACGAAAATATCTACTAGATATTCTTTCTGATTCATGTCTTCTTGGAGCTAAACCAGCAAAGACACCTTTTCCCAAAGGTCAGGAATTGGTTGCTAAAAAAGGCTCTCCTCTTCTTGAGCCAGAGAAATATAGGTGTTTAATTGGCAGGCTATTGTATTTGAACATCAGTCGATCAGATATAAGTTATCCGGTACAACAATTGAGTCAATTTGTCAATACCCCCTTGCAAGACTCATTGGGATGCAACCATGCATTTACTGTGATACCTAAAAGGGTGAACATCCAAAGGGTTATTTTATCCTAGTCACAATGGTCTTCATTTGTAAGCTTACAACGATGCTGATTGGGCATCTTGTCTCGACACCTAAAAGTCTTTAACAGGTTTTTGCATATTCTTAGGTTCATCTCTCATCTCCTGGAAAACTAAGAAGCATACTACTATTTCTTGATCTTCGGCTGAAGCAGAATATCGTAGTTTAGCTGCAACAGTCTGTGAGGTACAATGGATTTCATATATTTTGTAAGACTTCAAAATTGATTCACATACTCCTATCCCACTCTGGTGCGACAACAAAACTGCGATTCACATCACAAAAAATCCAGTGTTCCATGAAAGAACGAAGCACCTGGATATTGATTGTCACTTTGTTAGATCATTTCAAAGAAGGTTTTATTAAACCACAACATGTGTCCTCACAAGAACAAGTAGCAGATATGTTCACCAAACCCTTATCAATTCCTCAATTTAGCAAGTTAATGTTTAAGTTCAGTTTGTATGATATCTATCAAATTACAACTTGAGGAGGGGATGAAGAATTATTATATATAGGGACCACACAAATGATTATGTTGCATAGTGTTAGACCAAATGATTATGCAACATAATCATTTGTGTGTATAATTATGTTTTAACGTAATAATGGTGGTTCGCTAGGAGCAGGACATCGATAAAAGGTGTCATGGGGATTCCTAAGGTGGATGAGATGATGTGCTTGCCTTTGCAGGGGCAGGTGATGCCAGTGCTGGGGATGAAGGAGCTGGAGCAGCTACTGGTGATGATGGTATAACGTGGCGTAAGCAGGAGGTGGGAATGGAACTTGCACTGCTGGCTGTTGAAAAGCTTCTTTTTTCTTATGACAATTTCACAATCCAATTGCTTCAACTTCAATTGAGCAATATCTCTTGAATCCACTAGTCTGATTATCAAGGTGATATGAATGAATTCCATGTTTCATTACTAATAACACTATAAAGACCATGCAAGCATACAAATGTAAGATACCATAACTTACTTGACAAGGTCTGATACTTGAGTCATAAACGTCGAGACTGATGATGTATTTCGAATTTTGTTTTGACTAGGTTTTTTTTTCTGCATACTCATTTTCTACTTCTGACAATGCAACTCCAGGCTTCGTGGCAAATACAGGTACAGAGTTTGATGCTTTTTCAACAGTAGCCTTGGATTTAGAAAGCAAGGCTTAGTAAAATGAAAAATGATGCTGTTTATAAGGGACTTTCAGAAGTGAATTTACCTCATTCAATTGTGACTGAATCTTCCAAGCAGCTGACTGCTTCCTGATAGGGTACTATAAAGGACCATTTCATCACAAGAGTTAAAACATGGAAGTTATGTTTGAAGAACTAATTATAGTCAGAAATCATGTATTCGCAATATTAGAATAGGAAAAAAATGCCTCTTTAAAATGGATAAATTGATATTAATTTTTCAAAAATTCTCATTTAATTAAAAAATTATTATTTAATTTATCACTAGTGACTAAAATTTAGGTACGTAACATGACTAAATTTAAAATTGAGGTGATTTGAGTTACTAAACTTTAAATATTGATAATGCTATTGGATGGAAATCAGGATCACTCACAAGCCTTGTTAGCTGCCTTTTAGTGTTACAAACACTTAACTTGCATATTACTAAAATCACTAAAAATGTTCTAATCTACTAAAAAAATAATCTCTCTTTTATGATTTAATTTTCAATCATATTTTGATGTTTCACCTTCAAAATTTATACCTTTAATGACAAAAGAAATCAAATCATGTGAACTTTTGTGATGTAAAATGATACTTTTCTCACTATTTATTCACCAATTCATTAAAATATTCAAATTTGTTAGTATAATGATAAATACATGTTATAAATTAGCACTTGCGGAAGTGAAGATCGGGTCTAATTTTGGTTACATAAATTAATAATAATGGATAACGGCAAAAATATAAAGCAATAAGGAAATTAATGGCACACAATAATTTAAGTGGTTCAACTTTTCAATGTGAAAAGTCTACTCCACTGATGACGGCACACCGAGAAAAAATTCACTAATAATCAAAATGGAGATACAAACACCAATTTCTAGAGCTTCATAAATTATATCAAAAACCAAAAATCAACCCACAAAATATTTCTTCTAATTTACTGGTAATATATAGCAAGATAAATTTAACAAACTTGCTATTAAATAAAATATTACCGTATAAATGAGATGAAAATAATTAGCAGTAGTGGCGACACGAAACTGTGGAAGAAAAACAACAAGTGAAATTTCTCTTCTTCTTCTTCCCAATTACCGCAGCTGTTATATCCCTTCTTTGCTCTTTATTTTGTTTTTTCGACTAACGCAGGAAGTTATATATATAAAGGGAAATAGGGTAAGGGTTTAATTAACCATTTAGGCTTTGGGCTATATTGGTTTTGGGCCACATTTAACAAATCTCCACCTTGGCTCAAAACAAAAAAAAGTTCTTCAAAATATGAAATTCCTCGGATTACCAAATAACCGTCGTCCAAAGCCCAAAAAGGTGATCATCTTTTGCAAATACCAATCAAGTCCAAGCAATGCTTGAACTTATTAAATGGAACTGGTTTGGTTAACATATCTGTTGGATTCTCTGTAGTGACTATCTTATTGACAACAATAGCACCCTAAGAGATAATGTCACGAACAAAATGATATCTGACATCAATGTTTTTGGTTCTTTCATGATACATAGTATTCTTAGTCAAAAGTATCGCACTCTGACTATCAAAAAAATACAACATAAGTATCCTGTTGTAAACCCAAATCACAAACCAAACCTCTAAGCCAACTTCTTTCACTGCTTCTGCTGCTGCCATATATTATATCTCTGTCGTAGACAAAGCAACTGTAGACTGTAAAGTAGCCTTCCAACTAATGGCACAATGAGAAAGAGTGAAGATATAACATGTCAGAGATTTTCTTCTATCCAGATCACCAGCATAATCGTAGTCCACATAACCAATAACACTGCAACCAGTATTAGAACTCCCATCATATACCAAACCAAAATTAGATGTACCTCTCAAATATCGAAGTATCCATTTCACTACTTGCCAACAACTCTTACCAGGATTACCCATATATCTGCTGACAACACTAACTGCATGTGAAATGTCTGGACGAGTACAAACCATATCATACATCAAACTGCCAACGGCACTAGCATATGGAACCTGAGACATGTATCGTTCTTCTTCTTCTGACTGTGGTGACAAATCCAAAGAAAGCCTAAAATGTGTAGCTAACGGCGTACTCACGGGTTTAGAATCTTTCATGCCAAAGCGTTCAAGAACTTTTTCAATATAACTTTTCTGAGTCAAATAAAGCTTACACGCTTGTCTATCCCTATAAATTTCCATGTCCAAAATTTTCTTCGCTGCACCCAAATCTTTCATCTCAAACTCACCATTAAGTTGAGACTTTAATTTCTGAATCTCAGACTTATTCTTAGAAGCAATAAGCATGTCATCAACATAAATCAACAAATAAATGGATGAGCCATCATGAAATCTTTTATGATAAACACAACTATCATAATCACTCCTAGAGTAACCATGATCAATCATAAAAGAATCAAACCGCTTATACCACTGCCTAGGAGATTACTTCAGCCCATATAAAGACTTTTTCAATAAACAAACGTGATCTTCCATACCTGGAACAACAAACCCCTCTGGTTGATGCATATATATTTGTTCTTCAAGATCACCATGTAAGAAGGCTGTCTTGACATCAAGTTGTTCTAATTCCATGTCAAACAATGCAACCATAGCAAGCAACACACGAATAGAGTTATGTTTCACAACAAGCGAAAATACTTCATTGAAGTCAATACCTTTCTTCTGACAATAACCCTTTGCAACAACACGTGCCTTGAACCTAGCTGTTTCAACCTCAGGTATACCTTCTTTTTTCTTGAAGACCTATTTGTTTCCAACAATCTTCTGGCCCTTAGGCCGTTTCACCAATTCCCAAGTATGATTCTTATGAAGTGATTCAATCTCTTCATTCATAGCAACCAACTACTGAACAGACTCATCACAAGTGACAGCTTTATAATAACTAGAAGGTTCATACACCTCAATAGACTCTGCCACAGACAATGCAAAAGAAACTAAGTCTACATCTGCGTACCTCCGAGGGCGTCGAATCTCTCTTATTCCTTTACCCTTAGCGATACTATATGGTTGCTCATGTTGCTCTTCTACTACATTATGAGCAGAATCATCTATCTCATCCACAGATGGCTGATCTGAAGTGCCCTCTTGCATTTGACTAGGAGCTCCATTCTCAAGCTCCACCTGCTCACTAACACTGTGGTCTTTATGTGAAACAATAGACTTTTTTTTCTTTTCCAACATGGAAAACTCATCAAACTTAACATCTCTGCTGATCAAAAATTTAGGTGACTTGGGTTCAACACACCATAATCTATAACCTTTCACCCTAGAAGGATACCCTAAAAATATGCATTTCAATGCCCTGGGCTCAAGTTTACCATCATTAACATGAGCATAAGCATGACAACCAAAAACTTTCAAATCAGAATAATTAGTAGGAGTACCAAAGAATACCTCAAACAGAGTCTTCAACTCAATTGCAGTTGATGGAGACCGATTCACCAAATAGCAGGCATGGTTACAAGCTTCAACCCAAAATAATTTATCTAAGTCAGCTTGAAAGAGCATACAACGAGCTCTTTCTAAGAGAGTCCTATTCATACGTTCTGCTACTCCATTTTGCTGTGGTGTATGACGCACAGTGTAGTGTCTCACTATACCATTTCTTTCATATAACTCTTTAAACTGACTGTCACAAAATTCCAAATCATTATCAGTTCTCAAATGCTTGATTTTCTTGCCTGTTTTATTTTCTATACAAGCCTTGAATTTTACAAATTTTGAGAACGCATCATTTTTGTTCTTCAAAAAATACACCCAAATATGACGGGAGAAGTCATCAATAAAAGTCAACATATACTGGGCACCACCTTTAGACACAACACGAGAAGGACCCCAAAGATCTGAATGAATGTAATCAACAGTACCTTTCGTTTTATGGATGGTTGTATTGAACTTGACCCTGCAATGCTTTCCATAAACACAATGCTCACAGAAATCAAGCTTCCCAATTTTCTGACCACAAAGCAAATCCCGTTTGCTCAAAATAGACATCCCTGCCTCACTCATATGCCCAAGCCACATATGCCATAATCGAGTAGTGTCTGAATCTTGGTCTGACGAGGAAGAAACTGAAACACTGCCAATAATAGTGCTACTCTGAAGCATGTAGAGACCACGTGACAATTGCCCTTTAATAACAACGAGAGCACACTTACTAACTTTTAAAACTCCACCTTCAGCTACATACTTGTAGCCTTGTGAATCAAGAGTACCCAAAGATATCAAATTCTTTTTCAAATTTGGAACATGGCGAACATCTTTCAAAGTCCTAACAATACCATCATGCATCTTAATTCGGACAGTAGCAATACCAACAACCTTGCAAGACATATTTTTTCCCATCAAGACAACACCCCCATCAATAGACCGATAAGAAGCAAACCAATCTGTACTGGGGCACATATGGTAAGTGCAACCCGAATCAAGAATCCAAACATCTCTAGAAGAACCAATAGATACTAATAGAATATTTTCACCATCGGAACCAGAATTATCTGCAACACCAGCAACATCATTAGAACCAGAAGACGTTATGGTAGATTTTCCTTTACTTTTGAGTTTCGGACAATTTACTTTCCAGTGCCCTTCCTGACGGCAATAGTTGCATTTATCTTTTCTTCTTCTAGATTTGGATCTAGACTTGCCTCTATTATTGCTTGTGACTTTTTCTTGATTTCTACCTCTAACAAATAAACCACTACTATTATCACTATTGCTTGTAGACACCTTTTTCTTCAACTCTCTAGAATTCAAAGCTGCTTTGACATCTTTCAAAGAAATAGTGTCTCGCTCATATAGCATGGTATCAACAAAATGTTCAAATGAATGAGATAAAGAACATAATATAACTAAGGCCTGATCCTCATCATCAATCTTAACACCACCATTTTTCAAATCACGAATAATTTTAGTAAATTCATCGAGATGATCGTGCAAATGTGTACCTTCTGACATTCTAAATGTATACAAACGCTGCTTCAAATATAACCGACTGGTCAAAGACTTGGTCATATACAAATTCTCCAATTTAAGCCATAACCCAGCAGGAGATTCCTCATCACCAACTTCGCATAATACCTCATCAGACAAGGATAACTGAATTGAACTGAGAGCATTTTCCATTAATGCATCTTTTTCTTCATTAGTCAATTTTTCTGGCAATTTATCCTTGCCTTCAAGTGTCTTAACGAGCCATTCTTTAACTAATACGACCCGCATCTTCATACGCCAAAGACTAAAATCATTTCTACCATTGAATTTCTCAATTTCATATTTTGCCGCCATGACAAAAACCCCAATATTAAATAAACAGAAGCACAACCCAAAAAATATGAAACCAATCAGATAACCAGATGCTCAAAATAAATCCAAAAGAGCAAACTTGATCAGTTCCAATAAATAACAGAATAATCTAACAGCTCTGATACCAATTTGTTATAAATTAGCACTTGTGGAAGCGAAGATCGGGTCTAATTTTGGTTGCACAAATTAATAATAATGGATAACGGCAAAAATATAAAGTAGTAAGGAAATTAATGGCACACAATGATTTAAGTGGTTCAACTTTTCAATGTGAAAAGTCTACTCCATTGACGACGGCACACCGAGAAAAAATCCACTAATAATCAAAATGGAGATACAAACACCAATTTCTAGAGCTTCACAAATTATACCAAAAACCAAAAATCAACCCACAAAATATTCTTTCTAATTTATTGGTAATATATAGCAAGATAAATTTAACAAACTTGCTATTAAATAAAATATTACCGTATAAATGAGATGAAAATAATTAGCAGTAGTGGCGACACGAAACTGTGAAAGAAAAACAACAAGTGAAATTTCTCTTCTTCTTCTTCCCAATTACCGCAGCTGCTATATCCCTTCTCTGCTCTCTCTTTTCTTTTTTCGGTTGCTGCTCTCTCTGGTGACTGCATATTAATCTTCACGCAGGAAGTTATATATATAAATGGTGGTGGCATATTAGTCTTCACGCATGAAGAGCTATATATAAAGGGAAATAGGGTAAGGGTTTAATTAACTATTTGAAATTTGGGTTATATTAGTTTTGGGACACATTTAACAATACATAAACACATATTCAAGTTTCAATTTATAAAGAAATATAAAACAGTTAATAGAATTATACCGATTTCAACTGAAAATAAATATAAAAACAAAAAGCTGACTTGAATATGAGCAACAAAGAACTGTTAATATCATTTTGAATTCAATGCCGTAATACGAACACTTATATATGCAGATGATGCTTTTGGATATGGAAATTTACAAGATGTCATTTTTTTTAAATCCTTCTTCAATTAAAATGTAAAATTTAACCAACCCTCTTTGAATGTGACACTAGCGAGGGAGGGAAGGCCAAAACTAGAATAAAGCAGATCCGAAGGAATGGTTGGGAATTTTGCTGAGTATTTGAATGGAACAGTGAAAAGTAAGAAGCGTATGACAACTGAAAATAAAATAAAAGTGTCGTGGGAAATTTGTCGGCAAAAAGCGTGGATGGGTTCGATTAGATCGTAATACTATGTTTAAGATTTTTTTTTTCTTTTCTCTTCTCTTTTGAGACAACAATATGCCTGAGTAATCAGAGGATCAAAATGAAAATTATAATAATTAATGAAAAATTAGTTTATTTTTGAATTAAAAGGGAGTGAAAATGAGATAATAATGGTAATATTTATATTTTTTTGGACCAAAAAACAGTGACTTTGTAGAAGCTTTAATCAGTGGATTATTATAAATAACTTTTATAAAATTACATTTATACTTATAATGTATATAAAACTCTTAAATTATGGACATTTTTACTTCTGTCTACTTATTAAACGAAACTATTCTAACTGTTGTTAGTCTCTTTTTTTTTTTTGGTATTATGGACAAATCACGAGTATTGAACCCTAAATGAGACTTAATTAGCCCCAGTTTTCAACATTTTGAATGCAAACTGCGAGAATCTTGCATTTTCAAATAGTGAAATAGCGAGGAATATTCCCATGTGTTTTAAAAGTTCATGGAATAAAAAAGAAGAATTGTGTTATTTTATTACTTTATTAATAAACTTATTTAGAATTTGATGTGAGTAAATTTAAGCAAGAGAATTAGAGTTGCAGTAGAAAAGTCAACAACTACTAGAAAAGATAGTAGTTTTTCACTCTCCAACAAATATTCATCAAGTGTTTCGATGTAAGGTCGTTTGTGGTCTGATTGAGTTAAATTTTTGTAAGCAAGTTCACAACTCAAGACTCTTTAATATGTACGGTGTGATTTGGATTTGGCTCACCGGTTTGATTGAAATAATTGTTAGTTTCCAAAAAATATATTCTTGATGTTGTTGTTGATCGTTGCCTTTAGTTTTATCTAGAAAGAACTATTGTACAATTATTTCTTGATAGTGGAAGTTTTAGAGAGGAGCACCGTGGTTGATTCCTTCCTACACCGGGAAGATTTTTTCACATAAATTGTTTGTGTTGATTTTGTGTATATTTTTTATTTTGAGCTCTATTTATTTGTTTCCTAAAATATTCACACAAAAAAGGAGAATAGATTTAATTCTGCTATTTAGAACTTGATTAAGTTCGAATTGTTATTATGATTCTCCTAACAAAGTGGTATCTGAGCTGTAGTTATTATTGTTAAATTTCTTATGTTGAATAATGGAAGCAAATTTGAGTAGAATGATTACTTTGAATGATTTTAATTATCACACTTGGAAAGGAAAAATAGAAGATCTCCTTTATGTCAAATAGTTTCATTTACCGATGTTTGCCTCTGAGAAGCCAGAAAAGTTGTCTGAAGAAGAATGAAGTTTGTTACATCGATAAGTTTGTGGGTATATAAGGCAGTAGGTAGATGATAATGTTTTGAATCATATTAGTGGAGAAATACATGCATGGTCACTATGGAATAAACTTGAAGAGTTGTATGCTCAAAAAATAGGAAATAATAAAATGTTTCATATAAAGCAGTTGATGGCTTTAAGGTACTAAGATGGAACTCTATTGATAGATCACTTGAATACGTTCCAAGTAATAATTAATCAGTTAGTTGGAATGAGTATCAAGTTTGATGATGAGATTCAAGGGTTGTGTTTATTGGGTACATTGTCGGACTCTTGGGAAACATTTAGAATGTCATTAAGTAACTCAGCTCCAAATGGTGTAATCAATATGGATCTGGCTAAGAGTAATGTTTTGAATGAAGAAATGAGAAGAAAATCACATGGGGCTTCTCAACAGTTAGAGATTTTGGTTACAGAAAGAAGGAGTAAAAGTAGAGGTTTCAAGAGCAAAGAAAAAGAAAGAAGCAAGTCCAACAGGTTTTCTAATGTTGAGTGTCATCACTGTAGCATGAAATGGAACATTAAGAAATATTGTAGACAGTTGAAGCAGGATAATAAGAAGAAAGACAAGGAACAAGAGGGTGATGTTGGTAAGAAAAATGATCGAGTTTTCACTACTAGTTCAGAAGACTTTCTCGTTGTTTATGATGAAGATGTTTTCAATGTTACATGTCACGAGATCAATTGGATTATTGATAGTGGAGCCTCCATTCATGATACATCTCGAAAGGAATTATTTACATCCTATACAACAGGTGACTTTGGGATAGTGAAGTTGGGTAATGATGGCTTGGTTAAAGTCATTGGTATTGGAGATGTGTGTTTGGAGATGAGTAATGGTACGAGACTACTTCTTAGAGGGGTAAAACATATTCTTGAAATTCGTTCGAACTTGATCTCTGCAAGTAAACTTGATGATGAAGGATATTGTAATATCTTTAGTAATGGTCAATGAAAACTTACTAAAGGTGTTATGGTTATTGCTCGTGGGAATAAGCATTCCAGATTGTATATACTACAGGTAAGACTCTTCAAAAGCGTTATTAATGTTGTGACAAATAAGCTTATAACAGAATTGTGGCATAAGAGACTTGCTCACATGAGTGAGAAAAGCTTGGCATTATTGACTAAAAAGAATCTTCTTTCTGGAATGAATGATGTTTGTTTAAGAAGATGTACTCATTGTTTGGCAAGGAAACAAAATAGAGTTTCTTTCAAGAGTTCCCCTCCATCAAAAAAACAATGCATACTTGATTTGTTACATTCAGATATATGTGGTCCTATGAAGACAAGTACTTTGGGTGGTGCTAGTTATTTTGTGACCGTCATAGATGATTTTTCAAGAAAGTTATGGGTGTACACTTTGAAGAGCAAAGATCGAGTATTAGATGTGTTTAAACGGTTTCAAGCCTTAGTGGAGAGACAGATTGAGAAGAAATGACAGTGCATCAGAATAGATAATGGGGCAGAGTATTCACGTTCTTTTGATGAGTATTGTATGCATCAAGGCAATCGACATCAAAAGACACCTCCCAAGACTCCTCAGTTGAATGGGTTAGTTGAGAGAATGAACAAGACATTGGTTAAAAAAGTAAGATGTATTCTTTTGCAGGCTCAGTTGCCAAGATCTTTCTGGGGTGAGGCTTTGAATACAGTTGTACATGTTCTTAATCTCACACCATGTGTTCTTCTTCAATTTGATGTACCAAACAAAGTTTGGACTGGAAAAGATGTTTCTTATGATCATCTTTGTGTTTTTGGTTGCAAGGAATTTGTGCATATACCAAAAGATGAGAGATCTAATCTCGATGTGAAGACATGATAATGTATTTTATTGGTTATGGTCTGGATGAATTTGGTTACAGATTTTATGATCAAGTTGAGAAGAAATTGGTAAAGAGTCGTGATGTTGTATTTATAGAAGATCAAACTATACAAGATATTGAGAAGATAAAAAAAAGAATTCCATTAGTATAGCAATGATTTGATTGACCTAGATCTAGTTCCTTTATCAATACATATGGAACCAAATGTTCAAGATGACTAACATGATTCAGATGATGCAGATATGCAAGCTGAAACAAATCACCAGATTACTGATCAGTTGTCAAAACCAGAAATTCCACCAAGGAAGTCTACTAAAGACCAACGCCCTTCCACATGGTATGATACAGATGAGTATGTGTTATTGACAGATGGGGGAGAACCTCAATGTTATGCAGAAGTGATGGAAGAATGAAACAGAGCACACTTGGTTGGTGCTATGGAAGATGAGATGTAGTCACTGTATGACAATCACACGTTTGAGCTGGTAAAGTTGCCTAAGGATAAGAGAGCTTTGAAGAATAAGTGGGTCTACAGGGTGAAGCAAGAAGAAAACAATTCATAACCATGATACAAAGCTAGATTCATCGTCAAGGGATTCAGTCAGAGAAAATAAATTCTTCAAGGATTGATAATTTGAAGAAGTAGTTGAGTAAGTCTTTTGCCATGAAGGACTTGGGGCCAACAAAACAAATTCTTGGTATTTGAATTTGTGGAGATAATAAAAGAAAGAAGTTATACATGTCACAGGAGCCGTACATCAACAAGGTACTTGAAAGGTTTCATATGGATAACGTTAAAGTGGTTTCTTATCTTTTATCTAACCACTTTAAGTTGAGGTCGAGTCAAGACCCTTCAACAGATAAAGAAAAGGAAGATATGGAAAAGTTCTATATGCCTCAGCAGTAGGAAGCTTAATGTATACAATGGTGTGTATGAGACCAGATATAGTTCATGCAATTGGAGTTGTTAGTCGTTTTCTTACGAATCCAGGAAGAGAGCATTAGGATGCAGTAAAATGGATTATGAGATATCTTCGAGGTACTACCAAGTTAACACTTAGCTTTGGAACTAGAAAACCAATGTTAGTTAGATACACTGATTTAGATTTGGAAAGAGATGAAGATCCTCGTAAGTCTATTGAAGATTATCTAATTACTTTCTCTGGTGGAGTAGTTTCTTGGCAATCAAGATTGTAAAAGTGTATTGCACTTTCTACAATAGAGGCGGAGTTTATTATAGCAACAAAAGCATGTAAGAAGTTTTTATAGATGAAATAGTTCTTGAGAGAACTTGGTTTCAAGTAGCAGAAATATGAATTGTTCTACAATAATCAGAGTTCTATTCACCCAGTGAAGAACTCGACGTTTCACTTAAGATCAAAACATATTAATGTGAGGTATCATTGGATAAGAGATACTCTTAACAATAAGTTGCTTGAACTTGAGAAAATTCATACTGATGAGAATGGATCTGACATGCTAACAAAAGTAGTGTCAAGAGAAAAACTTGAAGTTTGTTATTCAATTGTCGGGATGACAGATCCTTCCATCTAATCGGGAAAAAAGAGATTTCACTACTACAAAAGGGATATTAAAGTCGATAATGACTTAAAAAATTTAAAGTATGTTCAATGCGTGAACCGAATTTACGTTTAAAGTCAGTTCACGCGATAAATCGACTTTACATCGCGAACAAACATAAAAAAATTTTTATTACAAAATTTACTTATTTTCTATTATACTCAAAGTAAAACCTGTATTCGATCACTAAATAATAACAAAAAAAATATGTTTAACAAATAGTTTAAATAATACAAATAATTGAAAAATAAAATATTAATTAATTAGAAAAATTATCATAGTGTTATTCTATGTTATTCAAGAGCATCATATATTTTTCCTGATGTTATAATACAAAAATTTATACACATAAATAATAACACATAATAACAGAAAAAATATGAATAATAAGTGTGTAGGATTAATAAAAATACTTACAAGAGTAAATGAAGGAAATGAAAAAATGGTGTTTTGTTAGTGAGAAATGGGTATAAAATTTTTGAGTATGTTGCTCAAAAAAATAAGGGATCTAAAAGATTAGTTAGAGAGGAAGAAAACTCACTAATCGATGATGGAATTGGTGGTCGTAGGTGGCCAGAAAATGAGAAAGAGTGGATGAAGTTTTGAGTTTTTAAGAGTTATGCAGCGCTTGGAATATTTTCTATCTGGGGAAGAAAGAAGAGAAAAGAATTTATCCACGTTTGTAGCATCGATTGACCTGTCGAACCGACACTACACATCAATTGACGCTATGTTCTACATGGATAGCATCAGTTCTACACCGAACCGACTTGAAATTCATTATAAGTTGATTTTTTTCAAAAAATCACTTTACATATCGACTTAAATACCCGTTTTTGTAGTAGTGTTTGTTGGGTTTCTCTCTTATTTGGAGGAGTCCAAGTAAAGCACATGTGGCTTTAAAGCCCATGGAGTAAGAATGAGCAATTGTGTCATTTTATTGCTTCATTAATAAACCCATTTAAGATTTACTGAGTAAATTTCAACAAGAGAATTAGAGTTACAACAGTAAAGGCAGCAGTTAGTAGAAAAGAGAGCAGTTTTTCCCTCTTTAGTAAGTCTTCATGAAGTGCTCCAATGGAAGGTCGTTTGTGGTCCGATTGAGCTGAAATATTTCAGGAAGGTTCATGACTCAAGACTCTTTAATCTGTACGGTGAGATTTGGATTTGGCTTACCGAATTGAGAAATTTTAAACCGTGAACAGTGACTACGAAATTGGGTTAGATCTCTCCATTTTTCTTGAAATAATTGTTAGTTTCTAAAAAGTGTATTCTTGATGATGTTGTTGATTGTTTGCCTCTAGTTTTATCTAGAGAGAATTGTTGTACAATTATTTCTTGTTAGTGGAAGTTTTGGAGATGAGTACGTGATTGTTTCCTTCGTACACCGGAAAAGTTTTTCCACGTAAATTATTTGTGTTGATTTTATGCATGTTTTTCATTTTGAGCTTTATTTATTTGTTTCCTAAAAGATTCACACAAAGAATTTGAATAAGTTTAATTCTACTATTAAAAACTTAATTAAGTTCGAATTATTATTGTGATTTTTTTAACATTGGATCATCTTGTTATAACTATTTGAGCTTGTTTCTATAAATAGTACCCATTATAATAGGTTTAACCTTATAGATGTCGAGCTTGGTTTTGCGGTCTGAGAAATTGGGATGTAATTACCTGTAAACTAGTACTTGGCTGGCTTGCATCTTGGTTGAGGAATTCGAAATCTTGTATTATTGTGATTTAAACCATGTACATTGAAATATAGAATATTTTACTAATTTTAAAAATATATTATTAATTTTTATATTAAAATGTCTTTTACATGCAAATTTATATTCATATGAAATAATAAATTGAGAGGTTTTCATCGAAAAAATAGCTAGCACTAGCTGCTGATAAATTTGCAGAGTGCCAGATTACAAGTGCCTCTCTAGGCCTGCATTTAAACTCTCTTGCAACATTGGAAGATTTCCCCCGAGCTTCAAATATTCCTCAATATTTCATTCTCTGAAAATGTAACTTTCTTGCAATTTGCAGTCAAAATTAGTAAAAAGTAGGGGTTAATGGAGTTTAATTTTACATATAACAAGAACGAAATCATTTTAATTCTTCGTTTATATAAAAATATTAGAAATAAAGATGAGATAAGCGATTTATATTAATAAGAGGAATTTAAATTATATTTAATATTTTTTTTTCTCTTTTAATAAGTCAACGGAGAAGTAAAAATATTATAATTTTAAAATTTTATATAAATTATAAATGCAAATTTAACTTTATAAATATCATGACCCGTTAACAATGTAACTAACCCTTTAATCAATAAAAACTGAAAAAAAAAGAAATAGATGACTTTTTTAGTGTATTATTGGAGATAGTTTAATTTGTTTGGACTTATGCTGTACGGTACTTACGATGCGACTTATACGACTTCAACATTTTACATCGTCTTTTTAGTTTTACTACCAAGAGAAAATCCGTTCTTCTCAAAAGGTTTGGTTTTTGGAGATAATTATATTAATGGAGCGGTATTTTTAATATTTTATGATATTGAAAGGTTTTATTTTAATATATTAATTTAAATATGTGTATTTTTTAACTATTTTAAATAATATTTTGGTAAAAGTTTATAGTATAAATTTTAGGTCGTAAATTTTCTAAAGATATTATTAAAATTTAAGTTATTAGATAAGTGTTTCAATTACAATAATTAATGAACTAATTTAGCATTTTATAATTTAATTAAAATATTACAAAATAACTAATTTAGTATTTAATTTTCACAATTTCATTGAGTTAGTATCTAAAAATTAATAAGAAAATAAAAAAAATAACACACTTTAAAATTTATGACCATTAAAATAACATATATTTTATGTAATTTATATATTTTTAATATAAAAAATATTTAATTTATCATTTTATATTGAATATCGTACCATTTAAATTATGATAATTTAAATCGATTTTCTGTTTTAAAAATTATTTTATGTAATTTTTCAAAACCAATTTGATTAAATAAGAAAAAAATATTAGATACAACACATTATATATTCTTGTAATATAAAGTTGATTTCGTCTTTTTTTCTACTTTTTTTTATTTTTATAAAAATAAATGATGAATATGAATTCATTTTACTATGTATTCATGTCTCCATTAAATATAATATTTTCTAGGTTAAATAGATACCTCATTAATTTTTATTGACTTTCAATTTAATCAACTAATTAGCTCAAATATTTTTAATTTTAATTATTTATTATATAATTTTTTTGAATTTAACAATATATGTATTTTAGAGTACATGGTTAATGAAATTGAAAAATATAAATCGTTAAATTTATAATATTGGATATAAATTGGTTAAATAAGTTTATCAAGATTAATTTTTCCATGCCATCAAATTGGATAAAAAATTGAGATTTTAGCTAAAATGTTACTACTAAAATAAGTTTTCAAATTTTTTTGGTCAAACTATAAAATATTTATGTTTTTTTTTTTTTTTTTTTTTCAAATAGTTTCAAACACACCATCAAACACCTAATTGTATTTAACAAATAAAAATATAATTTTAAAAACTATTTTATAATAATGCGACCAGACTGACCACTAATTTATTTTCCCCCAAGACAAGAGAATTAAACTTTTTTTTTTTTTCAAAAAACAAAAGGACTGAAAATGACGACTGTGACACTATACGCCTAAAGTAGAGGACTGTCTCTTCACCCACACAAATATGCATTTGGCATGGGAGCTGAGACAGAGACACTTAAGGGCAAGCCCCTAAATTACTCTAAATTAGACTTCTCAAACAAGATATGAAGCATGCCTTTAACCACCTCAAATCCTCAGCGGAGTGAAAGGGGGCAATCCTTTTTATATGCATTAGTGGTTATTATGGCTAACCTGCAATTTTAACCTTAAGAGAGGGACTACTAAGAATGATTGTAAACAACAAATAGGCTACTCCTTTGCAACAAATCCAGAGGCCCAGTATCAGAGGATCATTAATTGATGGGACAAATTTCTTTCCAAAGACATCAAACAGAATATATAAATATCATTTTTTAATGTAAATAATTATAAATCAAATACAATTAACATGTTACATAATTATGGATTAAAATAATCAAATTCGTTTTTTAAACCTAAAACAACTAATTCAATTAACAAAACTTTCAAATAGTTTTTAATTTACTTAAAAAATAACAAATTTAAATAATTAAATCAAATTTAAAAAACAACAAATTCAAATAATTAAATCAAATTTTAAATTTTTGAAACGTGTAAATAATATCATGCTTTTAACAAACGATCGAATGATGTCCGATATAATTGTAAGAAGTTAAATGTATTAGAAAAAAATAAAATATTTTAACTAGATATTTATTTAAATTTTATATATTTTAATATGAAATTCATTCATGTATTAAATAATCTTCCTCAAATAAGAATATATTTAATCCCTTGAGAATCATTATCTTTTTCCTTTCAAAATTAGTAGCTAGCAGAAGATATTTTTTGTTCACTCACGTTTATAATTTCTTTATTATTATTTTAGAATTAATTAATATTTCTTTTAAGAATATATTTCTTTATTGTTCACTCATCGGCTTGTTTCTAAGATTTTTCTACAAGTTCCATTTCTTTTCTTTTTTCTTTTTTTAATAATACTACAAGCTCCGTTTAAAACTAGTTATCTCTGCTCTCATATCAAATCATTTTTTTCTCGAATTCCCATGTCATTATTTAGCATTTATGAGAAACTATAAAATTATTAGTTTATTAAAAAATTAAATGTATATAATATATTGATAATTACGCTGCTTAAAAGAATAAATATATCTTATTTATAAACAAATAATAAATAAAGGTTAGAAATTTTGCTTTAAAATATGTCAATTTCTACCAATTATGTCAAAAAGAAAAAATCAATTAATTAAATAATTTTTTTAATTTAACTAAAAAAATATCACTTTTGTAATATACCGATGCATGGGAATGAGAAAGTTAATTCACTTTTGTCCTACGCAAAGACGAATGAGATCTACTACCTTTCTTACAAACGAAAAAGAATAATGAACCGATGGAGTTCGACTGCAAATCCTTTATAAACTTTAAAAAATAACAAAAATATTAATTTTAAAATTTATATTTATAAATAATTTTTTATTCATTTTACATATTTTTATTATTAAAAAAATATGACATAATATTTAATTTTAAAATTTGTTTAATTAATTTTTTTAAATTAAATTACTATAATTTAAACATATTTAATATTAAATATTATCTAATTAAAATTTGTTTAATATTTTTTTTAATTTAACTGTAAACTTCCAGCTTATTCTGATTTGGACAATATATTAAAACAAGGTAACACATGCAACTGCCTATTTACTCCACACGAATTATGCATTCATGGTATTAATTAATATTTTGCATTGTTTTGAATGAAAAAAATATTAATATCTAGCATTGAGTTGATATTAATTAAGTCTGGAGTATGCGAAAGGTATAACTATATAAGGTCCCAATTCATTAGGTACTATTAATTATTTTTAAAATATATTTATAATTAATCAGATTTTTTTCCCTCTACCTTCTATTTGATATTTATTTATTTTAAATAAAAATTATATTAATCTTAAATTTTATTAATTTAAAATATTAAATCATCGCATATTCTAAAAATAATAATAATTCCTCTCTAATTCACCACGTACGTTAAAAAAACGTGGTTGGTTATTTTTTGAATTAAAAAATAATTTAATGTCCTAATTATTTTCTGTTGTTTCAGTCTAATATTTATTAATTGCTTTTTGTTTGTTTCATTATGTTCCATCATCACCACGAGGTTCACGACTTTGTAGGCTTTTATTTTCATATTTTTTCAATTGGCTTCAGTCTTACTCCAACATTTTTCTGAATCTTCAAGTAAAGCGATCCTTAAATTTCAAGTTTATTGCCTTTGCACTTTAACTAATATATGCAAGAGTAATTTAATTAGTGGATTTACATCAATATTCATTCATTCATTTTTTAATTTAAATCATAAATTTAAATTATACAAAAATATCATTTTATAAAATAAAAAAAACTAATAAACAAGAAGCATATCAAGATAATAATAACAATAACATTTATTAGTATTATTATTATTATTATTATTAAAGGAATATTTTTTTATAATTTATAAATAAAGGGTTTAAATGTGTTAAATTAAAAAAAAAATTAACATATTAAATTTAAATGATATAATGACATTTCAATATTTAAAGAAAGAGAATATTATCACAGATATATTTGATGGTTCCGCAATATATTAACTATGCAATTTTAAAAAATAACAGTTGTGTTTGTCACAACTATAAATAAGTATAAGAATGTATTTGTTATTTTGTAATGGGTTGTGAACGATTGTTACAATATCTCTTTGCAAAATTAAATTTGTAAAAATTAAAGTCAAAATTTAGAACCCCTAAAAATTAGTAAAGCTTTTAAATACAAATCCCATTGGAGCCGTAATGAGTTATATAAAATTCTTTAAGAGAATGTATTTAGATATATTTACGATTAAAAATCCTTGAATTTAAAAAGAAATGCAGATTGATTCTAAATTGACCATATATTTTTGAGTTTTATTGATATAAAAAATTAGTTTATTTTTTATTAATTTATAATTTAAAAATATTATTTAAAATGTGATCATTTGTCAAATACATGACCGTTTTTTTAAAAAAGATTAATGTGTTTTTTTTAAGTTATAGTATTTTTATACATTAATTAATAACTATAGAATATTTGTATAATTTTAAGTTTTATTGGTCCTTCATCTTATATTTATTTGTAACATTTATTATTTTTTATAATTTTAAAAATTATTAAAAATATTCTTAATAAATTTAGATTGACATAAAAAATATATTAAAAATAAAAATATATTTTTTAAAATTTTATTTTTGATAATTTTTAAAATCAATAATATTTTAATATTTTTACTACATATTTATTATTAAATTTAAAAATTATTAAAAATATTATCTTAAGTAAATTAAAATTTATTTTAGATATTTAAAAAAATTAAAATTAACAAGAAAAATATATTATGCATGCACTGGTTTTTAAGTAAATTGTGATTGATTACAAAGACCGCATTCAAAAGTGATTTTACATTTATATTCTAATGTTCGCATTTGAGAACTTCACACGAGGTTGTAGGGCCTGGACTGGCTTGTCATTTTAAAAAACCAAAAGGGCAGATCTTGGACAAGCGTTGCATATTTAACTGAAGCCTACTTCTCTGTCATTCTTCGTACCCTTCTTTCTCTCGTTCTGGTTGTTTTGCGCAGAGAAAGCCAAACCAAAATAATCACGAGGTAACTGTGACGTTTTCTTCTTCAAAATTTCAAATCTTTATGTATGATTTCTTGAATCCTTGCTTTGACGCACATTTTTTGGTATTCATTTGAATTTCGGTTTTTTTGGGGGGGATGGTGGGGAGGTTTGGATTATATGCTGTTTTTGCTCCCGATCTAAATTTCATATTTCATTTGGATTTTCGGAGATGGGTTCTCCTATAGGTCGGTGGGTTTGTTTCACTTGTTGAAAATGTCTAGATCTTAAGCCAATTTTATGATTTAAGCTTAATTAATGGTGATTTTTAGCATTGGAATGATCAACTCAGCTGGTTGGGAGTGGATCTGGTTCGCAGACTGGATTATTTAGCTTAGAAAAATATTAGAGTCAGTTTAATATGTGCTTTAGATGTAGTCGTAGATCTACCAGCATGTTTTGCACTGAAAATGATCAATGATCTATACTACCATGTCTTACCATGTCTGCGTGCTGGAATCTAATTGTTCTCGGTTCCTTCCTATGGCGTTGGATCTTATTTGTCTTAGCTCTGATTCTTGTCATGCTAGTTACTTATATCCCCATTTCGTACGGGAGTATTAGCAATGGCGGGTTCTTCGGTGATTGTTTATGTTCCTCGTTGTTGTTCAAACATGAATCCAGAAATCTTATCTTATTACATACCAGGGCTACCTAATAATATGATATTTCTGACTGCTCGTACTCTGTAGTTGTTTGCATCTTCTTGACTTCTTATATAAAAAAATAAAAAAAGAAAGATAGGTACCAGAAATCCCTCGTGTAATTTAGTCTATTAGTTCTTAAGTGATAGCAAGCAACTGTGTATTTAGGATTTATTATTTGAAAAATATGTTATATGTATATCATTTTAATAAAAATATCTTTAAATTATTGAGTTTTATTGATATATTAAGTATTAAAAACTTAAAATTTAAAATTCATGTAGGGTACATTCTAATTTATACATTAATTTGTCTATAATTTTATAAATATTACATTTAAAAATTTATTTGTTTAAAGTTAAGGTAAGACATATACTCATTCTTGTGTGTACATACATCTGTCCCTAAGTACAATTCTATTATTTCTTTTAAAAACAGTCACCGAAATCTGTCTAAAAAATATAGGCCAAATTTTCAAAGGTAAATTAACATTTTTTAGGGTAAGATTAACATTTTCTAAAAAAAATATTTTCTTTTACCAAAAATAAAGAAAATATATATTTAAAAAACTAGTTTTTGTTCACAAATATACAGTAGTCTATCTTTTTACAATGAATAGTCTCAAAGATTTTTAAATATTTAATTTTTTATTTATTTGTTATTTTAAATTATTCATTTTGTAAAAAAATTATATATTTATTTTTTGCTATTTTTGGTTAAAAAAATAAACTTTTAACGAAATGTTAATCTTATTTTTGAAATTTTGGTTTAAATTTTACAGATAAATTTTGGTGATATTTTTAAAAGAGATAACAAATGCGTACTATCCTACTTAATAATTATCGAATTAAAGCATAACTTCGACTAAGGTAGTTTGCGGCTGTTTTGGTACAGAGGTGGAAGAAAACTTTGCCAGTTTTGAGTCTGAGTCTGAATTTAGGAAAATACTTTTTTTGGGATATACTTTTCCTCAAAACACTATGCCTTTATGAGTAATTTGTGTCCTATAACTAATTTTTTTCTAGAAGAAGAAGAACATCTGTATTAGCACGCCTTTGCAGTACTCTTCATGATATTTTTGAACTTCACTGTCGGTAGGTTATAGAGTGATAAAGCAATCATGGTGAAGATCTGTTGCATTGGTGCTGGATATGTTGGGGGCCCAACAATGGCTGTCATTGCATTGAAATGTCCATCGGTTGAAGTTGCTGTTGTGGATATCTCTGTTCCTCGTATCACTGCTTGGAACAGTGACCAGCTTCCAATTTATGAGCCTGATCTTGATAGTGTTGTGAAGCAGTGCCGTGGCAAGAACCTCTTCTTCAGCACAGATGTAGAGAAATATGTTGCAGAGGCTGATATTGTCTTTGTTTCTGTTAATACCCCAACCAAAACTCGGGGGCTTGGAGCCGGAAAAGCTGCGGATCTGACATACTGGGAGAGTGCAGCTCGGATGATTGCTGATGTGTCAAAATCTGACAAGATTGTAGTTGAGAAGTCCACAGTCCCAGTCAAAACAGCTGAAGCCATTGAAAAAATTCTAACACACAACAGCAAAGGGATCAAGTTCCAGATTCTCTCAAACCCTGAGTTCCTTGCTGAAGGAACTGCAATTCAAGATCTATTTAAGCCAGATAGGGTTCTTATTGGAGGCAGGGAGACCCCAGAAGGTCAGAAGGCAGTTAGGGCATTGAAGGATGTTTACGCTCATTGGGTTCCTGAAGATAGAATCTTAACCACCAATCTCTGGTCTGCGGAGCTCTCCAAGCTAGCTGCCAATGCCTTCTTGGCCCAAAGAATTTCTTCTGTTAATGCCATGTCAGCTCTTTGTGAAGCTACTGGGGCCAATGTTAAACAAGTCTCATATGCTGTAGGAACAGACTCAAGAATTGGACCCAAGTTCCTTAATGCTAGTGTTGGGTTTGGAGGTTCCTGCTTCCAGAAGGACATATTGAATCTGGTTTACATCTGTGAGTGCAATGGACTTCCTGAGGTTGCGGAATACTGGAAGCAGGTCATCAAGATCAATGATTATCAGAAGAGTCGCTTTGTGAACCGTGTTGTTGCCTCTATGTTCAACACTGTCTCTAACAAGAAGATTGCCATTCTAGGATTCGCTTTCAAGAAAGATACTGGTGATACAAGGGAGACCCCAGCCATTGATGTATGCAAGGGGCTTTTGGGGGACAAGGCCAGACTGAGCATATATGACCCGCAAGTTACTGAGGACCAAATCCAGAGGGACCTCACAATGAACAAATTTGACTGGGACCATCCTCTTCACCTACAACCAATGAGTCCAACTACCGTGAAGCAAGTTAGTGTTGTTTGGGATGCCTATACAGCAACAAAAGATGCTCATGCTGTTTGTATCATGACTGAGTGGGATGAGTTCAAGGGTCTTGATTACCAGAAAATATATGATAACATGCAGAAACCGGCATTTATATTTGATGGTAGGAACGTTATTGATGTGGACAAGCTGCGTGAAATTGGTTTCATCGTCTACTCAATTGGTAAGCCCCTTGATTCATGGCTCAAGGACATGCCTGCTGTGGCATAAAGCAAATATGCAGTTTGAAGTGGCCTATGCTAGGGTCAAAGAATTATAGCTTGAGGCGGTCATTTCATGCTACTGTTGCGGTTTAAGTTGAATTTTTTGTTTCTTCTTACTTTCTCCTAGTGGTTAGGATAAAGTGAGAAGTTTGTCTTTCCTTTTGCCTTGCATTAAATTTATGTTATTTGTTTTGATCATTGTACTATCATAAATTCTTAAGTAGAATGGGTTGAATTCTTATAACTGTCTGTCCTAGTAGTATGAGGTAGTTTATAACGAAATTTTGTCAGTGTGGTACATAAGCTTTTACAACTGCTTGCGATGGTTACTTCAACAAGCAATTTGCACTATTTTCCTTCCCAATCTCATCTCTCTTTTGTCAACTACCAAGTCTTATATTTTAATGGTGCTGAAGTAAAAATTTAAAAGTCATTTTTAGTATGCTAGCAAAATGTGAGACTTTGCACGTTGTGACAAATTAGAGATGGTTCACTTACTAGTTTAACTATAAGACTCACCTCTTATCTATTTTAGGTTATATTAGGTTATATGTTCGAATTTCTTCAATTATTATTTGATCTAATAAAGAGAAAAGATAGACAATCATAATGTAATTTTTTTTCCTTTCCTCTTTTTCTCCCTCTTGATACCCTCACTGGTGCCATTTGCATGGTTTATTTATCTCAAAAGAAAGTCTTTCATGTGAGTAATTTTACTTTATTAAAATAAATGGAATAATAGCTTAGTGTATATAATTGATATTCGAGAATTTTGATTCAAGCATCGTATCATGGCGTTTTTTTTTTCTTAGTCATTTCCCAAGATACACGAGGTGCAACAATTTGTGACTTGTGAGGCAAACTTTTATATGAATCAGGTGGATGAATATGTGGTATGTCTTGATACTTTCAAAAATATCTTATTAATATATATATAAAAATAGAACCCTTTATATATAAATAATTACATTCACGTAGAGCAATTAATATAAAAATTCTTCACGTCATCCATAAACTTAACTTATGTAAAAGTCTCTCGACTTATAACGGGAATTTACCTTTCATAGACCAATCTATCTAATTTTCCTTGAATTTGCATAACTATACATCTTTATTTCGATACTGATCTTATTAAGAGAACCATTTATACCTGCACACTTTACATGGGAAGGGGGAAAAAGATATAAAAAAATAATGTGAAATGTGAAACGAGAGGGACAGCCATGAATGCCACAGAGTACCATTTTCTAAAATAGTTCAACAGGTTTAATACTCCACATCCTTTGCATATTCATGAATAGTTTTGTCACTGCTAAACTTGCTCAAACCTGCCGTATTCAAGATTGACATTCTCGTCCATCTCTATCCCAACACCATTTTTGGAAAGGAAAAAAGAGAAAAACAAACAAACAGAAAATGGGTATGTAGGATAGACATGCTTAAGTATATTTGTAACATAATGAAATTTAAAATGGACACATAAATAATTACGTGTTGAATTGATAGTATTGTATGTCACACAGGAATGCATAGACTATATACTGCAATAATTTATCACCTTAGAAAATTGACAAGCTTAAGTGATACCTTAAAATTACTTATATTCTCAAAAATGTAATTGATCAAAATGATTTTTATGCCAAAAAAAAAATGGACAATTTAATCATTTATTATTTTTATTATTTTATTTCACCTTTTTTTCTTTTTTCTTTTTTTTTCTTTTTCCCTTCTCTCTTATCTCTTTCTCACATCTCTGTTTATTTGTATAAAATTTCTTTTCATTTTTTTTTCTAGTAAACCATAAAATCTTATACCCTAAACTTTAAACATTTTTTTTAAAAAACTATAAATATTAAATCTTAAATTCTAAAATCTAAACATATAAATTTTAAATCTTAAACCCTAAACACTAACACATAACATAAATTATAAACCTAAGAGAGAGAGAGATCTAGAGAGGAAAAAGAATGAAAAGAATGAAAAAATAGCAAAAATTTTAAAGGATTAAACTACCTTACAAATATTTCCACGTAAATTTATTTTTCATCACATGGATACATTTTAGATAATTTTGATACTTTTAAGATAATAATCAATAACTTGTGTAAAAATAACTACCAAAAAATTAATACGCTCACTAACAAGGTACCATATCCGCTTATATGGATGGGCATTAAGGCAAAAACTAGAGAGATATATCATTGTGGAGACTACTTCGATTAACATGTATGCAAAATGAAAATATATTGACCACAGCTTTCGAGTGTTCGCAAGGACTTCAAAACAAGAACGGTTCCTTGGAATGTCATTATCTCTGGGTGCATTAATAATGGGTGTGTACGTGAAGCAACAAAACTTGTCAAACAAAGGCCACATGAAGTAGTGCAACCTTGAACAGCCTCATACTTTCTCATTCCATTCTTGCAAATTTTCATCAAGCAATTAATATTCACTGTTACTTAATAAGATATGGGTTTTTGTCAAGCGTTAAAGTTACTACTGTTACAAAAAATTGAATAAAAATTTCAATTTTTAGTTTCAATTCTTTTAAATTTTTCGTTACCTCCCTCTAGATTTCTTCCATTTCTTTGCTTCAATTTTAAGTCGTTTTTCTTCTTTAATTCTAGCCGTTTATCTTCTTCAATTCCAATCGTTTTTGTCTGTTCTCTGCATCAATTCTCAACTTTCGTTTCTCTATAATTCTTCTATAAATAGAGAATAAAATTGAAAAGAAAAAACATAAGAAAATCTAAGAACGAAAAAAACATAGAGAGAAAAGAGAAGGAGGGCAACAAGAACAAGAAATAAGAAGAAGAAAAGGGAAGAAGGAAGAGGAAAAGAAAAGGAGGAAAAGGAAAGGAGAAAAGAGAGAGAGAGAATAACATAAAAAGTTAGGTTCTTTCGATAGAATTTAGATACTTTAAAGTTCTTAAAATAATAAACTATGATATAAATTTATTATTATTTAATCGTTTTATCTTGGGAGATAAATTTTCGTCGTTCTCAAATACCCACAATGAGATAAAAAATTATCTTAAGTACATTATATGATACACACACTTCAATTATTATTTTTATTTATTTAATTTATATATTATATATATTTCTAATTTTTTTAATAAAATAATTTCATTCTTAAATTGTTTGTCTGATTATTGTTTATAATAATCTTAAGATAATTTTTTCGCTATTTTTTGGAAAAAAAAATTAATAAATATTTTGAGACAAACAGATTATTTATAATATAATATATTTATATAATTTGTTATATATCTGTTATGTTATGTATATTTTATTATAATTATTGTTCAATTTTTACATCTTCATTAATTCATTTCATCATATATTTAATATTAATTTTGCTATTATATTAAAAAAAATTCACTTTATTTACTTATGTTCATCACTTTTTGTATTGTTTTTATTATTAATTATTTTATATAATTGTAATATTTTTATACTGATATTTTATACTTAGTATTTTGTTTTCTTTATATATATATATATATATTATAATTTTATAAATAAATAAATATATTTTTTTATTTTAAAATTATGTAATCATTATAATTAATGAAATTATAAATATATATGTAAATTAACATATTTCTATCCTCTATTTATTATATATATATATATATATTTTTTTTTCTATAAACTTTATTTGATAATTTTTTAAAAAAAAACTTAAATTATTATTTGTGTATTGAATAAAGAAAAGATTATGCAATTTAAAATGACAACTCCACTGTCCCAAACTGAAAACCTAACTATGAATGTTGCTGACCCTACTGTGGGTGGTTCTACCGTAAACCAAATAAAAAAGTTTACTGTGGCTCATGAGGTAACCCCAATGTTATTGTTTTATATTCCAATGAACCATGATGTGGTAGAGAAACTGGAGAAATTTAATGGTTTGAACTTCAAGAGATGGAAGAGTAAGATGATATTCTATCTCACCACCTTGAATTTAGCAAGGTTCTTGACTGAATAAGCTCTCAATTAACCTAAGGGTAAACAAGATTTTCATCTACTAATGCTATTGAAGCATGGAAGCATTCAGATTATCTGTGTCGGAACTATATTCTAAATAGTCTAACCGATTTCTTGTACAATGAGTATAATAAGGAAAAGATGACCAAAGACTTGTAGGAATCATTGGACCGAAAGTATGAAACTAAAAATGTTGGTGCCAAGAAATTTTTGGTTGGTCGCTTTCTTGATTATAAGATGGTGGACTCTAAATCGATATGCAATCAAGCACGTGAAATCCAATATATCATAACATATATTTACGATGAAGGGATGGTACCTAGTGAAACCTTCCAAGTTATAGCTATTATTGAAAAGTTTCCCCTTTCATGGATAGAGTTCAAGGCCTACCTTAAGCACAAGGGAAGGGAAGTATTTTTCAAAGACTTGCTAATAAGATTCAAAGTGGAAGAAGACAACAAGGCTTTTCTAAAAGAGGTTATATCACATCAACACCCAAGGCTAATGTGATGGAACATGGTCAAAGTTCCAAACACAATAAGAATAAGGGCAAGCTGGGTAAAGGGTCTAAATTGGGACCTACAGAAGCAAATTTTAAAAAATCAAGCTTCAAAGAGATTTGCTTTAACTGTTACAGAACAAGGCATAAATCCCAGATTGTAGGTTTCCAAAAAGAAACAGAAACCTTGAGGCAAACATGGTTGATGACATAACTCATGATATCTCTGACATTAACTTATGTGCAGTCATTTCTGAGGTAAACTTGGTAGGATCAAACTCAAAGGAGTGGTAGATTGACACTAGTGAAACAAGGCACATATGCCTAGATAAAAGGGTTATTCACTACTTTTGAAATAGTGAAAGATGGAGATAAGCTCTTCATGGGAAATTATACCATATCAGCCATTCAAGGGAAACGTCGGGTCAAATTGAAGATGACCTCCGGAAAGGAGCTTACATTAAACAATGTACTCTATGTGCCTGACATTCGTAAGAATCTTGTTTCTAGCTCATTGCTAAACAAGTATGGCTTTCGAATAGTGTTTGAATCTGACAAGGTCATTGTGACCAAAAATGGGATGTTTGTGGGGAAGAGATATGTATCTTCCAACTTGTGGCATAATAGAATAAGTCATGTTAATTACGATACATTGTGTAGATTAATTAACATGGAACACATACCCACATTCCAAATAGATTCAAAGCATAAGTGTAAGACTTGTGTTGAGGCAAAAATGACTAAGTCATCGTTTCATTCGATTGAAAGGAACACTGAACCCCTGGACTTAATCCATAGTGATCTATATGATTTAAAATTTCTTTAAACAAGAGGTAGCAATAAGTATTTTATTACTTTTGTTGATGATAACACAAAATATTGCTATGTGTATTTACTTAAAAGAAAAGATGAAGCTATAGAGAAATTTATTCTTTATAAAACAGAAGTTGAGAATCAACTCAATAAGAAAATTAAGGTATTGTGTAGTGATCGTGATGGTGAATATGATGCACTATTTGGTGAATTTTGTACACAACATAGAGTTATTCATGAAATCACAGTGCCTTATTCACATCAGCAAAATGGGATTGTTGAACGTAATAATCTTACCTTGAAAGAAATGATGAATGCAATGATATTAAGTTCTGGGTTGCTATAGAACTTATGGATGGAAGCTATAAATATTTACGAGTGTAGGGGTGTTTTGCAAAAGTGGTTGTACCTATACCTAAGAAGGTGAAGATAGGTCCAAAAACAATAGATTGCATCTTCATTGGATATGCACATAATAGTAGTACTTATCGGTTTCTTTTACATGAGTGAAAGATCCCAAATACACACTATAACACAATAATGGAATCAAGGAATGCATCATTCTTTGAACATGTATTTTCAGGTAAATCTCAAGTAGAATCCAGTTTGTCTAAACGAACATATGAGACTATGAATAAAGATAGTCAAAACAAATAACTTGAACAAGAGGTTGAGGTTGAACTCAGATGTAGCAAGAGGGCTAGGACAGAAACGTCCTATGGTCCAGATTTTTTGATCTATTTGCTAGAAAATGAACCTCAAACTTATGAAGAGGTTGTGAATTCTTTTGAAGGTCCTAAATGGCAAGAAGCCATTAATAGTGAAATTGAGTCAATTCTGTAAAATTACACTTGGGAACTAGTTGATTTACCTCCAAGTAGTAAAACACTAGGGTCTAAGTGGATTTTCATAAGAAAATATAAATCAGATGGATCAATTGATAAGTACAAGGCTAGGCTTGTAATCAAGGGATATAAACAACGACATGACCTTGATTACTTTGATACTTATTCTCTCGTGATGAGAATAACATCTATAAGGATGATAATTGCTATCGCAACTCTGCGAAATCTTGAAATACATCAAATGGATGTAAAGACAACCTTTCTAAATGAAGAGTTAGATGAAGAAATCTACATGGACCAACCCAAGGGTTTTTCATGCCTAGGGAAAGAAGGAAATATTTGTAAATTGGTGAAGTCTTTATATGACTTGAAACTAGCACCAAAACAATGACATGAAAAGTTTGATAATGTCATGAGGACAAATGGCCCTAAAATCAACGAATGTGAAAAATGTGTATATGTCAAGGACAAAGAAGATGATTATCTTATCTTGTGTCTTTATGTTGATGACATGCTAATTGTGGGTAGTAATGATTAAATGATCAAATCTACTAAGTCTATGTTGAATTCAAGGTTTGATATGAAAGATATAGAACTTGTTGATGTAATTCTAGGAATTAAGATATCAAGGATATCAAGTGGTCTCATTCTAAGTCAATGTCATTATGTTGACAAAATACTTGAGAAATTCAACAAGGGTGATTTTGGAATTGTGATAACACCAATAGATGTAAATCTACACCTATCTAAGAATAAAAGTGAGAGTGTGTCTCAACTAGAATATTCTAGAGTGATAAGAAGTCTTATGTACTTGATAAGTTATACGAGACCAGACATAACTTATGTTGTAAGCAAACTAAGTAAATATACTAGTAATCCAGGATTTGATCATTGGAAAGGTATTATAAGGCTAATTAGATACCTAAGATATACATATAGCTATGGACTGCACTACACAAGATATCCAACTGTATTAGAAGGATACAGTGATGTTAATTGGATATCTGATATAAAAGACTCAAAGTCTACCAGTAGATATGTATTCATACTGGGTGGTGCAATTGTTTCATGGAAGTCCTTTAAATAGATATGTATTGCTAGATCAATGATAGAATCTGAGTTCATTGCTTTGGATAAATGTGGTGAAGAAGTCGAATGGCTACGCAATTTTGTAGATAATATTCCTAAGTAGGTAAAGCCTGTACCTACAATATGCATTCATTATGATAGTCAATCTGCTATTGACAGGGCATAGAGTAATATGTATAATGGTAAGTCTCGACATATACGTCGTAGACATAATACCATTAGACAACTACTCTCAACCGGGGTTATCTCTATTAACTATATGAAGTCAAAGGATAAGATAGTTGATCCCTTAACTAAATGGTTAAATCGAGAGTTAGTTGATAAGTCCTCAAGAGGAATGGGACTAAAGCCCATGAATGAATAAGGATTTGTAAAGGAAACCCAACCTATTTGACTGGAGATCCCAATATCTAGGTTCAAAGGGACAACCTAATTGTAAAAACTTATTAAGATCACTGTAGGGGTTTACCGTCAAGTTAATTCCTATGATGAAAATAGTGATACCCGTAAGATACATGATAAGCTAAGACTTTTAATGATTCGTTTGAAGAGAATATCGAGCAGAGTATGTGGGTTACTCTTTGTAGATTACTTTTAAAGATAAAAGATCACCTATGTGAGGGAGGAGTGGGACCGTTTCAAAAAATAATTATATAGGGACTCAATTCTTTAGAGACTCTCACAGAACCAGGCATATGTTCATGGCCAAAATGAACATAATAGTGAGAAATGAATTGTGTCAGGAAAGATTCTTGTGCGAAGTATGTCATCGCTTATATAAACGGTAGAACAATTCAAAGACATCGTGTCTACTGCTCAGTCAGTAAGGTAAATATATTTTCACAAAGAAAGGTTAAAAGGGTAACACCTACCTACCCTTTGTAGGTTTCGATCCGTTGAACTCTTATTTTGTGTCAAAATTTGATTTAAAATCTATATCAATTTTTATTCATGTGGGAGATTGTTAAAAAAAATTGAATAAAAATTTCAATTTTCAATTTCAATTGTTTTAAATTTTCTGTTACCTCCCTTTTGACTTCTTTCGTTTTTTTGCTTCAATTTTTAGTCATTTCTCTTTTTCAATTCTAGCCGTTTATGCCCATTTCTCTGCATCAATTCTCAGCTTCTGTTTCTCTATAATTTTTCTATAAATAGAGAAGAAAATTGAGAAGAAAAGACACAAGAAAATCTGAGAACGAAAAAGAAAAAAAAAGAGAAAAGAGAAGTAGGGTGGCAAGAAGAAGAAGAAGAACACAAGGGAAGAAGGAAGAGGAAAATAAAAGAAAGAAAAGAGAAAAGGAAAAGAAAAAAAGAGAAAGAGAGAAAGAGAGAGTAGTGTAAAGAGTTAGGTTCTTTCGATAGAATTCACGTACTTTAAAGTTGGTAGAATAATAAACTATGGTATAAGTTTATTATTATTTAATCGTTGTATCTTGAGAGATAAATTTCTGTCGTTCTCAAACATCTATGGTGAGTGAAAAAATTATCTTAAGGACATTATGTAATACAAAGACCTCAGTTATTATTTTTATTTATTTAATTTATATATTATATATGTTTTTAAATTTTTTTTAATAAAATAATTTCATTCTTAAGTTATTTGTCCGATTATTGTTTTATAACAACTAATGTCTTATATGCTAGCAGCAATGCTGGCTTAGTTGATAAAGGCTTGCGTTTGTTCATGTTCATCCTCGAAAATAGTAGAGTTACTCCACAGAATGATCACTACAAATGCATTGTTGATCTTCTTGGTCGCATTGGACGACTCAGAAAAGCATATGATGGTCTGATTAAAAATATACAATGTATACCTAACCATGCTATATGGGGTGCGCTGCTAGGTGCCTGCGCGATACATGAGAATGTTGAAATTGGAGAAATAGCAGCAAAGTGATTGTTTGAGATGTTGGGTTTTTCCTCTTATTTGGAGGAGCCCAAATGAATCCCATGTGGCTTAAAAGCCCATGGAGTAAGAAGGAAAACTGTGTCATTTCATTGCTTTAATTAATAAACCCATTTAGGGTTTGTTGTGTGAAGAATTCTGTAGAGAAAAACGTGTGCAGAAAAGGCAGCAGCTGTAGAGAAAAACAGCTCTCAGTTTTTCAGTTTTTTCCTCTCAAGCCAGTCTTCATCAAGTGGTCCGATCGAAGGTCGTTTGTGGTCCGATTAAGCTGAAATTTTGCAGGAAGGTCCACGACTCAAGAATATTTAATCTGCGCGTTGTGATTTGGATTTGGCTCACCATTTTGAGAAATTCTGAGCAGTTAACAGTGACTACGAATTGGGTTAGATTTCTCCATTTTCTTGAAATAATTGTTAGTTTCCAAGAAGTGTATTCTTGATGATGTTGTTGATTGTTTGCCTCTAGTTTTACCTAGAGAGAACTATTGTACAATTGTTTCTTGATAGTGGAAGTTTTGGAGAGAAATGTCGTGGTTGTTTCCTTCCTATACCGGGAAGGTTTTTCCACGTAAATTGGTTGTGTTGATTTTGTGCATGTTTGATTTTAAGCTCTATTTATTTGTTTTCTAAAAGATTCACACAAAGAAGGAGAATAGGTTTAATTCCGCTGTTTAGAACTTGATTAAGTTCGAATTGAAATTGTGATTCTCCTAACAAAGTGGTATTGAACCAGAAAACACAGGAAACTGAGTATTGATGTCAAAAATTTATATATGCTACTGTAGGAAGGTGGAAGGATATAGAAAATTTAAGACATACGATGGGAGAAATTGGATTGAGAGAAGCACCAGCTCACAGTTTGCTTGCTTTTGAGGCTAGAATTGCGTTAATTAATTGTTAATAGAGTTTTCTCCCCCTTCTCCGTAGCCCCTTTTGAGCTTGTCAAAGTGTTGCTCTACCTAGATGATATTTTCTAATTAAAGCTAAGTTCATATGTAAATTGACAACTATATGATCTTCGTGAGCGCAGAAACTCCTGCATGTTGATTAGTTGGTTGAGCTCCTGTGCAAAATATCTCATACTTTAAAAAGGTTCTTTTTTCGGTAAATTAGACCTTACTAGCTATTATTGTATTAATAAATTGTAAGATTACATTAATTTCGATGTAGAGCTATTTGAAAGCTACATAAAATATGTTAAACTTATATTTTATTATGTAAATGGGAATATATGTTCAGGTTTGAGAAGTTAATTAATCCTATAAGTTATAAATTTTTCTTGAAATTAAGGGTAAATTTTATCAGAACTTAGCCTTACTGATCTTTTCATTTTCAACATCATTGTTGAAATTCTTTGCATGATTATGAAGTTTATGTAAAATAACATTTGATGATTTTTTTTGAAATACTATTAGCCCTAGATTTCTCATTCATACTACAACTATTATTATTATTATGTATACATGCACAATTGGCACGGAAATGGATTCAGACAAATGTTTGCAAAAAATGGGTGACAACTGAGAAGGTTGGAAGACAATAAAAAATATACCTTCAACTAGGGTTTCATAAAACACATATTCATATAACTAGTTTGTGAAAAATAAAAATTATAAATTAGAAAAAGCTATAAACTTAAAACTTTGAGAAAAGCAAGCCAATAACACAGAATTTTACATTTCACGTGTAGGGTTTCATTATCACGAAGTTCCTCGATTCTAATCAAAATCAAGGAAAGTATTGTCAACAATAGACGTTGTTGGAAGCTCTAGCTTCCCTTCAGCGTCTTGTAAGCTATTTTCCCCATTTTTACTTACTACATTCCATTATAATATTACATATAATTTATACACCTTATGAAAGTGATGGATACAAGGTAGGAAATTCTAAGCATATATAATAAAACTAAAACCATTAAATGAAAACATTCACATACAACAAAATTAAGAGTTAGTTAATACCTTGTGCTAATAAATAATTATATGTAACATAAATATTAGTAAAGATAGTACATAATTTTTTTTTTTTTTGGGGGGGAAGGGGGGTTGAAGCTGCATGCCATTCCAAGAAGATAATCAGAACCATCAATTGCTCTATATCATTGCTTATTTTTATCAAGTAAGTGAACTTGCTCTTTAGTAAACTTGTATTTATCAAATGATGATAAAACAATTATGATATCTTTTCAACATAGGAATCAATCTAACATTCAAATCTACTACATAAACATTTCTTATTAGGTTTATATGAAAATACAAGGACAAAACTACGGTGCAAACCAGACAAAGGTTCAAGGATAATGATATACTTTACCCTTCCTTTGTCTAGTTGTGAAATCCAACTAAACTTTAATATGATAACATCTGTATAAGAAAAAAGAAAATGGAAGCATAATTTGATGAAAACGATGAAAAAGGAAATAGAAGCATAATCTGATGGAAACAATGAAATCTTGATATAAAGGTGCATTCATCCTTAACTTTAAATTTTTGACTTCAGCAGAGAGATTTTCATCATTTCTAACATCATTAAGACTTGAAGGTTCCCGGATAATAGGGCATGCTTCCTCAAACTAACACTATGTTACTGAACGCATAGAGTTTAATAATGAGATTAATAGTACAACTCTAGATGTAAAATCCAAATTAAATAAAGATTGACGGGAGCATTAACATTGGAACTTACATAATGAAGCATCCCTGGCATTTAACGTGCTTCATACAAAAACAAAAGTTGATGAAAGAAAGTTAGTACATTTCCCGAAAACCAAACCAAAAAGCAAAGGAACATTAAAATATCAGTTCCAATTTAAAAAGAATAGTCATTTTTTTATGAGTAGAAAGGCAATCAAATATAAATAACAATAATAATAATAATTAAAGAAGGCCATAAAACTATGAGTAATACCATCAGATCAATTAAAATCCATAGCATGAAGAAGGAATTGGGAGATTGTACAAAACGTTTGAGCTTGTGTTTCTTCTTCTCAAGTTCTGGTAGTAGGTTAAGCAGATCGATATCATTTTGAAGAACCTAAGGCAACAAAACAAACCATAAGTGTCGTCAAAAACCCCTAATGAAACCAAGGATAATGAAAGCCTTAGCTTTTATTATAAAGGTTAAAAAGGAACGTGAAATTATATTCCTTTCAAGCCATTCCTAACTACTCTATAACATACATCAAACCACATAGAAAAATATATAGAAAAAAGGACTTAGTAGCACAAGAACAATATTTTAGATATAGAGAAAACTTTTAGCATACCATGTTTGAGGTTAGTCAACTCTCACAAACAAAACCTTTTCAAATGTGAAGATGGTTAAGATGATAAGGAATATGAGTTATATATGGAGGAAATTAGGGTTCTTCTGAGCTTTAATTAGCGGTGATAAATTTGGGTCCTTTAAGAATATGAGTTATATATGGAGGAAATTAGGGTTCTTCTGAGCTTTAATTAGCGGTGATAAATTTGGGTCCTTTAAGAATATGAGTTATATATGGAGGAAATTAGGGTGCACGATAAATAAAAAAAAAACGGTCGGTGAGAGAAGGTGCGCAAGAGGGGAAAAGGAAGAAGAGAAGCGTCAGATCGTACGACGAGCTATTTTCGGTGTGCGCGAGGTGGGAAAAGAAAAAAATGAGAGAAAATAAAAAAAATTGATAGAAAAATTTAATATGGTATAAAAAAAGAAAACACATGAAATTAAATTAATAAATAAATGAAAAATTTGTAAAGTAATTTTTGTATTTTTTTTAAATGAATAACATACAATATATTATTTGATTTTGATTTTAAAAAAATTATAAACTTTATTATTTTAATTAAATCACAGTTATCTAATAATTATAATTATTTAAATAATTTTTATAATTTAATTTTTTATCATAATTATCAATAAAATTTGAAATTATATTATAACCTCGATTTTTATTAAAACGTGATTATTTTAATAGTGTTTATATTGTTAAGTAAGTAAGATTTTTAAGTAGAAACTACACTTTTGATATATATGTTATTTGAGATATATTACTCATTGAAGATTAGTATTAGTTTTCAATATTCAATAATTTTCATTTTTTGAAAATAATTTAAAAAAGAAAACTGACCGAAGGTTTGGAATTATAGCCTTTGGAAAGAACAAGTATATATGTTAAGACATTGATTTGATAGTATGAAATAAGTGAGAGTTTGATGTGTAATATTGTCCTTGTAGCGAGAAATGTACCGGCAATCTAATGGAAAATTGACCTCTAATTAGCTTTAGAATAAAGCATTCGTACGTCGCTTATACTTTAAAAACGTACTGTCTCCAGCTCACCGATACAAGTCATGTGGCGTGTGTTTGTCTTTTTCATTTTGTGATCTACTTTTAGATGGTCCCTCGTTAATTTCAATGTACGCGTCTTTGCTTGAGGAAGAGTTAGCCAATTAGGGCCGTATCATTTTTGTTTCATCTTCAGGAGTATCAAGCAATAGAATCTAATAGATAGATGATTTTCTAATACTACTAAATTTGAGTGTTTCACGAGGGCTTCCTTTGTGACAATGTTGCGTTTATATAATCTAAACATATGAATGAATTATATATATATATATATTAATAATTTATTACACGAGATATTATCATATATCTTTAATTTTATATTTAATTAATAATTCTTATGTGATTAGATGCATGCATTAATTTAATACATATATTTTAAATGTTTCTTTAAATTTTGAAAAAAAATATGACTTAATAATCTAATAATAAGATAATCATATATAATCATAATAATATATTAATTATAATAAAGTTAAAAATTGGTACAAAATTTTATTATTTGATTGTATATGTTGTACACAAATTTTTACATTTTGAACATAAAAGAAAAACAAAACAAAACAAATCTCTCCTTAAAAAGGATCTTAGACCCATTGAAACATACCCATCTAAATACTTCCAATTTCGATTACACAAAGCACTCAAATCAAAACACTTTACACAAATGAAAAAAATAAAGAGAACTAATGGTAGAAATGTAGAAGATGAGATGCGAAATGTGAGGTTTGTTAATACCAAATGAATATAGGAAGAAAAAAAAATATTTTATTTAGAGTTTTATTAAAATAATAATTTATTTTGTTTAGAATTTTATTTCTTATGTATTATTATAGTCGCATATAGAAATCTTTATTTAGAGTTTTTTTATGTATTATGAGAATCTTATGTAGAAATTTTATAAACTATTTTAGAGACTTTTCAATTATAAATAGTTAAGACTTGTGTTTGTATAAGGTATCGTAGAAAATAATCAACTCAGTAAAATTGAAGAAGTTATCTTCTTTCTTTTTCTCTTATTCCTAATATTTTAGGAATAGTTCTTTTTTTCTTTCATTTGAAAGTTAAAGTTCTTTTATTCGTGAGATAGAAGACTATTAATAAACTAGTTATACTCTAGAATTGTAAGAGTGTTCGTCTAAAAATAGATAACATAACTAGACTTTTCTTATTATTGATTTGCTAGAATAGTTGCGTAAATAATAGTTTTATTGTGTTTGTTTCATAACATAAATACGAGGAATTCTTGTCAGAGAGTGAGCTTGACTAGTTTAAAATTTTCTCATCTCTTTCTTATTTCCTAAATCTTCCATATTATTAGTATATTTATGCTTCCATTTTATGTTAGGTGGTATTAGAGCCAAGTTTAACCTTAGAGAATGGAGCATATATAGTTAAGTATCGCGAGAAGAATATAAATAATTCCATAAAGAGATTCAACACCAAATAGAGGAACGTATTATAGTCGTTACTCAACTAACTAATAATGAAAATAGGCCTCAAGCCCAAGCCCAAGAAGTAGAGGGAGCACATGGAGATAGGATCAAGCTAATACTACCCAGAAGATAAGTGGAGGATTGCCCTTAAGAAGACTTGTTGATCCAATACCCTTAAGAAGATATGTTGCCTTCACTGATAGTTTTAGTAATGAAGATTTAGAAGAAGAATATTTCAGAGGTCGAGTCAAAGGAAGACGTCACAAAAGAGATCAAGAACCACAAAATTATCATCTGAAAATTAACCTTTCTATTTTCTATGGCAACATGAATATCGAAGATTTTCTTGATTGGATCTCAAAAGTGGAATTGTTCTTTGATGTAATGTGCATTCCAGATGAAAAAAAAGTCAAGTTAGTAGCCTACCGACTCAAAGAAGAAGCTTCAGTATGGTGGGGCCAACTCCAAAAAAATAGATTGAGACAAAGGAAAGCTCCAATCAGAACATAACATCGGATGAAGTGATACCTAATACATATGTTTCTTCCTTCTGACTATAAGTAAATATTATTTCAACAATATCAAAATTGCAAACAAGGGAATCGTTCAATTCAAGAGTATACTATAAAAATTTATCATTTATCTACTCGAAATAATTTGATGGAATCTGAAGTACAACAAGTTGCAAGCTATATTGATGGACTACATCTACCAATACAAAATCAAGTATACTTGTATCTAGTATGGAAAATCATTGATGCCCATGACATAGCCCTCATAGTGAAGATGCAGTTAGGTAAGACAAGTTCAAGACCAAGATCACAAGTTTCGCCTAGGCCATAAGTTGAAATAACTAGGCCAACATATAACAAAGAAAAAGCACCTAAGGATGAAACAACAAAAACAAAGCAAACTCAATTAGAATAAATCAATGCTCGTAATCCTCTATAGAGCCCTTATGGACATCTAACACCAGAAAAATGGTATAAATGCAAACAAGTGGGTCATCATTCTAACCAATGCCTAAAGAGAGGAGAGTCAAATTGGTGGAGCAAGAATATGAAGATAATAAGAAAGAACTAGAATATGATGACTACGAAGATGCCAAGTTTGTTGATATAGATGAAGGAAAACATGTTCATTATGTTGTTCGTCGACTCCTTTCGTCACCAAAACAAAACACAAAGGTACAATATCTTTCGCACTCACTACTTAATCAATAATAAACTATGTAATGTAATTATCGATATTAAAACTAGCGAAAATATTATTTCTAAAGCTCTTGTGGAGGCACTCAAATTAAAAATCGAACTATACCCATCACCATATTGAATTAGGCGGATCAAAAAAAGGAAGAGAAACAAAAGTAAATCGTATATGTAGAATCCCGTTCTCAATTGGAAAATCATACAATGATGAAGTTGTATGCGATGTTGTTGATATGGATGCCTGTCACATATAATTGGTGAGACATGACAATACGACATGAATGTAATCCATAAAGGTAGAGATAACATTTATCAATTCCATTTGAGAGAAAAGTAGATTACTTTGGCTTCTTTACTTGCAAAAAAAGATGTACCCAAAGCTTGTAAAGTGGAGGGAAAATCATTCCTTGTAATATCTTGAGCATTATTATTTATAGAAGTGAAATAGAGTGAAGAAATATTTTCCTTGGTAGTCAAATAAGAAACCATGTCAACTTCAACTATTCATGCCCATGTAAAAATAATCCTTGTTGAGTTTGAAGAAATCATGCCAAAAGAACTTTCAATTGGGCTACCACCAATGAGAGGTATCCAACATCCTATTGATCTTATTCCAAGAGCAAGCTTTCCCAACCTTCCTCATTACTATCTAAGTCCAAAAGAGAGTGAATTTCTCCAACAAAAGGTTAAGGAGTTAATTAGTAAAAAAGATGATTAAAGAAAGCATGAGTCTATGTGTTGTACTAGCCTTACTAGTTTTAAATAAGGATGAATATTTGCGTATGTGTGTGGACAATCGAACATTAATAAGAAAACAATAAAATACAGGTTTCAATACTATGTCTTGATGACATCATTGATATGTTTTTTGGAGCAACCATATTCTTAAAAACTTATATGCATAGTGGATATCACCAAATTCGAATCAAACTAAGAGATGAGTGGAAGACTATGTTAAAGATAAAAGAAGGATTGTACAAGTGGCTAGTGATGCCTTTTGGATTATCAAATACACCAGCACATTCATGAGACTTATGAACCATGTCTTGAAGTCATACATTGGTATGCTTATAGTCATTTACTTTGATGACATAACATAAAGAATATTTGGAGCACTTGAAAAAGGTACTCATTATTTTGAAGGAAAATAAGTTGTACCTTAATTTGAGTAAAAGTAGCTTCTTGACCAATAAATTAGTATTCTTGGTTTTGTCATCATTACCAATGGAATTAAAGCTAACAAGGAAAAATACGTGCAATTTAAGATTGACCAACTCCCAAAACCATAACCAAAGTTTGAAGCTTCTATGAGTTAGTAATCTTCTATCGAATGCCTAAAGAAAGGAAAGTTCAACTGGGAGAAGAAGCTGAAAAAGGTTTTTAGTTATTGAAGGAGAAGCTTACTTTTACACTAGTGTTAGCATTGCTAGACTTTGATAAGATCTTTCAAATGGAATATGATGCCTTGGCAATAGGAATTGGAACTGTTCTATCTCAAAAAGGGTGATCGATGGCTTACTTTAATGAAAAGCTGAGTGAAGCATGACGAAAATGGACTACATATGAACTTGAGTTTTATGCAGTATTTTGTACTTTGAAATACTGAGAACATTATCTCATCCAAAGGGAGTTCGTCATCATAAGGCATTAAAGTTTATCAACTATCAAATTAAGTTGAGCAGGACACATGTCAGGTGGATTTCCTACCTATAAAAATTTCATTTTACTCTAAAACACAAGTCTGGTCGGTATAACAAAATGGTTGATGCATTGAGTCGTAAGGAAACCCTATTGGTCACTTTAAACACTAAAGTTGTAGGGTTTGAATATCTTGATAACATATATGGTGGAGATGAAGATTTTAAGAAACTTTGGAAAATTGTCAACTGAAACAAGATGCAGGAAACATTCACATATATAAGGGACACTTGTTTCAAGGCACCCAACTTTATATCCCTAAAGCTTCACTAAGGAAGAAATCATTCAAGACTTACATGATGAAGGACTAAGTGGACATCTTGAAAGAGACAAGACCATTATACTAGTTGAAGAAAGGTAATTCTGGCCTCAGTTGAAAAGAAATGTTAGTAAGTTTGTCCAAAGGTGTTATATGTGCTAGATGTCCAAAGGATGAGCTCAAAAAACCACATTATATACATCTTTACCCATCCTTGAAACCATCTGGGAAGACTTATCTATGGATTTTGTGTTAGGATTTCTAAGAACTCAATAGGGTGTATACTCAATTTTTATTGTTGTTGATAGGTTGTCCAAAATGATGCATTTTATCCTATGTTGCAAAATTGTATATGCATCGAATATTGCAAAACTCTTTTTCAAAAAGATTATTTGTCTACATGGAATTCTACTATCAATTACTTCAAATTGAGGTGCAAAATTTCTTTCTTATTTTTGGAGAACATTATGGGCACGCTTTGATACATCACTCAACTTCAGTAGCATTGTACATCCTCAAATTGATGATCAAACAGAAGTAATATACTGAACACTTGGCAATATGATTCATTGTCTCTATAGCAACAAACCAAATCAATATGACCTCATTTTTGCACAAGCTGGGTTTGCCTTCAATAGTACTATGCATAGTTCAATTGGTAAGACCCCATTCGAGATTGTATATGTAAAAGCCCCAAAATATACATTGGATTTGGTTAATCATCAAAAAATTTATAGGAAAAACAAGACTGTCGAAAAAATGAAAAATAAGATTCAAACTATTCATTTAGAAGTAAAACAAAAGCTTACAAAGTTCAATACTAAGTATAAAACAACAACCGACAAGCATAGAAAAAAGAAAATTTATCAAGTAGGAGACATAATAATGATATTTTTATGAAAATAATTCTTTCTAATTGGCACATACAGCAAGTTAAAGGATAAAAAATATAGGTCATGTCAAATACTGAAAATGATCAATGATAATACATATATAATGGACTGACCAAAAAATATGGTCATCTCAATAACGTTTAATGTGTCAGATATTTATAACTATCACTTACCAGACACACTCATTTTAGAAGAAGACACACTCATTTTAGAAGAAAACTTGGGACGAGTTTAAAACAAATGAAGGGGACTAATACCAAATGGATATAGGAAGAAAAAAGAAAATAGTTTATTTTATTTAGAGTTCTATTAGAATAATGGTTTATTTTGTTTATAGTTTTATTTTTTATGTATTATTAGAATTCCACTTAGAAACATTTATTTATAATTCTTTTTTTTTTGTGTGTATTAATAGAATCACATGTAGAAAGTTTATGAACTATTCTAGGAATTTTTTAACTATAAATAGTTAGAACTTATGCTTGTATAAAGTATCGTAAAAAATAATTAACTTATTAATATTAAAAAAGTTCTCTTTTTTTCCTCTTATTCCTAATATTTTAGGAATAGTTCTTTTTTTCCGTTTAGAAGTTAAAATCCTCTTATCCATAAGATAAATGAATATTTTTAAGTTAGTACTACTTTAAAGTTGTTAGAATGTTTATCTAAATATAGATAATATAGTTAGACTTGTTTTATTCTAAATTTGTTAGAATAGTTGTATAAATAATAGTTTCTTTGTGTTTGATTATAACACAAATACGAGAACGTTTTATCAGAAAGTAGACCTAATTAAACTAAATTTTACTTTTAAGTCTTTTTATATTATTAATGTATTCGTGTTTTCATCGTGTATTATTTATGCATGGGTCAAGAAAAATAAAAACAAAAATTAATGACGAGGAAGGTGAGGTCTGATTGGACTTTAATGGTGGAAATAGAGAAGGAAAAGGTAGGCTTTTTGGAGTAATAATAATATATTTTTTACATTATGAAAATGCTCTCAATAAGAATGAGCACATATAATCTATATACGACATTTTTAGAGTTACAAGTACAGTTGGCTTCAAACACATTAATAAAGTATTCTTAACGTGGAATGATAGCAGGTGTAGGAATTTAAATCCTGGACCATTAAGGGAAATAACTTTTTGTCGTTTGGTACACTCAAGCTGTAACCTAGTTAAACCATCTTGACGTTCCGTCCTGAAAACGGCATTTTTGTAATCTCGTTACAATGCCAACAAAGGCAATAATTTCAAAATATACCTAGCCAGCGAGCACTAGGTGTATATATATATATATATATATATTTTTTTTTTTTTTTTCTATGTCCGTTTTTGAATCTATTTTCTACACATGTTTAATAAGCAATCACATATTTAACCTTATAAGCAACCACATATTTATGGGATTATAAAAAAACATGAAAAACAAAAAAACTATCATATTAATAAAAAAACTGCCCTCCTTTCAAAACAAAAAAATAAATTTTTTTGCCCACTTCTATATTTGAATTTGTGTATTGAAATGCGAACACTTAAATTTTTTTGGTAAAACTATTAAATGAACAACATAGCAACTAATATTAGCTAGCTACAAAATTGTATTAGATTTTCATAATTGTATATAAAGTGAACGTATAAAAATAAAAAAAATGTGGTAAAAAGTTGAAAAATTACTTTTAATAATATAATTAAAATTTATAATAATAAAATTAATATTAATAACATTACATCATATTTTATGGATGAAAAGTTCAACATTGACTACATTAACTTCATCCAATTTATAACTTTAAATAAAATATTTGTATAAAAATATGAGAGGTATTATTTTCATTTATACGATGATAAGTTAATATTATTGATTTTTTAATAAAATATTACTTATAAAAAGTGAGTATATTAAAATCATTAATTATTACAATAAATTAATAAATATATTATTAAATTTTTGTAAAAATTATAAACATATTATTTAACTTTATAGAATAATAAAAATAACATTAAAATATAATTAATTAATTTTTTTTATTGATATAAACTTACGTCAAACTTCTTACAAGTAATAAAAATCTTTATCAAACTCATTATTTATCGTACAAATTTATAATAAAAATTTAACATAATAATATATTTATATTATTATATAATAAAATTAAATAATATATTTATAATTTTTGTGATAATTAAATAATATATTCTGATTATTAAAACAACAACTTTACCTACAAATATATTATAAGAAATTGTAAGACACTTAAAATTTATGTTACCGTAAGTTTTATGGATTATTTGTAAAATTGAGTACGTTAATAATATTTATAAAATCGATGAAAAATAATACTCAATTATTTCAAATAATAAATAACTTCCTTTTTATTATATAATATTTCAGTCATTTTTTTAGCTTAGTGAATCTCAAGTTCGTGATTTTTTTTATAAATCTTTTCAATTTGTCTTGCTGGTACGTAGTATCCAATCCATATAGCTACAGATTAATTTTGTAGACATTAGGAAAAATCTGGAGGAAATTAAACTAATTAGTGCATAATATATGATAATTGATTCATAGACTTGAGAGTTGCAGCTTCTTCAGATCTCACGAACGGAATTATTAATTGCATGACTTGAAGGACCATGATCACTTCCAATTTTTTTGAAATAGTTTATTTTATTTTAATTATATAAAAAGATGAGAGAAATTATTACAGTATAATCTTTTTAAAAGCAATTTTATTTTATTTGATTATTAAAATTATTATTTAATTTAATTTTTTAGTTATTAATTAATACATTTTAAAAATAAATTAGTAAATAATTTAAATTTAGAAGCCAAAAAATAGAAAATATAAATTAAAGAATAATAGTTGACGATAATTATGAAAATATATATATAAAAAAGAGATATTTTATTAAATAATTGACTTTAAAATATTTGTATTTAATAAAATTATAATTATATTATTAGATTAAAGTTTAGGATATTAAATATTATAAATAATTAACATAATTCCATCATAATTTTTTATTTAATTAACTAATTTTCTTAAAATTTCGTTACTGTTCCGACCCTGTCTCAAGGCTTTGAATAATAAACATTTTGGTCATTAAAGTTAGGAAATTATAATTATCTCCCTCCATCTATGAAAAATAGGAAAAGTAAAAAAAAGGATAAAAATTTGACTACGCGTTCTTCTAAGATGAACATTAACTTCCACATCTCATTATCAAAACTTTTCAAACTCTGAATTCTCCCGCTAATATTAAGATAATTTATTATCATAATAAAAATATATAAAATATTTATTTTATTTATAATATTAATTATATTTCTAAATTAATATTATTTAATAAAAAAATTTATATTAATAATAATATTGTTATAAAAAAATTCACAATAATACCAATACTTTCAAATTCCCAATAAAACAATTAGGTTATTTAAAATCTAATTTAGTAAAGATTTTAATTTATGATTAAATAATTAGTTTTGTGATTATGATTTTTTGTAAAAAAAATCATTAATATTTTTGAGAATAATTTTTACTAAATGATTTAAAAAAAAATTAAAATCACTTACAATATCTTTTTAATTTTTTAAGAAAATTTAAGAAATGATATTATTAAAAATATTAATACCAAAATAGGAAAAGATTTATAAATTAAAAAAAATCGTTATAAAAAATTCTAAAATTTATAAGTCAATTATCATCCATATTATTATTTTGTTATTTTACATATGCACACCCGTAAACATAGGAAATTTCTAAATCTAACCTAATTTTAGTCTCTATTCTCTCTCTCTCTCTCTCTCTCTCTGTGTGACAATTCCCGACCCTACCCTAAGCACGATTTTTTCTCTAAAAACCAACAAGGTTTTGACTTATTTTTTTTATTTGGCTTAACTATTATTAATTGAATATTATAAGCTAGTTCCTCAACTATTTTCTTTTGAAATCACGTGGAATATATTCTTAAACGTAATGCATGTAATTGAATTTTGTTGAAATTGAGTAGTGTTGTCACAAGCAATTTATTTTTGTCATTATATGAATGTATGTTTTATTTCAATACTAATGAAATAATTTGTAAAAATTATAAAAAATAATATTTTTAAAATTTATAATAATAAAAATAATATCATAATAATATTAAATAAATTTAATATTAAAAATATTTAAATAATTAAAATTTAATTTAAATAACATTTAAAATAAAATAACGTGATTTGATTTTTTTTAAAGTAAAATGTAACACATTAATATAAGTAATATAAAACGAAATTCAATATTAAACAAATTTAAATGAATTTAATTTAATTCAAACATTTAAAATAAAATAACATAATATAATTTTTTTAAAAATTAAAAAATATATGAGATGAACATAAAATTTATTATTTTTATAATTATAAATTTTAAGAAATTATTTTTATTATTTTTTTGATATTTTATGTGAGGTATGTATATATATAAATAATGTATCATGATATTTTAAGATAAAGATATTTATATTTTAATTATAATTAATTTTAAATAAGTTTATATTTACGAATAAAATAGTTATTTATGTCATTTATGCACATATTTTGGGTAAAATTATCTATAATTAATTATTGTGAAATAGTACGGTCTTTAATAAGTAATAGTTGTTGGTGTATAACAGAGAATTAATGTAATATTAAAAAAAAAAAGAGGAGTTTGAAGAGTGGCGATCAAAATGTACGATTTAAAAAAATACGAACCAATTATGTAATTAATTATTTAATATTTTAAAAATACAACTTTTGTAATGTTATTGGCAACTTTTGTTGCTTTTGTATTTTTGTAAATTCAGGAAAATAAAATTAGGGCGGACTGATGCATAGGTGAAAAGATATCAGAAACTTGAAAGAATTGAGTTAAGAAAATTCAAACAAATCAAAGACACAAAATAAAAGCAAAGCAAAAAAGCAGAATACCCGAAATTTTCTCTCTCTTTCCCTATTCTTCGGGGCTCTCTGACTCTCTCCCACAGCTCTCTCTTTTGATACATGGAAGAAAAAACCATTGCCGACTGAGAAGCCAGCTTGGACGATTTGATTCAAATATTTGATTAGATTGGCGACAACCCAGTTTCCTTCACTATTCAATGTGGTTTCCGAGAAGACCACAAAGAAGCATAAAGATTTGAGCAGAACCAAGAAAAATAGATCTAAATTCGGTGGGCCGTCTCGGTTTCTATCTGAAAGTCATTGTCGGTGGGCGATTGGGGCATCTGGTTTTGAATCTGATGTTGGGTATTTTGAGATTATGGGCGATTCTAGATGCAATAGCATTGAGTTTGGGTGGCTTTCTTGTGCTAGAGTGAAGGGGCTGCATAGACGACGATGCAGCTTCGCTTCTCGCCTAGCATGAGAAGCATCACGATCTCGAGCAACAATGGGTTTATTGACTTGATGAAGATCAGGGTCGCAGCTCGTCATATTTCTTACCGTACCCTTTTCCACACCATTCTCTTTCTCGCGTTTTTGTTGCCCTTTGTCTTCATTCTCACTGCTGTTGTTACCCTTGAAGGTGTCAACAAGTGCTCATCATTTGGTACTCTATTTATAATATTCTTCAAATGCTCTCTTGATCCATACATTCGAATTTTTGTTCCATGTAATTTCCTTGTGATTTTATTTTCCGGATCTTAATTGGATTTTAAATATATTATCGTATCCTGTTGTTGATTTCTAGCAATTTGGACCATGCGATATAATTTGATCGGTCTATTAATTGGGCCAGCTCGATTTGAGCAAAGATATGATTCTGGGGTTTGCGTGAACGTTTCAAGTTGTATGATTCCTTTGTTTGGTGGGATAATTTTAAAGTGTTAGTCTTCTATGTTAGTTTCGTGTATAAGTCTGATTTGTAGTTTCTCCATTCGGGGTGTTATGAGATCTGAAGTTAATGAATAATCTAAAATTAGGATTCAATTGTATTTTAATATAATATTCTACTTGATATGGTAAATTGCCGCAAGTATATCCATGCTTTTTTTCCACCAGTAATTGGTCGTGATTACTAAAGCAGACACAAACTTATGTGCTTTCGAGTTTTGAATTTGTTTGGTTGGGTATGATGTATGAATTTATTTATAATTTATTTTATTCTGTTATAGTTCTTTGTACTATGTTTTTTTAATGTCAATTTTTTTAACTTGAGTTGGAATTTGAATTTTTCCTCTTTGCTCATTTACAAGTCCAAAAGTTTTGATTTAAGTTTTATTTTGAGTGTTTGAATGATATAATAAGAAGCTTGGCTGTGATCCATTTTTTTTGGAAAAAAGTAAAATATGTGCAATTTATCATGTTCAATTTCTTATCCTTTACATGTTTAAATTGGTGTTGGTCTAAAGCCTTTTTTCCCCTTTCCATTTCTAAATGATGCTCAATTTCTTTTGATTATCAGGTTGTTTAGGTAGGCGATTGGGACCGAGGCTACTTGGTAGGGTTGATGATTCAGAGGTAAACTATTTTGATTTTTTTTTTTTTTTTTTACAATTTTGTCAATGAGTTTCTTGAGTTACTAAGTGGTTTCTTGTGATGCATCAGAGACTGGTTAGAGATTTCTACAAGATTCTCAATCAAGTGAAAACTGAAGAAATCCCACCTGGCCTAAAGCTGCCAGATTCATTTAGTCAACTTGTTTCTGACATGAAAAGCAACCACTATGATGCAAAGACCTTTGCATTCATGTTAAGAGCATTGGTAAGTTACAAGTATAGAGGCCCTGATCTGTTTAGCTTTGGTATGTAGTAAAACATGGGAATGGGGATGGTTGAAATGTTAGTAATTGCTCCTTTTTGTTTCTGGGAGTATCTTAGTTTTAGCTAATGGGAATATCTCATGATAATATTATCAGCATTATGAAGTAGGGCTGAATTTCAGATAAAGATCCAGTAGATTCTTTCTTGAATGACTTTCAAAATGACTTGCCTTTTTTCGAACTATTTTTATGCATTAAAAATTCAAATTTGTTATATAGGTTTATCATGCCTTCAATTGTCAATCACGGTGATATGACAGAATTATTCTCCCCTTCACAGTCAATGGGTTAAAAACTTGTCAGAAAGACTTATATCTTGCATTTGATACCTATATGGACTGCTGTGTCTACTTCTATTTTTTATTTTTTCTCTCAATAATATGGAGTGGCAAAATGCTTGGTGCTTTGTGAAAGATCTTATCTTGAAGCCATCTTGATTTTTTATTTTGACCTTAGAAATCTTTTACATGCCTCCTTTGATAGGGAGAATCTTGCATACAATATGGTTATGGATGCATGGTGGAACGGAATCATATTGACCTTTAATTTTTATAAAAATGAAAAAGTGTAAGTGGGGATGAGATCAACCATTAATATTAACAGTGGGCATGCAACATGTTATATCTAAAATTTTCCCCCTCGGATGCTATGAATATTTTCTTTGTACAAAGCATAACATTGAGGTGCCTTTGTTTAGTTTAGCAGATCCAAAGAATTGATTAAAATGTTTGGATTCGCTAACCTTTTATATCAATAGAGCCAATAGGTTGAGTGTTCCATGTTTTATAATAATTTTACAACATTTTACATCAAATTATTATTCGTGGAGTGTTGGGGAAAAGGTTTAGGCGAGAGCACCTTGGTTAAAGAAAATAAAAGAAAAATAAGTCTCCACATTTAATGTAATAATATGCCTTTTCTTTTTAATTCCCCAGATGGAAAATTTTGAAAGAGAGATCAGGGAGTCCAAGTTTTCAGAACTCATGAACAAACATTTTGCTGCAAGTTCAGTACCTAAAGGCATCCATTGTTTATCTCTGCGATTGACTGATGAATACTCATCCAATGCTCATGCACGCAGACAGTTGCCTCCTCCAGAGTTACTTCCTTTGCTCTCTGACAATTCCTACCACCACTTTATTCTGTCAACTGATAACATTTTGGCTGCTTCAGTTGTTGTCAATTCAGCTGTGCAGTCATCTGCAAAACCTGAGAGGATAGTTTTCCATGTTATTACTGACAAGAAAACTTATGCGGGTATGCACTCATGGTTTGCACTAAACTCTATCTCCCCTGCTATTGTGGAAGTGAAGGGCGTACACCAGTTTGACTGGTTAACAAGAGAAAATGTCCCAGTGCTTGAAGCTGTGGAAAACCAAAATGGGATCAGGAGTTATTACCATGGGAATCATGTTGCAGGGGCCAATCTCAGCGATACAACTCCAAGGACATTTGCTTCTAAGTTGCAAGCTAGAAGTCCTAAGTATATATCCCTACTCAACCATCTCCGTATATATATACCTGAGGTAATGAATTTAGTGTTCTTCATGTCATCACCTATAGATCTTTTAGCTTTTTCAAATGATTAGCACATGATGTTGTTCAATGGTTGAGCCTGGAGCACTACAAATATTTTTTAGTGACCCCTGTTTGTCCTTTAAAGAGAAAGGGGTGGGGACAAAATCAAATTCCACTAATATCTGAGGAACTTCCAACCCTGTTTTATATTGATAATCACTTTTATTTATGGTAAGTTACAATTATTGTAAACAATAATTATATTTCTGACACCAAGATGAACGCAGAATGCTTTCTAGTTTTCTTAGTCATATTCAAAATCAAGAAACAACTTGGACTTTTGATGCAATTTTTGCTGAATTTTATTAAGCAGAAACTGGTTGAAAATTAATGGCTTTTGTGTGTCTACTATTTAGTCATTAAATTCAAAGACAGTTGAAGGAGTAGAATTCTTAAGATAGTATTCAATTACCATTGAAGATTTCTCTTAAGCAAACTTGTTCATTGGCTTTGAAATAACCTGCAAATATTTGTTGCCTTTTTTGAATAAAGGAGGGGCTAAACTATTCTTTTTCAACCAATAACTTATGAGCTCTGATGAAAGTATCTATGTAATGAATGTAGGTGATTCTTTTCTTTATGTTAATAGTACTCAATATTTATAATCAACAGCTATTTCAAAACCTCGACAAGGTGGTATTTTTGGACGATGATGTTGTGATTCAGCAAGATTTGTCACCACTCTGGGACATTGACCTTGGGGGAAAGGTCAATGGAGCTGTGGAAACTTGTAGAGGTGAAGATGAGTGGGTAATGTCTAAGCGCTTTAGGAATTACTTCAATTTTTCTCATCCTCTGATAGCCAAGAATTTGGACCCTGAAGAATGTGCATGGGCTTATGGGATGAATATCTTTGATCTTAATGCTTGGAGAAAGACAAATATAAAAGAAACATACCATTTTTGGCTGAAAGAGGTAAAACAACAGTTCAGTGTTTTTGTTTCCCTCCTTTTTTTGTGGATTTACCTTAACTAATTTTATAAATTTTTTATTGGGTTAAATTAAGTCCTAGATTGTTTAGCCAATTGGATATTGTCTTCCTTGTTTATAGCTCTTGCCAAAGTTTCTCTTGGATTAAGAGTTCAGTTAATGTATTATTATTGATATTATATTTTTTGTTATATATTTTATCTTAGGTGTCAATATGAATTTGTTTATAATTAGGATTAGTTTTCCTTCCTTATTTAGAACTCTTCTTGTACATGTGTAAAAATACTTGGTTGGGTTAATAATAACATAAACCTTTCATAATTTAATTACTCCCACTAGGAATCATTTTTTTTTTTGGGGGGCAAAAACTGGTACAAGGGTTTCATCTGAAGCTGACACTGTTGTTGAAAAAAAAAATTAATAACACTAGGTAGGGTGTGGCGCATAGTTGTGGAGGAACATAGAGTTATTCTGGAGTTAATTGTATCAATTTATTTGTTTGTGGACCCTAATCTTATATTCTTTCTAGGTTAGAGTAGTGAGCAGTCTTAAAATTTTACCAACTACTTAAGGAATTGTTGAATTTTAAGTCTGAATAATATTTTTCCATTAATGATATGGCATCACATTGCACTGTTAGCATTAAAGACAAAAGAAGAAAAAGAACGAAACATGTGGAGAAATTAGCAGAGCATCCAAGTCCTTGTTTTTCAGTCTACTTTCCTCTTTAGGAAGTAAAATGTTAAGAGTCTCCGTGGACACTAATATTTTCTTTAATAAAGTTGAACTATTGTTACAATATGTTTATGTTACTTCGGTGATGACTTTATTTCCAACTTTTTTCCTCTGGATATTTGACTATCAATATTTCCATCTTATGAAGGGGGGTATATATTGTTTAATCATCCTTCAGACATAGCAGATATATGTTGCAACATTTACTGAGATTTTGGGTTTTCTATTGGCAGAATCTGAAGTCTAACTTAACAATGTGGAAACTAGGAACCCTACCACCTGCTTTAATAGCATTTAAAGGTCATGTTCAGCCGATTGACCCATCCTGGCACCTGCTTGGTTTGGGCTATCAAAACAAAACCAAAATTGAGAGTGTAATGAAGGCCGCAGTTATCCACTATAATGGCCAGTCAAAACCATGGCTGCAGATTGGCTTTGAGCACCTTCGACCATTTTGGACAAAGTACGTCAATTATTCCAATGATTTCATTAGGAATTGCCACATCATGGAATCATAGTTGATCAGTTAATGGTTAAAAAGCAAGAAATGGGACAGGAAAAGTGGCAATCAACAGTTTCATGTAAGTTTTCACAGCTTGAAATTTCTTTGGGTTTTAGAAGAGAAGCATAAAATTGGCATGGGAGGACATATAGCTTTGCAGGATTTGGTTTTTGCTTTAATCACTTGAACTTGTGCAGACAATGACTGACATCACTACAACAGGCGTGAGGTTCATTCTTTTAATTTGTAACATATCAATCCGTCTTTCTTATCTTTTGGTGGGGAAAAGGATAGTACTATGGATCTTCTTGATGGAGGTCTTGCTTATTTTTTAGGGCACATTTCAGAATAATAAGTGAAAATACAGAAGGTAGTCAGTGCTATTAAGCTGGTTGGTTCAAGGGAGATTAGAGCTCCTCCTTTGGTCCATATATGTTTTTGTCCATTTTTTATTGTCTTATTTTTTTAATCTTCAATTTTGCAGTACAAATATATATACCTTTATTTGATATAATTTCGTGAATTAGGAGGGTAGGTAATGGAATTTATCTGTTACAGGTCTCGTTGAAATGGGGGGCTGTTTTTAGGTACATGTTGGTAGTTGTTATGTATGGTTCACAAATATTACATTTGAAATGTGCAGAAAAATTCATTTCTTCAATGCTTTATTTTGAATTTGACAGACTTGTACTAACTTAGCCTCTCAATTTTTTTTTGTTCTATAAGTTCAAGCTGCTCAGTATTAATTTTTACTGGAGTTGAATAATATAATTATAATTTTCACTTCCTAAAATATTTGCTTCACCTGCATTGTTTTGTTTTGTTGGTTTTTTTCTTATTAAAAGATAAAAAAAATACAACCTAAAAACTCCAACATCAATTACCTAAGGAATAAAACTAAACAAGGACAAGCAACATAGCTAGTAAGATCAAACTTAAGCGATAATAATTTTTTTTCTAACAATCCAGCTAGGTAATTCGAGAAAAATTAGTTGAGCATAAAGAATTGACATAAGAAAAATAACTAATGAAATATAACCTAAAACAAAATACTAATAATACTCTATAGAGCATACAATCAAACAAAACACCAAATCACTGCTAACATCAACATCCAAACAATAAAGCAAACACAACCAAAAAAAAAAAAAAACCAAAATCATCCAAAATAATAAATAGATGTTAAAAATGCTCATCTATTCAAGCTTACCAATCCCAAACCAATTTTTTTATTATCAATAGAACCAAGATTTAACATCTTACTCATCTATCCAAGCTTACCTATCCCAAACCAACCTTTTATTATCAATAGAACCAAGATTCAATATCTTACCAGTTGTAACTAACACTCAGTCATCTGGACTTGCCTCGATCCCAAATCAACCTTTTCTTGTCAATAGAACCAAGATTCAATAATACCTTACCAATTGTAAGACTAAGCTGAATCCCAAACATACCTCTTCACATTATAAAATTTGCAACACTGCAACTGCTACCAACATTTTCAAAATCTCCCAGCAAAAAGGCATAATCATCGTCCAAAATCTTTTATTCACACCTTGAGTATTATGCAGAGATGAAGATAAAGTACAAGAGGCACACAATGACCAGAGAATAAATGCTTCATGTAAATCATAGCTTCACCAAAATTTACAAAAGTGAATCAACCAGTACAAAAAGGCTACAAAAAAACCAAGAGATAGAAATAGATTAAAGTCTTAAAGTCCTCCAAAACAAACCAAGCAAGAACAGCACATAACATATCCACCGTTGAAACAACAACGAGGAAACAGAGGAAACAAAGTTATTTGAAATGGCTTTACTAGAAGAGGCGAGGCGTGGCGAGGTGATTTTGATTGAATTTTATCTATGTGTATATATCATCCGGTGGTTATTTTATTTATTAAAAGAAAAATTAGATGGTTGAGACTGGGGATGTCATTTTAGCACGTCGGAGGAATATGGAGAGAAATTTCAATTTTAGTGCATGGAGAATGACTCTGGGGAACAGATGGTGATCATTATCTCTGCCCTATTCATTCCCGATCTTCGTTTTTTTCTTTAATAATAAAAGTTTTAAAATATTATATAGTTATATAATTTTATAGTTAAATTTAATGTATTTTATTGAAAATTATTATTTATATCATTAAATTAGTATTTAAATTGTAAAAATATAAGAACATGGTATAAAATAATTATTATTTTAATATTAAAACAAAGAATTTGATTATAATTATTATTTGTACTCAAAATTTTAAGTATTATATTAAATTACATAATAAATATATATAATTGAGATTTTATGTTTATTTTTGCTTATATACAACTAGTACTGAAAAAAAGGCCCTTTCAATTTTATTTTTTAAACGACTTGCTCTTAAGTGAGAAAATTCGATCATTGTAAAAAAAAAAAACCCCTAAGCTTCAATAGAGAATTCCTACTTCACCTTGAGATCTTGACCAATGTTCTCAATATAATTATAAATATGAAAAATTAGCTATTAATCTTCCATCAATATTAATGTGTTGGTTCAGATTTTTATAAATATAAATTTAAGTATGTAAAATAAAAAATATTATTTTTAAGTCTTCGTAATCCCTATCATTATGATGTATTATTTGCGCGAACCATTGGTTTAATAATTCCTCTTAGTTACATAATCTATATAAACATTTGTTTCTTTAGATAAAAATATTCTAATTATGGAATGCCTAACTTACGGTGACAAGAAGCCCAATTTTAAATCCGTCTATTACATCCAAACTCGTAAAATTATCATAATAATTGAAGTTCTAATACTTTTAACATATAGCATTAAATCAAACCAGCCAACTCAATCTAAAAAAGTTAATAAAAATTATAATTTTTAATATTATATTATAAATATTAATTATTTATCTGTAAATTCTGAATTTTATGTTAAGAGTAAAATTTTTTTTATAAAAAGATAAATACTATCAATGACAATATATAAAACATTGAGAGTATGTGTGATGAAGTTATAAACATTACAAAAGATAAAAACTCATGAAAATTAGTGATTATTTAATGTATGAAAAATTAAGAAATTAATAATAAATATTAAAATCAATTAATGATTTTAAGATACATGTGATAATATAAAATATTAGGGGTATTTACGATCAAGTTATAAACATTAGAATATATGTGACAAAAAATAAAAAATTATGATATTTATAATAATTTTAATCCAAATTTTAAAAATTTTCGTTGAGTAATCTCCTAATATTTTATAAAAAATCTATTTATTATTAGTTTATGATAAATCATAATTAATATGACGTTATATTATTGACAAGTATGATCAAATACATATTAATATATTCATCTAATAAAAAATTATTATTTTAATTATAGTTATAATATAATTGTGATATATAAAATTTTATACAATAAAAATAAAATATATATAATTGTTAGGTATTACTAGTAATCAACATAATCTCCTATCAAACAAGAAGTTTGTGAATTGTGATACCTAATATCAAACAACATAAATCTGTGTTTGTATTAGGTACCATCGATACAAATGCATATATCTCAATTTTTGTTTTCTAAAATATGATTTTGATGTTTGATAATAATTTTAATTTTTGATTTTTTAAGTGATTTTATAATCATATATATTTAATAACGATTTTAAATTTTAACTTTCATATTTTTAAAAAAATATTACCAAAATATAGTATAATTTATAAATCTTTAAAATAATATTTGTTTAATTTGATTTTTGAATTCTATTTTTTTATTTTTATCAAACATTTTTTAGAAAGTAAATCAAGTCTCATAACTTTTATATGTGTAAATATTAGAAGAAAATAATTAAAAACTTAAAATTTGTAAAAATAACTAAATTTTTTTAACTTTATAAAGTTTTTAAAAAACATAAAAAATAAATATTCCGACTAACTCGTAAGAGATTTTTTATTTCTATTATCAAAAATTGTTAATTAGAAATCGTTATCAAACACACTAATAATTATTTTTATAATCATAAATCATAAATTATAATCATTATCAAATATAGTTTTCAAACTTCTAAAAATTATATTTTTTTCAAACATTAAATTAGAAAAAAGTACAATCATTCTATCACCCAAAAAAAGAATTTTATGAGGTATTTAAATATATTATAAAGGGATAAATGTTTTGAGTTCCTTCTTTTAATAAAAAATATCTTTTAGTTCTTTAAATATATAAAAAGATTTATTAGTTCTTTTACTTATAAACTTATAAAAAATTAATCGCATAAATTTTTTTAATAGTATTAATAATTTTTTTATTGATAACGTGTTTTTAAATAATACTAAGAATATTATTAAATAGTGAAATGATGGAAAATATCCTTAATAATTTTTTTATAAAATAATTTTAAAATTATTAAATATATTTTTTGTCACATTTTTTAAAACAAAAAAAACTAAATAACATATTTTTTTATAAATAAAGGGACCAAATTAGCCTTTATCATATTATATATGGTCCATTCTACTATCATTTTTGATTTTTTTTAATATATTATATGTAAATTCATATGGTTTTTCTTTGTTATTTTTTTTACTATGAATGAAGGTTTTCATTAATAAGAACAAAACATACAATTAAAAGTCCAAAGGCAACAATTATGAACAATCAAGATCATGTTTATTATGATAATGAATTAAAATTAAGACAAAAATAACATGCACTTAAACTAATACTTTTATAACTTTTACACAAAAATTAAGAACTATGAAACTACATATTTCAAGATTTCTTAAAGATGTGCTTCAGCTTAAACAATTATCTAGGATTGTGATGTGTTGGTTTTTCAAAAACTCTTCCATCAAGTATTTTTCATGTATGCTAACAAATCATAACTTATTAGAGCAAATCAACATCCTATTATATTTACAATTTAAATGTTCTAACAATGAGTTCAAGTTAAAGTGAAAACAATTCTTTAAAAAGTGACATACACTTAAGGGCAAATGAAATTTTTTAAAAACTTATAGCAAAAACACAACCAAAAAATAAATGATTAGTTTACTCATCCACCAAGGGACGCAAAGGACAAAAAATTAGCACCTAAATTCCTCTCCTACAAAGATTAAATCTAAAACAAGGCATTCATTTACACAAAACCATAAAAATATTTAAGTTTATGAAGAATATGAAGATGATAAATAATTACACAAATAGAAGGTTACAACAAATTTGAGTAGGTATCGGGTGAAAAAGAGTTATTTTTTCAACGAGAAGACATATCACTGAATAGTTAAAATTAAAAATATTTATCATTTATTAAAATATCAAATCAAACGATCATTAATAGTAGAAAGTGAAATTTTAAAAAATATCTCCCTATCAACATCTCTAAGCACATTGGGTATTTTTGAAACGTCCCAAATAACAACCCCATTTGTATGAACAATTGAGTCTTGTACATAAGTATCTTTTGAGTTGTGAATTGTGATGTACTTAAATAGACTAGGATGTAAAATCTAATTATTTTCTCAAATATTAAGAGATGAGTTGAAGCTGACTTCTCACCTTATTCCTTACAAAAGAATGCTTCTAATATCTAACATGTTTCTCCAACTCTAATAACGGTTATGATCACCCTTGTTACCCAAAAAATCTATATTTTTGAAATACTTAACATGAAACAAATTAATTAGAAACGAATTAGGATTAGTAAGTAACAACCACTCTTTTTTAACAAGAAAGGTAAATGTTAAAGTCATTAATATCTTTGAACCTCAATTCTTCATTTTTTTTATTCTTTTCAAGAGGTCAACTAACTAATGTATTTTAAGTTTTTTTTGTGTACTTTTCCACCAATAACTTACCATAATAGGTTGTATGGTATTTTTATTTTTAATTTTTGATTTTTTTACAACTTTTTGTAAGTACTTAAGATGTGTTCAAATCTAATTTTATTATTTCACTTCAAGTTTGAGCCATATTAAATAATAAATAGTTGTTAATGATTTTTTCCTTAATTAAATGATAAATGAGGATGTATAATTGATAACTAGTTACAATGTTTTTTAATTGGATAGTTATAAAAATTGTGAAATTTGAATTTCAAATGCTAACGTGTGTTATTTAAAAGAAAAATAAAGAAAAGTAGTTGAGAAGTTGCAATATGTTTTGAAAAAATTACTGTTATATTTTCTATCACTAGATAGACATTTTACTTTCTTTTTTTTCATATGTGTTCTAGAAACACCTTGGGCTTTTAAAAAATAGTTTGATCTTAACAGAATTAGTCATCACCCAATTATTTAATATTTAATTGAAATAATAAATGCTTAGGTTATGGAATTTTCTAATACTAGTTAATATATATATATATATAAACAAGTTGTTTCTCTTTCTTTTTTTTTAATTTAAGTGCCTATTATTTTTGTTTGTTATAGCTTAGTTTTTTTTATTGTATGACATCTCTCCTATAAATCTTTAATTTTATTTAATTTATTTTAATAAATATTGATTATAATTTCTACATTATATCCTTATTTCAATTTAATGTGATTTTTCTTTCACCTCGATCTAGTAGTAATTTTAAGTGTGTTTTACTATAATTATTTTTGATTTGTTTTCAAATTTAGATTTATATCTTTTTGTTTAAGTATTTCTACGGTTTAAAATACTAATATCTCAATACATGAATGATTAAGTTAGATTAATAATTTATCATTTTATCAACGAGAGTCTTATATATTTGAAGAATTAAAAGGACTAAAGAAAAAAACTATAATCATGTTACATATGATTTTTATTAACTCTTATAATAATTTGATATATTTTTATTTTATTGATTTGATTATTATTATATTTTTGATTGGAACAAATAAAATATTAATTTATCTAAAAAAGTGTAATGGTATTGCTACCATAATTTTTTGTTTTTCTCATATGAAAAGGATATGAGATATCATTTTATCCTTAATATTAATTATATTTTAGTATTATTGTTAGTAAACAAAATTGTATTGAAATATTCTTATAGCAATAATAATTTATATTGTGCCAATATTATTAACTTATATAAAAAGAGAATTGATATTTTCATATAAATAATAATAATAATAATAGAGCATTTAAATATTTGTTTCAAGATTTATTGTTTTAGTATTTTTAAAAATAAAAATATTGATCTAACACTTATAGCAATAATAATTTATATTGTGCCAATATTACTACCTTTTATAAAAATAAAATTGATATTTTTATATAAAAAATAATAATAATAGAGCATTTAAATATTTGTTTCAGAATTTATTGTTTTAAGATTTTTAAAAATGAAAATATTGCTCTAACATGAGTAAATCTGCTTTGATAACAGAGCTACCATATAAAAATCTAAATCTCAATTAAAATAATTTTTTTTATAAAAACACCTTTATATTGCAAAATAATGATATATATTGTTATTATATTTTATTTTAAGTTTCATAAATAATTTAAGGTAAAAATCTTAAATAGAAAATATTTCTATAATTTAATGAGCGTAATTTTTTTATAAATATTTAAATTTTATGTTTTTTAAGAGTTTTGAAAATAATAAACCTTGAGTTTATTTAAAAACTTGTGATTTTTGCTTTCTAATTTACACAATTAACTACGAAATAATTTAAGCTTCTTACTTTAAATAAAAATTATTTCATTTATATATATATATATCAATTTTATAAGTGTTTGTATATTCATTATTAGTAATTTATGTCCGATCATATATATCAAAAAACTTGTAAAAATATTAAAAAATTTATAGATAAAATTAAAAAAAGACTGCATTTAAAAATAGATAAAACAAGATATTTTATATTATATAGATAAAATAAAAACACTCATAAAATATTTACAAACTTTATACCATCTATAATAATAACAAGGTAACCATGAAATTAGTTCCTCCATTTTTTTTCATCCTTTCTAGGATTTTGATTGTTTTGGAAGTGACCCTGTCGAGGATTTGAGTCGATTTTCTGATTCAAAGAAAACCCGTAAAAAAATGGTAATTTTTTTCTTCTTGCAATAAAATTACGGAGTCATTGTGTCTTTGACTATCTATTAGATGTTCCGCTTCTTTCCTGATATATTATTTGTGTCGACTTTTGTATTCTACATTGAATTTACTAATTCCTGATATATTATGTGCACATGGAACAGTTAAAAAAAATATTTGTGTTTTAGTTTAAAAAACACAAAATTTAACTTAAAACTTTAAACTTAATGCTTTAACATCTTTTACCCCTTTAACATTTTCAAAGTTATTTAACGAATTTGAATAATATAGTTTCATATCTATATAAACTAATAAAATAATTCAAAAATTAAATAGCATAAATTAATAAGCATATAAAAAAATCTAAATATAAAAAATAAATTACAATAATATTACATATAATAATGAATATTTATATATTTATACATGATATAATAAAGAATAACTAATAAAAATTATATAATATTATAATAAAAGTTAAAAATATACAAAGAATGTTACATGAAGATGTAGTATGACAAATAAATATATAAATAATAAATTTGAGATGGAATACTGTTATGTATTTTTGTAAAATAAAATAAGCACATTTGTAAACATAACACAAGAAAAAAATTATTAAAAAGTTGAAAGGGCATGCATGTGTCAATATCGTGTCAAATTATTTATATTTGATATATGTGTGATCATATTATATTTAACTTATTTATTAATAAAATTATATAAGTTTTTTTAATATCATATCAAATTATTTATATTTATATTTTAAATCATATTATACCCCTAAAATACTCATCATTATATATCTTTACTTCACTAAATAAAAATGTTAATTAACTATTTGTTTTAAAAATTACTCAAAACTATTTTGCAAAAAAATTTTAACATTAATTTTTATTTTATTCTAATAAAGGAAACCTAAAAATTTATATTTAAATATTTATCTATTATTTACCCGCAATATCGATTCTATTTGAGAATATACAAGTAGCATGATATATTTTGTTAAATGAAGAATATAATATTTATTATATCATCATATAATAGTGTTTACAAAAAGGTGACCAATATAAAAAACAAGAATATCTCAATAATGTTTAAGGGTGAAAAGATAGAGAAGGTTTTACAATCATCTGAAAGAATTGACTACAAGTCTTTGTGTTATGACATCCCTTCCATACTTACTGCACAATATGACATCTCTTAGTGTTAAGAGGAAGTTCAACTAGGTCCATTATCTCCGATGGAATGGCCCACTCACCATTGTCAGTTGTTGAAAAAATGGACTTAACATATAATATAACAATTTATGGTGTACTTATTATCAATGAAAGAATGCACATCAACATCTTGAAATCAGACAGTTGTGATGGCATGACAACATGAGATCTTGTGAACATCAAACTCCTTACAAGTACAAATTATATTAAGTAGATCCACATTGTCACTGTTGCCACCATGTATAGCCTAAGAGGATTACAAATGTCATCGTTAGTACATAATATATGTAATAAGAAGTAAGATTATATAGATATTTAACAAAAATAATGCAAATAGATAAATATGACAATAAGATAACAACTGGTGAACAAATCATTTACCTGGAAAACATGTGCATTAATTCTGAAAACCTTGTACCTCAACGACTTAAAGTGATTTGCACGCATGATTGATTGGGCTTCATTTATAAGGAATTGAGTTCCCCATCTCATTCTAACCTCCATACGTTCCACAAACCATTGTTGTATTTTACTGTAGTAATACTCAGCAAGTATAGTTATGGGCAATTCACGCGCCGATTTCATTACATTATTAAAAGATTTAGAATCATTGGTGGTCATTATCCCGTACCTATTTCTTGGGAAATGATATTTTGACCGCTTCTCTTTACCTGCTTCCAATACGTACTTCTCTATCAAAAGATCTCTCTCTCTCAAATCCCTCATGTACTTGTTAAATTCACCTTTTGTATAGGCTCTTGAGAAGCATATGAACAAAGGTATAATATCACAGTTCTTAAATTTGTGATTTAAATTCATCTCCATATGAAACACACAATAACCATGCACTGCATTGGGAAATACTTTCAGAATAGCTTGAATAGTACTTTGATGTCTATCCGAAACAATAACAAGGTCATCAACGTGCCCAACTATGAATGATAGTTTTAACAAAAACCATTCCAAGGCATCATTAAGGCATCATTATTCTCTAAATCTCTAACCCTAATGGAGATTGGATATATATTGTTATTTTCATCAGAACCATTTGCTACAAATAATATCGCAGCATACCTACTAGTAAGAAATGCACCATCAACTGGAATCACATGTCTTATGCAGGATAAGAATCCTCTAATACATGGACCTAGTGCCATGAAAAAATACTTAAATCTTCCTGACTGGTCAACTTCAATATGTGTGACGCTACCGAGATTTTTTCCATTAGAACATGACAGTAGGAAGGGAGTTTGAGGAAAAATTCCTCTTTAATGCCCCATAACAATCTAATAGCCTTTTCTTTATACCTGTATGTTGTGGTGTAACCAATATCAATCCCAAACTCATTCTAACAATCATCAATAATATCTTTCAGCTTATAAACTCTTCTAGGTCACACCAGTTTCATCTTAATAGCATTTGCTATCACTCTTGAGGTCACGGTCTTATTTTTCCTCATATACTTATTAGGATCACAAGTATGTCTTGATTCAAACTATTTTATCCTGAACTGATCTGATCTAGTGATCCTATTACATCTAATCATCCAAGTACAATTAGCTTGAATGCATTTTATCACTAAACATTCTTTCTTGATTGTTAGTGTCCTCGTCTCAAATCTATTTCTTATGGCATGAAGCCCAACATGTGTAGTGAAATCTATCTTACTGTCAAATACTTGATCAATCTTCAAATCAAGCTCTACATGTGACACCGATCAACCAACATCACCATTTGAAAAAATATTTGTGGGTGTACATGGTCTATTAGAAAGTACTTCATTATTGCACCCAACTAAATTTGTTACTTGAGATTGAGATAAACCATTTTCAGAATCAATTCGTATAATAAGCCTAGAAGTCATTGATGAAATAACATTGTTACAAGGTTGCACTAATGCAATTGTACAACTCTCGGCAACAAGATCACTTTTTAGTTCATATTCTCTAATCATATCAAAATGTCCATCATTACTCTTGTTCCTAAGAGCATTACCAATAAATTCATTGGGATTTGAAGAACGATCAACACTTCGTGTATCACCCATACTCTAAAAAATATTGCCGCAATTTACATGATCAGTTCCAAAATTAACAAGTTCCTAATAACAAATGGAATGATGTGTATTTACATATCTTATCTCATTTTTTGTAACATAAACAACAACCTTGTTTTGATTATCTTGAACATAAAGGTTAAAAAACTTATCGAGATCTTCGTCATCGCCTATTAAAATAGTAGGTAGTGTCAGATCATTCTTATAGAAGTATCTCACCAAAATTTCATACTTGTACTTATCGATCTTCAACTTTTGAAACAATTTATCTTTAAGGTCATTATACATAAATTCCTTTCTAATCCTTATCACAGAACCTTCACGTCCTCGATATTTTTTTTGTCATCTTCCTTCGACCACTTACCACCGTGAATGATTAGAATACTAAGGTCATCCATTCTCTAGAAAGTATAAGAAAAATTAACAAGTATTAATACATCAATACTTAAAATTAAATTAGTTTATTAATTAGCACCTTGTAGAATATTAAACCCAATACGTGGAGAAAATTTTTATAATAATATTTTTACTTTTAAATTTATAAATTATGTCTAATTTTGATAATTTAATAATAAGATATGTGAATACAAAAATGTGTATAAATTTACGTGATATTATAATTTTTATTTAACCTAACTACATATTTTCAAGCCATTATATTGAAACAACTTCAAAAAATAATAAAATCCATAAATTCTTTTAAGGATTGACTTGACTAAATTCTCCAATCTCACTTGATCTTCTTATGCAGTAATAACATAGTATAAATTGTGGTATACATTATAATCGCACCATCCAATTTCTTTGTTGAATCAAAATCAATGAAGTAATTCCAACATGGTGATTAATAGGTAGAACTAGTTTGCAAAATTTGCACTATATAGAATGAATGAAAGAAACAAAATGCAAGCAAAGTAAGTAGATTAACTCTAACCCAAACATAACATATGGTTAAAATTTACACTAGGAGAATGCAAAACTCATAATCTGATTTAACAATAGGGCAACATATCACCTCCCTCTTCTCAAATCCTTAAAAAAAATCTCCCAAAATTTTATTGATCAAGTTGATATCTAAGTTTCCTAGATTTATTCTGCACATAAAATATTAAAATTTCAAAATTAATTACTTCTAAACAATCAAAAACAAACTATTTATATTAAATAATAATAAAGGGTAAAGATCAAAATTCAAAAAAACAAACAACTTTATAAAAAATGACAACAAACCTTAGACATAACTTCCGCTATCTTTGATTCATTGAGTTAACATATAATATAATTTTTCAACCAAAAATTTCATTAAATAATCCCAAATTAATTTAGGAGAAAAATAATCACCTAAATAATTGGTAAATTTTTAAAAATTTCTCAACTCAACAATAACTTTTCAAAAGTTTATAAATCTAAAAACAAATTCAACATTTATATGTTAATAAAACCAACGTTAATTTACCTAACTCATATAACTAATGCGACTAACATGATTTTAGAAATTTTTCACTTGTAATGGAGAGAGGGAGAGAAAATCAAAGAAGAGAAATGAAAGGAGAGAGAAGAAGAGAATGAGAAAAGAGAAGAAGAAAATGAGATGGGAGCATAAAGGAGAGAGAAAAAAAAAATAAGTTCGAACTATAGGGAAGAAAAGAAGAATAAGAAAATGGGTTGAGAAAAATAGGAGATACCAACAACTTGGTGGAGAGTTATCATTTATTTATTTTTAAACTAAATCATAAATGTTATTTTTTTTAAATTATTAAAGGGATATGCTTATTTAAAAAAAAACTTTTTGCAGCATTGTTTCCCAGAAGACATAATGAGGACGCACTGAAGCAGCCTTTTATCTTTGTGAGATCTAATTCAAATTCTTTTCATGTGATATTGATTATTTGTCGCTAAATTAAGAGACGATCCATGTGAATATAGTTGGTTTTTTGGATTTCAAAGAGAAACTTAAAGCAATAAATTAAAGTTCCTTGAACAATTGAAGTCAGATGGCTGAGTTGTAAAACCCATTGGAGATCAAGTTTCGATGGACTGATGGTTTATATATTGGTCCCAAAGGCTTTCCTACTGCTACAAGTGTTTGAAAGAAAGCGTTATTGCTCAATGGCCTAAAGGTATAATCTCTTTTTTTTTTCCTTTTCAGTTAAGACTTTTTCAGTATTGGTATTTACACCTTTGATTTGTGTCTACAATATTTTATTAATCCTCTCAAATATTTAAAAGTTCATAGATTTATGTATAAATGTAACAAAGATACAAGTTAATATTGAGTTTTATAGCTTCATTGAAGAACAAAATTTCAAAAATTTGTACGTTAATTGACAAGGATTATCCTTGTTAAATCCTGTACTCTCGTGATAAGATCCATCGGTAAAAATAGGTAGCTCTTTACATAGGGTCATAGGGGGTTTAAAATTAAATCAGCCGCCATTGGAGCAGTGAAAAGTAGCCTCTTTTGCTACTTGCTACTGTGTTACAGTCACGAAGATCGATGGTTTTCGGATTTGGAAAGATCAGTTTGGCAGAGTATATACTCCCACTTATAATACTGTAGATAGATGAAATGATGAGAACGTGAAACATGAAGCATGAGCTAAACTTTAGATAAGTAATATGCTTGTCAACACAATAGGCAAAAAATCTGTACGAGTATCATGCATTTTACTGTTGGCATTGATGGAGAAATTTAACATTTTGATCAGAGAAGGAGAACGGCCCAAGGACTGTAAAAGATGTCAAGCTAATAAGTGCAGGAAAGATATTGGAGAACAATTTAACTATTGGAGAGGGCAAAAGCCCATGTTGTGAGATTCCTGATGGAGTTACAAACATGCATGTTATAATTCAACAACAATCGCTTGATGGCCTTGTTTACAAACATAAATTTATGATGAATAATTTGCTTCAGTTTTATATTTGATGACCTTATTTAGTGGTAAAACCACTTACTTGATTTAATGTTATATTTTGTTAATGGATGAAGAAACATAAAAGACATTTAATTAAGGATGCTATTGGAGCACTAATTTCTTGTATATTCAATGTGGAGTACTAATTTCTTGTGTATTCAATGTGGAGTACTAATTTCTTGTGTATTCAATGTGGAACACTAATTTCTTGTTCGTTCAATGTTGAGCACTAATTTCTTATTCATTCAATGTGGAGATGAACATAGAGTATTTGTTACCACAAGTTCTTCAAAGATGTTGCCTATAAATAGCTTGTTCCATTTGTGCAAACTATAAGAGCAAATGAATTAGAGAGTATCCATAAGAAAGATAATAAAAGTCTTTGTAAGAGTTATCTTGTGAGTTATTACTTAAAAGAAAATTTTGTTCCTTCTTTGTAAGTAATATTTTTTCTATTTTGTGAGAGAGTTATTTCTCCTATTACAATAAATATTAGAATTGTTATCTTATTGTAACTAGATAGAAGGTGTCGTAATCCTTATTTTATAATAGTGAAATCCTCCTACACTTATCCGTGATTTTTTACCCCAAGTTGTTTTAGGGGTTTTTCACGTAAAATATTTGTGTCTATTTTATTTTTATTATTCTCAATTTCACTTTAATTTTGTGTTAATTTCGACCTAATAATTCTTCCTAACACTAATGAATTCCAATTTGCCTCTTATAGCAAAAAAAAAAAAAGCAAGAAACCAACTAAATCAGAACAAATGTGTTTGTATTGTATTATAATTTGTTGATCAAACAATGATAATCACAACATTTGTTTTGGAAGGTATTCATCATGCCTCTCTTGAATCCCTCTCAATGTTATAAACCCATTATCAGAGCCTATTATTTTATTTTCTATTGTGTTTCTTATAGAAGATTTGGTTTTGAAATTGCTTATTGATGGAGAGGCAATAGAAACTAACAAGCAAAGTTTGGTCATATTTTGATAGAGGTCTAGGCTTTCTTCATATGGCCATTGCTTTTGATCCATTATGTTTTTTTTTTTTGTTAAAGCCCTTTTGAGCATGATTTGTATCAACATGATTCACTTTAGGGGATTTGTCTAAAAGGGTCATATTTTTTACAATAGTTTGAAAAAAGGTTAAGATTGTTTTTAGTTTAAAAAATGGCACATTTTAACCTTAAACTTGACAATATATATTTTAATCAATTTTATTTAAAAATAAATAAATATATATATATAAACTCTATTTTACAAAACATAATTATTATAAACATAAAAAAATATTAATATTTTATAAATTTATAATTAATTTTAAATAGATAAATGTCTTTTATTATATTATATATTAAAATTTTATTTTAAAAAATAAATATAAATTTATATGAAAATGATACGCTAAGTATTTTGATAATTCATAAATAATATAATATATTATTATTATTATTATTAAATATATTTCATAAAAATTATAATTATAATATAAAAATAATATTCATAAAAATAATTAAATTAAAAAAATCGAAAACCTCTATATCCAACTTTCTACCAGATATAAATACAAATATAGAACATTTTGACGCAAAATTTGCATCAAAATATTATCTAATATAATATTATTATAATTATTTTTATTATTAATATAGTAAAATATATATAATTAATTATATTTAAATATTTAAATAAAATTATTATTAATAAATATTTGTTATCTTAATAAAAATAAAAATTATAATAATATTAGAGATATGTATTATAATGTAATCTATTTTTTAATTTTTTAATCTTAAATAATTTATTTTAAAAAAATATCAATAATTTTTCATAAAAATGGTTGTAACTATTTAGTAAGGTTTTTAATAATTTAAAATTTTATAATTTATTATTATTATTTTAAATTATTCTATAATAAAATTTTGATAAGTTATTTGTTATAAAAAATTATATATTATTTATTAAAATTTAATAAACGGGGATATTTTATTTTTGGTTTTTTTTAAGAAGAAAAAAAATGTTAAGTTTGATTTTTTCAAGAAGAAAAAAAAAAGTAAAAAGTGACTGAAAAGAAGAGAAAAAAAATGATTGGAAAGAGGGGGGGAGAGAGAAAAATATATAATTATCCATAAATTAATCGATAGGTTTCAATTTAAAATCAATATATGTTCTTTTTTAATCTAATATAAAATATATGACAAATATCTTCACGTCCAAAATATTGTGCAAAGTGTTCCTTAAAAGTAAGTGGGTTCATGTGATCAACGAAATGGACTTAGAAAACCCTTCTTCCCGAGTTGTCTTCGACTCCAAGTATAGCCCAAGGACCATGGGCCATCCATTTTTGTTTCATTTTTATTCTTTCATTTGTCTTGAGCCAATGTTTCATTTTTTTGCATTTTTTTTTTTGGGATTCAATTATATTTTATTTATCAAAGAAGAATTAAGATGGAGCTTTGATCCATCGTCCAAAATGATAAAAGACTGTATCTTAATTTTTCAAAAATGTAGATTTAAGTACAATAACTATTAAGGGTACAGTTGAAGTCCTGTAACATAAGAAAATAAATAATTTTTATTTTTATTTCACCAATCAAATATTAGTGTTATCTGTGGTGAGTTAAAAAAGAAAAAGAAAGATAGACAAAATAATTTAATAACATTTAAATAAAAATTTAAAAAAAAAGATGCTAAGAAAACTAGAAAAAAATATAATATTATTAACACATATTTACTCATTGGTTTTTCCCTTCACAAGATTAAGATTATTTTTGCTGTTCTTCAGAGGATATAGAATATAGAAACATAGGTTTTATAGTTCCTCTGTGTTTGCTGAAGGGTTATCTTGGAGTGAGATTAATGTTTCAAAGGCACCAATCAAGGCCTTAACCTTGCCCTTCCGTGTTTGAACAAGTTTACTTGCTGTTTCTTTAATCAAATTATTTAACATTTTTTGTTTCTTCTTTCCCTCCACATCTTGATGTCTTAAAACTACTTTTTCCGCATCACTTATAGTTTTGTTGTCATCACCACCTCTGGCTCTGTTCATCTTCAAGCTTAGTCTACGAACAATCTCCTTTACCTTTTGTTTATCCCCCAATAGTCTTCTCTCTCTCCTATATTTGATCCTTCTCGGGCTATTATTCTCCGACTGGATGTCAACATCTTTTCCCCTCCTCAATTTTAATTTCAAATGGGACGAATCCTTGTCTTCCTCGTAGACCATCATTCCAGAGTCCCTTTCATCTATTTCTTTAAGGGATGAAGAATATGGAAGGTTTAGTATGGATGAAATCTCAGGTTGTGGTGATGATGCAGGCAGCATTGACTCGTTGATACAATTTTCATTTCTGTCAAATTCAGACGTGCTATTTTCAGTTTCCATCTTGATAATATACAAGGTTTTCTCCTGGACTAGATCTCTCCTAGGCTGCTCAACTTTTGATTGCTCAGTTTCAGCTTTCATGATCTTATTCTGATTCATAAGAGAAGAACAACCATCTTTTTTCAGGCTCTGGTGCTTCTTAGCATTTGAGCTTGCAGCTCTATCGAGAGAAGGTTTGGGAGACATCGCTACTTTCTTTGAAGCGGCTTTGGAGGTTCCTATCTTCATATCACTGTTTCTATTTAAATTCCCTGAAGAAACTGGAGAAGATGACGATGTTTTGATCAATGAATTCAGCTTTAAAGAAGTAGAGCTTTTTGCAGATGGGGATTTTTCCTTGGATTTTGAAGACAGTTGCTTTGATGAGAGTTTCAACTTTTTAGTGGAAACCAAAACTACCTTCTTCTTCATAGTCTCATGGGACCGTGTGGGAGATTTTGGAGACTGTGAAGTTTTGAGCTTGTCCCCTAATATCTTCCTCATGTCAGCCAAAACATTACTCCCTACAGAACTTGGGATGCCAAGTGTTTTTTTCATTACCTGTTGCACACTGTTGTTATTAGGCATATTAGATAATGGAGTGTTTGATCCTGGTGACGACTGCTTTACCTTAACCACTAAAGTCCTTTTCTTCAATGGAGAAATTTCAACCTCTGTTGAGCTGTGGTTCCCATTTTCTTTTCTTGCCACCCTTGTCGGTATGTAATGACTTTCCTTCATTTCTTCAAAAGAATCTTTCCTTCCGTATTTACACAAATCATGACAGGAACCAATAGAAGCTCTGAGATAACGTGGGAGAATTTTTTCACCATTCTTCGGAGGCACTATTTTCCCAGTGGAGTTTCTTCTAGAATGACCCCTATCCAGCTTTGATGTATTTGGGGTCACTTGTGAATTGGTAATCTCAGCCATCAGATATGAATCCTGAAATAAACAAACACATAATACATAACCCAGAAATCAGCTAAAATCTGCCTCTCATTGCTTGACCAACCTTAAAGAGAAAGGAACTGGTAGATGCAATGTATCATCATAATAGCATATTTTAAGCGCCTAATAAAGAGAATTTTTGTTATACGAGCCTTATTTTCATTAGTTATTATAAACATATAACTACTTTTTCGATAACCAAGCTAACTGCAATGGACGAACAGTAGTACCCTTTAATCAACAAACCAACCTCCAAACAAAAAACCCAAAAAAAGAATTTTGTTCACTCTGAAGGACGAAACATTCAAAAACACGGTTTTTGTTTTCATCCGTATGAGTATTAAGAAAAACTCCCGCAGACAATAAAACAATAAAAATGTTTTCTTTAAAACTTTTAATTGTAAAATTTGCATGTATTATATTATCTATTTTAAATATTTTACTATTTAAAAAAACCATGAAGTATTATTTAATATTAAATAATATATAAATTAAATTATAATTATTTTGATATGTTTATTATTGAATAACATTTAATTTAATATCGTTAAATATGTATTTTATTATTTTATTTTATTGTATTGTATTTTGTTTATGTTATATAATTTTTATAATAACATGTAATGAAATTTTAATGTAAAAGCTATAGGTTTTTTTTTTGTTATGGCATTAAAATTTAAGATTTTTTTATTTTGTTTCATTAATAAAACTAATTATATATAAAATGAAAGCTTAATTACAGCTCTAAAAATCAACTAACTTTTTTGAATGAGTGTCGATTTTATGTATCCATGATATCTCATTTGCTTCGTTAGTGTGTATTATTTATTAAAAATAAAAATAATCAGTAACATTTATAAATTTATATATATCATTTTTTTTCAAATGTCTTTTTTTACTCATTTATATATAAAAAAACATGTTCCATAATAAATTGTCATTTTCTCATATTTACGAAGAATATAATATTTACAATAATTTCAAGAACCGAGAATAATTTAGATTTATCTAATAAAATATCAAAAAATAAAAGTAAAAAATCATGTCCAATAAGTTAATATATTTTAAAATTTTTATTTAATAAAATTAAATCATTAATTTCATCTATCCTTTCAAATTTCAATAGATGTTTCAAACTAAAATATTATAATTATTATTATTGTTCAAACACATTCTTGATATAAAATTTTGTAATAGATATTTATAATTGAGATACATCATATTAAATAAGTAATAGTATCATAATATTATTGGTTAATATAATTATATAGAATTACTTCGGAAGTGATACAGTTTTACTTAAAATTGTCCAATACTTATTTTTATAGCCAACTTTGCCTTGCTTTTTGTAACCACATGTAAAACCGAAAATTCAAAGATTGTAGAAAGGAGACTATATTTTAGAATCAGCTTCAAATTTTCGAATGTTGCTCTAAAAGAGAACTTTAAGACAAATGTTTTCCTCTTAATTTTCAAATGTGTGTAATCCTGATGGATGAGCATTAAAGAATGTGTTAAATTTTAACTTTTGAGAGTCGTAATATACTATCACCTGAGAGATTTGGGTTTCCCTAAGGAGTCTTCCTTTCCAACTAAGTGTTGCTTTTCTTCTCAAATACTTTCAATTCTGGTGTTAATTTAGCTCGATCTCTTCTCCTAGATCACTATCCTCTTTCAATTCTTTCTCTAGATAGTGATATTTTTTTTCTAGTTGTTACTTTTGAATCTTAAGTTTTTTGAACTATTTTAGAAGGAATTACGTTCTTCAGTAGATCAAATTGATCTTAAAGATTTAATTAAGGATGAACAAAGAATATTTTAACTCACGATAGCGATTCATTTAATCTCTCATAAGCATGTTAATATTAATGCTTTACTCAAGGTACATAGCTAAAACTAGATAGAAAATTAAGGTCTCGATCTCATAGTGAATCGAAGTATTTTTATTTTGAGGAAGCTTTTGATCTAGAATTTGTACTTAGGTGAGCTCTATGGAGCTTTGATAATAGTTTCATGACTAACTAATGTCTCTTAAGTATCTCAACTGATTAAAAAAATATTAGTATGATGTTTAATAATAATATAAAATTTATTTTCTTTTGAAGTTAACATTTTAAGATTTGATATCTCGTATTTCTTATACAATATACAAAATTTAAATGGTATTAGAACTTCCAATAATCCATGGATTAAGGCAAAAAAAAAAACAAAGATTCTTTAAAAATAATAATCAGACCTTACAAAAAATAAAAAAAATTAATGGTCCAAATAGAATTAAAAAATAATAAAAATAAGTTGAAAATATAAAATATTAAGCCAAACAAACCATACTTTGAGGGAATGTTTGTATATAAAGAGTGTCCTATATTGATTAAAAATGATACTAATACATTGTTTATAAGTATTGTTTATAAGTAGTATCAAGTTTATATCCCTATAAAATTTGTAACTATTAAAAGTTGGGAAACATATAACATAATTCACCCATCGAACAATAAAGCCTTGAGTGCATATATCAACATCTCATGCATATCGAACAATATGCCTAAAGCTTCCGGTCCAGAGCTAAGTAAGATATAAATTTCGTTTCATCTTCAAACATGGAATCAATATAATTCTTTCAAAGGTCGCATCTCTTGGAAACCCTGACATTTAGGCCATGTTTCATATGAAGCAAAATGGAGTTACTTGGGGAAACAGGATGTCCTTCCACAGCATGAATGTGGTAATTCAAAATGATAGCTGCAATAACAATTTTCATCTCAATAAAACTCATCTTCTTACCCAAACACCTACGAGGGCCAACGTTAAATGCGGTGAACTTAAAAGACGGTACATGTACGGTCCTCCCTTTATCAGAAATCCATCTTTCAGGCTTGAATTCCAAGCAATCTTTGCCCCATATCTCTTCCATTCTGCCCATTGAATAGAAAGAAAGCAAAATCCTCTGGTTTTTCTTACAATGGTGACCACTTGGAAGAATGTCTGCTACAGTTGAAACTTTGTGGTTGAAAGGTACTGGTGGATATAGCCTCAATGTCTCACATAATGCTCCATGTAGATAAACCATTTTGTTCAGCTCCTCTGTTTCAAAAAACCATGATTTCTTGTCTTCTCTTTTTGTCACTGCTTTGATTTCCTCAAGAATCTTAGTTTCCACATTTGGGTGTGTAGCAACAAGCCAAATGAACCATGTGAGACATGCACTTAGTGTATCCTTGCCTGCTATGATTAAGTTAAATGCAGAATCCCTAAGAAATTGGTCAGAAATTTTCAAACCTTGTTTGTGTTCTTCCTCTATATAAAATGTTAGCATATCAAAGTTAGCGTTTGCATTTGTTGAACAATTGCTTAATTCTTTTCGCTTTGAGCTGATGCATTTGTACATGAACTCATCAAAAACTTTCCAACCTTGGCTCAGCTTCTTTTCTGCCCCAATTTGGAGCCACCTCTGTAACTTCCACCAGCTTCTTGGTACTATGTGTCTAAGCAATAGAGCTTCTTCTATATGAATATAAGCTTTTTGATATGTAGCTTCAGGGAAATGAACAGAAAGATAGCGGGGATCAAAGCCTAATATCATTATGCATGTACTGTCAAAGGTCAATCTTTGCAATACTTCTTGTAAGTCAACCTGTCATGATATAAAATAAAGGAAAACAATGGATGCTTGCACATGTTACAATACACTTAGCTCCTTGTTCTTATTAATAAATGGTTACAGAATTATTTAAATGTTCACCTTTCTAATTTAACTTACAATCTAGGATAACACATCATTTCATATATACAATAACTTAATACATATAACTTTTTTTTAAAACAAATTACTATTTCGGGAAAAGAGACTTTAGATTATGAAATTAGTGTAGTTTAATCGCGTTTTAATAAATTGATATGAAAGAATATTATTTTAACATAAAAATCATTGAAATATTATTATTTATTTTTAAATGAAGTATTTTTTCTCAAAATTGAATAATTAAAAAATATTTTTTTTGAATCTAAGGAACTAAATGCATATAATAAGGTTTAATCTAAGTAACTTGACTTACTTACTTTTTTCTTTGTTATTTTTTATATCAAATAATATTTTATATGAATTAGATGACTAGATCATCATCTTGATAAATTATCAACAAGGGCTCCTTTGTTACATGTTTTTTTCATTTTTACATGTCTAATTATAAAATTTTCAACTTAGTTTTGTTTGATAATTAGTTATGTTTTTAGTTTTATCAATTCTAGAAATGAGTTCTATTTTCTAACTAAAACTTGAAAAAATTAGCTTTCAAAACTTATTTTTATTTTATTTTTTAGAACTTTGTGAAAAAATTTCAAAGTTACTCTAACACCTACTTTTTCACTGGTTGTGACTCCACCTCTCTTACATGTTACATCTATGCAATCAATGAAATAAAATTAAACATTGAGATTATAAAACCAGAAATGAGTATTAAATAAAAACACAAATCATGATATAATTTCAGTAAATGAGTGTTTTTGTATCGTGCTTTTATTTTTTAGAAAATAGAAAACAAAACTTACCTATTTTTTCAAACAATTGAATGCAAACAAAGAAAAAAAATCTAGTTTTAAATTCAATAAAATAGAAATTAAATGCCTAAACAACTGAGAGCAAAGTCATTTCAGTAAAATAAATATAACCTGAGTTCCTGATTTGCTGAATTGATCAAGAACTGGGATTAGGCCATCAAGCACCTTGAACCAGATGGTTTTCTCAAGGAAAGTCTCAAACTTGCTCTGACCAACAAAGGATTGAAACATTTTCCTTTGTATTTTCCACAAGTCAGAATCAGCATTGAAAATCCCATCTCCAAAAGGCTCGAACATCATCTTGAACTCAGGTCCCTTTGGATAGTTTTCAAAGTTTTTGGTCATGATATACTCAACATTCATTGGATCACTAGTGATCACAAAACTCAAGTCAGATAAACAAGGTCCTTCGAATTCAAATGTTCCTCCATTTTTTCTCAAAACATCAGTAGCAAACTCGTGGACTCGGTGAACATTTCTAATAAGCTCCGGTAGCATCCCAAGAAACAAAGACTTGTGTAAAATTGCTTCTCTGTTAAGCATCCTCCTCCAATAGAGGAGAATGAGAAAACAGAGAAGTGCTATTGCTATATCTATAAACCCAAGCAGAGCCATAGTAGTTGTAGGTGTTTGATGAAACTTGCAACTGTTTAAGACAGATACGAAACTTTAAAGTGCGATCAAAATATCTAATTCCATCAGCTTTAAGTGGATTGAATCCAACAATTTCAAAACCAGTGAAACGATAAAATATCCTACCGGACTCGATGGTCCAAAATAAAAGTGACCGAAAATGACATGCATGATTGTTGGATGGGGTTGAGCACTTTGGTTTTTGTTTTTAATTTGTCGCCTTTATCTTACTTAATTAGAAAACTATGTAAGTAGTTATTTAATATGTTTTTATTTAATTTTTTGATAAAAAAAAACTATGTTTACTTTTATGAAACGTTAAAATATATATATTTATTTATATCGTAATAAAATGAATATATGTTTTTTTTCTAATAGATTAAAAATAAAACTTTATGAACGAAGATAAATTTAGGTGATATAATTAAACAAAAATATAATAATGATTTTTCGTAAAATAGTTTAAATTTTTAATATCACTGTTTTTCCAATAAACATTTGTTATCAGTATGAGATTTTTAGCTAACACCCCAAGTGTGGGAAAAAAAATATGAATGATATATAATATTAAGAACTCGTATCAACATCAAATTTTCTAAACAATTTTTGGAATCTTAATCAGTGCTTTCACAACAACCTTCCGCTAATTTTACACCCGAAATACAAAAGTTGTCCTGAACAATGCAACTTATTAGAATAATGATATGAGTTCACTCATAAAACAATATCAAAGTAACCCAAATTAAGGGTTGATATTTATAAGAAAACCAGAAGGAAGCTCATAGAGAATTTGTTCAGTACTTCATGAGTACTTACTCTCTTAGAGAGAGAGAGAGAGAGAGATATGTAAAAAAAATTCCCTCAAATCACGACTTTCCTCTTTCTGCTTATTTTAAAGCAACAAAAGAATTATTAGTAGAGTATCTCTGACAATGGAGGACATTCTTGTCCTATTTTCCCATCCTCCAAGAGCTCTATCCTCAAGTCCAATAGGTACGTTTACATTCGTAGCTTGTTTGTAGTTTATCGAAATTTTTCCAGTACCCTATCTCTAAATTAAGTCTACTTCTCAAATCTGCCTCGTGTAAATTTTCAGATCACTTTCACATTTTATAAATAAATAAATATATATGAGCAAATGTTTCACTAAATATTAAAATTATTAATTTTTTTAAACTAAATGTTTTTTTATCTAACTTATTATTAAAACTAACTAATTTTGTTTGCAATTTGATATTCACGTCAATTTAAACATCTAAATTAATAGATCATTACGGATATTTTTATAATTTTTCATATACATAAAAAATTAAAAATTGAAAAAATGAAAGTAAAAAAACTAACCAAAGAAGCAAAATTGTGTTTTGCCCAGCCACTCACCAGTGAAACACCCACCAGCAAGAGAGAAAATCCGCCAATACAGTCACTTGCATCCGCCCAGCCACTACTCAAGCCAGTCTAATCGCCCAACCATTCATCGCCTCACTCCACTCGAGCCCAACCCAACCTCTCTTAACTCCAACGGAAACGAAGCGAGACCAGCCACACGCGTGAGAGCCGTCGACAACGTTCTAACACCAATAATTGAAGTTCCAATCACAATTTTTTTTAATTCCATTAACAAATAAAACATTAATCATAAATTGTTTATTTTGAAAATAAATTACGTTGGGTGTAAAATAATCGAATCTCATATCTGGGTACATGTGGATCTAACGATTACTGAGTAAACAAATAATTATAATTATTAAATAAAGATTCATAAAAATAAATATCTTCTATTTATCAAAAATGTGATAACTACGTACAAATAATTCTGATTCCCAAGTAAAATTTATCTTTATTGGTAAGTGATGGAATATGTCTTTTTTGTTAGGTAACTACTATAGAAATATATTTCTATATCTCCGCTTCTTTTTTCATAATAAGATTTCGGTTTCTTCCGTTATCATCGTAACAAATGTTAATTAAGTTTAAGAATCGTTTTTGTTAAATTGTCACATCAATTGGGATCGCGCCCACGCTACACGTATTCGTCTATCTTACAACCTGAGTTTTGAGGTGGAGTTAGATCTAAATTTAACATGGTATCAAAGCAAGGTTACCCGGTCGGTGTAGTTGTTTCGCCACTGATGAGTGATGCATTCCGCCACTGATGAGTGATGCATTCCGTCACTTGGGTTCTATAAGCTCAACATCTCCGTCGGTCTCAAGGGAACAGACTCTTGCCGATGTGAGGGGGAGTGTTAAAGTCCCACATTGACATGTTAAATTTGGACCTAACTCCATCTCAAAACTCAGGTTGTGAAATGGAGGACTACCCTTGTTTATATGCGCAGCGTGGCGCGATCCCCAGTCGATGTGAGACTTTAACACTCCCCTTTACATCGACAAGGGTCTGTCCCCTTGAGACCGACGAGGATGTTGAGCTTATGGAACCCAAGTGGCAGAATGCATCACTCACCAGTGGCGAAACAACTGCACCGACCGGGTAACCTTGCTTTGATACCATGTTAAATTTGGGCCTAACTCCATCTCAAAACCCAGGTTATAAGATGGAGGACTGCCCTTGTTTATATGCATAGCATGGGCGATGTTAAAGTCCCACATCGACTGGGGATCTCGCCCACGCTATGCATATAAACAAGGGCAGTCCTCCATCTTATAACCTGGGTTTTGAGATGGAGTTAGGCCCAAATTTAACATGGTATCAAAGCAAGGTTACCCGGTCGGTGCAGTTGTTTCGCCACTGGTGAGTGATGCATTCTGCCACTTGAGTTCTATAAGCTCAACATCCCCGTCGGTCTTAAGGGGACAGACCCTTACTGATGTGAGAGGGAGTATTAAAGTCTCATATCGACTGGAAATTGCGACACACTACGTATATAAATAAGGGCATTCCTCCATCTTACAACATAAGTTTTGAGATGAAATTAAGTCAAAATTTAACAATTTTTTATCATTTTAGATTCATATCTCTTAAATCGAGTTATCTTACCGTGATCACTAAAAAACAATAAATATATTATATTTAACTAAATTTATTGAATTCATTTGAATCGATTCAGTTTATGAATTTGATGTATATAATAGTATTAAATTATTAATTAAATATGGTAATTTTGATTTATCATATAGTATTATATTTGATTAGTTTAATAAAAAGAATAAAATAAATCTTATTATATTATATTTGTTTATTTTATATTCGAATCAATCTCATTTGATGTAATAAATTATCTCCTCGAAAACCTAATAATAATCGAAAATCACACACCCTGAGATAATTCAAAATTCCAATAATTATTTGAAGGATTACAATAAAGAGAATTGAACTTATTAAAAGTTTGACGAAAAACTACATCAACAACTTATACTAATTATAAATTAACCCAAACAAATTTCATATCATCTAAGTGTAAATCAAAGTGGTGCAACATTAGTGAACCGTGGTGACGATTCGGTTTCGTCGGAACCGTACGTCGGTTCCGAAACCGAACAAGGTTCTTGATGGAAGAACCTTAATAAAGTCTCGGGTCCTCTCACTATTAACTGCATAACAATTCAGATACACCATCAATACGCAGAGAATAAGTGTGAGAAACCAGTGAAAGCATCGAACAGAAAATCCATTGGAATTCCCGTGTAAGTGCTGAAAATTGATCAATGGCAGGAGGTATGTTTTCAATCCAATTTTGTTTCCGCTGCATTTAAATTATGAGTTCATATGGTTTTATGAACGTTTCTGGATTGAATTGAGACTCTAACATTTGGTATCAGAGCCATTTGAAAACAACTCTGTTTTGCTATGCTTCACGAGAACTGAAATTTTGGGTTTTTTATATCGATTGTTTTTGATGCATATGGAAATTATAAAGTGTTTCAATATTGATTTTTGAATGATTCTGTAAAATTAAACTTGAAAAACAATGAAGAAAATAAATTCAATTTGCCGTGGGTATTTATTTTCTTCATTAATTAACATTTTGTTTAAAATAAAGTTTTTACTTAAAATTAAGATCATGAATCACTTGGAAATTGAATTAAGAATTTTGATAAAAAGAACGTTGGATTCCGTCATTTAATAGAAAGATACTGGTAGGGTATCCGTTAGTGTAAAAACGGATCGGATCGACCCGGCTAGAGGTTGAAGATGAAGTTTTATTTAAAAAAAAAAAAAAAATCAAAACAAATGCTGTCTGGGGGACTCGAACACGGATCCTACGTGTAATTTTGATTAGTCTCATCCAGTGGGCTGCAACATATATTTCGCTTATTTTGTATCAAACTTATATTTATATATATTCCGAGTTTGATTTTTAAATAAAAAAAAAATACAAATAAATTCCGAATATAATTTTAATTTATGTTTATCATATGTATAATATTTATTATACATGTTATATTTATTTAAATAATTTTTGGACACATTAAAATTTTATTTAAATACATTATGCTTAAATTATTTGTTTTGTATATTTATATGTATAAATTTTGCAATTAATTATACATATAAAATTTAGTTAAATAATTTATGTATAATTAAATTAATTTTTTTTAATAGTTCTTATAGATTTACTTAGTGCTTATATTATTTAATTTTGCTTGTATAATTTATTGTCATATATGCAATTTAAGATAAATAATACTTGCACATTTGATATTAAATTAATATTCCTTATCATTTTATGCAATAATTGAGCATAAGAATTTAATTAATATTTAAGTGATTCATATAGTTTCATTAATTAGGCAGTAGCCACAAAGATCTTTAATTAATTAAAACTATAATAAAGTTTATTTAGGATCACGTCTAGAAAATAAATATTAATTATAATTAATCATATGTGATATAATAAATCTTATCCCACAGAATTTTTATTATATTTTTGTGTGATTAATTAGGATATAATATCAAATTATATTTTCTAATTTACCCACAGAATTAGGAAAAAGAACATAATTTGATAGTTTTATTATAAAATTAGGATGAATTTAATTGAATTAAAACTTTAGCCCACAGGCAAGTTTTATGTCACTAGATTCATATTATTCATGATTTACATTGGTAAAGAATGACTATAGTTTAGGCCTCAAATTTTAATAAGCATATAATCTTTAATTGCAGCTTCTCAACCTGTAAATTTTTCTGATATCCGCTGTGATATTCCCGATCTGAAAGGGGATAACTATAAAATATGGAAGGAAAGAATTCTCCTTCAATTAGGGTGGATGGATATTGATTATGCTATTAGGAAAGACGAACCACCTAAAATTACTCAAACCAGTACTCCAGAGAATATCATGCTTTATGAACAATGGGAACGATCTAATCGCCTTAGTATGATGTTCATTAAGACTAAAATCTCTACTGGTATTCGTGGTTCCGTTGATTAGCATACCAATGTTCAAGACTTGCTAAAGGCCATTGATGATCAATTCGTCACTTCAGATAAGGCTTTAGCAAGCACCCTTATTATGAAGTTCTCTTCTGTAAGACTCACCAGTGTGAAAGGTGTGCGCGAGCACATTATGCAAATGAGGGACATTGCGGCTCAACTTAAGCATCTTGAGGTTGAAATGTCGGAATCCTTCCTGGTGCACTATATTCTTAACACTCTCCCACATCAGTACGGGCCATTCAAAATCTCGTACAATACACATAAAGATAAATGGTCAATCAATGAACTAATGACCATGTGTGTTCAAGAGGAAGGGAGACTTGCTATGGAATTTGGTGAAAGTGCAATGTTGGCTACAACGTACTGAAAGGAAAATCTCAATACAAGCATAAAGGAAAAGGGATAATTCCACCTCAAGCTGATATTAAGAAAGAATCCAAGTGTTTCTTTTGTAAAAAGAAGGGACACATGAAGAAGGATTGTATCAGATTCCAGAAATGGCTTGAGAATAAAGGTAATCCAACCTCGTTTGTTTGTTATGAATCTAATATGGTTAATGTTAATATTAACACCTGGTGGATTGATTCTGGATCTACAATCCATGTTGCAAACTCCTTACAGGGTATGCAAAATCTAAGGAAGCCAGTGGGAAGTGAGCAATACATCTTATCCGGTAACAAGATGGGCTCACATGTGGAGGGTGTAGGGACATGTAGTTTGATTTTAAGTAGTGGTTTTATTTTAAAATTAGAAAAGACCTTTTATGTTCCAAGTTTCTCTAGAAACTTGATTTCAATTTCAAGACTTGTACCTTATGGTTATTCCTTTCACTTTTCAGAAACATCTTTCAATTTATTTAATAAATCTGATTGTGTTGGGAATGGTATTTTGTCTGATGGTCTTTACTGCATTAATTTACAAAATAATGCCACTCATAACGCTATGCATGTTCAAGCTGGCACTAAAAGGTGTATTATTGACGATGACTCTTCTACGTTATGGCATAGGAGATTAGGACATATCTCCATAGAAAGAATTAAAAGATTAGTGAAAGATGGGGTACTTAGTACTCTAGATTTTACTGATTTTGAGACATGTGTGGACTGCATTAAGGGAAAGCAAACTAACAAGTCAAAGAAAGGTGCCAATAGGAGTTCAAACATATTAGAAATCACACATACGGATATATGTTGTCCAGACATGGACATTCAAGGTCATAAATATTTTATCACCTTTATTGATGATTTTTCTCGATATATGTATCTCTATATGCTTCATAATAAGAGCGAAGCATTGGATGCCTTCAAAAGCTTTAAGGTTGAAGTAGAGAAACAATGTGGAAAGCAAATAAAGATTGTGAGATCAGATAGAGGTGGTGAATATTATGGTAGATACACTGAGAATGGACAAGCGCTTGGTCCGTTTCCTAAGTTTCTTCAAGAACATGGGATAGTTGCCCAATACACTATGCCTGGTTCACCAGACCAGAATGGTATAGCAGAAAGAAGAAACCGAACACTTTTGGACATGGTGCGGAGTATGCTTAGCAACTCCAATCTTCCTAAATCCTTGTGGATTGAAGCTTTAAAGGCAATTTGTGTATATATTAAACCGAGTTCCAACCAAGGCTGTCTCAAAGACACCATTTGAATTATGGAAAGGTTGGAAACCGAGTTTGCAACATATGCGCGTTTGGGGATGTCCGTCTGAAGTGAGGATTTATAATCCACAAGAGAAAAAGCTGGACCCAAGGACCATTAGTGGGTATTTCATTGGATATGCCGAACGGTCTAAAGGTTATAGATTTTACTGTCCATCTCACAACACTAGGTTTGTGGAATCAAGAAATGCAAAATTTCTTGAGAATTACTTGATTAGTGGGAGCGATCAATCCCAAGGCAGTGGTCTTGAGAAAGTTCATTCAGATGCTTAATATGCTACTTCAATTAATGGACTGATTGTTATTATTAACAACATGCATCGAGTACAAATGTGTGTTGAAGAACCAGTCCTAGAAGTACCACAAGTTGTTGATCATGATCGAGTAGATGTTGAAGTTCAACAGATGCCTACAAATTTTGAACAACCAGTTGAACAACATGATCCTACTCCTTAGGAGAATATTGATGCAACATTAAGAAGATCTAATAGAGTAAGGAAATCAACAATTCATAATGATTATGTTGTGTATATACAAGAATGTGATCATAATCTTGGACCCGTAAATGATCTTGAGACGTTTTCCACTACCGTGAGTTACGAGGTTTCGAACTTATGGTATAATGCTATGAAAGAAGAGATGGATTCTATGGCGTCTAACCGAGTCTGGGATCTCGTCAAGTTTCCTGATGGTGTGAAAGCCATTGGATGTAAATGGGTCTTCAAAACAAAGAAAGACTCAAAAGGCAACATTGAGAGACATAAGGCAAGACTCGTTGCCAAAGGATTCACTCAAAAGGAAGGAATCGACTACACGGAGACATTTTCTCCTGTATCTAAGAAAGATTCACTTCGTGTGGTCATGGCATTGGTTGCCCATTTTGATTTGGATTTGCAACAAATGGATGTGAAAACGGCTTTCCTTAATGGTAACCTAGAGGAAGAGGTTTATATGAAACAACCTGAAGGATTCTTCTCTAGTGATGGTGAGCATTTGGTTTGTAAGCTTAATAAATCCATATATGGATTAAAGCAAGCTTCCCGTCAATGGTATTTGAAATTCCATAACGTCATCACTTCATTTGGTTTTGAAGAGAATGTTATGGATCAATGTATATACCAGAAAGTTAGTGGGAGTAAGATTTGTTTTTTGGTGCTATATGTGGATGATATTTTGCTTGCAGCCAATGATAGGGGTTTGCTACACGAGGTAAAACAATTCCTCTCTAAAAATTTTGATATGAAGGATATGGGTGAGGCATCTTATGTCATTGGCATTAAGATCCATAGAGATAGACTTCGAGGTGTCTTGGGTTTATCTCAAGAAACCTATATCAACAAAGTTTTAGAGAGATTTCGGATGAAGGATTGTTCACCAAGTGTTGCTCCCATTGTGAAGGGTGATAAGTTCAATTTGGACCAATGCCCAAAGAATGATTTTGAAAGAGAACAAATGAAAACCATTCCATATGCTTCAGTTATTGGAAGCTTTGATGTATGCTCAGTGTCCGCACTGCACGACATTGCATTTGTTGTTGGGATGCTAGGGAGATATCGAGTAATCCAGGTGTTGACCATTGGAAAGTCGCAAAGAAAGTGATGAGGTACCTACAAGGAACCAAGGATTATATGCTCATGTATAGACGAACCGATGAATTGGAAGTAATTGGCTACTTTCCGTCTGCGGACTTTCTTGTTGTATTGCTTCACGCAAATCAACATCTGGTTACATTTTCATGCTTGCCGGTGGAGCTGTGTCTTGGAGGAGTGCGAAATAGTCCTTGACTGCTACTTCCACCATGGAGGCCGAGTTCGTATCATGTTTTGAGGCCACATCGCATGGTGTATGGTTAAAGAGTTTCATTTCCGGGCTTAGAGTAGTTGACTCTATTTCTAGGCCATTAAGATTATACTGTGACAACTCAGCTGCTGTATTTATGGCTAAGAACAACAAAAGTGGTAGTCGTAGTAAGCACATCGACATTAAGTACTTGGCCATAAGAGAACGTGTTAAGGAAAAGAAAGTGGTCATTGAGCACGTAAGCACTGAGTTGATGATTGCTGATCCTTTGACTAAAGGCATGCCACCAATGAAATTCAAGGATCATGTAGAGAAAAAATGGGAATTGGTTCCACTTTGTAAATGTATATATACAATTTATTAATGAAACTCTTATATATTGTGATATTTTCTCATATTCATGTGCACCTTAATTTATTTGAGAAAATATATATCTTTTATTGGACCAAGAATAAATATAGGATTTATTCATTAAGTTTAGTTACCACATAAAGTATAGTACTTGAGAAACTAAATACATTGTAATACATGGAAGATAATACTCGCTTCAGAGGACCTATCACTATGATTCGTGTGTTTTGTTACTCAAGAGAATTTCGCTTAACGTTTGCACCAAGTGGGAGAATGTAAATCAAAGTGGTGCAACGTTAGTGAATCAGTGGTGACGATTCGGTTTTCGGAACCGTGACGTCGGTTCAACCGAACAAGGTTCTTGATGGAAGAACCTTAATAAAGTCTCGGGTCCTCTCACTATTAACTGCATAACAATTCAGATACACCATCAATACGCAGAGAATAAGTGTGAGAAATCAGTGAAAGCATCGAACAGAAAATCCATTGGAATTCCCGTGTAAGTGCTGAAAATTGATCAATGGCAGGAGGTATGTTTTCAATCCAATTTTGTTTCCGCTGCATTTAAATTATGAGTTCATATGGTTTTATGAACGTTTCTGGATTGAATTGAGACTCTAACACTAAGTGCTCTCTAAGTGCTCTTAGTGCCCATTGTTTCTCTAAGTGCTCTTAGTGCCCATTGTTTCTCTAAGTGCTCTGTCTCCTTTGGATGAAGGCTTTATACTTGAATGATCATTGAAATTTTTACCCAAATCAATTCCACTCATTTTCTTTTCATATCATCTTCTCTAATTTTCTAATTTTAATCATATCAATTTTCTTAACAAACTATGCTTCTGGAAGCAACTTTTGATGAGGAAGGTGAATATTTTCCAAACGAGCCCCTGCGCTCTAAATAAGAACTATAAAGACTACGTACAGAGGTTTAATGCCCACCTTAAATACGTTAATGTTTTTTTGTTGTAGTTAATATTATATATGGAGAGGCAAATTAAGTACTTGAGTGTGTACATGAAGTATTTTCTTCCCAGAGACTTACAAGACATCAATCTCAGAACATGGAATTTTTAGCTGGTTTTTTTTTTAATTTTTAATTTTTTTACATTATATATGAAAATTATAAAAATTCCATTTGGATCGATGTCTAACATGCATAATATCAAATCGAAACAAAATTAATTACTTTTAATAATAAGTTGATAAAAAAAACGTTTTAATAATAAATCAATACAAAATTAATAATTTTATTACTAAACGAAACATTTGACCAATATAAATAGAATACTAAAAGAAGCTTTTCCTTAAATACAAATATATGAAATGCAATTTCTAAACGCAATACTTTATTTTTTATTTTGGTTATAAAATATGAGTTTATCATACTGAATAATATGTTGATGACATTGATAGAGTTTATAAATTAACCAAGTTGATAATCACATAGCTAGTTTACAAACTAGTAACATTTAACAACTCTAAGAAACCACATCAGATTAGCAGCTCAAGCAATTGTTCAGTACTGATTTTCCTAGAGAAATATTAAAACATGAGAAAACAAGCTTTGACAGATCTAAAGTTCAACAAGTTTAACTGTACCCACTATCCACTTCCTTGGTAGTCCAGTACCCATACAAACAGTGTGTTCTTACCAAACTTCCTAGTGCCTAAAAGCCTATACTATTGTCCCATAGCCCAATACTTCACATAATACTCGACCTAATTACTTAATTAGGTATTTATCTCGAATAACTTATGTCATATTTATATTTTTTTAAGATTATGTTTTATTATTCATCGTGTTAAAGATTATAAAAATTATAATATAATATTAATATTTTTAAATAATAAATAAATCAATTCAAACGATCCAATATTCAATTATAAAATTTTATAATGCAATATGCGATAATAACTTAAATTTTTCTAAATTTAATGAATAAAAATTTAATTGTGATTTAGCCATTCATGTTAAATCATTTGATTTATATAATATATAAACGCTCATGTTTATGTTTAAGTCACGGTAAACCTTAAGCCCCCGTTGATTGCTTATAACAAATAAAATAAGAAATTTTGGTTCTAAAAATAATAATAATTTTGGGGATAAATAAAAAAAAATCAATTTTTATATAATTCAATTATTTACATAATTTTACTTTTAATTCTTCTTCAAAAATATATATATTTCATTAAATAAAAATATATATCATATTTTTGAACATAAAAAACATACCATTTTTAATTATTCATAGAATAATTAATATTAATGTTTTTAAAGAGAATTTAGAGATATACAAATTTAGATCTTTTATTAATATTATCAATAAAATATATATTGACACATGTGATATCATTATTGTAAGTATTATGAGTTTTAGTTATTTTTGTAGATAAAATATTTACTTATAAACTTATTTTTTAAGTCTACTATCAAGTCTATCAAAAAAAGCTTATTTCAGGTATATTTTTTATAATTATGACACATATAATCGTATTAATATATTTAATAACATATATTCATAAATTTAAAATTATTTTTAGTACTAAAATATTTATTTATACTTGAATCAATTTATGAAATTATCAATTAAATATTTATTATATGTATTTTAATATTTTTAAGATGTATTTTAAAATATTTTTTTTATAATATTAAGATTTTTAATGGATTTTAAAATTTTAAGTATAAAATACACTCGACCCTAATACTATTAATGATATGCTGGTTGAATAAAAAAATAAACTGAATTCAAAAAAACTGTCTGCCGCCGAAAAAGAAAAATTGAGAGTGACACTGAAGTAGAAAAGCAGTAATCAATATATATATTAATGATTAATGATTAAGAAATATTTAGTAATTAAAATATAAAAGATTAAATAAATTTATTAATATCAAATTGATGTTTTATTAAAAGTATTTATTAATAAATTTATTTAGTATTTTTATTTTTACGTATTTTATTAATTAAACTTTTACATGTTTAAATTAAATAATTGTATGAACGATCATGATTATTTGATTTAATTATTAAATTTTAAAAAAGTTATTTTTATTAAATCTATGCTCAATCTTTTCTCTAGAATTTACTAATTGATTTAATTTAAATGATATATGTTTTAAATCATCTAGTTAGAATTATTTATTATTAAATTCATTCTAGAACACACATGAAGACTTGTGTGTTTTTGTGTTAACCATTTTGCAATTAATTCAAAAACGTATCTGATTGATAGAGAGTTTATTAAAACGTTGATTTGGAAACCATTCACGTTAATTTTAAAAACTATGAAAACAAAGTAAGAGCTCGTAAGTAAAGTACATTGGGGTAGTATCCTAAGTAGGGTAACATAAGACCGAGTTTGTATTTGAATATTTGATTTTCATAGTGAAAAATTAGGTAGTCCGATAGATCAATGATTTTCCTCTTAGGTCATGGTTGTGACATAAATTGTTTTCATCTAAAAATATCGAATGTTATTATCTTATTTTCGTATTTTATTTTTATACACGATTATATATTTGATCTCTTTATTTAAATTATTAAATTATAAATTAATAAAAATTAAAAATATCATATTCATCTCATTTAAATTAATTAAATTTATATTTTATAAACTTTTAATTAAAATATATGGTATTTTGTTTGAGGTGTGTTAAAGCGTAATAATATGTCAAAACTACAATCAATATATTTATACAGGTCAAACTCTTCAAGCTGTTCCACCCAATGCATTAAAGATGAGCTTAGATAGTCAAAAACCAGGTCGCATTCTTGATATCGTGTCTAACTAAATTGTCAATCTTTTAAAATTGGATAATCCTTGTTTCTAGACCAGATTGTTATTTACAAGCCATGGATTATCACCTCATTATAAGACCTTAGAATGAGCGGGATACTTCAAGTTAATTGAATTGCGTTTCTGTTGGTTAAATAATACTAAATATTTATGTTGTATAAAAAATACCACATTAAAGACATTAAAAATAGAATTTTATTATTAAAAATAATTATATTATGCAATTAAAACATATAAAATTATTGAAAAAAATAAAAATGTTATACTTAAAACTTATAACTACAAAAATAACTAATTCATGTATTTTTATTATTAAAAAAATTTGACATATTAATTTATATTAAACGTTATTTAAATTAAATTAAAGTTATTTAGTGTCATTTATTATTGAATAATATTTAATTAAATTTTATTTAATATTAATGTATTGTTATTTTTTTTATTATAAATTTTAAAATTATTTTTTTTTTGTAATTTTTTAAAATTATTCAAGTAGAATCGATAACTTAATATCTTTTCATTATCTTATTTCCTAACAGAAGTCAAAGTTAAATTCAATTTTAACTGTATAAAATGTCTTTTCTTAATATAGGTAGTTTTATTTTTAAGTTTCTATATATATATATTTATATATAAATGTTTATTTTTTTAACTACTTATAAAATATATACTTACGAAGGAGATAAACTAAACGTATATTTTTACTTATAAAATATATACTTACGAAGGAGATAAACTAAACGTATATTTTTAATATAAATGAAGATGTAATGATAAAATTAAAACATAAATGAAATCAACAAATTGGACATTTATCCACCTCGGTTCGCTTAAACCATACAAGTAGGTTGCTTGACACAATAAGTAACACAAAGGCAATTCAAAAGAATCGGGTGAAGCTCGTGAAGTCCGCAATTTCTCCACCTACCCAACTATTGAACGCCACCACCTACTCCTTTCCCACCATCAAAGTCGGTTAATTTGTTCTCTCTGACATACCCTGTTTTATAATCGACTCTGATTTCTTCTACTCCTTGTTTTCTACACCATCTTTTCTATGGAGGCAAAGTTATTAGGATCTTCCATCAGTCCCTATAATGCTTCAAATCCAAAACCCACTACCCCATTTTTTCTTAAAACCACTCAAAATCCTAGCTTTATTGATTTTCAGCCAAGCTTAAAGAGGAAATGCATTCAATTTGTTCATGCAGTTGTCACTCCCAATGGGTATGTGTATGACAACCATTTTTCCTCCTAAATTTGCTAACTTTAAATGCTTTGGGTGTTGAATCCATCATTAATCTAGATAATTTGTTGAGATTTTGAAAGTTAATTTTCTTTTGCTTCCTGTGCTCTTTTTTGTTTATTGTTCAAATACCTTTCTTTTTAAATGTTGGTTTCTTTTGATTTTGCATCATTAGGGATTAAAAAAAACCTACTCATTGCCTATCTTGATCATGATCTCGAGTGCCATGATTGAATATTTGGATAATCCATCCCTAATCCGTATGGATCTATCATGCATGGCTTTTGAAGTTCAATATATTTGCTGCTTATTTTTGGTGCTCCTGCGAAATTAGAAACATCCCAGTTTGGCAACTCAGTGACAGTGAGCATGCTCAGCGTTAATCCACGTAATTCATGAGAACCGTGACTTTTATAGTTAATGGTGTCGTTTTATTTTGCATATGTTTCTTCTTCTTTTTTTCAATTTTTGCGTAGAATTGGCTCAAAATATAAATTCCATATCACATATCAAAGGACATAAATGGATTGAAGCATGCATGTTGAGTAAAATTTAGAATACATAACTCTAAATTTTCTAATATTAGATCCAAACAAGTAAACAAACTACTTGTATTATACTCACTATAACACATTTCAAATGCAACTCACAAATTGAAGAGAAATACAAACACTCAAAGAAAAAACTTTCAACTCACACTCAAACTAAGAATACAAAGACTTATTTGTTTTTGATGGAATGATTAAACCAAATGCAAGGTAGGCTATTTATAGTCCTTACCATGCAATCTACACCACACAAATATAAAACTAAGAAATAATTCTAGCCACACAAATCTTATCTACACACTTCTCTTTTCTACATCCTTTAACCACTTCATTTATTTCTACATCCTTCAACCACTTCATTTATTTCTCTACATCCTTCAACCACTTCATTTATTTCTCTACATCCTTCAACCACTTCATTTATTTCTCTACATCCTTCAACCACTTCATTTATTTCTCTACTTCTTCAACTACTTCATTTATTTCTCTACATCTTTAATTATTATGTTGGTGTTGATTTTCAACAATGCATTCTTAAAGATACAAATTATTGCCCCCTAAATGCAGAGACTTCCTTTGTATTCCATGAGAGTTGTAGCCCTTCTTACTGATCTATGCTTGCATTTTTGTACAATATAAAATGTTATTTACTGATGGTAGTACGAGCACAAGGTTGGGTAGTTCTGTTTAAATTTTGATGTGAAATTGCTATTGGGATATCAATTTTCACAGAAAAATGACGATGAAGGAAAGAATGGATGAAAGTGAGAATTTGACTCTGGAGGCAATAAGACATTCTCTAGTCCGACAAGAGGACAGCATAATATACAAACTTTTGGAGAGATCGCAATACAGTTATAATGGTGATACCTATGATCCCAATGCTTTTTCCATGGATGGCTTCCATGGATCATTGGTGGAGTACATGGTTAGAGAAACTGAAAAGCTACATGCTCAGGTAACTTAAACCTTTTAAAAGTATATGCCTTACAAGTTTGAAGTCAATGTTTATGGTGATGGATTAATTTTTTATAACCTATTAGGTTGGCAGATACAAGAGCCCTGATGAGCATCCTTTTTTCCCCAATGACCTGCCTGATACATTGTTGCCACCACTGCTCTATCCAAAGGTAAAGACAGCGTGATGAACGAAAATTCTGTTTTTTCTTCCGAAATTCGCTCGCTAAACTTAGCATTTCTTTTGTGAGCCTTGCACGTGTAAGCTCTTTTAGACCTCAGTGTGTTAGTGGCAGCTGTAGTTGCTCTCAGTGATTTTCTTTCAGGGGTTGAGACAGAAGGCCTTTAGTGAATTTAATTTTTTTTTGACATAGCTTTTGGTGATGTTTATATAGGTATTATTGTTTCCTTATTTTGGTGCAAACAATTTGAATTTTACTTTCCCTGACTTGGATTTAGGTACTACACCCCGCTGCTAATTCCATTAACATAAATAAAAAGGTCTGGAATATGTACTTTAGGGATCTTATTCCAAGACTTGTCAAGGTAGGAGATGATGGTAACTGCGGATCAACTGCTGTTTGTGATACAATGTGCTTGCAGGTATATTTGTGGTTTTGTTTAAATTTCTTGAGCGATAGCAACTATATAGATGCTATATAAGCAAATAAGGTGCAAACTATGGTGTTTCATGATCTTCTAAAGCAGTATTTTCTTAGTATTATGACACTTTGTTCATTTTATTTTCACAAATTTGACACATTAATTACCTTTCTTAAAATTGGTGCATTTTAGTCATCTTATTATTGTATTTTTAGACATTGTAATTATTTCTTGTCCATTTTGATTTTTTTTTTTTTGGAAAAACTTAAGTTGGATCATAATGAAGAGGAAAAATAAAGTGATTAAAAATATCAAAATTGGCCTAAAATGACTAAAATATCTACAAATGTAACAGTAAGGTGATTAATGTGTATCAATTTAAGGTAAAGTGATCAATGTATTCAATTTATGGAAATAAAGTGATTTTTGTTATTCTTTTTCCTATTTTCTTACCTTTCAGCCCTATATCTTCATGTCTTTTCTTTCTTTTTTTCTTCAAAGCACTTATGAAATGCATTTAAATTTGTATTAATGTATGTGTATGCACATATGAGATTTAATAGACTTTTAAAAAGAGATTTGTATAGATGTGAAAGACTAGTAGATTTTTACATAATCATAAGGATTTAAGTGAATTTTATTCATGGGTTTTTCTAGAATTATGTTGAAAAGTAGGGGAGATATAGAGAGAATGTTTAAAGCTTGAGGTGAGGCAATTATTATTGGAAATTTTTCCACATGTATTTTTAAATCAGAAGTTCATCTATAAATATTTGTGAGTTATAGAATTCTTTAAAATCTATTACCTTTTGAGCATAACCGGATTTATAAAGACTTATATAGAATTTTAATGGAATACACCTAAACCTTCTTTAAAAATTCTAATTGAATATCCATGGATTTTAAACTCTTCTAAAAATAATTAAAAGTCTCAATAGAATACACCCTGATGCACATTAGCTATTAAATTATCTTTGTCATTTTGAAGATCTAATGTACTACCTGCCATATGGTGGTGTGTGTGATAAAAGAACTTTGTGCTCTGTGTTCTGTGCTTGTGCATGCTAATAAATTTGTATGATTATGGCAGGTTCTGTCAAAAAGAATCCACTATGGTAAATTTGTTGCAGAGTGTAAGTTTCAAACTTCACCAGAGGCATATGAAACTGCAATCAAAGAACAGGTACAGAACCTGTGTTTGATGATGTGTATACCATATTACATCAACAATCTAATGCTATGGACAATGGTTTTGAATCTTTATCACTAAAAAAACATTCTTATGGGATTATAAAATTTTACAGGACAGGGACAAGTTGATGGTGTTGTTGACATATCCGACAGTTGAGGATGCAATTAAGAAAAGGGTGGAAATGAAGGCCAAAACTTATGGGCAAAAGATGCCATTGAATGTATATGAAGATGAGAGTCAGGGGACTGATCCAGTTTACAAGATAAATCCAAGTTTGGTTGCTGATCTATATGGGGATTGGATTATGCCGTTGACAAAGGAGGTTCAAGTTGAATACTTAATGAGAAGGTTGGATTGAAGATATAGCAGCATTAGCTGTTGCGTTGACAAGTTACCCCCGTTTTCATTTGACAAAGCCTAAAATGCCATTTTTCTTGTCATTTTAGATTTTGATTCATTGCTTGATTTTAATATGGTATGTGGTGCTTTATTTTGTGTCCTTAATTAAAAATTAAAAACTTGTTTCAGTTTTTGTCTAGTGAAAGATGGTTTGTTACTTTTGCTCTTATTCTTTTTTTTACTTGAGCATTTTACTGTCTATACAAAACTTTTTTCAGAGATCAAAGTCTCTTCAGTTCTTGTAAGGTCTAATCTTCTCTATATTTGAACAATTCAAGTACCGTTTCAATTGGTACAAACATAAGAAAATCTCGTGTATTCACGCGATTATAAATGGATTGAATCCTATTAAGCCGTATTATCTGCTTTCTTATGCAGTTATTTTATGCCAATTGTCTTATGATTGTTTGCAAATTGAATGTACATAGAATTAGAAATGGTATTTTATAGCTAAATAGCATTAAATCATATTTTAACAATTCAGCATTAAACATCAATCCTATTTAAGAAATACTAGTATATGGAAAATTCCATCTTACATCCTATTCTTTATTTATCAAATTAGATGAGATTAATTTTGAGAAATTTAAAATTTCAAAAAAGAAGTGTAAGTTAGAATGATAACATTGTATTTATTTTGTTAATTAAAATAGAATTTTTTTTACTAAAGAATTAAAATGCAATCTTTTGTTAAAAGAACTAAAATACAATGTCTTCATATTATTTTAATAATTTCACGTGGAAGTGTGAAAGTTACAGAACCTATAGACAATGAGAAGCGTGAAAACTATAAACCAACCACTTTATACTTGTACCAAGAAGTGTGAGGTTACACTAAGATATCAAGATAAGCCAATATTTAGATTTTTTATTAATCTCATCAATGATATATATATATAAGAATATTACATTAGTAAATACTCTATCGTAAACCTAAACATGACATTTTTACAACAATAACTTGTTTAACAAAATTAGATTGTTTGTCATGGTAATCAAATCGTTGGAGTTATACATCACTTGTATAGGTGAGATAGAAACGTGGAAAGCCACCAAGGCGATTGACCCTGGTGTCTGCATGGTCAAGTAGTTATATATATAAAGTGCTCGATACGACAATCTCTCATTCAAGGGAGGTAATTAAAGTTACTAAGATAACGACCCCTCTATGATATTTCTAACATTAACTCTCATATTTCTTATAATTTTAGAAAGTCTAGGGAATATTCTCAGACATTAACTTTGATTTTAATGTATAATCATTCATCTTTCATTCTTCCTCTATAAATAGTAAAAAGTTTTTAACTTTTTATCCATTGACGTTCTTTACTTAGCTAATTTTTTCTTTAGAGAACATCAACCCAACATAACTTTTGCATCACCAATCCGTTGAATATACACTTAATTTGGAATTCAGTTCGTTTGACTAGTGACTTCCTTGAAAAAACCAGTTCACTTTACTATTCTTATTAGGCTGCTCGTCAGCCTAAGAATAGTAGAGTGGCTTGATAGAGATCAGGCATCCATCGAATATGGACAAGCATCAGATCAAAAAAATAACAAGTGATATGACTCTTGATGGCTTGATGGATATTAGGCATAAATATGGTATCCTATCTCGTATAGGTATGATGTCAGTACCCCGTCATCTATGTGATGTCAATGATCTTCTATGGGGTGGTTGGTGATATATTTGGTACTTTTAAAATAGAAATTTGGTGCCCTTTCCCCAAAATGGTAGCTCGTGCCTTTAATACTTTCGATATCAACCTTGCCCAAGTCAATCCCGATGAATGGTGAATTCTCTTATGTCTTTCAGTCATCGCTGGTGAACATGAGATGGACCTTACAAACGAAGAAATCAAGTGTAAGTATTGTTTAAAGAGAAATGGCCTAAACAAAGGCAAGGCGTATATATATTGTGTGGTTGGGCACGAGCTATATCTTAAACTCCCTAATAGTACCTTGGGTTGAAAGGATAAATATTTTTATATCACCAGAAACATTTAAGATGATAGGGTTGAATTTCCAATTTATTGCACCTGGAAGTATCATTTCAGCATGTCCCATGGTTTTCATTTTCTCTTTGAATATGCTTTTGATTTAGGTTTTTGCTTTCTATTATACTTTTTCTTTTTAGAAAAGTTTGTTTTTTTTTCCAAGGTTTCCACTTAAATTTTCTTTTTCTATATGATTTTCTATTTCTTGGTATAAGACATCCTATTTTTCAATCTTTTTTTAATATTCTATCACAACATTGTTGTCCATATTTTGTATTATTGATTCGACTTTTAACTTGTTTTATTTTTTTGCTTTACCTGATAAGCATTGTTCATTTATTAATCTAAGCATATAATTAATCCTAAAACTTTTACTATTTATTTTATTTAGCTTTTTTAACCGATCTATATATCTTTTATTAGCTAATTCATTTCAAGGATTTGACAATTTAAGAAAATAATATTTCTTCAAATTGATAAATATTGCATAATTTTAATTTTGATAAAGCATAATTAACATGTTTTGAATCGTTGGTTCTTCTGCATCTTCTATCAAATTTTCTTTAATTATTTTTGTAAATTCTCTTAATATATCATCATGTTTGAGAAAGTTTGATAATAAAAACAATTTTTGCTCTCTACCCTTTTGGATCTTTTCTCATTGTTTTAACCATTACAAAGTATCACCTTATAGGATTCCTGAAATATAATCTTTTTTTTTTGTCCAAGTGTTTCTATAGTTGAGTAAAATTAAGGACATAAATTGTACCCATTTTTCTATAGTTTTTTTCTTGATCTTTAAATGGTACATTAGTAAGGTTTAAATAAATACCATGTTGTGATATTAGTTGTTTAGCTAAATCATCTTTCCAAGTATAAGAAGTTATTGGTTCTTTTTCTTGTTTTATTTCAATATATGAAGTTTCATTTATATCAATAGTGCTTTTTAAATAGTCTTCAAATTTTAATTAATTTAAGATTTTTCAGGTGCAGTTTCTTGATCACTCGTTATGTTGACTACGTATGAAGTGTCAAATTCTGACTCAGATTTAGATGTGAATATGACGTTAGGGGATAATAAGTTTATTTGATAATCCAAATGTGATAATAATGATTCATATTCAAAATAGGTTTCTTGAACTTGTTTTAGTAATTGTTGTTTTTTTTCGATTCTTAAAGTTGGATATTTATAAATATATTGCCAATAATCAAGGATTTTAACAACATTATTTTATTTCGTTTAATTATATTTATGAGTTTGAAAAGTTTTAAATTCTTTTTTCCCATAAAATAATCTAGGAGGTGTATTACTTCCAAGACTATTCATTTCATGTTGATAATATATGTTCATCTATTTTTTCTAGTAATGATTCAATCTTATTTTTAATTTTTAATTTAAGATCAAGATTTTCAATTTTTTACATTTGGGTTAATTAATTTTCAAATTTTTACACGTATAGTTCTAGAGCATAAAGTTTCTTTTCTAAGTGATTTTAATTAATCATTTAATATTTTTCAAGTCTTTTTAACCGGTTTTCCATCATGTCTAATATTGAATTTATGTTTTCACTAATAATATTTAGATTATTTTTTGATTTTTTATTTATATGAAATATATGTCTAAATTCATATGGTTTTTTTAATCTGTATCCAAGAACTAATACACTGTATTAGATTAATATTCATTATCTATAAAAAATTTAATGATTCCTAAAACTACCTATTATTTAATGTTCTTAAAATTAAAAGTTTTACCTTATAACAACCTCAAAAAGTTTTGAAACGGAAAAATATAGGTTTTAAAAAAGTAATATGTATATGGGTTTTTCAAAAAATTTTGAACAAAAACAATAATATAATAAAATTTGTAACCAGTTGATTCTTGGTTATCCGAACTATATACTATATACCTATTGTTGGGTACTTTTGGGTGTGCTCAAAGATATCCTATTTTTAAAATTTTGAATCCTACTGTTAATTCAAAGAGTTATGATCTGTGGGAAGAAACCATGTTGGGCTTAAGAAATTTATCTATATGAATTGATTATCTCGGTTCATTTTTTCTATATATGATAATCAGAGACTACTCGATATACCTTCCTGGTTCACTCAGATCTATAATTTTCCTCGGCTTTCATTTGAAAAATAAGCTGTGTTCTCTTTGTTTTTGTTCAAATGCCACTATGATTTTCTTCATTTTTTGTCCTTTTTGCTGAGGTTTGAAGCCAACGTAAAGGGGAAAAATTCAATCTCAATTTTGGAAGTTTGCCCTAATTTCCAGTAATTCAACCTAAGCTAGCTAATTGGAACAATTATAGGGCTTTAGGCTTGAAAGTTTAACTCTGAATTAGACCTTACCGAACATACGAGTATATATGACCAAGTTTATCAGTTCTTAAAGTCATTGGTTTTCAATGTAATAGTTATTTTTGACTGCCAAAGTACTTAGTGATGGGATTATCTAAGGTCTAGACATGATCTTGTATCAATCTTTGACTACTAGAACATGTGAAAAATCTTTAGTAACTCTGCTATCTTTCTTCAGTTTTTGTGTATGACAGGAACCAGATGAATGTTCTTGAGGTGAACAAGACAGATTATGAGAATTGCATTTCTGATCATCCACTTCACAATTGGACCACAGGCGCTGGAAGAGATGTGGTTGCACTGAATGTGACTCGACCCTATTATTTCATCAGTGGCAAGGGTTTCTGCTTTGGTGGCGTGAAGCTAGCCATTGAAGTCGAAAACCTGCCTCCTCCACCCTCTGCTTCACCAAGATAATAATAACAGTGCTTCAAAATATACTTACAGATGCCAATTTGTTTTACCAGCTGTCCTTGCTAATAGTACTAGTTGAGTTGAGAACATGAACTTGGTCATCTTGCTAGTTCAGATTTGGATAATTTGGATTTTGAAGGGTCTTGAATCGCTTGGATCTATTAACCCTTGATGTACATTCAAAATCATAAATTATGAAAGTGATCGAGGACCGGGTGTTGTAAATTAATTATTCTCGACGGTTTGAAATATCATGTTTGCTTTTGCTTATAAAATATAAACCACTGTTTAAAGTTTAATTTTTATTGTTTTTAACAAATTAATTTTTCTTAACACTAATAATTTTATCCAATAATAACGATACTAAGATATAATCAATAATACAAGTAAAAATTATCTTTCATATATTTTTATTATATTAATGATAAAATTAATTAAGATAATATCATTATTTTTTTAAAGTATAAAAATGATATTAGAGTAAAATCGAATTGATTAATTCCATAATAATTTGTAACAATCTTTCTGCTGATGCTCAACTTTAAGTATATCAAACATCTTTCTGCTAGAACCTTACTACTCGCCTATATAGCTGCAATACGTGGTGTCTTCGAAATTCAGCATATGTTAAAGCCACCAATACAATACATTATGCAAGTTTTTGTATTTCATTTTTCAATCTTCATCAAAAATATTTTTTCCTAAAGTTATTTTAATGGGTGAGATTGATTCAAAAAAATCTAATTATTTATATGAAATGAATGTATCTTATGTTCCATACAAAGTTAAAAAAAATTTAAATTTTACTAAAATTTAACTATAATGTTCTATATATATATATATATATATTTTGTTTGGCCATAAGAAATGACATGTTGCCTAATCTTTGTAGAGTTTAAACCTTACATCTGTCCGAGTTTTGATACCTCTATTTGAACCATGAGTTGTTTGACTTCAAGCTTTAAATATATTTTTCTTGACTCTTATACCCCTCTGACATGTCGTGACGTATATGACTAATGTAATCGACATCTATACATGTAAAACTCTATATATACATGAACTTCCTAAAAGATGCATACTATTCATCAATTGCTCTAACTTTTTTCTAGTTTTTTCTCTTATAAATCGGACCAATCCTTAACATTTTGGCACTAATCGGGGGACTCATATTCTAAGGTTGAGCTTTAGCTTCTAACTCCATATTTTCAAGGATTCACCCTGAATTCTAAGAGAGATTTAAGAGACTAAACACTTGTTCCACTTGCTAATTACCCCCAAATCACGATCACTTGTTCCTTATCACCATGATAGGGACACATGTTGAAGATCAACTGAGACTAGTAAACGAGAAAGCAACAGTATGACTGGATAACACCTCGACGACCCATGATGAGGCCATAATGGGGACTAGCACCCATCAAGAGCTAGCTCGTCAACTTCTTAAGTTAAAAGAGAGCTCAAGGAAACCATGCAAGAAAACAGGACTCTCCAATCACAATCAAGCTTGATCATACTTGGAGGTTGAGCCACCAATCTGGTTGGTGGAATCAGGCCAAATCATGTTGTGCCAGAGCCTACCTAGGGAGCGAATGTAGCTTAGAACAACCCCCTTCCTAGTTTGACAAGGCCTAGTAAAGAACAGTTACTACAAGAGTGAAAAAGTTGGGAGGCATGATTTCGGGCACTAGATTAAGCTAATAGAAAGAAAGACCAAGCTTTGAAAAAAGGCCAACGAAAGGCAAGAAAAGGGTAAGGCACCCTATGATATGGATAGGGACTGCGGGCAACTGTGTGTCTCCCTTTTTTTGATGAAATAGAGCACGACGAGCCACCACCCAAGTTCATTGCTCCCAAGTGCCCAGACTATAAAGGGACCAAAGATCTGGTAACTCACGTGCAACACTTCAAGATGGCTATGGCTCTTGTAAGCCTCACTCAGGGTAAGAGAGACATCATGATGTGTAAGCTATTTGCTGCCACCCTATGTGATGATGCACACAAGTGGTTCAATAACCTCGAAACCTGTACCATAACCTCATTCTCATAATTTACCAGGTTTTTATCATCAATTATGCATACAATAAGCCATTAAGGAAGGAGTTGTACCACATCTTCCCAATCACCCAGGGAAGTGGTGAGTCTACTGAAGAATATATGAAAAGGTTCATAGAAGAAATTCTAAAGATATCGGACTGCCTAAGCTCTATTGCGATAGAGGCCTTCAGGAAAGGTCTCTTAAGGGATTTTGATTTATTTGCAGAACTAACCAAGATGGTCCCACAAACTTTGGAGGAAGCTTATGAAGAGGCAAGAAAATTTGTCAATTTGGAAAGAGAGCTAGGTCTGGTTAAGAGCAACAAGACAACTGTGGAGGTTGTGCTAGAAAAAGAGAAAATAAGGATGAACCCGAATAGGGAAGACCAAGACAATAGGATCAACAAAAATAAGTGTTTCATACCAAATCATAGGGGGAGTAGCCAATGGTCTGGAAACATGAGGCCTTAGGGAAGGTCATTATCTCACTTTGGGAGTGCACTCTTAAGAGTAAGTCTCGCTCAGACAGTGTTTAGAATGGAGAAGGAACCTAATGTTAAATGGCCCAAAAAATGAGGGCTTCCCTTAGGGACACATCTAAGTGGCGTGACTTTCACAAGGATATAGTCCATGAGAAAAGAGACTACATACATCTAAAAAGAGAAATAGAGGATCTGTTGGCCATAGGATACTTAAAGGACCTTGTAGGAAGCAACAACAGAAGAGGAAGGCGATAACCCAGACATGAAACTTCAAAGCTTCCTACTCCATCAGGTAGCGTAATAGACCCTTATAACAAACCCAATATAAGGACAATCCATACTATACATGGAAGGCCCAAGCTTAATGGGACCTCTAATAACTCGCGTAAAAGTTACGCCAGAGACTTGTGCAGCTCCCTATATGTTTACAACCTAGAAAAAGTGAGGTCTTTTGTTGAAATCACCTTCATGGAGATGGATGAGGCCTTGTCTCCCCACGAGGACCCCTTGGTAATCACTTTAAGAATATGATCTTATAATGTTTGTCGGATCATAATTGACACTAGGAGCTCAATCGACCTTTTTTCTGTCGACAACAAATGCCCTAGGCATAAAAGAATGCAACATTGTAAGAAGAGAGCTACCCTTGGTGGGATTTAACAGTAGCACCACTTATGCAATTGGAACTGTGGTGTTACCTTAGCTAAGGGATCTATAGTGACGACCAATTTTGTGATAATTGATGTCCTAATTCACTACAACGCCATCCTAGACAGGCCATGTATAGACAAGATGAAGGCGGTTCTATCCATCTTTTACCAAGTCATCAAATTATCAACTGAATAAGGCATAAAAAAGATAAAGGGGAGACCAAAAAAAGGCCAAAAGTTGTTATAATTCCAATATGAAAGAGGCCACTCTTAAGTAGAAACCATAACATAGGCCTCTTCAAAAAAAGGCCCAGAGGTAGATGTCTAGCACAGTCTGTCAATTCAAATGAGATGCGAGGTATACCTATTGGAGATAAGGAGGACCTTACACTTTTGATGTATCTTATTTTACCGTCTTCACGTACCATTCCTATATGGATGTTGAGAAAGAGCTCTACATCATGCGTAAGGACTTTGTTTAGGATGATCTGATTTCTAGAGAGAGAACTTAGAAAGAAGTCAGAGCAATTGATTGAATGTGTGGATTCCTCAAGAGGTCCATCTATTTATAGAACATTATACGTACAAGTGTCAATTACATAATATGAATACATACATAGGTGTTAAAGGGATACAAACAGTGAAAAGTACCACATTTTATGATTTGAAGTCGACCTTAGCTCAAGCTGTTGGTCAACCCTATCTCAAGCTGGTACTTGACCGTATAGGTAGCATGGTTTCCTCAAACCGATCTCTTTCTTACTGGTGAGTTGTGAGCATGGGGGTTATTTGGGATGCCTCATCTTACAACTCGAGCTACTAACTAGGCTTGAGCAATTGAGTAGACCAGGCACTAGGTCAGTCTATACATCTAAACATCTAGTCTTCTTACTCTTTCAACTCAAACTTTGGACTGAGATGGAAGAGTAATTCTCGGGCAGCGGATACAAACTGTTCATCTCTCCTAATAAATGCATGTTAGTTGATTGGAGAGAGAAAAATGGGTACCTCTAATGCCTGGGCTAAGATTATTTCCCACACATCAGACAAAAAGTAAGAGAAAAAAATACTCTATCGTATTAGCTCGAGCCATCAAAAGTTTTTCAATTTGGTGGTAAGAAACTTAGCTCGACACATAGCCTATTTTCTCGGGTTTCTAGAGTATAAGTTCTTTAGAGACTAACACCTATCTCTCTTCCTATTTTTAAGTCGATTTTATAAAGAATCATTTCTTTTTACTTTCAACTCAAGTCTAGGTAATCTCTTTATCTTATGCCTTACCCCTCTTTTATGTTTTGTGCTATTTTACACACACTATGCATAGAAAAGAGACTTTAGGATCTGGTTCTTAGGAGAGCCCATAGTACCCCAACACTAGTGATGACTCGGGGTCTTCTAGGATGAGTTCCTCTGACAAGGCTATTCAATGTCCATCTCAACCCTCTACATTCACCGCCCACCCTCAAGCCGCTTCGATCATTAGGTTGAACATGCCCCAGATTCAAATATCAGTTGCTAGTACATGAAGGAAGAAAATGAGGAACTTACGGGTTGCACCAAAGGTTGGTTGGCTAAGATGAAGACCAGTGGGCTAGCACTCCAAGATGAGGAGAGGTTGAGGAAAACCTATAACATCCCCTCATCAATTCAAATAATGATTCCACAAGAGGAAGCTCGTGACAGCGACCAACCTCCAAATGGATGGACAATATTTCATAAAAAGGCTCTATAGTTGGGGTTAAGGTTTCCCCTGTATCCTCTTATAAGGAGGTTTTTGGCAAGGACTCAGCTCGCATAGGGTTAGGAACTCAATTTGTTTTTAGAAATGCCCAAGTTTAACGAAGCCTATGTTCTGAAACATAACCCAAAAAAACTGGGGAGGGTGTATATGTTTGTGAAGTAGGACATAGGTATAAATGTGGCCTTTATTGAGAACGAGAAAAACTGGAAGGAATATTTATTTTATGTCTCAAGTCAGTGGGAATCTCTAACCAATGATAACAGGTTGATTAAGAGCACCTAGAATGATACTAAAGTCGTGATAAGGAACATGGGTTCCTTCATCATGACCTTGATATTGGAGGTAAAGCAATGTTTGGTTGATATCTAGAACTATCAATCTGAGAAGACCCCATGAAGGCATCTACTAAATACCCCGCACTTTTTTACATGTGGACTAATAAGGAATGGCTCAATAGAGCCCCCTCTTAGAATTATTCGCAAACCTCAAGCTCCTCCCAAGTGTAAGACCCCACCACAGATTATGGGGGTAGGTTTGAGGTGGTCCCTAACAATGGTGAACTAGCCCTCAGACTTGAACATTTCTTTCTCTTTTTCTCTTTTTTTTATTTTGTTTTTATTGGCATGACCTCATTATACTAACACCTCATCCCATCTTGTTTTTCAAATATTATGGAGTTCAACACTTATGCTTTCCTAGCTTGGCATAAAAGCGGGGCTCATCAGATGACTGGCTTTCAAAAAGCCATACCCCCCTTGAAAGGGAATGAGTCTTATAAAGGGAGGAAAAAGGGAAACAATGGCCTTCCCACCTCCTCCAAAAGGAAAAATAAAGTTTCTATGGATGAGCCCATACTCAGGCCTAAACGGATAAAGATCTTTAGGCCTTCATCAACCTCTATGGGCCGACACACCTCTCCCCTTCCCAACTTGGATCCCCCAACATCTACTTAGCCTATAAGGGATTCTTGAAAAGGGAAAAGCGTAGTCAAGGATCTAATGTGTGATGTGGATGGGGTGGCTCTATGTCGGAGCATGGCAATAGAGCAACTTGATTATTATGTGCATCATCTTCTTATTTTGCCGCATGAGGAGTAGCTCGATGCTATATGTGAGGGAGAGAGTTCAAAGGTCGTGATTAGTCGACTGATGTAGAAAGTAGGCCTCTATCTTCTTTCTATGTGCGGTGAGATTTATTATAAATGTATATTTGTGATGTTTGACCTCGCATCATCTGAATTTTTTAGGCATTATTTCTCTTTGGGTTGAACAGGACCCGAGGTTAAAGCGTGAACTCATTCAGGAGAAAGAAAAGCATGCCTCAATCTAGTCCAATTATGCACTATTACTAGCCAAGGCTATAAAATAGGTAAGCGAGGCCATAGATAAGTCAGAGAAATTGACCAAGGTTGTGTCTGAGCTAAATGAATATGTGAGTCATGTGACCGTAGCTCGAGGAGGCTAAGGAAAAGGTAGCCAAGCTCGAGAAGGTTAATGAAAAGGCTAAGTGTGAGCTTAGTGTTATAGCCGAGCACTCACCTCAAACGTAGAAATTGGGTATGGGCTGGAAATGTACTCTTTCAAAAAGAAGGCCAAGAAGAGAGACCTGAGTGAGTATTATTACCAAATTTTAGACATCCCAGTCACTCCTCAGTACGATCCTACCCAGTCCCTAGATGGAGATAAGGAAATGGATTCAAATTCGAATGATAGTGACGATGGTACCAAGGTGACTAGTGTGGAGGGTGAGGTTAGGGATCGTTGATATGACGATGCCTTTGCGGCCTGGGAGGATTTTATATCTGCCCTCATTTTTTAAGCTCAACACCACTTATGCTTGTGTGGTCGTGGGTTGTGTCTTATAATTTTTTATTTTTAATCATTAACGAAAATCAGCTTAATTTTGGGAACTATGTTGATTTTTTAGTTGTGTATTTATATCATCATTTTTTATATCTATTTATAATGTTGACCTACCTCCTTATTTTTTTAGATGTGTATCATTTAATCCTTTTGGGACACCACCCCCTATAAAATGGGGTTAGAGGTATTGTTTAATTCATACAAATTTGCTAAAACATTTTTTAATTGCTTCTCTATCTTTTTTGCTCGAAGATTATGGGATCTGATCGTGCTAATAAGAATTCAGCTTGTGCTTTGAAACTAGAAAACGTGAGACCTAAAACCAAGGTACAAGAATTGAAAATTAAGCTGTCAAGATTCGTGGCAAAGCTAAAGCTTCATGAAAAGATCAAGTGTAAGCTCGCTTCTTATAAGGAGTAGTTATCTCATACTCAAGCTCTAGAGAGGGGGACCATGACCGAAATGGCTACTCTTGTGGAGAGTAAGTCCTATTCGGTGAACTTTTACATGAAACGATCTGAGGGGGTCTTCCTTAAGATGATGAGAGTTACTAAAAAATTGGAACTTCTATGCTTGCATTGAACTTGATCCCTCCTAAGATAATGATTGACGTTCAAGAGAATATTATCAAGAATCAGGCCAAACTATTACCTTTGGTAGAAAATGTAGACAACTCGAACACCAGTTGGGTGTCTAAGTGCCTAAAGCTTTTATAATTATTCTGGGAGAATAAGCCATGTAATAATAAAAGCATTATGGGTTCGAACAATAAAAATATCTTTAATAAAATTTATTTACGATGTTCAACCATCGCCTTTTCCATGTACATTCTCGTTGTTTATTAGGGAGTGAGCTCCATAAGTGTCGGAGCGATCTACCTGGTTCTTAACCAAGGTAATCAACCCATGTCATGTAATAGTGGAAAGAGGTTACTCTTACATGGTTCTTGACCGAGGTGCTCAACTCTTCCTTCAATGTCAGAGTGCCAACCTGGTTCCTGACCGAGGTGAATAACTCGTGACTTTTTGCAAGTGTCAAGGAGTTCTACCTGGTTCTCTAACCAAGGTGGTCAACCTGTGACATGTAACAGTGGAAAAAGATAGCTTGTTGTCTCTTTTAGGAGAAAAACAAATCGTGCAAGTATACACGGTCACAAGTAATAAATTTGATAAGTAAAGTATCGTTCCCACAGAGGTTTGTTATTATAGTTTGTTTAGTACTAAAATTATTTCACTCTGATTTTATCCAAAACAATCATTAATTGGAACAAGTTACTAAAGAGTTTTATAACAAAATAAAAGAATTCTAAGATTGTAGTTTTTCATCAAATTAATCCACTCGAATCGTATTATTTTCTCTTGATTTATATTTTTTTAGTAAATTTAATTTGTCAACCAAGAACTTCTAATTTTATCCATACATCTCTTCCGAGCTCCGTATAGACACACCTCGCTAAATTAATTCACTATATTCCTATAAGAATTAAATTCACCAAGATTCATTACGTTCTAAGTTCTCACATGGCCACACATACGATAAATGTAAATTCCTATCCTTCATATATACATGTTATTCTATCCACGAATAATATACACAAAAATGCCTCTTCCAAATTTATTTGAGTGTCACAGATCAATTGATAAATTTTCCAATAATCAAAAGCATTAAGCACAAATAGAATAAACAAATTAAAAGTCTTATAAATCTTTCAAAAATACTTAAATTCAAGCTTCATAAATTTAGATAAAACGTAACCTTAAAAAAATTAAATTAGTTCATAATAAAAATTAAGATTACAACATTTAAGGAATATCAGTTACAGATTGCAAAGAAAATTAAAAGATTTTTGCTCTTAAATTTTCTGGCACACGTAGAACACGCATTGATTGACTGAAGTAAATAGTGGGACACGTGGCACCCATTAATTGGTGGGAGGGAGAGCTTACCCATGGTTGCGCCGCATGGGATCATGGCACGCGAGACACGTGGGTCCTACAAAAACAATTGGAACCGCGTGCACTGGTTCTGCGCTTTTGTTTTACCCAATATGTGTCATGTGTTCGTTTCGAATTAGCTGTAGGAATATTTAAGACATGTGGCATTGTATGATTTGTTGGATGATTGGGGCGCGTAAAGTTTATATGGACCGCGTCGCATGGGAAACTACCTATGTAGCAGACATGTGGGTCCCACCTTGCATGCCAGCCTGTGCAGTAGGTGGGCCCCACTCAGTGCCGAGCAACGTTTACCTAAATACATGCATCCACTCGAGATTGTCGCATCTGGTTCCACGCGCCTCATCGTAGCTATTGATTTCCTGATCGAACGATTGGTGTCGCGCGTTGGTGATTGCGCGAGTTGCCTCCTTTTCCTGTACAGAAAATAAATTTCCTTAATTACATTTTAGCCCTTCAATTTAATTCAAATTAATTTTTCAACTTTCTTTAATTGTAATTAAGCCCTATTTTAATTCAAATTATATTTTATACTTTTATTAATTACAATTAAGTATGTTTTCCATTCAAATTCTTTAATTTTCTCAAAAATATATTCCTTAACAAATAAACAGTAAATATTAATTTATTCCACTAAAATTAACTAAAAATGTCAAGAACATAATAATTATAATTAATAAAATAGATGAAAATAACTATATAAAATACAATTATCAAAGCTCTACCTAGTTCTTAACCGAGGTTCTTAGCTCTTCCTTCAATGTTAGAGCGCCAACCTGGTTCTTGACAAAGGTGAACAACTCGTGACTTTTTTGTAAGTGTGAGGGTGATTTATCTGGTTTTTAACCGAGTGATCAACCTATGACATGTAATAGTGGAATAGGGAGATCTACCTGGTTTCTGACTGAGGTGCTTAGCTCTTCCTTCAATGTCAGAGCTTTAACCTGGTTTCTAAACAAGGTGAACAACTCATGACTTTTTTGTAAGTGTTAGGTCGATCTACCTGGTTCTTAATTGAGGTGATCAACCCATGACATGTAATAGTGGAAGAGGGAGTTCTACTTGGTTCCTAACCAAGGTGTTCAACTCTTCCTTCAATGTCAGAGTGCCAACCTAGTTCCTAACCGAGGTGAACAACTTGTGAATTTTTGCAAGTATTAAAGAGGTCTACCTGGTTCTTAATCGAGGTGATCAACATATGACATGTAATAGTAGGAGGCTTCTGGGAGATAACCATTTGTTGAAGGAAGTTTCTTCATAAATATGCATACAATAATGGTACATAAGAGTATTAAATTGGGATACATCAGAAGTAATATTTCTTTAAGTGTCTAGCATTCCAACTGGTGCCATCCTCAACTCCGTCAATGTTTCTTAACAAGTAGGCCCATCTTGGTGTTGTTTCAGTTATTTGGTAAGGTCCTTCCCAATTAGCACCCATTTTACCTGTCATCCATTCCTTCTTGTTAGGGAAGAACCTTCTAAGAATTCAATCACCAATGGAAAATTCTTTGAAGCGCATGACCTTATTGTAATAATCTGATACTTTTCTTTTCTACTCGGTCATCTTTCTTAAAAGCTTTATCCTTTTTTTCTCTTGGGTGAGGGTTAGTTCGATTGTTCTACTCATCTTGTTTCATTCCTCTATTAGGATCAACCTGGTAATGAGTATTGTAACTTCAGTTGGTATTACTGCTTCAGTCCCATAGACTGGGGAAAATAGGGTCACATTAGCACTTTCTTGGGGGCTAGTCCTAACTATCCATAATATACTAGGTAGCTTTTCAACCTATCTTCCCTTTGCACTCTTCAAGCTTTTCTTTAGTAGGTTAATAATTAACTTGTTGGAAGATTTAACTTGAACATTGGCCTAAGATAATATGGCATTGAGTGGTACATCTTGATGTTGTACTTAAGGGAAAACTCTTTAATGTTGTGACCTATAAATTGCCTCTCATTATCAGTGATGATCTCTTTGGGTAGGATGAATCGACAAATTATGGACTTCCATATAAATCGAATCACCTATTCCTCTTATATTCTTCCCAAGGATTTTGCCTCGTTCCATTTTGAAAAGTAATTAGTGTCTATAAGTAGAAACTTCTTTTAACCTTTAGCTAGGGGTATGGTACCTACTATGTCAAGCCCTCACTTATAAAAGGGCCAAGGATTCACCACCCCTGTCATGATATTCGGTGGCATGTGTGACAATGAGGTAAACCTTTGGCACTTAACACATTTCTGAGTGTATTTTGTACAATCTGCCAACATGGTGAGCCAATAATAGCCCTACCTTATATTCTATTCCGATAACCTCTTTCTTTTTGAATGAGAGTTATACTCCTCCTCATGTGCTTCAAATATCAATCTTTTAGCTCCCTCCTTGGCAATACACAAGAATCTATGTCCGAGTGAGATTTTCTATATAGCCTACCTATTTCAATCATGTATCGACCTGCCATGGCCTTGATTTCTCTTGCAAGCTTATGATCCTTGGGTAGGTCTTCCTTTTCTAGGAAGTTATAGATCAGGGTGAGCCATGGGATAGTAGAAGCATCTACACACCCTACTATTCTTTTGGCTTCCTCCAAAGTTGCTTTTGCCAGGATCGTTATCGACATTACTTGGTTATGATTAGCCTTCCATACCAATGCCAAATTAGGCCAAAGCATCGACATGGCCATTCTCATTTCGAGCTATTTTCTTGATCTCGAACTTGGAAATTTTTGAGCACTTTTGCTTTAACCACTCCAGATACCCCTTAATCTTTTCATCCCTAGCTTCAAATGTTCCTAGGAACTGGTTAACCACTAGTCTAGAATCGCTATGTAAGGTGATTTTATTTCCCCTAGTTTATTTGAAGTTATGGCTCCGAATATAGCCACCTCATATTCTATGACATTATTATTTGCTTGGAAATCAAGTATGCCCGGGTATTTAAAATAGTTGTTGTCGTGATCAACTATGACCACCCCTAGTCCAGCACCATTGAAGTTGTGTGCTCCATCAATGAATACCTGCCAAGTTGGCCTCTCTTTTTGGTCTACTTCACACACTTTCTTCTACCCTTCTTCGTTGACGATCTATGGCGTCTCGCCAAATTCGGCCAAAAATTTGGCCACCGTTTGTCCCTTGATGGCTATTCTAGCCATGTATTTAATGTCATATTCTCCCAATTCTATGGCGATATATGCTAGCCTTCCTACTACTTTTGGTCTCGTTAATATGCTTTTCAATGGTAGGGAGGTAAGTACTACCAATGTGTGTGAGCCAAAGTAGTATCTGAGATTTTGTGTACTAACTTTGAGGGCAAATGCCAACTTGTCAAGGGTTAGGTATCTATTTTGAGCATCTATTAGGATTTGACTGGCGTATTAGATATGGTGTTGAACCTTGTCTCTTTCAACTAGAAGTATGGCACTACAAGTTTGGAGGGCCACTACCAAGTATAAATAAAGTGTCTCTCCTTAGAGAGAGCTGACCAAGAGATGGGGGTTACTCAAGTATTTTTTTTATTTCCTCGAAAGCTTTATTGCAGTCCTCGTCCCAAAAGGCTAACGTGTTTTTTATCAATATCTTGAAGAATGGCAAACACTTATCCGTGAATTTAGAGATGAATCTATTCAATGCCACTATTCTTCCATTCAGTTGTTGGATTCCCTTCAGGTTGGTATATGGCTTCATATTTACCAAAGCTTGTATCTTGTTTGGGTTGGCCTTAATCCCTCAGGCCAATACAAGATACCCTAAGAATTTTCGTGCAACAATACCAAAGATACACTTCTTGGGGTTAAGTCTAATACCATACCTTCAGATTACTGAAAATACCTCATCTAGGTCTTTGACGTGGTTCAGGGGTTGAGCTGATTTTACTATCATGTCATTCACATAAGCCTCTAGGTTCTTCCTCAACTAATCTACAAACATTTTGTTAACAAGATATTGATACGTGATGCCCACGTTTTTTAATCTAAATGTCATCTTGGTATAAGAGAAGGTTCCTTCTTCCATGATGAAGGATTTTTTCTTCGTCTTTAGGGTGCATACTAATCTAGTGGTACCCAAAATATGCATCTAAGAAACTCATCAACCCAAAACCAGAGGATGTGTCTACCAGTTGATCAATACTTGGGAGGGGGAAGCAATCTTTGGGACATGCCTAGTTTAGATCTATAAAGATCACACACATACAGAATGACATGCATGCCTTTTTTACCTACACCATATTTGACAACCATGGAGGATATTTGACCTCCCTTATAACCCCATCTTCTCTAAGGGAGGTGACATGATGCTTGATCACCTCATTCTTTTTCCTCGAGAATTTCCTTTTTCTTTATTGAATAGGTCTAGCCTCCGGATTAATATTTATTTTATGTGTTATGACTTTCAGGTTAATCCCAGGCATATCTATCGGATTCCATGCGAAGATGTTTGAGTTTATCTTGAAGAAATGCAAGAGTTTCTTCTTCACCTCTTCTATCTGATCCCCACTCAATTTCAAGGGTTGGTTCTTACCCTTGCCTCCTACTGGCAGATCTCACATCTTATTTATATTGATAGACCTTACCAAAAAATTTTCACACGACCTCTTTTGAGGGAGACCCCTCTATGATTGCTACTTATGGGTGACATTTTTCATGGTGGCGTTATAGTAGCTCTTGACCTTCTCTTGGTCTCCCTTTATCTTCTATAGGCCCTCATTAGTGGTTAATTTGATTACCTGATGGAAGATGGATGGAATCGCCCTCATCTGTGTATCCATAGTTTGCCCAAGATGACATTGCAGTGAGTTGGGACATCGATGACTACGAAATTGGTCATCATTATCATCTCTTTTGCCATAACGAGCAGTACCACAATTTCTACTGCATAAGTGGTGCTACTATTAAACCTTACTAAAGGAAGTTTTACCTTAACAATGTCAAACTCCTTCACTCCTAGAGCCTTGGTAGTGGACAGAAAAAGGAGATCCATCGAGCTCTCTATGTCAATCATTATTCGACAAACATCGCAAGATCCTATCCTCAAAGTAATCACCAAGGGATCCTCGTGATAGGATGAGGTCTCGTCCCTCTCATTAAAAATGATTTCAACAATAGGTCTTGCTTTATCCAAGGTGTACATATGGGAGGGCATTGTGTAGATATTTAGAAAACCTTTTGCATGAGTTATTTGAGATCCCATTGATTCTAGGCTCTTTATATAAGGTATGTATAATTATGGTGTTGGGCTCATTGTGGTGCTCTCTTCTACTGCTTAATGAGTTTGTTTGCTTTGGCACCTCTCGCCTGTTTTGATGGTTTCCTCCTTCACTGTTTCCTCCTACAAGGTGCGTTAGATATCCTCTGGCTAACAACTCGTTTATCTCCTTTTTGAGTTGTCTATAGTCTCTTGTTTCATGAACTACATCTTTGTGGAAGGAACACCATTTAGAGGTGTCTTTGGACGAGGATTTTATCTTTGGGGTCTATCTGACATTTGGTTCATCCTTTATTCTTAATACAGCCCAAGCCAAATCCCCTATCAAAGAAGACCTTTTAAAAGGAGAGAGTGACCTCCCCTAAGGTCCCCTATTCCTCAATCATTGTCCACCTCCACTGTTGTGTGGTGCGAAACGTTTACTTCAGTTGCTCTTATTGCTCTGATTTTCCCAGTTTAGGCTTATCCTCCTTTTTCTTTTTCTGATATCACTTCCATGATGGTTCGATGGCCTTTAACTAGGCGTAACTTTCTCTCAAGGTTGACGAATTTTTGTGCCTCTTCGTATGCTTCCTCCAAAGTACGAGGAGTCATTTTGGTTAATTCCACGAACAAGTTAGAATTCTTTAAAAGACCATGCCTGAAAGCCTCTATAGCAATCGAGCTAGGATAGTCAAAAATTTCCAACTTTTCCTCCTAGAATCGTTTCATGTATTCCTCAGTAGATTCACCCATCTCCTATAATTTGTGATGAATAGTCTAATGAACTATGAGAATGATGTTATGGAACGAGATGCCAAATTGTTGAACCACTTCTGTGCGCCTTCACAGAAGGTGGTAGTGAACAATTTACACATAATGACATCTCTCTTTCCCCAAGTGAGACTTATAGAGGTCATATCAGTTTTAAAGTGTTGTACATGTGTTACAGGGTCCTTGGTTCCGAAATAATCGGAGCATTTAGGAGCATAGAATTTGGATGACATTCTTTATCTCATCAAAAAATGAAGAATCACATAATTTCTCATAATTTCTATCTATATCATAAAGAGTTTTGCATTTCTCATGTCTCTCGTTGGCTTCCCTTAAAACTTGATCTTGTTTTTTGTTAGATTCCTTCAGTGTTTGAAATCACGTCTTTCAATTTTTTCTTTCTTGAATCCATTGTTCATTACAAATGTGTTCACAAAATATATAAAAAATTCTATAAAATATAAAATTTAGATGAAAATTTTAAAAACAATAAATAATATCGTTAAAAATTAAAAATTAAGATAAAATATTATTTAAATTTAATTCTAAATATTTAAAATAGAATGATAATTTTATTTATTAAATTTATTTTATTATTATATTATAATATTTTATTATTTAAAAAATAATTAAAGTGTAGAGTTACGATTGCCGATTCACACCGTTAAAGTTACTTCCATATTGTCTGACCCTTTTATACTACCAATAAAATCTTATATTCACCAAGCTAATAACAAAATTTCAATTCTTACCAAAGTACGGTGGAGACATTGGGCAGTTGGTCTCCAACTAACACAGTACTCATCTCTTTTCTCTGTTTCCTCCGTTTCTTTTCTTCCTTTCTCTCCCTCCCACCAAAGCAAAATAACAGAAATTAATAATAGGAACTTCTTAAACGGATACATTTCACCTTTCCCTACTTTTGAAAAGCTAAGGCATACCAAAAATAAAAACCAAAGCAGCAAAGATGAAGCAGTTCGGACCCACGAATGTCTCTCTCCCTCTGCTTTCGTACCATTTCTCTCAGAGAAGAAACCCAGTCGTTGAAATCCTCTCTCCTCCTCCGAACATCTCGGCAAACAAGGGACGTGGAAGCTCCACATTTCATTTATGCAATTACAAAATGACTACCCTGTTCGTTGAAGTTTTCTTCTGCTCGATTTCTCTCGCAGTTTGCCTTACTGTCCCAATGAGGTCCCTTTGGCGCCCTTTGAGTTTAATGTAGGGGTCTTTGGGGCAGGTGGTTCAGCAACCTTGGCCCATTTCTT